>CM046859.1:7689157-8889157 GCA_025617745.1 Heliocidaris erythrogramma
ACTACATGTTAAGAAATTGGTTCCGATGGTTATGGAAAGCAAGGATGATGACAGTGGTCTGGAACTCCTTTTGAAACTATTCTTGTAGTCAAGATGATACTTATGATTTTAAAGCTCTTTGTACCACGGTATACATGGAATATCTATCAGTTTATTGAGAAATAAACCCTGATATTCTCGTACAAAACTTGGGTCATTTTCTTAAATATATCAGGGATTATTTTTTACCACTCTAAGACAAATGATAAATGATTCAACTACCTACACAAGTTGAAATGTTGAACATTGCATTTATAATGAATATTCTGTTTTGATATTTACCAGGTAACATAGACCAGTCCCAGTATGCTGACAAGCTGAAGGGTATCGTTGAGTTCCTTGGACCAAAGCTCTCCATTGAAGACCTCACCAAGATATGGAAGATGCAGGTTAGAACATTATCAAACATTTAATGATGATGATAATGCTGCTAGATATCTAGGTTATTGCTGAGTTCTCTACGCATATTAACAGCTATATGTATATATGTATTGTAACTGTTTACTTAAAAACAAAACTTTAAAGGTTTGAAAAACTCAACAGGGTTATTGTATACTTTATGCACCCTTTTATGTAGTAGGATATGATGAAACAGCATAACCTTGATGAGAAGTAGACATCTCTTGATGTGTTTTTTCTTGTTTTAAAGACTGCAAGGTTTTAACTACAATTCATAACGCATTTGTACTAACAAGTCGGAACACTGGGATGCACTACATGCATATTCTATGTACCGTATTCGCCGGCCGATAGGCCGCAGCGTCGGATAGGCCGCACCCCAACTTTGACAACTCATTTGAAGAAAAAAAAAATATGAGGAAAATCACAAGCATAAGAAATTTTGCCCCCCCTCCCCAAATATCATACAACGAAAAAACAAGGGCCAAACTTTTTATTGTATTGACTATTTGAAGACGATTATTCCTAGATGTCTTTGCTTTATGTCATTAAGAATTTAAAACGTTGAACTTTAGTTGAAGAGAATCTGACGAAGCCGCTAGTACTACTCGCAAACACATACATCTTTGTAGACTACCGGTAAGTATACGGTACATGCCGTCTCCTAGACCTAGTAAAAATTCGACAACAAATAGGACTATCAACCGTGAATGCAACTCGCAAATTGAGGCACAATCACAAATGAAATTGGAAAGGAAATGTTTCCACCACTCTAAAAAACCGTGAAGAGATATCTTACATAGGTGCATATTCCATCAAAGGTTCCCTATGTGACATCCAAAGACAGAAAAATACATAATACAGCATGATGGTTTCGAAGAGGAAATTGAAAACGTCGTCACGACGATTTGCAAGCTGAAACATGGGCTTGCCATGACCAAAGATCGTGAAAAGAAAGATAGGACACTCTCCCGATTGTGTAAAGGGTCCGATGTAACGGCCAAGGGAAGGGCGCCCTTGGCCTTCCCCATATGAGGCCACTTACGTTACATAAAATTTTGGGAATGCCCTATCTTAGCTTTTAAGCTCTTTGCCACGACTTACAATGTCTATGCCACTGACCTCTACCACCTGGACGGATCATCGCCCATTCCCGCGCATGCGAGCACTTGAAGCCATGTTACTCTTCCGAGAGCGATGTGGTTTGTGGTAGAGGTCAGTGGTCTATGCTTACAATGCAGGGTAACGCGCACGTCACATGCGCTATGAAAAATCCTCTGCGATAATGTCCGTCCTCCATACAAAATACATACATCTCCGTGAAGGATCCGGCAAGGATACAATCGCACTGAAATAGCGCGGAGGTTGAGGGGGTGCCATTGATCTCAACACATACAAAGGGTGTGCTCAAAAGACAAATTAAAACTTACAAAGCCCCTACTATGGGGCGCCAAGTGTACCCTGTCTGCTTTTGTTACAAAATCAATGATTTTGTTATAAAATCAATCCCCACTGGTGATTTTGTTACAAAATCAATCCACACTAATGATTTTGTTACAAAATCCATCCCCACTTTTGATTTTGTTACAAAAGTAAAATTGCAGGGTGATTTTGTAACAGAAGCAGTCAGGGCACACTTGGCGTCCCATAGCACAGAAAACATCTACCGGGCGGGGTGGCTAATTTCAGCACTTTACTAGAGCTCAATCAGCGTCAATAGAGAGCTTCGTACGAGTGCTTTGTCAGCCTCGGAAGACCAACGAGGCCGTGTTTGTAACTATATTGATAAGATATGTAGTTATAAGTTCTGAATTATATTTATTACTGAAAATATTTCAGTACTTGAAAGATAAGTAGATCTACATCGTTGGAGATAGAGCACAGGCTTAGGGGGCCTACTGTAGTGTAGTGTTAGATCTAACGTTGGTCCCGTCCATTCCAATACGTGTGGGGATTTTGGAGGCAGTTTATTTTTCTCTGTTGCGGCCCATAGGCCGCACCCCGACTTTGGGATAATATTTGGAGTGAAAATAGTGCGGCCTTTCCGCCGGCGAATATGGTATGTAATTTGACTGCCTCGACTCTGTGTGTATCCCTTTAGAATGACCAACCACTGACCGTAGTAGACAACATCCATTCCATCATGGCAGCTGCAGCAGTCAAGTTCAGTAGTGAGCAGTTGGAACACCTCTTCCACCTCATTCAAAAGGTCAGTAATCTAAGAGAAATCTGGACTTTATTGCCATTTCTCTGGATATACCATTTTGCAAACGTAAAGCATGGTCAGTCATCTGAGCTATAGACTATATTTAGATAGGATATGCTTTGTCGCTGCTTCTGAAAGAAGTATTGTACAACAAAACATGCAGTGCAGGGTATGATCAACCCAGGTGGTAGACTACAAATACACATGCCCTGTACTGTAACTGATGCTCAAAAAACATTGTCAAGATCATCCATTTCTTTGTATATATATACATGTATATATATATATATCCCATTGATTTCATTATTTGTAATCAAGATAATACTGTTCTTTGCTTACGTATGAATAACCCAATATGGTCTCTATATAGTTATTTCACAATTACAAATTGTTGACAAGGTGTGTACGAACATTATATACATGTACATAGTGTAAATTATTTGCTTAATAATTGTATCTTTAGGTCTAATTTGAAATATAAGGTAGTAATATTTCTCAACTTTTGTGGGAGTTTCAAGTGATACCTTTTGAAGTGCCCTTTTCCCGTACAATTTGGTCACAACGAGATATTGAGTGGGAAGATATGTCCATTTCTATCTGCAGGCCTGGAAGTATGAAAACGAGCGTGTCCAGGAGAAGCTCTTGAGTCTGATTGGTAGGATAGGTCGAGATGCCAGGAGTCCTAAGACTACTTGCAAGGTCTTGGAACTTCTTTGGGACCTGGCCCACTTACCAGCCATACCTAAGAACCACATGGAGCATGCCTTAGAGGAACACCTGTTCATCCTGAGTGACTCTCTGGCTGTAGGGATGCAGATCAAGAACAAATATGTAGCAAAGTGTGTAGAGGATATCAGGAGGGTAAGAATGCTTCTTATCTACTAAAAAAAATCATCATTCTGAATTTGTGGATGAGGGTGGGAGAAAGCACTAAACCCTTTCCCCAAATTATCTATGGTGAAAGAAAATTCCATCTGCAATAAGGTGAAAGGCATCTGTTGATATCTGTCTTCTGCATTTATTATATGCTTTGTGATTACGATAACATACATGTACAGCCCTGGGAAAAAAATTATTAGACTAAGCTTCTGTAATAAAGGTACTATAATATGCATTCAAACTAATGAAAATGATTTGTCTTTGTATTTCATTGAATGAATAACAAATTCCAGCAATTGTACCTTGCTTTTATGATATTTTATTTCCTTCTTACCACAGAAATAACACTTCAGTAACCATTCTTGGTCTAATAATTTTTTCCATGACTGTATATTTATCCCACTTTAATACTGTGTTTACAATTGCTTGAAATACATAAACCTTCGTTATTGTTCTCAGCAGTTCTGATTTTAATAACTAGATTGTATCATTTGTCAATTGAGCTCACCTTTTCCAACAGACATATGAAAGAGGGATGTCTCCATAGGGACAAAGTGTATCAGAAGTACCATTTTTGAGACTGAAATATTTATGTTTCCCACTAAACAGTGTCAGTTTGTAGTACCAGCTTTGAGGCAAATCCATCAGATAGCCAAAGGAATCACTAAGCAGAGCTACAGCAAGAGTGATAAGGTATGGAATTTGAATTGTTTTGTATTTTTTAACTGAAAACCATTGCTGGAAGTACTTAGGTGGACAAAAATCTGTTGGTGCTTGTTACTGCTTCCAGTTGATTGGTTTGGTGATTTTGTACTCTGTTAAAAGTAGTGAATATTATGTATTTCTTGATTATTATATTATCTTATATTCCATGCACACAAAAGTAAAGATTTATATAACAGGTAAATTAAAGTGAAGAAAATCTCAATGGAGGGGTTGAAATATGTGGTCAATTCCAGCGTAACGGACATGACATTCAGACAGTTTTTTGTAATTCAAAACATCACACAATAGAATTGGCAGTCTCCAAACAATTTTTATTGAGTTTATCAGACACATTTGACTATCGGGGATATACTCATGAAATTTCACATCATTTTATTGAACGGTTGTGGAGAAAATGCACTCGTTGTGAGCGTAACGGACATGACACAAAATGGACAAGGCTTTTTAACCTACTTTTTATTATGAAAATTCCTGTGAGTTTTGGGATAGAATGAACCTGGTTTGGGTATTAATTAAAACTTAAAGTCATGCTGTAATCATAAATTCATGTTTGAGATTAGTTTTACATTGCATTCTTTTTTTATAGCTCAGAATGTAGCGTAACGGACATGACGCATTGAGCGTAACGGACATGACAGTTTTGTCCACTTTTTGTGAGCGGACATATTTGTTTTATTACGAGATATGGCAGATATTTTATTGTTCATATAGTAAGGTTGAAAGATAGGGACACACATCATAACTGGTATTCTGTACTATCTCATATATTTCTGTAATTTTAGAAGGGTTGGTTTTTCAATGTTTACACAAGATATAAAAAATAAAGCAAACTTGCTTCTGCACCAGCTAGCTACAATTTATGATACATTTTAGTTAATACTACCCTCCATACCAACACAGAACAAATTATTAGTTGATGCTATGGTGTTTTCTCCTTTATAGGCTAATGTTTCTCAGATAGTATTAATATGCTAGCGTAACGGACATGACACCCTTGTGAAGTGAACCATATCTTCACTTCTTTCTTTCAAAAAAACATTTGGCATAAAAAAGACAAAACTAACAGCTCAGTACTACTACCAAATGTTAAATAGTAACACATCTAAGTTCTTGTTTGCAGGTTTTAGTGATCTAACAACTATACTACAATGCATGGAATATAATGCTTAGAGTACCACAACAACATACAACAAAGTAGAGCACGTCTCAAGCTTTGAGGCAAAGAAAACTTAATGAACCAGACCTGATCAAAAGTTTGAACATAACATGAAAATGTCCTGAATGATTCACATCAGTTTTAAAGAAAGAAAGTTAACTACATGTATCTGCAACATGCATTAAAGCAGTTCCACACAACCAGTGTCATTATGAAATGAGGTCTAAGTTATCATGGAAAAGTGCTAGGGAGATGGCCAATAGTGGAACTGCATTGTCTTGGCTTCAGTAATCCACTATGTAAATAAACAGGGACATACCTGCTGCTGCATGTTGGTCATCAATCATGATCAAGATGTTGGAATGGGATTACATAACAGGGCTAGCAAGATCATCTGAAATCTACAGACTTCCATGGGTAAACTGGAAAATCTGCCTGTTGTGTCTTAAATATAACAAGCAGATTTATATTTATGAGTCACTAGTATCTAGAAACATCCCACTATCCTCAAGCAATTGAAAATAATAATCAATCTATTATAAAAATGGAGCCCACAATGTGGTTTCTGCCACTTGTCGTATATAAAGTGTCATGTCCGTTACGCAAAGTGTCATGTCCGTTACGCCATTTGCTTGAAAACTGACAGTGGTAAGGACAAATGGTTGCTACACATGTAAGGGGATTTAGTTCTAACGTAGAAACTGAATTTACAGTAACCAAATACAAATTTCCTGTTGGCTATGAAAACTTTAAGTGAAAAACGTAACGGACATGACACTTCTAATGATAAAGAAATCACACAATTTTGAGGATCAATGCCTCGAAAATTGATGAATGATATAAACATTCATTGTGATTTTCTGTTGATATGTACACTGAACTACTGTTTAAAAGTTGAAGGAGACCTCCAGTAGATTTTAGGCCTTCATTAGAGACAGGAAGAATAAACTCTTCAAAAATAGCCACATTTTTGTGTTATTGCGATACATCATATTAGATTTTCACTGGTGGAAAAAAATACGAAAATTTGTCAGTTTAATGATTTGTCTATTGGAAAATGAACATTTATACATTACTTTTCAAGAATATTTAAGAGTTTAAGTGCAATTGCAAACTTCATTTTTTTACTAAAGTGAACATTTTTCATGGAATTGCCCATGTATAGATCCAGTTGAAATTATTAATCCTAAGACTAATAGTTTTACATAGTGTTGAAGAATCTACAAGAACACAAAAGATATACATGAAATTCAGTAAGAAAATAAATCATCAGGATGCATAGAAATAGGATCCCCCCATGTGTGTGTGAGGGTGTGTATGTGTGTGTGTGTGTGTGATAAATATTCTTGTTCTGTTCCATTGAGGGGAGGAAATGACTCAATCCTAGTTAAATCTGATATGTATTTGGCAGAGTTTACCCCAGGAGTTAAACAAGACGTACGACATCATCAAGCTGACTACACAGAGTTTAATGAAATGTCACAAGATGGCTATCAATGCATCAGGTCACGATGGTCTGTCTGGTAGCACTATAGTGGATGGCAAGTACTCGCATTGTGAGGTAAGATATCATGTGCCAGGTGGGAGGAGTGGACTGGTTTGTTTTGATGGAGGACCCAAATTGAAATTCATAATTGTGTGCAAATCTTTCAAAATCTTGAAATTGGTACATGTATTTATGAAACTACTCGCAGATAACCATACAATTGAAAGATTATTGTTCCACTTCAAAACACTTTGTGATTATAAAAACTTTCTAAATTCCTTGTCTTTTTTTATCCCCTTTGAAGATATACCTTTTTTGGTCGAAATTTAGATTTAAAGAATCAATTTCAAGGGTACTTAAGTCCTGCTTGCTACACTACTGTCCAATTCCGTGCTTGAATTGAATACACATGTCCAGACAATATTAGAGTTGCTAATATTACATTTTGTTAATGATTCAATAAGGCTAAATTGGTTCATAATGCACAATCTTCACAATTTACTTGAGGTTGAGAGGTAGAATTGTCATTGATTTTTGTAAATGCGTATAGGTTTACTATGGAAAGTGTACTACATGCTACTTATTATTATAGAGACAAAAATGGTTTTGCTGAAAGGTGACCATTGTATCTTGTGTTTTTCCATAGCATGTGGAGATCCATCTGAAATTTCTTGCATTCATTCTACAAGAGGGCGCCCTCTATCTTCACTGGCATCGAGCAAGGGAAATCTGGGATACCTTAGTAGCGAACCCTGAAGCTTGCGAGGTGGACAGAGAGGTAAGGATAATAATAATAATAATATTCTGGATACATATAGTGCCTATTATATCTACGATGTCTCTTAAGTGCTTTACAGATATATCATTACCCTGGACATCGGATTCAGGATTTCTCGCTCACAATGTATGCACCTTCTCCACTTCCTGGGGAGTATTCCAGCCAGGTGCCTTACTCTTAATAGTGATCCTTTTTATCTAGTACTTAGCTGTATATCTATATTGTCATAGATTTTCATTATAGTGCTTCAGCATATGTTTCTGAAGATGATTTAGGGAGTACTAATCTAGGCATTCGCATTTTATTGATTCATGATTAGTCTTGTGATTCTATATACCTTGAAATGCTTTCTGTACAGAGAAAGTTAATCTTGTATGATTACTATTTGTTATGGATAAAGCTGTCATGTATAAGATTCTAGATCATGTTACGAATTGATTTGATATTTGATCAGTTATCTCTATCCAATTTTGATTGGGGATGGATTGCTGCAAAGCTTGTAGAGATTTACTGAGTACCAGCCTACCTGAAATATTTCCTATATTCATGTAAAGATATATTTATTATGAGCATTTTAAAATTCTAATTATTGTTATTATCAAATAATAGCCAGACATGACTGAATTTGTTAGAAATCGAGGATTGTACATGTATGTTGTGCAACATATCACTGATAAATGTTTTATCCCATCCTTCCACATCAGACATGCTACGAGTGGTTCCGTCATGGTTTAGCAGACCTCGAGACAGAGACCCAGATGCAGCTGTTCAAGGACAAACTACTAAGACTGGAATCTACCCACCTTTCACCCATGGGCTTTGACTGTGTACGAGCATTCTTTGAATCCATCAACACCAACAATCACAGTCTACGCAAGGGAGCTACTGGACTGGTATATATCCTTTCTTTGCCTCTTTGTGTTCTTCTTGATTGGTTACTAACATTTCTCTCGCATATATCTTCTTTCCATCTGGCTATCAACACAGAGTTAGTAATCTCTTTGTTCACAAAAATGTTGATGTTCTGGGCCCTGTTTCATAAAACTTGTTATCAATAACAACTGCCCCAATTCTATGACAAATTTGATCTCAGCCAATCGGATTCAAGGATTTCAGTAGCTTATAACAATTATTGTAACTTGTCATGGATAACAATTTTTAAGAAACAGGGCCCAGAAGTAGTTAGATGTGATTCAAATGCAGGGTTCATATTTTGCAAAGTCTTTTTATTGTGCTGGAGTATTTCAGAATTTTAATCTTGAAAAGTATGCTCCAAAAATGTTCTAAATTTATGAGAGAAGGAAATACAATGTTAGAATTCCTAGTGAATAATATTTAATTGAAGTGTTTGCTTGCAATTTGATATAAATATGTTCCTTGACATGTATTTCAGTTAGGTTATTCTTCATTTACATCACATTAATATATATTTACAGTACATTTTTTCATTTTGATTATTAAAATTATGTGTAGTTTGATCCGATTTGATGACAGATGTTGTAGATATGTATTTACATATTCACTCTTATGGTTATGTCTCCTTCAGATTGTTGAGAAGCTGGACCTGTTTGGTCATGATTTCATGTGGAAGATGGTTCTAGAGTCTACCAACGAGGCTATAGCAGAGATGGCTATTAGACAGATCATGAGTATGTCTTACACAAATCTATCTCAGAGACTTAAAAAGGTAAGAACCTACAAACCCATTCATGAGAACCGCTCATACTCTGTGGTTTGGCTCAATAACTCTTGATTCAGAGCTCTGAAAAATACACCAGATGTTTGAGCTGAAATTTATCACCACATGGCATTTGCTGCCAGAAAATGTCGGGGGGATGTATTAAAATCCTTAGATTGGCAAGTTCAAAATCACTGTTTTTCCTTATAAAGGGCAGTTTTTACGAATTCTGACGTAGCTTCTGTCCATTAGTATTTCTTTCAAATTTCTTTTAGAAAGGTGTAGCAGTGAAAAAGAAATATCAGTACTGCCAATTTGAAGAAAAAGCTGAACAGTTCATCACTGATCATGATGTGCATATAAAATAGAAGCCCCTCTCAGAGGCTTAAACAGGAAATATCACTTTTTTATTTATTTTTATTTATTTATTTTTATTTATTTATTCCTGCATGTTTCACAATAATCAGTTTCATACATACAAACTTTGAAAATAGAAACACACAGAGGTCTGGCAATATAAGCTGGACGCTTGAAGTGTTGCCATACCTAATATCTTACATATTTCATACATTCTTAAAAGTAAACATAGATTAATAGATTAAATACAAAAAAAGTGCAAATATAATACACTATATACAGATACAAATACAGATAAAGAATAAGATTGAAATCTCTACAGTACGTTCTAGAGCAGGAAAAATGTAGCAAACATGATAAAAGGTGCAGTCCATCCAGATTGAAGGAGAAACAGAGAGAAACAGAGAGAAAAGAGAGAGAGAAGAAAATGTAAGACAAGCAAGAGAGAGGGGGATGGAGTCATATGGGAGTTCCATATTTGCTCAGGACATCAAGGTATGTTATGTCCTGTATGGATAATGCAATGCATGATAAAAGTATCCTCAACAAAAAAAAAATAATTTTTTTAATTTGATGATTGCTCACCCTTGTAGGATGTGCTGGATCTCCATAAGCACTTCATCTCAGAGTGTTACAAGCGACTGGAGCTGGCTTACATGGCAGTCAAAGGTACGGCCATGGCTGAGGCGGTTGCCATGGCAACTAAGACATTGACAGCAGCTACAGTACCAGAGGCAGCAATTGTTCCATGCCCCTCAAGGTAAAAAGAATTAAAATTACAACCCATTACTGCTTTAAGCAGGTTGCACTGCCCTAAATTGATGTTGCATATAATGTTTGTGGATAATGAAAAGCTCGTCTTTCTACTTCGCCATAGACTCTACAATGCAGAGTGAATTGTGTTATTCTATGTGTAGATATGACAGGGCAGGTAACTTCTAGAAATGTAGAGGCTTTTTCAGCTAGCAGAAACATATGTAGTGACACCCTTGAAGACAAGTTGTTGTTATTATTATTATTAGTCTAATGGAAAATGGAAACAACTGATTAATTTCATCATGACAGGGGCAGGAAAGTTACTAGAACTAGACTGGTTCCCGAAGCTAGCAGAAACGTAGATAGTGATCAATTGTTATGATCAGTAAGGTTGTAGTAAAGGTGTAGCAGAGGCGGGCTCGGACAATGAAAGTGGGGGTGCACCTTTTGTTTGGCCAACAAAAGGTGCCCCTACACTTCCATTGTCCGAGCCCGATGTTCTGCTGCCTCTGAGGTGCAGTAAATGAGTAGCTGGTAGGAATTTATTCCTTGAATGCTTTGAGCTCCTTAGGGCAGCTCGGCTAAAGCCAGTGAAATAATAGTCGTTTGTAGGCGCCTTGAGCATCCTCTGGGATGGATATGTGCGCAATATAAATGTAGCTATTATTATTATTCCCTGGAGGTACTTCTAATAACTCACATACAAATTCAAATTCAAATAGCTCATTGAAATGAAATACTGATAAATAAAGGATTATAATAACAAAACAGAACGTAATAGAAGCAGGTTGAATAATAAATACCTCAACAAACCTAAAGCCCCGGTCACACAGCGCTTTACGGCTTAATCACGGCCAAAACCCGTCAAAAAGTGGTCTCCCGTGAAGCAGACGATGTTGTTCGCGTTGATGTCGAGTTTAAGACGAGCTACGGTCGATTTATAGACGTGGCAGGACGCGGGGGAAAATCGGAATGGCGTCGGACGCGGCAAAAAGTTTTGAACTGCTAAAAATTTTAGCCCGCGGACAACCACGGGCGGCACACGTGGTAAAGACGTGCAACACACGTGAAACACACGTGATAATTCGTGTTCCGGCAGTGATTAAAACTTGGGGAGATGCGGTAAGACGCGAAAGTTTAGCGGTCTGTCACGGGCAGAGCACGGTCATCGGACGGGTGTTACGCGTTGGTATCACGGGAAATAGCGTGTGTTTAGAGGCTTAGCACTGACAAATGGATTTTTCCGCGTACTTTTTTTAGCCTTACACGTGGCTGGACGTGGCTGGACGTGGTTAGCCGTGCTTAGGCAGTGCTTCAGCAGTGGAACAGCCGCCGACGGCCATACCCCGTACAAAGCACGGCCAAACCAAAATTGACCAAAAATTACCACTTACGACCACGTCCACCAGATTTTCATAACTCTTTGTACGTGATTAAGACGTGGAGTGCTGTGTGACCGGGGCTTTAGGCAAGTTATATAAAAACAAAATTAAGCATATCAGATGACACTCAAGGAACAAATTATATAAATATAATCTAAACAGAGCGGTTACATTGTGTGCTTCAATGGCATTTCCTTCATTGGTCTAGCTGTTTTAAACCAATCTTACAATATGATAGGATTATCATCAAAACCAAAACAGAGAGAAGCTTATTAAATAAAAACAAAACCTCAACAAGGCATAAACAAATCATATCAAAACAAAACTGTACAGTTCGAATAACACTTGATGAAAAGTAATAAGTTATATGGTGAGAACTCAAGCAGAGTGGTTACTTTGCTTTAAGTCAATCTTTTTATGTGTATATTTCATTTACACACAGTTTACTTACCTCCACATTGTTGCTCCCTAATATTATAATGCTATTTTTAATCATTATTCATGCTTGAAACTCCTGTTAATTGGTTGAAATATTCAGATCGCAGATTTTGGAGAGTATTGCATTTTGTTGTGAAATAAGCCAGTACAGACTATACAATGCAACGTACATGTAATTTAATTATTCTATAATAAATCATTGATTAATTTTATCTTGACAGGGCGGGTAAGCTACTAGAAATAGAGAGGCTTCTCCAGCTAGCAGAGACATACGTAGTGACTGTAGAAGATCAGTTCACATCGCCACGCACAATCCTTCCACACGGCGCATCCTTCCAGGGTCATACTATCACAATGCATGTTGTATGTACAGACTCACATCGTAGTGAGTTTGTTATAGTGGTAAGAATATGTCTGTTGTTATATATTTTGTGAATGGCATTGTTGTCAAATCAAAATTTAAAAAATTACATTGTTTTTGTTTTTGTTATGTTTTTATAGACATACATACATGTAAATCTATGAATATTTACATCTGGGACCACCATTATAGTGATCAACCTGGCTCATGAGTTGCAGTTCATTATTCGAACTAGGAAACATTTGTATAGATGACATGTATGGTCTTATCTCATTGGCTTAATGCACTAGGATAAAAGTCTGAATAATAAGCCCTTAAAGAGCAAAATTCAAGTATTTCAATTCAACTTTCAATTAATTAGTTGTCACTTTATATATTTCCATGTAGTCTTCAACTGTACCTGACAAAGCATTTATGCATGTCTGTTATGCCTTATATTTATTGAAATTATAGGAAATGTTCATATATTTACTATTCTGATTATTCTTTGTTATATAATATTATTTAGGTATTGAATGTAGAGATCCATTATCTAGATTATGATTGATACAATATGCTTGTCATCTTCTGTTTCAGGGTCACAGCAATGAAACATTACAGAGTGTAAGACACAAGATAGCACAGCGTCTCAAAACAACACTAGACAATGTACAGATCATGGCCCATGATCGTCTGGTAAGTACTTCTCTTTCTTCCAGTTGGAATACTGTGACACACATGTAAGTAGGACCCTTGTGGTATAGCGGTTCTTTAACTTGACTCTTAATCAAGAAGTTGAGTTTTGCCATCCCTACTCCGTTCAGTTATCTATAGACAAGGTATTTCATTTACAGTTGTCTCAATTGATGCGGTGTATAATGGGTACCCTGGCAGGATTTGTGCTTTGAAAAGCACTGTGTACTGATAGGGCTGATGGAGCTTAAGCCAGTCTAATAATCACCACAACACTATAGCAGCAGATAGAATAACCATGTCCTAATGTGATATTTCCTATATAAAAATGCATTGTTATTGTTATTATTCTTTTTCTAACTTAGATGCTAACCACCAAAGATCAGAAGCTGTTATCTGAACTTGAGTTTGATGAGGAGCAAGATCTCAACATCAAGCTTCATGGACCGGTCAGCTCTACGGTCAGCAGCAGTGCTCGCATCGACGAGGTCAGTAATAGATAATGAAAATAGATTTTAAAAGTGTCAATTTCAAAGTTCAAGGTTTCGCGCACATCCCTATTTGTTTTCTGGTTTAGGAAACAGTTAGAGCTTCGAGATGATAACACTGTGTCGTGAGGAAAATTTCTAAATATATGGTGAATGATTGTTTATTGCATATGATAAAATTAATTCTGTAAATGCTGTTGAAATTAAATCTGTATATAATGGCTTGTAGAATGCAACCAAAGTTAATTTATAGTGGAATTATGTTTCCTTGCAATGTCATGCCTTATGAAGTAATTACATACTGTTGCTCATTGATTATCATTTTTTGGGCCCTTATTTTTGGCATGTATAGAACATGTCAAGTTTTGGACAGCAGTCGGAGCTGGAGCGTTCATTACCTGGTGTCGTCATGGCAACTGGTGGTCAAGTCTTTGACATGCTCTATCAACTGGCAGATCTAGATGAACCAAGGTATGCATCTTCTCCAATTATAAAGTTAAAACCTGTTAGTTTGATATTTGTTTATCCCTGGGATGCTAATAAACGAAAAGTAATATCTTATCAATGAGTGCAAGGATTTGGTTTTGACCTGTTATGATCTCCCAGGTTCAAGGACCACTGTTCTCATCACTGAGCTATGCAGTATACACATTCTTGAATCTGACATTCATAGTGCACTTAAATGAGGGTGAAGAGATGATTTTGTGAGATGTTGACTTACACTGTAGATCATCTCATTCAATATTAAGAATAGTCATATTTTTTAGAGAAAGAAATGGTGATGAAATACCTTCAGGTATGCAGACAAATACAGGTGAACTCACCTCTGATTTGCTGCTCCTATCCAAACAGTTGGAAAGTGGAGAGTATTATCTCATGTACGGCTGCACTATGGAAAGTGTTTATTTACCTATGTCAGAAGTGTGAAGATATGAGTGATATCGAAGTTTCTTTATTTTTTTGTTTTGTTTTATGTTCACAGGATAACAGAGCGAGTACGCAAGCTTCTAATGATGATTCCGACTGATCCTTCAGTACCTGAGTCCTTGGATTCTATATGTAGACAGGTAAGCTTCAATTCTTTATGTCCTTGAAAATCAGTGCTATGGGAACGGGCCAATAATGTGTAAACTTCTTTCTCTATGTTCTTCAATAATACTGTAAAGCAAATTGAAGTATTCATATAATGTGCTATATAAATGTAACATATTCTTATTACTATTATTAGATATTTAGGCCATTGGAACATAGTTATTCAGTTTATTACATTCAGAAGGAGACCCCTGCAAACGACTGTAAAACAAGACATTTTCATTAGTGCATCAGATTCACAAAATTTCATGCTGCAAAATAATTGAATCACAACTGACCCAATATCGAATTTCATAATAATTATGCCATGAAAATGACAATTTGTGAAAGTTTTGCGTTGCGCCGTTTCTGGTTTTATAGTAGATGATTCCTGTGTGTAGTTGGTTATTGTGTATTATTTCATTGGATATAAGAACACCTCTCTGTATTCATCAAGCGTGATAAATTTCTACATAGTTGAATGATCCTTATCTCACAGACTTCAGAGAGTGTGACCAGTCTAGGTGGAGAACCCACAGGGTCTGAAAGCAACAAGGATTCATCCAGGGCCACCCTTGAAGGCCTGTTCAGAGCTAACAATACCCATGGCATGTCAGCATTCAGAGTGCTTTACAATCTGGAGGTGCGTAGTTGTGCTTATTAGATGATCATTTGCTCCATGCTGTATTTTGTGATGATTGTGGGGAGAGAAAATCACTGATTTATTTATTTGTTAGCATGAATATAAATCACTTGCAAAATTTGTGAACATGCATGACATGAAGTTTCTACTTATACAGTGTTGTATTATAGATACCTACATGGTGTAATACATAAACCCTTATATTTTGCTGTTTACAGGTTCTGAGTAGTAAGTTGATGCCTTCGATGCAGGAAGACATTGGTACCCAGACCAGTGCACAAAACTTTAGAGAGAGCTTCCTGAATGCAGGAGGTCTGAGTCTGGTTATCAACGCTTTGCAGAAAGATTCCATTCCACAAGATGTAGATGATGACACAAGGAGGGGATGTTATTCCATCTGTCTACAACTAGCAAGGTGAGAAGAGGGATGGAAGATGGTTCGATGGGGATAGATGTACAGGTGTCCATTGTGATGGTAGTAGCGGTTGTCATAGTGATGATGATGATGACGATAATGAAGGAATTCCAGTCTTCAGATATAGATAACTAGATCTGGAGAGGAAATTATTTCATATATTTACAGTTAGCAAAGTGAGGGAAGGGATTTGTATTAGGCAGCTTAACGAAACTCTTGGCGCGTCACTTCAGCTGCTTTTTAAAAAGGATAGCGTGTGACGAATAATCATCTTTCTCCTCTCAGGGATCTAGGTAGCTGAAGCAGGCATATACTGGCGGCAGAATTATTACTCAGGCTGCATGCGTGCCCAGCTAGCTAGATCCTGATTGTGAGTAAAACAAGTGCTGATTGGACAGATGCTGTCCTTTGTTACAAAGCAACAGAACTTTCACAGGTCTCTCTGCAATACCTTAGCTTAATGGGAATAGAATTAGCAGTGGACGCAGTGATGGTGATGGTGATGATGATAATAATAAGCATACGGTTGGTAGTGAGCACCATATACAGCCAGAACTATTACTGCTGTTATTATCATCATTATTGTTGTTGTTATCATTGTTGTGTTATCATGATGATGTTTTATTCTTATTATTATGACTATATAACTTATCACACCAATTAGGTTTCTACTATGTGGACAGACCACTACTGATCTCAAAGAGAGTGATCTCTCACTCAATGACAGTAGTGTCTTTGAGACGTCTGGAGCGGATTCATCTACTGTCTTCTCATCCAGCTATGGTAGCTCACCTCGTAAGATGAGTCTGGTAGAGAGGATGTCCAGTGTAGAGGCCAGTGGGGACCTGGCTAACAGGGAGGGTACGTCAGTGGCAATAATGGTCATTCAGGTAAGCTTGGGGATAATTCTGGACAAGACAAAGGGACTTGATAAATCTAGGTATATTTAACTGGTTAGATGAGGCTCAAGAGGGAGGCAAGACATTTCAAATAGTTTCAGATTGTATTTCCATCTGTACCATGTCGTACTGAGATATAACAGTGTACTGAGGGGATGCTAACTGGGATGCTGTATTATGATAAACATAGAAAAGGCATTGGGCATACATGTACTTAATTGTTATTATAGTTATATGTATTGGAGATGTTTATTCATAATGGCAACTTTAGCCATACTGATAAATAAATCAATCTCACCAAATATAGCGCAGGTATACATAGCCCGAAAGTGAGGAAATTATGAGATTTTTGAAGTTTTAAAAATAAACGTGTAGGCTCTTGGTCATTGCATCTATAAATGTGTGACAGATTTATGCATTTATTTGGGTATAGCCTCAACAAGTTATTCATTCTTATTCTTATAACTTTAACACCGTATATTGTCATTCTTCTGACATACTGTGAAAACCAATAACTACCAACCATTTTTACATAGATGGTGTAGTTTATTGGTCATATTCCTAATATTAATACACATGATGTTGCTATCCTTTTATTTTTAAGGCTATGAATGCCAATGACTTCACATCGATGGTAGCATGTCTGATGCGTGTAACCTGGGCTGCAGCTGCAGGTTATCTCAGATTAGCTAGCGCTAGTCAACCCATCAAGGAGGTAGCTGGAGGAGGGTTTGCTATGGGCATCGGTAGGAGGAGTAGACATAGTAGTGCAGGTGAGTCAGAGAGTAACAATTTTTATATTTTGCTATACTCCATATTTGGCAAGCGTCAACATTGACTGTTAATTTCAGCAAATCTTGCATCACTCCACTGTTGATTGTGTTATCTTCTTTGGAAATGTTGCCTTGTCATCTATTGTCTATCATATGGGGTGTTGTGAGAAAGTTGCAATCAATTGCAAATCCCCCATTTGCAATCTATTGCAAATATGATACATGTATTTTAAATGGAACTTGCAATCAATTGCCAGACTTGCGACTGATTTGGGGGATTTGCAATTGATTGCAACTTTCTTGCAACACCCCCATAGATTCATAGATGGGTTTAATTGATCAAATGCTGTACAGTTAGACTTACCTTGTCAGCCGATGAACGGTAATACTGCTGTTGTGTCCTTGAGAGTGTACCAAAAATGATGAAGAGCATGTTTTGTTCAGAGGCGAACAAAGATTCCCATTAAGTTTATCTCTCAAGAGCTTGTATTTTGTGTATTCAACTTTCTTGTTTCTTTCCTTCTTCAACAGGGAGTACAAACAGTTCATCCAGCCATGATGGTGAATCCCAGACGTTACATGCAGGGATCTGTCTGAATGCTGTAGCCGTGAGTGGGAAAGATGCTGCTATAGCTAGGGAAGCTTTGGAACTCCTTGTAGCTTGTCTACAACTTAGAACACACAACTTAGGTAGGTACTTTTCGATGGTGAGAGAGAGAGAGAGTGAAAGAGACTAGATGCAGACATACGAGTCCAAGACATTGCATGAAGAAAAAATGAGAGAGATAGAGTGAGACAGAGCAAGAGAGAGAGGGAAAAGGGTGCAAGACAAAGATGGAGAGGGCTTGGAAGAGCAAGAGTTGAAATGAAAGGGAGGGAAAAGATCAGTATACGTGTCAAGAGACTCAAGAGATATCTACCATATTCCAATGAGGATTTATACTTGTAAAGTAACTTTGACACTTCCATCATCATTTCATAATTTCATATAATACTTGAAGTCTCCAGATGCCTGTTATGTATGTATAACCAACTTTAAAAATGAATACATGATAATGGGGTTAGTTTATCAATGAATGAATTTGATTCTGACATGCTCACGTTGTACTCCTATTTTGTACTTCCAAACCCTAGGTGCCTTCTATAACCTGCCTGGAGTGAATGACTTCATCATAGACATCCTACTCTCCTCGCCCCACCCTGAGGTGAGGGGTGCTGCCCTGGACCAGTTCTACACCCTTGCCTCTACCAGTATCAGTAATGAGAGTGTGAGGATCATACATCCAAGAGACTTTGTGCTTCAGGTCCTGCTCCAGGCTCGTGTACCTCTCTGGACATCAAGCTCTCTAGTTAGAGGAGCTAACCACAGGTAGGGTGTGGATTTATAGAATTGAAAATTGAACTGAAATGTCATTTTTGGGATGGATTGAAATGAGATACAAAATCAGAATATTGAATTGAATTGATTTTAATCAAAAGGAATAGATATGAGAGCTGAAAAATTGAAATTAACTGGAAATAAGAGTGGAATATACATGTAGTGACACGTAGCAGAGTTGAAGGGAATTGAAAATCAAAAGGAATCAAATGGAATTGAAATTAAATTGAATAGAATTCAATGGAATGGACTTGTAAATTGAAATGAATTTGGGGGGATAAGAGTGAAAATTGGATTAAGATAAATTATACGGAACAGAATTGAAAATTGATCTGAACTATTTATGAAAATGGAATTAACTAAATTCGAATGGAATTCCATGAAATGGAATGGAATCAAATATAATAGAATGGGATCGAAAAGTGAATTTCGAGAAATTAATATAAATATAGTTGAGTTCAAGTTCAACATATGCTTGTAGATGTTCTTTTTATATGTTTGTAATATTTTTCTCGTAGGATACTGAACCAGTCAGCTCAGTACTTTGAATTGAGATGTCGTCTTCTGGAGGGACTGAGGGGTAAGCCATGTTTTATTCTTGAGAAATATTCTGGCAGAATGGGGAGGGGAGTGGTTTGAGGTCCAAATGCACCACAGTTACACCTGGGTTGTATATAGTTTGAAGTATACATTCATAATTAAATCATGATTTAAAACAGTCACATCAACATGAACTTAAAGTTTATATCATCCTAGCAAGACCTATTTTAGAGTGTTTCTTTTAGGACTTTACAACCATATGGTTATGATTTTATACTTCTATCTCCACAGTGAATGAGCAGAAGTTCTTGAAGGTAAACCCTGTGTCTATGCTAGGTGATGAGATTGACTGGTTACATAACTTTGAGCCTGGAGACTCAGAGGACATCAATCTATCTAGTACTGATAACACCATCGTAGCTGGTCATCTTCATCTTATCAGGACGCTACTTACATGTGAGGGGGTGGACAAGAGGAAAATAGGTAAGAAAGGAGCTTCCAGGAACCTCTATTATTTTGTATACCATCTTCAACCAACATAGGATCAACTACAAATTGAAAAGATTAAGTAATTTATTTGAAAACAGTAATAATTTACATAATTACATAGTAGTCAAGCCTCCGTCAGCTGTTCCATATTGCAAATAGAGCATGGTATTTTGACACTAAGAGAGCATTAAAAAATCTGCAGAAATACAACTCGAAGAACTCTTTCAGATCTTCTTCTGACTCGTTTCATTTGCAGACAGGGCACGATCAATCAAGAAATCAGTGATATTTGAAAAGCAATTCATCCAGAACCAGGCACCTAAAATAAGCATCTTTCAATAATCAAATTCATTTCTCCTTGGATGAGGTGATAGACCACCGGACAGCTTGATCATTTCTTTACAACCTCTGTTATTGTTGATCAGGTTTACGGTTCACCATGTGTGTAAGTCCTGAAAAGGACTGTTGGGTTGGAGAAAGATAGTAGAGCAAGGAGAGAAAAGGAGATATAAAAGAACAAGAGAGAGAATAGGAGTACCGATATTCTTTATTGACAAGGTGAAATCCCGAAAACCTCTGTTACCTAAATGTGGTTCCTCGTATTGCACTTAGAAATGTACGTCATCTAGCTTTTGCAGACATATGGATTCATTCTTGGACCACACTGCTCCATTGGTTTCTTTTTGTGTACAGGTGAGAGACTACTGAACAGTCTACTGAATGAGTATCTCTTCCCTGCCTCACGTCTAGTCATGCATCAAGGAGATAACAGTGAGAAGGGAGACTCCAGAAGAGACTACAATTCCAAGTAAGACATGGTCCTTATTTAGCTCTTAACATGACTGTCGTTGAAAACCTTTATAGCTTTATAATTTCTAGTAGACCAAGTTCTTTTTATAAGTATTTCTGAAAATATAGTTATATATATAATATCTTTTAAATAGAGGTGGCATGATTTTATTTTTGATGTGTAGTGAAGTATAAGTATGATTTTTTTTGGGTGTACAGAAGCATAGATATCCCATTGCTTGATATTTCCACCTCTAACCAGAATGTTGTATCTAAATAATAGGTCAAAAGATACAGATTTTGATGAAAGTTATTTGCAAACTTTAGGCAAAAACTTATTGTGTACCACATGTTTAGATAGATTTCTGGGTGAACATTAAGAAAAAAGATTTTTTGGTGTACATGTAGTTGTGAAATGTATTAGTTTTGTGTTTACAAATCAATCTGAGATCACACTTCTATCTCCATAATTATTAATCATTGCAATTTGAATCTACCACATTTAGTTTACTGCTGATGTTTCTAGTTAGCTCACTGTAATACATCTCATAGAGTGTCTAGGTTGTTATAGATCAGTAATAATTACAATCTTGTGTGAAATCTTCTATGCATCTACATTTCATACCCTCCAAATGTTAAGGCAGTCACCATTATAAAACTATTTTTCTGTATACTGGCACTTTTTGTAATCTCTTTACGTCCATTTGGTAAAATTTATCACAATGACATCAAGTTTTTCATTTCATTTGGTTTGTTCTGGTTTTCGTTTTGTCCATTTTATTTAAAGTTTTTGGCAGGATGTATGGAAAATACATCTACATTTAATTGCTGGTCAAAATTATTATCTTTCCAGTATCTGTCATATCCTGGGGTTTTTTTTTTTGTTGGTTATCTCTTTTTCCGTTGTAAATTGATGACAGTAAATAAGGAATGGCAAAAATACATTTATTTGTGAGCTATTGTTTTGGTACATTGCTATGAAAACACAGCAAAAATGATTGCCAGAAACAACAAAGGATTACTTTCAATCTTTAAAGACCTCAGCCTGACCCAAAACAACCATATATTGACGTCTCCGTTTATCCATAAAAAATAAAAAAGATAATTTTTTTGGTCCGCCCCCTCCCTATGGCGTAACACTGCAGGGGGTCGCTAGACGTGTGACGACATGTCATGTATACAGCTCCGAGTGCGTCTACACGATATGTCGTCATCAAATTTTCACCCCCCGCAAAGTAGCGTTCCTCAGAGACGGGGCCCAAACCACCGGGGCTCAACATTCGGGACGCTGTTACTCATTCCACAGGAAACGGAATCTCATGAAGTTGGTTTCAATTTGTTCAGAAAATATATAGCTCCCCGTGGATGAATAAAGGGTATATTTCAAAATTCGGTCAGGCTGAGGTCTTTAAGACTAGGATGGACCTATCTTAATATTCTTCAGTATGGCTGATGCACACATCCTGTAGAAAATGGTTCTTACCCTCACATTTGTAAATGTAGAGCATAGCATTGAATTGGTCATTATGACATAGAACTAAGAGTAAGGTTTGAAGGTAGCGCTCCTGATCCTATGAACACAATCTTGGTGTTTATGTTACATATAAAACTACCTGTATTTTCTCAGTATCCCCCACTCTGATGTGAGTGAAGGTTTGAGGCACGCATACTTACACAAGTAAGTGCTCACCTTTTGATATCACACCTTATAATCTAATATGTATCTCTGTTGAGCACAAGATTAAACTTTTGGACAAAATCCACCTAGAATATGAGTTGTTTTTTTATAGTAAAAGGAGAAAAGCTTTAGAAGTAGGTCTGAAATTTTTTGAAAGAAAGTAGTATTGAAAAAAAATTGTCAAGGAATGTTAAATCTATGAATGTTTTGAAGTCATAGAGATGCCCTGTGATGGTAATATGCTCTCTTTTCTCAAACATTTGGCAACTGATGTACAATTTATGAAATTACAATCACATGGTTTTCATGACGTTAAAAAGCCATTAGATGTCAGATTTTTCTTGAACTTTGCATTTTGTTACTTTATCTTAATGCTTTTCTGTTTATTAAAACAACTTGTAATTAGGGTGGATTTTTCCTTTGAGCCTAATATTGCTATCAACCACAAACTTGTTGACCTTTTCTTTCAAAATTTTCTTTGCTTCACAACATTTGTATTCACTCTCTAACCTTTCTCTTTGTCATTTTCTCTTTTTCTCCACATTTGGGAATATCATATATTACTCAGAGTTATAAAGTTTTTTATTGTTTTATAATGACATGTATATGTATCTATGTTTACTTTTAACTAAAGGCAATAACATGTAACAACATGATACTGTAAAAGCTGATAATTTCGCGTACAGATATTTCCGCGAATGGCAAGGTCTCAGACAATTTTGCGAGTTGTTGTTTTCGCGGTTTGCCAAATGACAAAGAATATTGTACATCATGTTTTTCAAATGGCTGTCATAAAAGACGATGTATACAACTTAAAATGTACATGTACATAAATTCTACTACGTAAATGTTGAGACTTCAAAATTGGCTTTAATTTTACTTTTATTCCAGCTCAAAGCTATAATCTCATGCCTCAATTCATCCCCTAGTAAAAAATATTTACATACTTGTATATTCTTTCATTTAATATGATTTTTTATTGGATTCTAGCTCCAATAATTCAGTTTACATGTAGGTGTCAAATTATTGAATTTCTCTGATTATTCTCCCTTCTGAAACCAGTGTAATCACGTGACTCACGTTTGCGATCACGATAGCAGATTTTACGATTGCGATCGCGAGTCATGTGACTACACATGTTTCAGTAATTCAATAATTTGACACCAAAACTGAATTATTGCAGCTGGAATCCAATAAAATATATTAAATGAAAGAATATATCTTCTACTAGAGGATGAATTGAGGCATGATATTTTAGCTTTTTTAGCTTTTAGTAGAATTTATGCACACATTAGTAAATGCTAGCATAATTAAATGGCATAAATTGAAACATTAGGCTTTAACTATCTGGTGTTCTCAATCTGGAGCAGCTCGTATTTGTACTCAGGTGGCGCTATGCGCGCGCTACAGCCTTCACTTTTTCGCGGCACAAATTAGTGCAGTCATCAGCAAGTGGTAATATTTTCGCGAGATGTTAAATTCGCGTCCCAACATCAACTCGCGAAATTCAGGAAAATAAAACTCTTGGGTAAACGACAGCTTAAATACAGTAGTCCATATTCTTAATAGCTTTCTGCAGGGGTTGTTACGAATTACATGTAGAAGAGAATATCAGTCCGTTTAGATGTTTATAAACTTAAAGTGAAGTGATAATTATTAAAGCGTTTTCAACATGCCTCTACATTTAAGTGTGGAAAAACATGTCAGAACTTCATGTACATGTGCAAGTACATATTCATGTAAGCTTTGATACAATGTAGAATGCAGCATCACATTAAACTTATCACAATTTTCCTCTCTTATTCAAATACTGGTAGTTCTAATGTTGTGTCACAAGCATGTCTGTATTCATTGTGTTTTGAACTGTAAGAAATACTCGTTTGTAACTTTAATCATACTATCAGCAATGTCTGGTTTCTGAATATACACTCACAATCTGTGTCAAAACTTTCAGTGCTACATGTACTTATTAAGCACATCATGTAGGCATTGTATATTATGCACTTTTTAATTTAATTTATCGTAGTTACCCTCGCCGATAAAATCGGCAGGGTTATGTAAAGGGCTCTGTATGTTTGTTTGTTTGTTTGTTTGTTTGTGTACAAGATAACTAGAGAACAGGTGAACGGATTTGCACCAAATTTTCAGGGAATGTTCGGATAGTGACAGGAAAGAATCGATTAGATTTTGGTGATGATCGGTTGACCCCTGCAAATTCTGTGTGACCTTGAAGTTTTGACCCCATAGTAAAGTATAGGAACTTCAGTTTGGATAGTGACAGGAAAGAATCGATTGGATTTTGGTGATGATCGGTTGACCCCTGCAAATTCTGTGTGACCTTGAAGTTTTGACCCCATAGTAAAGTATAGGAACTTCAGTTCAGATAGTGACAGGAAAGAATCGATTAGGGAAAGAATTGATTAGATTTTGGTGATGATCGGTTGACACCTGCAAATTCTGTGTAACCTTGTAGTTTTGACCCCATAGTTAGTATATTATTGCAACTACTCTGTAGCGCCGCTAAGGCGTGGGTCTGCCGCCTTTGACGGCCTTTCTAGTTGTTTTATGGGATAATTTTTACCCTACTTGGATGTTGATTCCTTTCTCAAAAAAAGAAACACATTTTTTTTTCTGATTTCAGTATTGTGATTGTATAGCAGTACTTATTTATGTGCTATATATATATCAGTGTCATGTAGCTTTGTATAAGAGAAAGCAAATTAGCATGTAATTAACAGTTATAGGCAGTAGAAAGTAATATATAACACAGGTACAGTATTGCTATAGATGTTACTACATATACCAGGGGAGCGTTTCATCAAGCATTTTGTCAGTGATTTTTACTGACAAATTTGCTCTCAGCCAATCAGATGCAAGGATTTCAGTAGCTTATAACAGTTGTCTGTAAAAATCACTGACAAAACGCTTGATGAAACGCTCCCCTGTACTTAATGTTCCAAGTAGTAAAGGTAAAAATTGACCATTGCACGAGTACTAAAATTGTATCTTCAATACTGGTAATATTATGCATGAACCTTCCGTATAATGATCAATATATTGTACTTTATAAAAAAGAAGAAAATATTAGTTTATTGCATCAATATGAACAAGGGAGATAAATATGTTCATATCCTCATGCACTGTGAGATTGTTTCGCTGGTGGCCCATACTACATGTAACCATTAAAATTTTTAGATGTATAGTTCTTATTGGTATATTCACATATATAGTATACTAATACCTGCTTAATCTATATTTGGTAGTAAAGATAATTAATTATATATTATTATTTGTATTTACAATAAAAATCCAGACGTTCCATTTCCTTATAGTCAGTGAGAATGTAGAATGGATTAGATGTCAGTGGACTTTATTTCCATGTCTTGTCCTACACCAGTAATTGTCTGGGCTTGTTTATACTTTGAATGCTGTATACCATGTTGTCTGCACACATTGTATGTAATTCTATTGTTAGTCATGGTGTCATGGTACTTTCATAGTCACATATTGAGGTGTAAAGATGTTGTGCAGTGTTTCTGGGGGGAAAGTTGCACTCACTATGCTTTTTTTTTTTTTTTTTTTTTTTTTTATTGTTTTCACTTGCTTATTCAAATTGTTCAGTTACAAAAGTCTGTTCTTTCATCTTTACTTTTCTCATGGAATGATTTTGAATTTTTGATTCATGACCTTTTAATTTGCAAATGAGGTTTTGCAATTTGAAATTTGAGGTTCTGCTCTTTTTTTTTTGTTTATGCTCCATGATTTCTTGGACACTGAGTTCTCATGATATGAGTTTGACTGTACATATTACCGATACATTAGACAAAATCATTCTTTGTAAATACCTGTGTTTTGATTATTGTGTACTACTTGATACTACTTGATGATACTTTGATCATTCATTCAGGATATCTGGTAAAGAATCCAGGGTGGCAGCCTTTGAGTTACTGGTTGTACTGTGCGAGGGTTGTCCATACAATCTACAGAGGGTGGCGTCTCAGCTGATTAATATGCATCATCAACTGGACCCTTCCATTGCCAAAGAGTGGGAGGTAAGTCTTGATGAAGAAATGTGAGTGAGAGGTGTAAGGCAGAAGACAGTCCAAAGCTACAAATTTAATATTGCTAGATGGAATACTTATAAAAAACATGATTGAAAAAAAGGTGTTTCAACTATGTAAAGACATAAAAGATTATTTTGTTTTTTTAGTTTAGTTTAGTTTATTAACAACAACACATCACATAAATGACAGTATAATCATCAATATAAAGAGTAATAATGTTACATGAATACATATACATAATAATGGTATGACAGTTTTTTTGTTGTTGTTGTTAAAGGGAGAACCAAAAGTTAGCACAAGTGCTAGTCGAGAATGGCCCTCCCATTTTACTTACATTTCAAATGCTCACTGCAAAGTCTAAAATAATTATCCTTCAAAAGTAGATTATACTACACATAAGTATTCTTCATCACTAAACTTCATTTAACAAGTGTTTTCTTAGATTTTTGCGAAATGAAAGCCTTGTTCTTTCCTCTCGAATAGTTTGGGGCAAACTATTCCAGAACTTTGTTCCAACAAAAGAAATAGAAAATGTACCATGTGTCGTTATACATTTCGGAAGTCTAAGCATGGAATGTTCTTTGCCTCTAGTTCTATAAGTATGACTCATCTTCTCATAATATTGTGTTAAAGAATGTGGTAAATATCCCTGTGTAGATCATACACAAATGTTGATACTGCAAGTTTATGCAGATCAAAAACATCTAATATTCCCAGGCTGGTGAATAATGGCCTAGAACTTGTTCTAAGTGGGGAAAATGTAATAGCTCTCATTGCCATTTTCTGTGCCAAAAATATACAATTCAGGTGGCTTTTGTAGCTACTTCCCCAAACTTCAATTCCATAAAGTATGTGTGATTGTATAAAACATTTATATAAAAGCATGAGAACATGCCTTGGAACATAGTGTCTTAATTTGAAAAGCAAACCAATTTTGCGCTTAATGCATTTATTTATACATTGAATTTGTTCTTTCCACATCAAAGTTTCATCAATATGAATTCCTACAAAAGAAGCTACATGTACTCTTTCTATAAGCGTTTCAGAGACTGTTAACACACCTTTAATTGCAATGGTCTGTCTTGGTCCTTTGATAATCATATAATTTGTTTTCTTCAAATTTATAGTCAATTTATTTAATATACACCATTTTTGTACCTCCTTCATTTTTCCATTTACCTCATTCATATCAATTTCTTTTTTACCTTTGGGGAAAGTATGGAAAATGTTTGAATCATCATATGTAAAGACATAAAAGATTAACATAACTTGATGATGTAATGAAAGAACTATCTAGTTTCTTTTATTTTTACTCTGATGATTGCAAGATGAAAAGCTTTAGTGTGTCTGTCTTCAATGCTCAAACTTTACACTGTTTCACATTGTTTACTTCAAGAGATTCTGCTGAAAACAACACCAAACAATCTTGCATTTGCAAGAAAATTTTGTTTAGTCGGATAAACCAGATTTGTTGTTGTTGTTTCTTGTAGTTCTTACCACCTGTAGAAGGTAGGATGACAAAGTATGTTGGTCTGAAGAATGGAGGTGCTACATGCTACATGAACTCTGTCATCCAGCAGCTCTATATGACCCCTGGCATCAGAGAGGTAAGTGGTTTGAAGCTTGGGATTGGTATCATGGTGATGATTACATCATACGATGTGGGTTACATTGTAAGGAGGAGTAGGATGATCATGATGATGAAGAGAAAAAGTAGGAGTAGAAGGAAGGTGAAGATGAAAAGAATTTGCATAAATTATATATGCAATATGTTATGTTCGTATATATCACTTTGTATTGGCATTAAACTATTAAATTACCAGTACGACTGCATTTTTGCTCACATTACAAGAACGTGTATGCTGATTTAAAGTTCAGTTATTCAAGATTAATGGAGTTGGAACAGGAGTAATATTGCAGTTGTATGTGACAATTAGCGGTCCAGTACCTAGTGCCTTGAGCACACTACCGGTAGCTGTGTAAATCTTGTGCATAATACAAGTCATGTAATACATTGTATTATTATTATTGTTATTGTCATTACCATCCCTCCTTTGTGATGTACTCCACAGGGTATCCTTGCTGGTCACACCCCAGAGAAAGAGAAGGGAGAGGACAGCATCTTCTACCAGATGCAGAATGTCTTTGGTCATCTGCTGGACAGTAAGCTACAGTACTATGAGCCAGAGAGGTTCTGGCAGGTCTTCAAATTCTGGGGAGAACCAGTCAACATCCGGGAACAACAAGATGCCTTTGATTTCTTCACTATACTCACTGATCAGCTGGACGAGTATCTTAAGGTTAGTGCTAACACACAGGCATGTGAATGTCATCATTGGACTCTACATGAATGTGACAACTGATGGGGAAAACACCCATAATAAATCTGCTTGTTTGGAAGGTAATATTTATCTGTAATGATTGCAATCCCCTCTGATACGCCAAAACACTACCAGAACAGTTCCAGAACAGTTCCAGAACCACTGGTGCAAACTTCCAAATGCAAAGGAATTACATTCTTTCTTTCATATGATATGATATGATATGATATGATATGATATATTTATTCATCTTTCTTCCTTTTTACAAGTCATATAGAACATTACACTCAATTATTACGCATATTTACAATGCAAACAAAATCATGCATGACAATAATATAATGAAGTAAATTGAAAGAAAGACAAGGAGACCCTGGTAGAAGCAACGCTTGTAAGATGTAGGGTCCCCTCAGCGCCAAAATAATTGGCTGGTACATACATGAGCAACGAAATAAATGCATTTAAAGGGAGTATATACATTAATAACTACTTAAGAATACGTACATTATGAAAAGAATGGGGGATGTAAGAAAAAAACAACAAAAACAAAACAACCCCAAAACAAAAGACAAAACGAACTATATACAAAAAAGGGAGAAATAGAGTTATACATAACAAGACGGGAGAGAAAAAAGAAAATATGAGAAATGATAAAAGTAAGAGTACAACACAGTAACAATAGGTACATCACACGACGAGTACAGAAACATAGGGAACAAAGGAATAATAAGCTGACAATCTGAAAATATTCAGTTAGACACAAGATATCAATAATTTAAGGAAACTATACATCATATTAACATTACAATAATAGGCACCAAAATAACTACAATAGTATACCGATACTCTAAGAGTCACAATAATTATCAAGAAGAAAACACTTAAGTGTACGCTGAAATGCAAAGAGGCTAACAGATTGCTTAACGCTAGAATCAAGAGAGTTCCAGAACCTAGGACCAGTGCAAACCAATGTATTGAAAATAAACTTTGTCCTCACTTGGGGTAAGTGAAACGCAGAGGCATTTCGTGTATCATGATGATGTACTTGACCATTTTTCTTAAAAATGCTGGCCAGAGCCAGTGGTAGGACACCAGAATTGAAGCCATACATGAGAGCACCCAGTTGAAAGTTATAAATATCTTGCAACTTTAAAATTCTATGCCTATAAAAAAGTGGGTTAGTGTGCGTACGAAAGCTGACATTACAAATAATTCTTAAGACTCTCTTTTGAATCAAATATAATTTTTCAAGGTGAGTTTTAAGGGAATTACCCCATGCAAGGACACCATAATTGAGATACGGAAGAATTAATGTTGAGTACATTATAAGAAGAATGTCTTTAGGAAAAAATGATTTCAATTTATGTATTACACCACTGTTTTTTGACAATGTCTTACAGAGATGATTTATATGAATTTTCCAACTCAGTTGCTCATCAATGTGCAAACCAAGGAATTTTGTCGTTGGTACTCTGTCTATCAAAACATTATTAAACAATACATCTCCAGGAAGCACTTTAATTGTATTACTAAAAAGCATATAATTTGTCTTTTGCAGATTTAAAGATAATTTATTTGCTTGGATCCACAAAGTAACTTTACTTAGTTCAAAGTTAACTGTTTCTAAAAGAGCCTGTGGATTTTTGTGCGAGTAATACAAACTGGAATCATCAGCAAATAAAATGAACGATAATACATCAGATGAGTAATGAAAATCATTAATATACACAATAAATAATAGCGGACCAAGGAGAGATCCCTGAGGAACGCCGCATGTGACCTTCTGTAACCCTGAATCAATACTGTTTAAAGAGACAAATTGTTTCCTGTCGGTTAAGTAACTCTTGAACCAGTCCAGTGCTGTACCCCTGACACCATAATGTGATAATTTGCCAAGCAAAATGTCATGATCTACAGTATCAAAAGCTTTGGAGTAATCAAGAAATATACCGATTGTGTGCATCTTTTTGTCTATTGATTGTGAAATCTTATCAATAAAGTGCAACAAGGCATGGGAGGTAGTGTGTTTCTCTCGAAATCCAAACTGAAAGTTGGAGAATATTTTACTTTTGTTAAAAAACTTTAATGTTCTGACATAAATGACTTTCTCGAGAATCTTTGAAAAGGACGTTAAGAGGGAAATGGGGCGGTAATTAGTGAAAACTTGGGGATCTCCCTTTTTAAAAACGGGTACAACTTTTGCAATTTTCATGTCTACAGGGACTATTCCATTTGACATTGATAAATTAAAAACATGAATTAGGGGTTGTATAATCCCTAAGATAATCTGCTTAATTAAATCATTATTGACACTATCATAACCAGGACTTTTCCCATTCTTCAGTGAATACACAATAGTAAGCAACTCTTCCCTATCAACTGGTAAAAAGAACAAACTTTTGTTGTTTGATTCTTTCAGAAAATCTTTATAAGATTGTTGACAGGAAGGGACTGCCCGTGACAGATTAGGACCAATACTGCAAAAATAATCATTGAATTTTTTAACAATAATATTATTATCTTCCACTTCACGGCCATCAATTTTTATATTCTTTACGTCAGAAGTTTTTTTCTTTGACTTAAACACATTTTTTATCACTTTCCAAGTTCCCCTGATATCGTTTGAGGTTGCGTGAAACTGAGCATAATAATATGTTTTCTTTGCTGCACGCAAGACTGAAGTAAGAGTGTTTTTATAATCAACATATCGTTTACGTGATAATTCAGTTCCACTTACTTTATAAGAATAAAACAACTTATTTTTCTTATTGATAGATCTTAACAAAGAAGCACTGACCCATGGCATACGAGGAATTTTCTTACGATTTCTACCATTACGTTTGATAATCGGAACATTTTCATTATAAAGTAGCATGAACTTTTTAGAAAAAGAGTTAAATGAGATATTTATATCTTGTTCAACTAAAACTTCACTCCAGTCAGTTGCCGTTAGGGCTTCCCGAAACTTCGCAATGTTAGTAGGATTGTTTTTGCGAATGTATTTGCCTTCCTGATTATAAGCTCTATTACACAAGTTCACCCTAGTGAAGATGGGGAAATGATCTGAAATATCTGATATTATAATTCCTGAAGATGGAAAAGGTTGCATATTACAAAATATGTTATCAATAAGGGTAGATGAACTCTCAGTAACCCTTGTTGGTTTAATAATCAATGGCATTAAAGAAAAGGACAACATCATATTCAAAAAAGCATCATGATGATCATTTTCATCACACAGAAGAAGGTTTGCATTATAATCACCCATTAAGAATATTGTCTTATTAATGAATAGTGGGTTCAACAAAATACTCTGCATTTCATTCACAAAGAGGTCTAAATTACTCTGGGGAGGTCTATATACAGCTCCAAATATAACATTCTTTTTGCCTGGAATAAAACACTCCACAAAAATTGACTCCAACTGGTCAGTCATTATATTTAACTCATGCCTTACTTGGAAGTCCATTCCAGCTGGAATGTATAAAGCAACACCTCCTCCTCTTTTATCACGTCTGTGATTAGACACCAAACTATATCCAGGAATATAATATAAATTTACATCACTCTCACTCGAGAACCAAGTCTCTGTGACCCCAATTACTGTAGAACTATCACTGAAATTTTTGGTTAGGGCATTAAAAGCATCAAAATTTTTAGGCATACTTCTAATATTCAAATGCAAGACAGTAACATCGTTTTCATGCTTATTTTGAAACCCATCAATAAATTGACTTTCAGAACAATAGTGACAATCAATTGGAGAAGCATTAACAAATTCATCATTAACACTGACCTCTAGTGTTCTTACATTATTTTCAAGGAAGCTACATGCAACTTCTTCTATATTAGCCATTTTGGATTAGAATCACAAAATATAATGTGAAGTCTAACTGTTGGGAATACATGTCAAGAAGATTGTCAGTAAACATATAAGCACATGTATGGGAGATTAATAAACTACAATGATTAAAAGGTAACAAAAACACATATAAAACTTCAAAAAAGGAAAGATCCATAGTGACTAAAACAGAGTAAAACGAAAAGCTAAATAGAGTGAAAAAAAAAAAAAAAAAAAAAAAAAAAAAAAAAAGAAAAAAAAAAAAAAAAAAAAAAAAAAAAAAAAAAAAAAAAAAAAAAAAAAAAAAAATGTGAAAACGAAAGTATAACAAAGGCAACAAAAAGGCAAATAGGATGGGCATGTAAAGGCTGCCATGGGTAAACCTGCAAGGGAAAAATACTGTATATATAATGACATGCTAGTCTACTAGTACTGTTCAAAGCTTTGCAATGTCAGCATCACATGTTATAAGTTTTTTCGTAAAACCGCCACTGGAGTTCTTTAAGCCTGCGAAGATCCTCCCTTCTTGGCTCCAAGATCTTTCAACTTTTGGGCAGTGACGGACACTGTACAAGAGCCTCTGCCTGGCAGGTGTCAGATCATCGTTGAGGAAGATATCTGTGCCCTTCAACTTCGATCTGGCTCCCATTACTAGAGCCCTGGTGCGATGACTGGAAAACTTTACTAGTATAGGGCGTGGTCTTTTTCGCTGATTGGTATCTGGTGATGAGGAGCCCAGGCGATGGCATCTGTCAAAGTCAGCCGGGGTCAACTTTACACCCAGTTTCCTTCCAACCTCGATGACGACCGCCTCAGGAACCTCCTCTTGAGATTCCCTTACCCCGAGAATCCGGACGTTGTTACACCGGGACTGCTGTTCAACTCCATCAATTTTCATTTCCAGAGCCGAAACCAAATACAAACTGAATTTCATTTCTGTTAAAGAAAGTCTCTGTAATTTTCATATACATGACTCACATTTTCAGTGAATTGTTCAATTATCACTGTCTAACCAATTTAGTTTCTGTCTCAGATGTCAGATTTTTTTCTGCAACATCATTTTATTGATCAAACTTGCACAATAAAGGAGACATAATGTAGCCTAGGTGATAAGCAAATTATTGGTACTGTAGATGCAGGGCGTAAAAGAAGACATCTTGAACAGAATTACAGCTTAACGACTATTGATTTTTAAAAATTCTTATGGAAACATTTAAAGGAATTATTTCCATATAGAAAGAATAGTATCTTTATGTCATAAAAATGTAAGGAAAATAACAATTATCATATATATATATATATATAGACTGTGCTACCCCTTCTTCCTCCTCCACCGCCACGTTCAATTCGTCTTTAACAGCCAATCCGCAGGTTCCCAAAAAGCGCGCTATTTTATTTCCAGTTCTGCCTGACTATGAATACATAATGAGCAAGAACAGCCAGCAACATCTCATTTGCAAACTATTGAATAGACTACTTATCATTCACCAATTGTCATGAGTTATACATCAAATAAAAGAAGAGGGATCAGAGATTTGTGACATGCTTTTATTGTGTTCAAAATAAAAGACGAAATTGGTAAAAAATGGTGTTCTTTTTATGACAAAAAATGGAAATGAAATGAAATATAAATCTGGCCCAAACTACCATAGTTTTATTGTGAGCCAGGGCAAATTTGACATGAGCGTAAAGGGCATTTTCTGTACTTTCCAAAGATTGAAATAACATTAATGTGCACTTCATGACAGGGTCAGGATCCAGCAATATGCAACCAATGTACACACTTTGTCTTTAAAAAAGTCAATTCCAGCATTCCGATTGGTTACCACCACGCAAGATGTTTTCTCACAGCCAGGCAACAGCTATGCGCATGTTTGCGCAAGGAGGAAGCAACAGGTTGCGCATTGTTTCATTCAACGCGCACTTGGTTACAGATGGCTCGCTTGCCAATCACAGGGCTAAGATTCTATGGTCTTGACCATGGTCTTGACAACGGATAATCTGCGGCTGGATATTGCTGGATCCTGACTCATAAATTTATGGATGTTTTGAATGTAACGATGAAAAAGATGAGATTCCAGCGCTTCCATACATATGTGTCTTGATGGCGGCTCATATACTTTTTATATGTCTTTTGACAACTTGAAATCTTATGAAAAAAAGGCTTTTGTATGACTATTTCATCAGTTATTTTAAGCAACTTATTTCTACAATTCTGACTGAAGCAAAATATCCCTGTGTTGGTAAACTATTCATTTATTTTTGCAGAAAGTCTAATGAGCACAGCATTAATATTTATTGAAGAACATAACTTTAAAGATGACCATGCGATACAGCCAACTGGGTGCAGGGAGAGAGTCCATTTCGGGCACTGGAAATAAAATGCGCGATTTTTGCTCATTTGCATACGACATGCGGTCTGACTGTTAACTGATAAGTGATGCAAAGACAATATGACACTGTTATTATCTTGTAGCAATCTGGTCAGAAGGAAGTGATGAAGCCAAAATTCCAAGGTCTCTATCTCAATCAGATGATATGCCAAGACTGCCCTCATAGGTAAGAAATCATACAGGAGAAGTGAATTTCAACAAGCTGTAAGTACAAGGTGGCTGTTTGTCAGAATTGAGAAAAAAATTAACAAAAACCCACTGATTTTTGTTACTGTTAATTATATGTTCATGTATCAGGCATACTCAATTACTTGAAATTCAAACAAAATGTAAATTTGAGATTTCAATCTTTTGTAGAGATATCAACTTTGTAATAATCATGAAACCCACAAGATTTCTATTGACTTCCATTGTAAAAATGAAATTAAATAGATTTCAGGTTTTTTAGTCATCGGATGCATCCGTTTGTCAAGATTTCTTCATGAGTAATATATTTTCTCTGGGTATTAGTGTATGATAATAATAATAATAATAATAATACCACTGTTCTTGTATAGCGCATATCACATTATGATATAACGTCCCTATGCGCTTCCAAAGGGTTTGGATATTATTACCCTGGCTTTAGCTCCGGCAGCCGTAATCAGCGCACAGTGCCATTCAAGGAATAAATCCTTGATGTACATTTAATTATTTGTATGTTAGGTATTCATCTTATTTAATGTGTACCAATTACCTGAAAAAATAATTTGTGTACAGCTAGGGAGTATAAAATCAACCTCAAAGAACTTTATCTGGCATTCTATAGGTCAACAGTTGTATGAAACAGGAGTATGAAGGAAATAAAGGATAACAGGAATGTGCACATGCGGAACCGTACTTCAAGTTGGGTTACCCGCGAGCCCTTGGCGAGCACGTACGGCTTATAGAGAGTGTAATTAAACTTGCAATAGGTCTTTATAGAAGTAATATTTGAAGCCCATATTTTGAATATGGTATAACGACATGGAACCGCTAACATACAAAGGAAAATATTTGTTGGCGATTGGTACCCTTTAATCCCATTATTGGTTGGCATTCACTCTCTTGCAGGAAAGAGAGAGAAGAAGAATTCTTTGCCCTCAACCTGACTGTGAAGTCTAACAATCTGAATGATTCTCTAGAGCAGTTTGTGAGAGGAGAGATGCTAGAAGGAGAGAATGCCTATCTATGTGAAGAGTGCAATGAAAAGGTAAAATATGGCTACATTCTCTCGCAGACTGTAGGCCAGTGCTACTTAACCCAGGCATTGTGACCCCCATAGGACTATTTGGGGACTTTAAGGCCCGAATTCACAAAGGAGGTTTAAACCATGGGTAAGGTTTAAACCGCCGTAAGCGTACTAAAATAAGCTTAAATAAGCGCACATTGCCCATGCGCGCTCAAAGAAAATATATGATTGGATCGGATTCTGTGCGCACGTACGCTTGAAAAGCCCAGGAGGGTGTTTAAACCATGGTTTAAACCAAACCTCCTTGTGAATTCGGGCCTAAAGGTACTTCATCCCTTTTGCAGACTGCACAAAATTCTGCGAAATTGTGCACAGGTTTAGTAGACATCTTGTAGATACTGCCTATGAAATTTCAAGGTCACAAGTTCAATATCTCCTTTGTAAGAAATGAAAATCTTGCTTATGCAGCAGAGGAAGCTATTCAGAAATTGATGCAAGTACATGTACATGTAATTGCATGTCAAAAAAAAGTTTTAAAAAAACAGTCAAAAAAATAATTTTGAAATTACACAAACTTTTTGAGTCGAAAGAAAATAAAGTGTTACCAAATTTATGTTATTACTTAATTAAAAGCAAATTTTAATCCTTTTCACATCCGCACAAGTTTTCCAATAATAATTCTTTTTGTAATTTATACCCTACTCACACAACTTCAACATTTAGGGCTGCAAAAGTGATGAAGTACCTTTAAGGTGGTAGTGAATGGGTAAATTTTAAGCACAATTGTACAGGGATGATGCCACAGACCAAAATTTTAGAGGTTAACGGCACTGACAAGCAATGTCAGAGAGGGGTCATCGAGCCAAAAAAAGGTAAAGAAACATTGCTGTAGATCATGAAATCATGCAGGGGAAGGGCCAAATATTGAGCATTGGACATTGATTCAAAATACTGGAGTGTTATGCAGTAAGCATAAGCCAAGGTGACAAAATCACTCTGAATTATGACTCCATTTTTACTCAAGTACATAATTCTATGGTAATTAAATTGAATGTTTAGAAAGAAAATAAAAGATCAAAACTTGTCGTTCATGTAGAACCTAAAACTTTAGGTTTTCATGATTTATTTCATGGTGAATCAAGTTACGGAATATTTCTTTTGGGCCGAATGAAAGAAATGTCTATTTTTGTATTTACGTACATTTAGGTGTACTGAATGATTATCTGAACTATTATTTATTGTGGTTTTTAAATTGAGCAGAGAAACACAATCAAGAGGACATGTATCAAGACACTGCCACCTGTATTGGTCATTCAGCTGAAGAGGTTTGGTTACGACTGGGAGGCAGGAAGAGCTCTCAAATTTGATGACTATTTCAAGGTGAGATACATGTACATGTACATGATCTGATAACTAGTAGATATGGTGATGATGATAACAATGATTATGATGATGATTATAATTATGATGATGGAGGATGATGATTATGATGATGATGATGATGATGGAGGATGATGATTATTGATGAGGAGGAGGATGATTATGATGATGTTGAAGACGAGGAGGATTATTGATGATAATGATGACAATAAATTGACAATTCAGTAACCCTTTGCACCCTTTGCACCCTCTGCCATTTTCGGGGGGGGGGGGGGGGGGAGGGGGGGGGAGGGGATAATATTGCTGGCTAAAGTTCTCTGTAACACATGTATGTGGCAAATGTGAAGCAACTCAAGAAATTATTACCTCTTCTATCAGTTTCCCTGGGTGTTGGACATGGAGCCGTTCACATCAAAGGGTATGGCCCGAAGAGAGCAGCAGCAGCAGACCGATGATCCACCAAGCCCCATGAGCTACCAGAGGCATGTCTCGTCCCAGAGCTCTACCGATGATCTCTACCAGCTGGTGGGTGTGGTCGTTCACAGCGGGCAGGCTAACGCTGGTCATTACTACTCCTTCATCAAGGATAGAGGGTATGTAGCAGTCTGTTTCAAGCTTTCATTCAGCAAGAAGGGAAATAAGTCAGTTTGTATGAGTACATGGTACAAATGACCCTGAAATGATCCCAATTTGTACGCACACGCGCATCTGTTTTAGTGGACGTGCTGCATGTTGAACAACTTGAATCATACTGGTGCGTGCATCATGGTGGGCAATCTATGAAAAGGTATAAAGGTCAATTGTACTCGGTACAAATGACCTTTTTCTGCACATGCACAAATTGTTAATTATGAACTGGCCCATTGGTTGAGAGTTGAGTGAATATAAGCTAAAAGGACCCATTAACCCTTACATATTTCATATATTGGGAGCCAGAAGGATGTTAACTCAATGTAAAATGACAAAGTGCATGTCCTGATGACTCTCAGCAGATGATATATTTGAAGTCTAGCATGTTCATCTTGGTTTATACTATTCGTGAAAAAACAAGAGAGAAAGAAAGAAAAATATCCTTAAGAAACACACAGTAACGTTTCAAGGGGCTTGTTGCAAGTTCAAAGCTATAATGATTATTATTTACATTTAAAATCATATGAATCATTTAAAACTGTGTCTTTCCTCCCACAGAGGTACTTCAATCACCAACATAAGCAAGGGGAAGTGGTTCCGATTCAACGACACCCAGGTTGAAGAGTTCATCATGTCAGATGCTGCCCTTGAAGCTGAGTGCTTCGGAGGCTCATTCCGGTCCAGGTCAAATGAGACATCAGGTCAGTATAAGCTGTACCATTCCTTTGCCTTTTTTTGAAAAGATTGGTGTATACTGCTCAGGGGCAGAATATTTTAAGGGAGGTCATGTTGGAACACATTTGCTGAAAAGCTTGTCAGAAATGTTCCCCAAAAGCAAGAATACCTCTCCTACAATTTTTTCACTGTCCCATAAGTTTTAAAGGGTCATCTTAAAAGTATGCATTGATTTGCTGGCAAAAAATCAGTCGTCTGTCAGTGTGTCAATACATGTATGTCAATATGAGGATTTTTTTTTGAGGGATGGATGTCACACACCAAAACTCCCCCACTAACTTTGCCCTTAGTATTACTGCAGATATTTTTTTCTTCATCATCCTTTAACTAGTCATTAATTTTGTGTTGTGGTTTGACTTCTCAGGATCGTACGGACCTGAGAACCGACTGAGGACGTGGAGTGGCTACATGTTAGTCTATGAGAAGATGGAAGGGATGAGAAGTCCAGACCCCATGGCTAGGCTACCACGGAAGGGCTACCATGGTGATATACATGGGTATGTAGATAATGTAGGTATGAGAAGTCCAGACCCCATGGCTAGACTACCACGGAAGGGCTACCATGGTGATATACATGGGTATGTAGACAATGTAGGTATGAGAAGTCCAGACCCCATGGCTAGACTACCACGGAAGGGCTACCATGGTGATATACATGGGTATGTAGACAATGTAGGTATGAGAAGTCCAGACCTCATGGCTAGACTACCACGGAAGGGCTACCATGGTGATATACATGGGTATGTAGATAATGTAGGTATGAGAAGTCCAGACCCCATGGCTAGACTACCACGAAAGGGCTACCATGGTGATATACATGGGTATGTAGATAATGTAGGTATGAGAAGTCCAGACCCCATGGCTAGACTACCACGAAAGGGCTACCATGGTGATATACATGGGTATGTAGATAATGTAGGTATGAGAAGTCCAGACCCCATGGCTAGACTACCACGAAAGGGCTACCATGGTGATATACATGGGTATGTAGATAATGTAGGTATGAGAAGTCCAGACCCCATGGCTAGACTACCACGAAAGGGCTACCATGGTGATATACATGGGTATGTAGACAATGTAGGTATGAGAAGTCCAGACCTCATGGCTAGACTACCACGGAAGGGCTACCATGGTGATATACATGGGTATGTAGACAATGTAGGTATGAGAAGTCCAGACCCCATGGCTAGACTACCACGGAAGGGCTACCATGGTGATATACATGGGTATGTAGATAATGTAGGTATGAGAAGTCCAGACCCCATGGCTAGACTACCACGAAAGGGCTACCATGGTGATATACATGGGTATGTAGATAATGTAGGTATGAGAAGTCCAGACCCCATGGCTAGACTACCACGAAAGGGCTACCATGGTGATATACATGGGTATGTAGATAATGTAGGTATGAGAAGTCCAGACCCCATGGCTAGACTACCACGGAAGGGCTACCATGGTGATATACATGGGTAAGTAGATAATGTAGGGCAATGTTTAATCTAGCATTATGTAAATGTGCTTTATACCTGTAAGTTCAGGAAATGGAAATACAACTGCTGATTACCTTTTCAGGAAAATTCCTAGTAAATAAGATATAAAGGAGAAGATTGCAAGCATGTTGAGTTTTGGGATAGAAAATGAAAAGATGTCATCTATCATGATGTGGTCTAGAGGTTGATTGGAACATCATTCCCCACGTACATTCTTGCTGTCGGAGTCTACTCCCGATGTCGTATATTTTCTTCCCGGTTGGTTTTTAGCCTTCCTCTTCAGTCTAGTTCCTTCTAGTCGCATCTGTTATCTGTGAAAAGAATTTTTTTTATGAAACCAAGTATTATGCTGCCCTTTCCTGCCACATTATGCTATTCTTGTACTTCACCTCCATAGTTTATACCAAATATGATTTATTCATAGTTTGTAAATATATATGATATAATCTTTATTTTCTATAATAAAGTTCATTTGACTTCTTTTCTGTGAAGGAGTATGGATGCTCTGAGTTCCCCAGAGCTGTCTCCTACAGGAGACAGGATGAGTGAGCTCTCAGCCCTGGTACACAAAGGAGAGAAGAGAGGGTTCTTCTTAGACAAGATGCCTGCAGCTATCCAGAGACAGATAGAGGATGAGAACCTACAGTTTTTGAGGAACAGGGCAGTCTACAACCAGGAGTACTTCACCTTTGTACGTAAGCTGGCATCCTGCAGTTTGGTGAGTGGCCAGTCTTTGGAATTATAATAGATGATTGGGTCACTAAATCTGTCTTGATGGTGATGGTAATGGTGGTGATGGTGATGGTGATGGTGATGGTGATGGTAATGGTGATGGTGATGGTGATGATGATGGTGGTGGTGATAGTGATGGTGATGGTGGTGGTGGTGATGGTGGTGGTGATGGTGATGGTGATGGTGATGGTGGTGGTGGTGGTGGTGGTGGTGGTGATGGTGGTGGTGGTGGTGGTGATGGTGGTGGTGGTGGTGGTGATGGTGATGGTGATGGTGGTGATGGTGATGGTGATGGTGGTGGTGGTGGTGGTGGTGGTGATGGTGATGGTGATGGTGGTGGTGGTGGTGGTGGTGGTGATGGTGATGGTGATGGTGATGGTGATGGTGATGGTGATGGTGATGGTGATGGTGGTGGTGGTGGTGGTGGTGATGGTGATGGTGGTGGTGGTGGTGGTGGTGATGGTGATGGTGGTGATGGTGATGGTGGTGATGGTGATGGTGATGGTGATGTTGATAATAATGATGATGATGTTTTTGATGTTGATGATAATGGTGGTGATGATGATGATGCTGATGTTGATGATAATGATGACGATGATAATGTTGGTGATGATGATCAATTTCTTGAATTGCAGAAACGTATATATTCTCCCCAACTATGAATACATTAAATATATGTTTTATCATATGGCAATTTATGTCATTTATCCAATCCATTGCATATGCTGTTAATTTACCATGAGCTCATTATCACGTTTGTATCTTCATTATCTCTCCATAGCACATGACATACCATCTAGCATACAGTGTGATGGCTCTGCAGAGTATCAAGCTTGCCATGCACTTTGTTTACAATACTCTCTTTAGAACCAAGAAGAAACTCAGGTAGGTGGAAGGGATATCAACCGTTGAATATTGATACGATGATTCTAAATGTGAGTATGCCGGCATGCATTAGAGAGGCACTATAGAAGTATGACGTTGTTGATCGCTCATGCTTTATGCAACTACCTCTCTTTGTGACGCTGCCAAGATATATATCGACATAAAGGACATAGAGCAGCATGAGATTTCTCCCCAAAATGACACATCACTTGACTCCCGATAAGTTTTATTTTCCCACTATATATATATTTGTGTGATGCAGCAAAAAGCTGAATTGTAATGTGTTTTATATGGCCCCTCTGTGCAGGTACGATGTGGAGGACTGGCGAGACTTGATTGATAGCCTAGTGAGAGACAGCCCCGAGGCTTGTGAGTGGGCCCTGGAATTGTTAGCATCACCACAAGGCAGAGACTACCTCAGGTAAGTAGAATCACTGTTACAATGTTTTCATGGATGATTAAGAACATAGTGAGATTTACTCCTGAAGCTTGTAAGTGGGTCCAAGAACTCTTTGCTTCATCACAGCACAGAGACTACCTAAAGTAAGCTTTTGCTGTTAATTTTTCTTTTAATGCCATTATGAATAAACATAATTATATCAAGTGAATGTTACTATTGAATTCTAAAGGTAACGTTTGTCGATATTAGCTATTATGATGCAATTATCAAGTTGCAATTTAGCAAACATAGTAAATGTGGCATTTTTGTGACAATTCAAATTGTATGTTTTGCATGCTATGGCACATTTCATATGTGTAGATGGAAGCTACGTTCCTTGATGATGGCAATTTCTAAAGAAGACAATCTTTGCAAATGAACATCATGAACTCTTCATATTCACTACTCAGAGTATGTTTTCAAGTATCCTAAAATGACAGATTGTGGTAATTCATTTGAAAGCATGAACTGAGAGTGATGTGTTATTTGCTTTGCCAGGGCCTTCTTACTAGAGTGTCCAAACCAAGAGGTTCGTATGGCTATGGCTAACATCGTGAAGAGTGTAATGCAGAGCTTCGTCCAGCGAACCCATGACACACACCAAGCCAACCTAGATGCCGTCCTGGAGCATCTACTCTCTCTCCTAGACAAGGAGGTCCTGGAGCATTGCAGGAGCTGTGTTCAGTACTTTTGGCTCCTTAGCATGTACCTGGAGCAGGTAAGATAGCACTCACAATCTAACTATTGATCTCTTTGACCCCTTCTGTGCTATTTGGTGTACAGACAATGATCAGAAATGTACAGTTGCATTTCTTTAGTCCATTTCCTGAGTATTATGTTTGCTTCATAGTTCAAGTGGAATTAAAGTACCTTTTTCTGAAGCAAACTTTACAGTGAAACTTTGCTTTCTGTTTTTTTTTTAATTTGCTCTGGTCTTTCGCTACTTGTGTGTCATAAATGAATGTTGTAAATTAATTTTAATAATAGTGGTAGACAATTTGTGTTTTTTGTGAGTATGTTTTAATACAAGCATGGCAGTAATACAAATTATTCCATGTATTAGATACTATAGATGGTTGTCATGCTCCACATATGATTTTGAACTATACATGTGATATGCTGTAAATTAAATGTCATTGTTTATGAAATTTGAAAGAAAATTGACTTGAAATAAATGATTGTTACCTTGAAATTTATTTAAAATTGGAAAAATCTCAGACCATGAGCTTCTTTTCATCTCTATCTTACAGGGTTCAGATACCTGTGAGCATCTGTTCAGGAGGAAAGCTTTCCAGAGACTCATCACATTCCTCATCGGACCTCCCTCAGAGCTCAACGACTTGGTAAGATCTTTATGGCATGGCAAATTTAAATTGGCAATATCTGGAATACCTTTACAGTACATTGTAATATTTTTTTGGAAAAAGTATAAGCAAACAATTATTGTCATTGTGTTTGAAGCTTTAAAGCTTTACTATTTAGAGATAATACCAATATTGAAATACATGTTTTCAATAATAATGATGTGATATTGATCAGAGCTGTCCTTAACCATCTTTTTGCTAATTTCACTAGTGTTTGTACAGTATGACTTGTGATGACTGTGATTTTTTATGGATCCATTCCAGCTGTTGTGATTCAGAATGATCTTTATTTTTTTTTTGTCAATGATAGGAATGAATAACAATTTATAATAAAATTATTCTTTTATACCAATATACCTCTAGTCGAGACAAATTCCCCTCTAGTCGAGACAAATTCCCCTCTAGTCGAGACAAATTCCCTGTGTACTAGAAATATATAATCCAATGGTTCCTATACCATTGTGAGTTCCTATACCTTCATAACCTGTACCAACCAAGGGATTACCTCCATGAATGTCTTGTCCAAGGGCACTATTACCATGATCCGTCTGTAAAAACTGTAGGACCTCTTGCAAAACCATGACAGCAAGTTTTGAGCTTTTCCACTATTTCTCTCCTTTGTCCTCAGGACATCCAGACAAGGCGGTGGACGTCGCTTCAAACCAGAGAGTTTGGTTTCCTACATACCATGCTTGCTGCCATGGTTCTACATTCAGATGTATCTCCATACTGGTCGGTCGGTATGTACAAGAAGAGAATAAGTGAGAGAGGGAGAAAGTGGTGTGATGATTTAGTGGGGATGGTTGTGTAGGTTAATAGATGGAGTCCTTTATTCACTCAGACGTATCACCTTACTGGTCTCTCGGTACATGTATATACAGAGAGATACGCAGAGAGGAATGTGAGAGTATGGTGGTGTTGCTAAGGACAGTCTAAAAGCCTGTTATTATCAATACAGCAAACTTTGATCTTATTTTCCTTTCCAACTGTTCTCTTTCACAAGAACTTGGTGACAAGCCCAAGAGGAGGCCTATCTTGATCCTAGAGAACCAGAACAGATTCTTACCAGTTCCAGGTGACATGAGGCATACACTCTTTGGTCCTCCATGCCTCAAGTATATCAAGGAGGTATGATGACTTCATAAATGATGGATGGATGGATGGATGGATGGATAGATAGATGATGGAAAGATCGATCAATCAGTAGATGAATTGATAGATAGCTAGATATATAGATAGATAAATAGGTAGATAGATAGATAGACTGATATATAAAGATGGATAGGTCGATAGATAATATATAGATTGATAATTAGATAAAGCAATAGATAAATAGATGGATGGATCGATAGATAGATAAGTAGATAGATAGATCGATAGCTAGATCAATAAATAGATCGATAAATAGATCAATAGATAAATAGATAGCAGGCCTTCACGTTTAGAATTTGGGTGGAGCTCCATAAATCACACTCCTTATTTTCTCGAGGAGCTCAATTGAGCTCCTTACAATCACTCTCCCGAGATTTTTGAGGAGCTCAATTAAATAAAAAGGTGCTAAAATGCCAATTTTCCATGAATTTGAAATTCCGTATTTCGATTTCACGATTTGGCAGAGCTGTCAACCTTGTGCAAACAAAAATAGGAATCATCATCATGATGGCAAAAATAAAAAGGAATTTACAGCAAAAAAAACGAATACCTGGCTTCAATAAAAGTTCAAACAAAACTAACCTCGCGCGACATACTTCCATTGCAAAAATGCTCATTTCTTATGCTGAAATGTCTCGTCACATTTTTCCCTTTGATGTGTGCTCACTCACGCATTATATACTAAATTGGATCATATTGATTTTTACACACACAAGCTAGACAGATAGTTCAGAAACATTCCTGACAAATTGCATTGCTGGAAACCAACTTGTTAAAAAGTTAAAATTATAATTAGCCTAGGCCTAGCCTATACTAAATATAACTTACACATGCAAAATGCAAATTCAACGCCTTTTGTGCTTGGCTTTATGAAAGGAAATCGTTGTTTGTAATGCTCTTTAAACTTCTGTGACCGTTTTCCACTCATTTTGATCAAATCCTCTCTAGTTTCGCGAAATAATTCCTTTAAATCCACGATCTTGACAAAGCCGGTGCGCAGTTCAGCAAGCGTTAATACATTGCCCCACATATAGAGATCGGTGCTGTGCTTACATGCGTTTTGCATGGCCTGTACGCTACGTGGGCACCGCTGCATGCGAATAAAACATGTTTTCGCAGTCACACGACCCAGTCACACGACGGAAGAGCGATCGAAACTTGCGTTATTTGAATGATATACCGTACATGTACCATCGATCAGTTTGGGGTCGGTTTCGTCGGTGGGACTGTAACATTACGTGTATCGATAGCTCAAACCCGGAAGTCATAGACAACACTGTATTTTCGTATACATGTACACAAAAATGATTTTTCAAGTCGAGTTGCTCCGAGTTGTATATGCAACAAATAAGGAGCGCTGTCGTTAGTGCTCCTGACTATGGCTTGAGGAGCGCGGTAGGAGCGCCAGCGCGATCGCGCTCCTCAAAAATGAAGGCCTGAGATAGATAAATTGATAGATAAATAGATAGATTGATATATATATATATCAATATGAAGCACACTCTCTTTGGCCTTCCAGGTTTCAAGCAGTTCAAGGAAGTTGATTGCTTTTTTGCAAATATTGTCACATAAACAGTAGGCAAAATAAGAACGAGGGATTTTCAAAAAATAATTCAAAGGTGCATTCTTTTACAAGCACATATCACAAATTTCTCTTGTAGTATGATAAACAGCACTGAACCCAAGTTATTGACTTTGATTTGGCTCTTCAGACACTGCTACTTGTGATATAATTAACATCTTTGTCCATTTGATTCTTATCTTCAGTCGGTGCTAGCATTCCGTGAAGTTCATTCCTCTACCACACCCATTCTTGACATGTTACTACATTGTAGCTTCTGTAATGAAGGCTTCACATTCAACGTTATGATGATCATACATGTAAGCACAACCTTCAGCTATTATTCATCTTTACTCCTTTATGAACAATTTATTCTACTCTTGCTTCTGCTTATCTTTACCATTCTTAACTGGTTTAATATATTTCTGTAGTATTTTTAAATTTTTATCAAATTCATATACTACTTTTCCCATAGTGTTTTTGTTCTTATATTTTGTTATGTTCACTTGGATGGAGTACTGATTTCTTTGGTGGTGTTTAGTGTAATTTACAGAGAAAAAGAAATCGTTTACAACCAAAGAGATATACATGTAGGTTTCATTTTTTTGTTAAAAAGCCTGTAAAACAAATGTAAAAATGTTGTTACTGCGCCTTTGTTAGTAACTTTATTCTGTTGCCATAATGTATATAAAAATTTATGATTGACACACAAAGGGCAACATGTTTGTAACGTGCGTTATGATTGGTGTATTTTTACCCGACAGAGTCAAGTATCGTCTGCCCCAGCCAATGAGCTGAAGGCCATCTTTGTGCTGCTGCTAGAGCTCTTACTACTAGATGATCCACTACAGCTGGGAAGGTTGAAGCTAGCCATGGAAGGCAATGATAACAATGGACTCTTCAGTAAGTCACCACAGTGTGTTACTATGAAGAATTAAGAATTTATATTTGATATTTTAATAATAAAGAAACTTGAATTCAAGTGAAATTGCAGTTAACAAAAAAGAAAGTTGAAAGAAGCTATTATTAAATTTATTTGTTGAAGAAGTGCACCATTGGAAACAGGGTAACTGAGGTGCAAGACCAGTGCAATATTACCCTTTAGTATGTAGTCCCTAGGATAAGAGTTAAAACCAGTTTAGGTTCTTCGGAGCTTCATTACGCATAAGCACATTCTTGCTTGAAATGAATTGAATCATTGTCGCAAAGATTAAGCAAATTGATAACAAATCTTGTAAGCAATGGGTTAATATATCTGTGCTCTTCGCTTCACCCACCAGGTATCATCCGTAACTGTACAGGCAACGACAGCCGTAGGTCTTACCAGTGCATCAAGTTCTTGGTCCATCTGTCCAACAAGTCACCAATAGCCAAGGAATACCTGACCTCAGTCTCACAGAAGTGGCACTGGGCTGTCAACTGGCTCAAGAAAAAAGTATGGGAAGCAAGCCTTATTGAGAATGTTTTGGATTCTGCATAATAAGCACCATGAAATGACATTTGTGATTTCTAAAACTTAGTTTAAGAGCTTTGCTTGCTTCTGTTTGAAGTCATGCGTATTTTTGAAAGGTTCAAATTGACATGTATGCTGGGGTATGTTTCTGGAGGTTTGTCTCGTGATGTTCTGCACATGGTGTAGCAATAATTGTATGGCTTGGCTCAACATTTTGAACAAAGGTTGAAGTTTAGAAATGTATTTTAATAAGGTATTTTCATTTTAGATGCATGGCTTTCCATTAGAATAGTGTTAAGTAAAATATTTCTATGTTTGATTGACAGATGACAGAGCACTATTGGAATCCCCAGAGCTCCATCTCCAATGAGTCCTCCACCAGCAAGGGATTCCAACGCACAATGAGTGCCCAGGACACCTTGGCTGAAGCCACCGCCTTGCTCACTGAACTCACCACCCAGGATGAGGACGAGGATGATGATGCTATAACCAAAGAGGAGGATGAGGGGGACGAGACAACAGAGGGCACCGTCACCCCCAGGATGGAGGTCAATGGGTCATCGGAAGGGTCAGAGGTCAATGGCAACAGTGGGGAGAAGTCATCGACGGAGAAGATAAGTGGGATAGATGATGTGGATGGATAGCTTGATGATCAGGAAGGAAGATGCTAAGACATTGATGGGAGCAACAGAAGGAAAGGAACCATGCCCGGGAAGATGAGATGAGTTAAATGATGTCAACAAATTGCCTTTAGAGAATAGGCAGAAGACAAACTGAGCATAGAGGAAGGACATAATAAAGAAGGGATCAGGTTTGGTAGATAGGTTGATACAGTGCAAGGAACTTGGAAAAGTAAAGCATCCTTTCCTCCAGGAAGACAGTTAACCAAATCAAGTTAATAGAACACCCTCTTCTGCTTTCCTGGGTGTGATGAAAACTAGTCTGATGTACCCCATTTGTCATCTGTCTTTTTCTCCATGAGATGTGATGATAAGACCCTTGGATGTATGTGTTTCCATCGCCATGGTTACCATACAGCTGATTTCAAACACTAGAACTGATGATGTAGGAGGTGGTATTTATGGATGAACACAAATGCATAATGTATTGATTGTGCGAAGTGTGTTATTCAAATATATATATCTAGAACAGAGTTTTTATGATGTTTATTATATAAATTCAATTTTCTTCTGAGAAAAAGAATCAAACTACTTAACTTCTCTTTGCTAAGTTGTAATTAGTTAGGTAGGACATCGTATCTATTTTAATGTAGGCAAACACAGCAATATGTATGTTTCAGAAGAATGTTATGCATCTATCACACAGTGGAACCATTCACTAGTTGTGGTAGATGATGTTGCAATCTTGATGCAAAGGTTATCAGTCTTGTTGAAGTGACCTTCTGTGACTTATCAGCAAGTTCAGGGTAGTTTGATATAGCCTTAGTTCTCTCTATTTTACACAACACTTTTGAAATTCTAATAAGATAGATTTGGAACTCTGGAATGTTTTCTGACCCCCGCCCCCCAAATGATTCTTTCAACTCTTCAACTAACAGGTAAACTGTTATATTGACATGGCACGAAAAAGAGACATAATAACAAAGCTTTTGGCCTGAGTGCAGGTCGAAAAGCTTCGTTATCATGTCTCTTTTTCGTGCCATATTGAAATTTTGTAGTACCAAGAAATTATTTGTTATATTGATGCTGATTCACATGAAATGATAATTTTGATAGAATGGTCATTACAAAATTAGAAGAATACTTGCATCTGAGCTGCCACTGTAAACTCAGGACTACGTATAGGCTCATATTCATAAACCACTCAGCTAGTTATCAATTAGCTATATAGGCTTCACAGTATCTAGTTAGTTGACAACTACATTATTATTAAGGTTTCATAATATGGGCCCCAGAAGTCTAGCAAATAAAAAAACTTGAGGGCATAAACCTGTGAAGGGACTTTGGTAAATATCTTTCACTGCTGAACTCTTTTAAAGTGCATTTGTATTCATCGGTGTATATACCCACAAGTGCCATTCTGAAAACGATGCAAATTTCACAAGTTTAAGTTTCATAAGTGAGTACATAAGTCATATGTATCTGATATATGAAGTGACTTTATAAGACCACAGATTGTACTTGTAGTGCCTCCTTTTGACATCTGGATTCATAGTAGAACGGACTAACCTTTATGAAGAAATGGTTCTTGTATTGTCATAGGGACCGCAATGATTTTTACTGTCACAGACTAGAGAAATACAATTTTGATATAAACAGGAAACTGGCACTTTCACATGAATATATACATTGTCTGTTGAGAGCAAGAAGGATGTTAACTGTTTGCTAAATTATATGAGTTAACGGCCTTCTGGCTCCAAACAGACGATATGTACAAATTGGCAGCTCCTTTACAAATGTGCATGCAGTGAAGCGGACACACGATCTAGAAACATGCCTTTTAGCACGAGTTCATTAATAGTATTAAAGGTACACAATTCTAAGGAAGAGAAAAGTATTCCTGTAGGGAACATCTGGGGAGCGTTTCATTAAGCGTTATGTCAGTGATTTGTACTGACAAATTTGCTCTCAGCCAATCAGATGCAAGGATTTCAGTAGCTTAAAACAGTTATCGGTAAAAATCACTGACAAAACGCTCGATGAGACGCTCCCCAGGATAGGTAATGATGACAATAATGATATAAGTGACAGTATCTATGGAAACGCACAGGGTCTTTTTCGATTGTTGCTTGAGAATAGGTATATTCACTGAAATATGATATGAACACAAAAAAATGAAAATGAATCAGGTCTCCAAGTGCAAATCCAAAGATTGAAACGTAGAGTTAGAGAGAGCCATTCTCAGACTTGAAGGAAAAAAATGAAGGGATTTTTGTACCTGGAATGTATGAGCTCAACATTACAAATTTTGTTTTGCTTTAGTACTTTTACTTCTTCTTATCTTGTGTATCTTTATAGTCAGCTGATGTTCTTGAATATATTTCATATTCTTCCAAAGAAGGAAATGCAAGGTTTGTGTAAAGGTTGAGTGTTCTATTTTTATACATGAGATTTTATTCCGGACTATGATTTGGATAGGAGAACATTGGGGAATATGACAATTTGAGTTCAATGTGTATTGTGCAAATTCTTTCCTTTTATGATAGCATGGGTTAATAGTACATTAAGTTTCAGAGAATGATGACAGAAGATTATTATTACTCAAGAAGAGAAGAAATGAATTAATGGAGCTCTTTGATCGAGAATGCAAAAATCCTTTCGTGTGAAGAATGATTAAGATGGATTGTAAAGTGCAGTACTGTTGAGCAGAATGAAATCTACTATTAGCCATTGCATAGCGCTAACTTAATAAAAAGAAAAAGTGTGATTCAGAATGATATCGATCAATGAGATAGTATGGAATATATTTTGTTCATCTTCTTTTCTGAATTTTATATATTTTTATTTTTTATTTTTTAAATACTTTTCCACACCATCTTGGATTGTTTATAGATAAGAGGCAATTATCTTTGCGTAAAATAAACAAACATTTTATGACATGTGAAGTTGATTATCATAAAGTTATTTTCTATGTTCATGTACATTCTTCAGATATTTAATATACATACATGTAGTTATTAACAATATCTTTGTAAGAAATTGAAAACTGGCAACCTGTCTACATTCTGAATAAACTTACTCTTAGGAGTGTTTTTCATTGGACAGAGAAAGTGAGGAAAATATCGAGGAAATATGAACATAGGATGGATGATAAAGAAATGTTAATATTATTGTTTGTTAAATGGAAGTTATGCTCCCTTATTTTTATAGTTATTAACCCCTTCCATGCCACCAGATTTTTGAGCAAATGTCAAAAATGAATGAAAGAGTTGAATATTAACTTTCAATGCGTTTTTTCTTTAGCAAACTGCGCAAAGACATATTGTATAGGAATGAACATTATATTAAAGGCACAGGTTTCTGTATGAGGAAGAATTTTAAACCATTCTGAGCCTAAACGAAATGTTCAACACTCACATTTTTGGGCGGTATTTGCCGCCCACGGCATGGTAGGGGTTAAATTTTATTACTTTTAATTACTTTATTGAAAATCTTCTGCATTCTGTTTCCATGAAAATTGAATTAAACAGATGTATTAAGATGTGTCAATGGTTTGGAGAGTGTGAAATAGTTCTCAATATCCCTTTAAACATTCAAGATATCTGTTGACTTCATTCTGAGTGTTCATTTTGTTGTTGATTTTGAGTTGCTTCCGTAGAAAATTTTGAAATATCAAGAAATTGAAGTGAAATTGTTTTTCCTTTCCTTTGTATTCTAGTAACTAATAATTAACATGCAATACAATACCATGAATTTATGCATCATTACTCTGCTCCCCACCCAGCATAACACAGAATAACTTTAACAACATATTTTGAAATAATATTTCCTTTTTAATGTGCAAGATGAATTGAATGATTTGACTTGTATTGATGTGTATGTCTTGATGTACTTTGTTGTCCAAATGGAAGATAAAGAGATTATTTGAACAAAGTTATTTACGAATGGATGTTTTTAAACATGGATTTAGATTGTCCAATGAATATGAGTACTGTGTATGTATCTAGAATATACTCAGGAACCTCTCACTGTAATTTAAGAGTATAGCTGTTGTTTATATATGAAGGGAAAAGGTTTCGATGAAATACAAAGAAGCATTTCAGATGCGTTTTCATTTTTATTTGCAGAATTTTATTGAGTGAATTAAAGAGGTTACTTTGGCAATCAGAACTGATGAATGTACAGTTTATTTGGACGAAATGTAAAGATTAAATGGTGTTGTGCTGATGAGAGTATAACAAGAATAAATACTATTTCACTTTGAATAAAATGTTTATCTCCTTGACTTGATGCTGTGTTTTGAGACAGGCGAGATATTTCTTCATATTTGTGGCTTTGTTCCCACATAATTCTGTATTTTTCTTGATGTGTACTATGTTGGATGTGTTGAAATTTTGTACATACATGTGTACTAGTTTCACGGTATATTTCTTGAAATATTGCATAAAACAGTGAAATGAAAATCTAGTTAAAGATTTAAAGCATTAATTCAAGAAATAGTACAAACTTAACCACAAATAATTCTACATTGTTCATCTTTACAATGTGCAAAGTTCTGCTAAAGATTAATAATTTTTTTTAGATATTAAGTGTCTTTTTCACTCCTGATACATCCACATTTTCTATTGCATGCATTTCCCAATAGGAATCAACAAAATTTTTTTTAAAAACCCACTAAAATAACCAACAGAAAATAATACCAGACAAATGCAGTAACCTGGTATGTTTGCTTTCAAGCTCTTTATTCACTCTCACCAGTTTATACATGTTCAAATAAAAATATACACTTTGAAATCATTCACATTATCACTATTCTGATGTCCATTTGGACAGCAAGACTGTAGAAAGCTTGTAACATGAATTCATGATGGCATAACATATGTGACCAGGGGGGTGTTTCATAAAGCTGTTCGTAAGTTACGCACAACTTTACGCACGACTGGTGATCAGTTCTTGTGCTAAATGATTGAGAATCTGGTTAGTATAGCACCCAAGAACATATTCCAGTCGTTCGTAAAGTCATTCGTAACTTTACGAACAGCTTTATGAAACACCCCCAGGGAAACAAAACAAAAATGAATAAATCACATATTTTGTGCACAAAAAAAACATCTTGGATAATAAATGGTGCTCATTTGCCATGAATTTGGGGAAAGAAAACTGTTCTTGGTCACATGTAAGTGGATCCAGTTATGTAATATGTTTATATCCCAATGTTTGAAATAATGTATAATTTGCATTGCAATCAAAATTGGAAGTACAAGTGTACCAGAAAAAAACTAGAAATATCACTGAAGATGATGATTAATACCCCCGCCCCGTGACAACAGCCTTTCTTGACTTTGGTCGAAAACTGAGGAAGTAGTTCGATTCGCAAGATTTTTCCCCGATTTACTGCCATAGATATGCCGTTTCCATGGCAACGCAGCTTCCGACACATAAAAAAAATATGTTGTACACATCTTCCCAGTAAGACCAATGTGTGTACCAAATTTCATGACTTTCGGTCAAAAACTGAGGAAGTAGTTCGATCCGCAAGGCGTTTCCTTGATTTTCTGCCATAAATATGCCGTTACCATGGCAACGCAGATTCCGACTCATCCGAAAAATATGTCTTGCACATCTTCCCACCAAGACCAATGTGTGTACCAAATTTCATGACTTTCGGTCAAAAACTGAGGAAGTAGTTTGATCCGCAATGTGTTTCCTTGATTTTCTGCCATAAATATGCCGTTACCATGGCAACGCAGATTCCGACTCATCCGAAAAATATGTCTTGCACATCTTCCCATCAAGACCAATGTGTGTACCAAATTTCATGACTTTCGGTCAAAAACTGAGGAAGTAGTTCGATCCGCAAGGTGCTTCCTTGATTTTCTGCCATAAATATGCCGTTACCATGGCAACGCAGATTCCGACTCATCCGAAAAATATGTCTTGCACATCTTCCCACCAAGACCAATGTGTGTACCAAATTTCATGACTTTCGGTCAAAAACTGAGGAAGTAGTTCGATCCGCAATGTGTTTCCTTGATTTTCTGCCATAAATATGCCGTTACCATGGCAACGCAGATTCCGACTCATCCGAAAAATATGTCTGGCACATCTTCCCATCAAGACCAATGTGTGTACCAAATTTCATGACTTTCGGTCAAAAACTGAGGAAGTAGTTTGATCCGCAAGCTGTTTTCCTTGATTTTCTGCCATAAATATGCCGTTACCATGGCAACGCAGATTCCGACTCATCCGAAAAATATGTCTTGCACATCTTCCCACCAAGACCAATGTGTGTACCAAATTTCATGACTTTCGGTCAAAAACTGAGGAAGTAGTTTGATCCGCAATGTGTTTCCTTGATTTTCTGCCATAAATATGCCGTTACCATGGCAACGCAGATTCCGACTCATCCGAAAAATATGTCTTGCACATCTTCCCATCAAGACCAATGTGTGTACCAAATTTCATGACTTTTGGTCAAAAACTGAGGAAGTAGTTCGATCCGCAAGGTGCTTCCTTGATTTTCTGCCATAAATATGCCGTTACCATGGCAACGCAGATTCCGACTCATCCGAAAAATATGTCTTGCACATCTTCCCACCAAGACCAATGTGTGTACCAAATTTCATGACTTTCGGTCAAAAACTGAGGAAGTAGTTCGATCCGCAATGTGTTTCCTTGATTTTCTGCCATAAATATGCCGTTACCATGGCAACGCAGATTCCGACTCATCCGAAAAATATGTCTGGCACATCTTCCCATCAAGACCAATGTGTGTACCAAATTTCATGACTTTCGGTCAAAAACTGAGGAAGTAGTTTGATCCGCAAGCTGTTTTCCTTGATTTTCTGCCATAAATATGCCGTTACCATGGCAACGCAGATTCCGACTCATCCGAAAAATATGTCTTGCACATCTTCCCACCAAGACCAATGTGTGTACCAAATTTCATGACTTTCGGTCAAAAACTGAGGAAGTAGTTCGATCCGCAAGATTTGCAACGGACTGACCGACCGCCCGACCGACCGACCGCCCGCCCGACCGCCCGCCCAACCATCGACTGATTCCTATATACCCCCTTCAAACTTCGTTTGGCGGGGGTATAAAAAGGAAACAATGTGAGCTACATACAATGTACTAATATCATAAAATTGATACAATTTTCACAAAGATTTAATAAAAACATTAATGTTGGCATACATATTAAGTATGGTTACATTGCAACTGCTCACTGTCATTTCAAGATATCGTTCAAGACTAAAAATACATCAATTAGATCATGCATGAGTCTGCTAAGAAAATAGTTCATAAACACATTGTTTATAACCAAATTTGCAATAATTTACCCACTTATCTCTATGCTACATGTGTATTGTATAGATCTTACATGCACATGATGAACTCAATGATGAAGTTACTTATGAGTGTTTGCAATATGAAAAGTATACTTGTGTAGCGTACCAGTATGTAAGATGCATAAATTGATGAAAAAATACAGTTCAAATGCATAATGCAATCAACTCCACACAAAACTTGTAAAGTAAAATGAATCTAAAGCAATATTTCAGACTTTATCATACACACATTTAGAGTATATAGATACAATGTATATTCACATTTTCTTTTCAAATTTTCTTTTCAAATTCAGCACATTATTATCATCCATGAATAATAAATAATTACAAAAATATATGTAAATTGGCAGAGAAGGTTAGTTTTGCACATGGATGCAATATTACAAGAGCTAATCTCAATCCTGCTATCCTCTTGAGAAATTTATATTCAGCCTTGGGAGACGAGTCACTGAAACATAGTACAAATTAACTTGCTTATCCATTATAGGCACTAAGCCCATCACACACTGAAGGATCTGCTTACGACTTCATTTTAGCCCCCAAGAGCAATCACGCTTGTTCTATTTTTAATCATAAGAAATATGATTTAGAATTGGTATAAATATTGTTTCATCAGAGAGAAAGAGCAAAGATTACAAATCAATACTGTGTCAAACTGTTAAATCCAATTTTATAGAATTCATGATCCTCTGGGCATGAAAGTCAAATTTTCATTAAGTTCATAATAAGTCAATCTTAAAATGCTGATATGTGTACGATGTGTACTCCTTACGCTCACAAACATGTACATGTACATGTATGTTTGCTATAACATAACCTCATTATTATAATAAAAACACTTGGGAAGGGGAAGGGGAAGGGGAAGGGGAAGGGGAAGGGGAACTTTGAAGAATACACATCAATACTTTAGCTTGTGTTATATCTTACATATTACATCTGAGAGCACTAAAATGCAGATGATTTGAATTTCATTAACTATATACACAAAAGAGGCACCCAACAAGAATAAAGGGATTTTCCTTAGATCTGTACTCTCTTTGAGAAGAAAGCTTCAAGTGATTTTTTGTAGGTAAATGTTGGCTACATCTAGGATAAAAGGACAAAGTATATCCCTAGAAGTTACAAGTGAACAAAATTGGCATATTTCACATAAAATGTAGCAACACCATGATACATGCTTCATTTAATATAGTCCATGCAAACCTAGGTGAATCCAGGGAAGACAGGATAACATCACAACCCCCTCCCTCACCCCCACTTGCCCCTCCCTCCTCGCAGTTGGATCACATCGATAACATTGTCGTAGCTTTTTGGTTAATGGTGGTCCATCATCTACTGCGGATCTCTCTACTTGCTTGTAGCTGTGAATGACTGCAGTCCTGTGATAGCTCGTCCGAGGATAAGCGCATGGATGTCATGCGTGCCTGTAAAAAAACCAGTTAAACCATTATCAATTATATATTTTAGCTCATACACATGTACTGACTGCCATTTTCATTGATTGGGACACCATTTAAACAAACCTATTTGATACATGTATTAATCTGGGGAATTCTGGTCAATAGTTTGTTGTCACGAATGTAGGACTGATTTATTTGATATTTTACATATATTTCAACAACAAAAGTTTTTTTTTTTAAATTAATATATATGAATACCTCAGAATGATCAAAAATTTCTCTATGGCATTGATGGTCACCGCAATAAGCAGTGTCCTTCATTGAATGGAGTATATATGTATTATAATTAAGGTAATAATCTTGTTGGAGACTATTTCATTTTAAACTAGAAAGGCCGTCAAAGGCGGCAGACCCAAGCCTTAGCGGCGCTACAGAGTAGTTGCAATACTATACTAACTATGGGGTCAAAACTTCAAGGTCACACAGAATTTGCAAGGGTCAACCGATCATCACCAAAATCTAATCGATTCTTTCCTGTCACTATTCGAACATTCCCTGAAAATTTGGTGCAAATCCATTCACCCGTTCTCTAGTTATCTTGTACATAAACAAACAAACAAACAAACATACGGAGCCCTTTACATAACCCTGCCGATATTATCGGCGTGGGTAATAACATGCTTTTCCAAAAGATTGAATTTCTGGTTGTCTCAGATTTACTATACAAGCTGTGGCTCGTTCTCATGTCCAGTTTAACATTAACTTGCAATTTAGGTATGCTATATTCCAAATATTAAAATGTGTAAGTAGTTAAGTAGAGATTTCTTACCTTCATATGTGTTAACAGCCTCTAGGTTCATGACATGTCTGATGATATGATACTCATCACAGATCCCATTACCACCCAGCATGTCCCTAGCTACCCTGGCGATGTCCAGAGCTTTACCACACGAGTTCCTCTTGATCAGTGAGATCATATCTGGTGTCGCTCTAATGAAAGACAGAAAAATTGAACATTTATATCAAATGATAGAAGAAACTTGAGGACTATGCCTATAGAGGCAGAGTGCTCATCTGTGTATAACAAAGGTAACATGGTGCTTTAGTAATACCAAAGATGGGGAATTTCAAACAAACAAAAAATACCAGGACAAATTAAACTTCATAAGGGCACCGAATAGCGGAATTAATATGCTGATGCATAAATAAAATATAAAAATTATTCTTGTCCTTACAAGAATGTGACACAAATAAATCTGAGCCAATTTTCTTAAATTTCCTGCTTTACGCTCATGACAACATTTTAGGGAGGTGACCCAGGCCGTTACTAGTTAAGAAAGACCATTACATCATCTGTAAGTCATGATCTAGTATGACTACTCACTTTCCTTCATCCTTGAGTCTTCCGACCTGAATACATGCTTGTAGACCAATGGAGATCTCTGTCAACATGTCGGCCATCTTCTTCTGCATCAACTGATTCCTGGCTAACGGTGAACCAAACTGAATCCTAGAAGGACAAGATGACATCATGGTCGAATTAAAAAATTACTTCATGAGTCCATATGACTATACTGGTACATGTACATGTACCTTAAGGGCCCATACATTATATAGTTTTGATTTGTTTATTAAGTGAATTTTTTTGTTATTGATGGCATTCACATCAGTAAAGTGTTGATATATTCATAGTATATGCCTAAATGAGTAATTTCATTTGAATAAAATGCTGCACAACTACTCGCTAATTAGCATTATAAAGAAAACTGTTGGACAAACTATACAAATTATTACTGATCATATTGTTTTGAAACTTGGTGGTCTACTCTAATAGAAATTGATGTATTGAAGGTTTTTTGAAAATATCCTTTTAATTATGTTATATGAAGTTTTATTCAAATAATAATATGCAAGACAGCCTAATTATGTATTCATGCTTTTATAATCAGAAAACAAAAAGAGATCTTCTAAAATCGTTCAATAGAATTTATAGGTTTCATATCACTTATGCTACAGACCAAATGTGAGCAATCTGCACGTTTCCTTTCTGCCTCAATCTTTGTCCCTAATTTGTTCAGGGTTCGGTATGATTTTTTTGTGAAGAAAACACTCAATGTCATTGAATGCCATGATATACTTGCATTTCTAACCATAATTCAACATACTTGGGCTTTATTCAACATGAAAATTAAGATTATAGTATTTCACACATCCCTTAATTAAGTGAACTTGAAAGCAAAAAATTATTTTGGGGAACCAAAATCTCCCTGATTACTGTATTTACCCCCTTAACGAGCATTGCAAAGGGATGGAAGTGATACTCAAGTTGTTGAGAAAACAACAGACTCTAGGATAGGATAAAAATACCTAGACAAGGAGGTTTTATGATGGTATGAGATATGTACAATGAAAATACATTGCAGAGTCATGTAAAAGTCACCATTTTGCTTCAAATTTTAAAATGAATTCTCAGACAAATCTTGCAAAATGAAATCCTTCTATATATTACACAATATATATTTTATCATTTCAAAGTTTTTCAAAATACTGGTGATTCTTTCCTCGATATGACCTTTACAGTTCTATGTTTAAGTACAAAGTTAATACAATATGATACAGCACATTATGCTAATAACATGTACACAGCATTCAACAAAGATTGGAGGAGATGATGAGAAATTACCCCTATTATATAAATAACTTACCTGTCTAATGTATACTGTCTTGCTGTTTCCAAGCAGAACTCAGCTGCACCTAACGTTCCCCATGCAATACCATACCTTGCACTGTTCAAACACCCAAATGGACCCTGCAAATAGGAACAGAAATGTAACACAGCATTAATTAACAATTGCTCTAAGGTGCAGTATTGGAGTAGAAGAGATCATGAGAAATGAAAGGAAATGTATGGTTAATTTCTCACAACATAAGAGTTTGCTCACCTTTGTCTGTGTCACAAGATAAATGCCAATTTTATATCAGAAAATAATAGTTTGTGTTTTATTTTAGAGGCGTTTCATTGGTTCAGTAGTTTGCTAGCGGGCTATGCAAATTTGCGCACATAGCTTTGAACAGCACCCTGCATTAGGTATTCTGCACTGCACCTATGATTTTGATCTACGACGGACGTATTGTTTTTGAGCAGGCAGTCAGCTCAGTTATAGCAGCTTTTTATTTGTGAGTGAGAGAGGCGAGTTATGGACCCACAAATTAAATTCTTTTAGGCGCAATTATATAAGAATTGCGGAAAGACAACTTTCCAGGTTCATCAGAGCCACATTCTCTATCTCTGATGGTGACGACAGCTGCCCAGCATTGACTCATGCATTTAATACTTCAAGATAACGTAAGTCTTATTTCAAATCTTGTATTTTACTAGGTCTGTAGTTTAAGATGAAATTAATTATCAATAATGTAATGTATAAAATGTTGAGAAAGTAATACACTGTACATTGTGTATGACCATGAATTCAATTGATTTCTGATAGTTTGTTTTGAGCATAATATTGTGAAATGCTGTAAATAACATACGTCAGATTTGTGATCTTTTCACTCAAAACTTGTATGCATTAAATTTGTATAAGTCGAACACTTTATGACAGAGAGAATCCAAATTGTTATAGTTTGAGAATAACATGTTTCTAGATACTTTATTCATATGTCTGAATTTATGCAGTTTGTATATTTATTATGATAGAAAGTGAACCTAGATAGGATCTATGACTTGTTACTTTTTAATATATACAAAACCTACTAGTTTCAGAGAACAGGATAATTTTGAAGGTGATTTTGTGAAAAGGATTATGGGAAAATTGACGTCAGATGAGTTTTATTCATAAATTGCTTTATTGTACTAGAAGCAATGTATTATATTTAGGATGGCATTGTTTATATACAGCCCTTTTACGAGGTCAGGAAACCCCTTTACCAGGGACCCACCCTTCTAGTTACCCACGGTACCAGTTACCAGAGAGCTACCCCAGTCCTATCACCACGTACCCGACTGAGGAGCCCGAATGGCCAAACTTAGACCGATTAGTGAAGGAAGCAACCATTGCCAAGACAACCAGCACTAGACGCTGTTAAAGGAATGTCTTGGCATAAGTAGGGAAGTTATTTTTCATGACGATCTTGAGGGCCCATTTAAATAATATAATAAGTCAATGTTAATTATCATATGCAAATCATAATCTACATTTTGAGATTGATACTGTGTTCAGATATACTGTATTACTGTGGAAAGTTGTATTTTGACATGGCTCGCCCTTCATTGGCAGGCAAAATTTTGTGGAATTTGCCATGCTAGGCTTCCAGTTGAAGTTGCAAGATTGAGATTCCATTCCTTTTGTCCAATACAATTAGAGAATAATGTCAGTCCTGTTTTTTACTACAGATAATGTGTGTACTAGAGTTTCTAAGATTCTTTATTTCTATGAATGCAATTCAGGTTCAGGTGTGTCCAGGTCTTATGAATGAAAGTGTAGCACTACAATGTTCTTGCAGAAGAAAAGATAGTTCTGCCTAGTAAGGAGCAGATGATCTCCTTTTCTCTTTCACTGTTTAATTGCCACAGTGTATGTAAATTAGTTCAAAAAGAAGAATGAAATAGGCAGTTGTAGAAAGAATGTGAAGTTGGAAGAATGAAGGGATCAATGATGCAAGCGCATTAATATTTAAGTGATAGGCTGATGTGATGTACGGTACTACCCTTGTTTCTACTACATGGGTGCCAGGTCATACTGGCATCCCGGGTAATGAGTATGCCGACTTATTAGCTAAAGAAGCAGCAGGGGGAAAAGGAATAGTATTGGACATGAAGCAACCTTATGAGAGATTCTATGGTTCTATTGACATGTATATTTTTAACAAATGGCAACAAAGATGGGATAATGATACAAATGGTAGATTTTACCATAACATACAACCCACTGTTGGAAGGAAATATAAGCCAATATGGAAAAATAGACGTAAAGAGAGGTTATTCTTTCATTTAAAGTCAAATCACTGTTTATTAAATTATTCTAGATTTAGAGTTGGATGTCATGAGGATGGTTTATGTGATGTATGTCATGATAGAGAATCAGTTGAACATTTCATTTTTGATTGCATTGCACATATTGATCATCAATTACGTTTAACATCTATGTTGCATAAATTCAATATTCCGTTTAATGTCAAATGGTTGTTCACTGATAATAGAATCATTAAAGAAGTCATGAGTTTTATACTTCAATCTGGTAGATTGCACTAGATAACTATATACTAATATGGCTTTTCCCTCATTTTACCAGAGTCGCCCTGGTGAATCATCTCATCTCTTTAGGGAAAGTGCACATATAATATATAATATGATGTAATTATGTAAATAAAACTTGTTAAACATTCTTATTGATGTAGCTATGTTTATGTCTAATACCAGTTTCAGGAAACTATTACTATATACGTTAAATGAATACTATTAACAAATTGGTTATATATATATACAGCTAATGGCATTGAATACTGATGTAGAAGCTTTTTACTTCTATAGACTGGTGCAGAAAACCCTAAGATGGTTAAGGCACCATAAAACACCTCTAAACAAACAAACAAACATGTACGGTACTACATTATAAGAGCCGGGGTGTTGGATTCATTCCTCCACGTTCTTGTTCTTAGAGAGGCTCTTGTTGCCGAGGCGTACATGTACTTCTAGTAGTCCTTAGTACCAACCTTTTTGTAGGGCTTTCGGGCCTTCTACGTTCAGTTCTTCAGTTCTTCATTTAACATGGTACGTACATTTAATTCTTAATCTCCAATAGCACTGATAGTATATTCTGTAAACTTTAAGTGCTAAAATGTTTTCAGTTTATAAGTTGTAGTCGTTACTGTTAGGGTAACGCAGATTTGTATGTGTGGAACATGTGTATACGCTTCTGGTAGATTGTGTAGGACCAGTATTACCGACCGTACAACGGTAGTGTGAGGTAAATTAATTTTATGTGATAGAGAATAATTGAGATAATAGCCCTCAATTGTTGTGTGACATTATAGAAGGGTCTACATGTATATGAATATAAAATTCTTTGTCAATTACGATATGCATGTATAGATTGGAATAAGGAGTGTTCCTCGTACGCATAATTAATGCATCAACTACTTTTTATTAGATGCTTCCAGCGGTTGTTAAACTTATACTTGATGTAGAGAATGCTCTTTGAGCAGATTATCAGTTTGTAAGAGTGGTATGAATGTAAACAAATTAGTAATTTTGATCTTCCTTGCTTAACAGTAATTCCTGGTCCAGCCAGTCGATGCCTTGCAATTACTGGTTCGTGTGAGAAGTTGGTGTGAGAAGTTGGTGTTGTTTCTGGGTAAGCCGTACTGTTGATTCTATGGTTTATTTTATTTCCACATATCCGTCTCATGACATGAATGCTAAATTAAATTGCATACAGTTTTATCTATATAAACACCTGTACATTATATATACGTAGTATATTTGAAAATAAACAACAGTATGTGCTAGCATAAGACATTCATAATATCAAGTATAGGTTACGAATGAGAAACAGTTAATATGTTGAAATGATGGCTGTCTTGTGTAAATTTCAACAAGATTTTATGAAGCATATTGTGAATATTTCTTGTAGGTTGACTTCACGATTACATAATTTTAGTGTCAAAGTGTATGATGCCACCTTACGTAGAAAAGAGAGGTTTCCTAGTTAGTGTTGTGTAGCTGTTGGGCTACGCGGGATCGGTGCGTTGATTGTTTGATTGCATAAAGCAAGAGATGTAATTTAGCACAAGAAGTTATCTATAGGATATGCTTCTGTGTTCGTAGTCGAAGGAGAAGTCTCCTTTTATGTTCCTAAACCTAAGTTTCAAAATTTGGGGAGATCTTTTCTTACTCAAAGGCTAAACCACATGTCAATTATTGTTGCTATAGAAACGAGTGGGAGAAGCTCAAGAATGATTTGCTCCATGTAATATTATTCTAAGAAATAGGTTCAGGATGATACAAATGTGTAACCTAGTTTTGACAAGTTCATGAAGAAATTCAAGCTTGCAAATGTTTAACAAAGAGGTTAATTTGGAATTTCGAATACTTGCATTTTAGTTGTATATTTTATGTCCAAATGTCCCATTTTTATTTGCTATTCCTTTAATCTGTTACTTTTTATGTCCGTCCGAACTGTCAATTTGTTTAATTGCAATTTCTTCTATAATTGCTTGGAAGAGTCCAATTCGATACTATTTTTGCATAATTTTGAGTCAAAATTAGGTCAAATCGAAGACATTGTTTTATAGAGGCAATGAATTTCTATATGAAAGAATTTGTCATAACATATTGATGCTGTTTTATAGATTGAGGAAGTTTGAGATGTTTACTCTTTTAAAAGAGTACAGTGAGAATAGTTAGTGAGACTATACAATATTGAGGAATTTGTATGTCATTTTATTAGAGGATAATGACGATGATCTCTTTTGTCCGCCTTCCTTCGAGTTTGGTTGGGGATTCAAACATTAGAGGATAAGGATGGTTAGGATAGGCTAACTGTAAGAATATTGAGCATCATTCACTTTAATTTATGAGATAACTTTAACATTGCTTTATTCGGTGTGTGCAATGTAGTTAGTCTTTATTATTCCTCTTAATATAATTTTCTATTACGATTATAGTAGAATTTATATTGAATTTATTTTTGTCCAATTCATTTCTTTGCCATTAAATTTTATAATTTTAGTATTGCATTATGAAATTGATTTAGAATATGAGCATATTTAATGTATGAAATTGATTTAGAATAGGAATATATATCACGGCCATTCGATTATGTACTCATTATTGTCTTTGATTGTATTTTGCAGGTTTTTTGTTTTGTCTCTTCATGAATCCTGAATAAAGTTGCCGAAACATATGACTGGTGTGCCCATTACTCATCATTTGAGTGACCCATTCTGATCTGCTACATTTACATACTCTGTTAATACTTTGATTGTCTTACAATGCCGAAGTGAACAAATTGTTTTTTCTTTCGAGATTCAAAAACCATAATAAAAATTTGAATTTCAACATACAATTACAATACTTGGCTATTTAGAATCATTTGTTTACGTGTGCCATTTATTATATAAGAAGTGTGAGTTTCCGGACAGTCTGTAGTTTACACAATGTATCTTTTAGATTCACAGAATCACAAACTTCAAACAATCATGTGTGAGCAGTACTTGAAGACATTGATCACAGTTCACTTACACTGCACTTGGTGGGATTCTCAATTAATGTGAGTCCAATTAAGAAATTACTCTAAGCTTGAAAGTGAGCATTCAGTCATGCTTCAGGCAAGTGATTTTTTTTTTTTTTTTTTTTTTTTTTTTTGGGGGGGGGGGGGGGGGGGGGGGGGGGGGCGGGGGGGGGGTTGGTCTCAAGTTGGTAAAGGGTGTGCGTGTTAACTCTCGGGGTCTGATAGGATAAGTTATAGATTAAATACTCAAATGGTGTCAAATTCACCATAAGAACCCAGGATAATATGGTTATAACATAAGCTTTCACAGTTGCTATGTCAAATATTATCAACAGTATTAACCCTAAAAGGGCCGGGATATTTTGGCTATGCCACAGCCGGGGGGGGGGGTGGAATCCACCCCCCCCCCCTGATATCTCGACCGTCGAGACTGCCCGATCGCGCCGAAAATCGACACGCACGTCGTCCACAACATAATCTACAAAACTGTTAAATGCTCCGAAAACTTTTCACATTAATTAATTATGCAAATTTATTCATGAAATCAAAATTTTGCTCTAAATCATTAAATAAAGCTCAAAATATGCTAATTTTTGGTCTAGACACTCTTTCCACTATTTTTATCAAATATACTTGAAAAAAATTTGGTATCAAAATTGATTTCTTATGTATTTTAAATTTCTTATGTATTTCTTTGTTTTTTTACCTTTTGTTTTTTATTGTTTTTTGGATGAAATTTGTCGGGGACACTTTCGCGAACATAAACAGCCTAAAATAAATTAATTTCAATCAGCAAATGTAAAAATATTCATAGATTTCTAAATTTTGGCTGAAAACACATTTTGTATTGAAATTATACATGAAATCACGTTTTTGAGCAATTTTCGGTCTGACGTGCAAGTACGAAATGTTGCGTAACTTTGGAACTGCATGCCCGGACATCGCGAATTTGGTCTCAAAAGATGCGTGAGATTCGAAAGAAAAAAGTCATGAAACGCCGCGGCGACTGCTTTGCGCGTTGCGGACATATCGCGAGAAACGTCTAGGGGGTGGATTCCACCCCCCCCCCCCACGGCCCTTTTAGGGTTAAAAGTTACATCTACTCACCCCAAGGCCCTTGGCATTTGGCAGCATGTTCTCTTCTGGAATCTCTACATCTTCCATCACAATCTGTCCAGTGGCTGAAGCACGCAGTGAGAACTTGCCATCGATGTAAGGTGCAGAAAGACCTTTCATGCCTTTCTCTAGAATAAAGCCCCTGATCTTACCACCTTCTTCCTGGTTCTTCCCCCAAACCACAAAAACATCAGCAATTGGAGAATTGGTGATCCTGTGTGACAAAATGACAGAAATACTTCGTTTAGGATAATAGTATACACAGCATAAAATCTATTTGTGTGTGTGTGAATGAACATTTCACATTACACATGAAGTTCGTTTTTTGTTGCTGTTTTTATTTTTGTGTTTTGTTAAAATAACATTTTTTCTTCCATGAATTCATCACTTTTCATATAACACTACAGTATTTCCACATAATATTCAGATAAAACAATAGCAAAGATAGATAGATCTCAGGCATGAAAAGTGCTGTTCATGAAAAACGATCAGAATATCCCATCGTCGATGATCACATACTTTGCAAAATGCATGCCGTTTACTTTTTCCAGATGCCGTGATAAACTCAAACTCTCTAGTCTTAACATCCACACGATCTTGCTGTAAAACTGGAACTTTTCAAGGCTTATCCTTTTAAAAGTACAATCCAACTCGGCAAAAGACAGATCATTCGCTTGCTTGAGACATCACAATCGCGGAACTGCACTTGCAAACACACGGTGTGCACTGTGCACATGGGTTGTGTGACTGTGTACATGTAATAACATGCATATGCTTGTAGTATGAATAGCCTTCCACCTTCATACGAGTGCGCGATTACAGGAGGTATTTCGTTTCGTGTACGTATCCTCTGCGATTATTATGCGATCCCTTCGCATGTACGTACATTATAAACACAGACACAAGTTGCTGCGTGAGTACATGCACCAACAATGCGTGCAGTAAGCTAAGGGATCGCCTCTGATTCCGTCTTCATTGCATACCCATGTATACTGTGCATACACGATGACGTGTGCGCGGAAATCCGTAATTTTTAAAGGAAAAGTGTGAAGTACGCAGAAAAAGTCTAGGATCGGAGGAAAAAGCGGAAATCCGTGGATACGGGGAAAATTTTCATGCCTGAGATCTACATGTACATATATAAATAATACATGTAATTAAGTAACACAAGCTTTTTCATAATTTTATATCTCAGAGCAATTTAGTACCTCATGCCATTTACAGAAAATTTTCTTATTAATGTAAAATATCTAACACAACATTCTACCCGCTAGTTATGTATTTAAAAAAAATCATTCTTATTTATCTATTTATTTTATTATTATCATTTTTTTTCTCTTCATTTATTTTATTTTATTTTAATTTTAATTTTTTTAAATTTTTATTTATTTATTTATTTATTATTATTATTATTATTTTATTTTTTTATTTTTTTTCGGGGGGGGGGGGGGGGGGGGAGGGGCAATGGACCATATTTGCTCATTTAAAATAGAAATAAAGCTCTGGGAGAATACGTACCATGACTTGGCCCCATTGAGGGTATATGTCTTTGATGAAGGGTTATAGACAGCCTTGGTCTCCATACCCGAAGGGTCACTACCATGGTTGGGTTCAGTCAGTCCAAACGCTCCTACTATCTCACCAGATGCTGTAAGGTACAGTCAAACAAAAACAAAGGATAAGGTCCTCGGGCCATGCAAATATTCATGAAGGATGTATTAGAGTACTTAAAGAACTACAATAAGAAAGACGCAACATCATACGCAACACAAACCATTTGTTTGTGTGTTACAAGAGATTGTGCTTATACAGGTACATTCATTCTTATTCAACAAACTGTTTTATGCCGAGTGAAAAATGAGTTCTTGCACAATCTTCTTTATAACACATCATCTGTAATTCATTTATCATTATAATTATAATAACATTCAGGACCACTAAATTGTAGGCCTATTACATAACAAGTAGCAAGTTAGATATTTTATATGAGTTAAATAAATCTATGTCCCTAATATCCAATAATGGCAAAAAGTTGCACAATGTTGTTTTAACAGGTGATTTTAACTTACCGAATTTACAATGGTCCGATGGATACCATGTAACATCGGATAACTCTGAACTTACAAACTCTTTTATTTCGATAATTGATAATAACTTTCTTTATCAACATGTATGTCAACCAACTAGGATTACTGAATCGACAAGCAATATATTAGATTTGATATTTTCAACTCGCCCATCACATGTGAGTAGTGTCGATTCATTTCCCGGTATAAGTGATCATGAGGCAATAAGATTTACATTGGTTTGTTATATAATTAAAAACGAATCTAAGAAGAGAAAAATATACTTTTATTCCAAAGGCAATTTAGAACAGTTTCACAATGATTTAAAAGATGCTACATTAATAGATGAAAACAATGCATATGATGTAGAACACCACTGGCAATCGTGGAAACATGTTGTGATGAAGATTTGCGATGCAAATATCCCATATGGCAATGTGACAAAAGGATCTAATGTTCAATGGATAAATAAGGATGTAAAAAAAATGATTACAAAACGAAATAGAATGTTTAACATAGCTAAAAAGTCACGTAAAGAATCTCAATGGGAAAGGTATCGACAATTAAGGAGAGAAGTAAAGAAGAAAATTAAATCTAACTATGTGTCTTTTTTAAAGAATGATTTGTGTAAAAGCTTAAAACATAACCCGAAATTGTTTTGGAGTTTTATCAAGTCTAGAAAATGTGATCATAGTACGGTTGAATGCTTAAAGGTCAATGGTACGCTTATAATAGAAGATCAACAAAAGGCTGATGCTTTCAATGTACAATTTAATCAAGCTTTTAAAGATCACGTAAGCCTCTCAATGCCTGAATATAGCAGTAAAGCACCTATTATGAAGGACATCCAATGTACAGAGACTGAGGTTTTAAAATTGTTGAAAAGTATAGACGTTTCAAAAGCACAGGGACCTGATGAAATATCTCCACGTTTGTTAAAGGAAGGTGCAGACCAATTAACGCCTTCTCTCTGTAAACTTTTTAACATGTCTTTGTCATCCGGCATTTTACCAGAAGACTGGCTCAGAGCAAATGTTTGTCCTATATATAAAAAAGGCAACAAAGAAGACGCTAGTAATTACCAGCCAATATCGTTAACGTCTGTCACATGTAAGATTTTAGAAAGAATAGTCTGTAAACGCCTATTTCAACATTTTAACAATAATAACATTTTATGTGATAACCAACATGGTTTTCGTGAAAAGAGATCATGCGAAACTCAATTAGTAGAGGCTATCGATGATTGGTCATATATTTTGAAAACGGGTTCAGGTGTTCATATTGCTTTTCTTGATTTTGCTAGGGCATTCGACAGTGTGTCCCATGAACTTTTAAGAACAAAACTACAAGTATACGGAGTGAAATCAACTAATTTAAATTGGATAATGAATTTTTTACAAAAAAGATCGCAAAGAGTTGTTATTAATGGTGAATTTTCTTCGTGGATTGATGTTAAATCTGGTGTTGCTCAAGGTACAATTTTGGGTCCGGCGTTATTTCTATGTTTTATTAATGATATATCTAATAACATCGCCTCTACCATTAGATTATATGCTGATGATTGTATTTTATATCGTCGTATTTCTACTTTAGATGATTGTAAAATTTTACAAAATGATCTGGAAGTTTTAAATCAGTGGTCTAAGACATGGATGCTTGATTTTAATTTATCTAAATGCAAGATCATGACGATGTCTCGGAAGCTTCATGATATAACTTACGCATATACTATTGGTGGTCAGGAGCTACAAAATACAATGTCAGAGAAATATTTAGGTCTTATGATCAACAATACTTTAAATTGGAATGATCATTGTTCTGAATTACATGTGAAGTGCAATAGACTTGTTGGTATTATACGGAGGAACTTTATTGACTGTCCAAAATCTGTTTTAAGAAATCTTTATGAATCTTTAGTACGCTCACGTTTGGATTATTGTTGTATAGCATGGGATCCATATAGAAATTCACAAAAACAACAGGTTGAACGAATTCAAAAGCGCTATTTAAGAATGGTGTGCAAAGACTGGAGCACTAGTTATGATACTTTATTACAAAAGTTAAGTATGAATACATTAGAGAATAGACGAAAGTACCTCCGACTGGTGTTTTATTATAAGCTTGTTAATGGTTTAATAGTTATAGGACATAAAGACAGGTGCACACCTGCGAACAGAATTGGAAGAAACGATCATAACTTAAAGATGCATGTACCCTTCGCAAGAACAGATTATTATATGAACTCATATTATCCTAAAACCATGAATGATTGGAACAAACTTCCGAAGAATGTAGTCAATATGAAAACACTTAGCATGTTTTAAAAAGCGTTAAATAACCATCTCAACCCACATTGTTAATTTCACAGATGCTATACCTCAACTAATTAATTTTGTACTCTGCAATACTACAGTGATTTTACTTGCAATCATCATTATTGTCTATCGTTTACATCTTTTAAATAATACTTTGTGCAATATGTTTATGATATTGAACCTACTTGTTGTTTATATCCGGAAACAGACTTGTATGGGTTGGTCAAACCTTTTTTGTTTTCCCGAGACATGTTTTTATAATGTCTGAATAAATTCAAATAAAAAAAACCTTGCATTCTCTTTTCTCTCCCTCTCTGTCTTATAATTACTCTATATGTATATGCCTTTTCCCCTGTCTCTTTATATGTCTTTGTCCATCTATCTCTTTTCCTCTCTCTTCCTGCATCTCTCTTTCTCCCTCCCTCTCTCTCTTCATCTGTCTCTGTCCTTGTGTCTCTCTTCCTGCATCCTTACCCAGTCTTGGTAGGTACTTCTCCTTCTGTGCTTCTGTTCCATATTCATTGATAGGATGCATGACAAGTGAAGACTGAACACTGAAGGCTGATCTATAGCTGCTATCTACACGCTCTATCTCCCTAGCTAGCAGACCATATGCAACGGAAGATACCCCAGCACATCCATAGCCCTTGATGGTTGGTCCAAGTACTCCTAACGCACCAAGCTCATGGAAGATATCTCTGTCAAACTCTGTATTGGTTGAAAAGGTGAGATAAAGAATGAATATATTAAAGCAATTCAAGCAGCTATACAGCCAAAATTATTAATAAGTGATCTACATTTTCTTCTTGACAAACTCCAATCCTCCATATCTAACAATTGACGTTTAATCATCTAACCTAGAAATTAATAATGTATGGTTTGAAAATATTCAGTCATTGGCTTGCAAAAGCGTTCTTGCGTCAAATTATCACAATATCAGACTTTGCACAATCCCATATTCTAAGAGCCTGATATTTTGGTATGTAAACCAGGTGTATATATGTGCACTGTATTTTCAATTGAATCCAGTTTTCAATTATACACATGTAGTGTAAACCTTCTTTACTTGTTAGCAGTACCACAGGAAGTATCCTCCCCTCATTACTAAAGCTGATTACATTTGTATTGTGCGCCTTAATTTGTCTCTGGCAATGTCAAACTTCTCAATCATCACTTATTCGGAGTGCCTTACAAAGATACAGAAGGCTTTATCTGGCTGGGGTGGTATTCTGAGATTTATTTTATCTTGATTTTAGTGAAAAGATTTTAATTGTCATAAATTTCAAATTGCAACATTTCATTGGTGTTTACTCAGATGAATTCCGCATACGTAGCCACTTTTGCGCAGGCATTAACCAATGATGCGCCATAAGCGTACATTTTGTTATGATAATTAAAATTATTTCACTAAAATCAAGATAAAATAAATCTCAGAATACCACCCAGGGCTGGTCTTTTACATCAAGAAATTAGGATAAGAATAAATTGATAATAATCAAGATAAGGTTTGCTATCTTAGGTGACTTGCAGTCCTCATCTCACTGCTTTGAGCTCTAATTTACCTCCATTTCTGTTAGCCAATAGGATTCTAGGCATGAGTTTTTCTTGGCAGTAAGCTCTGAACTGATCCCGAACCAAGATCTCTTCCTCAGTAAGCTGACTCTCAAGATTGAGGGCATCTTTCCAGTTGAACTCCACCTTCCCTGCAGCTTTCTTCTTACCAGAATCTGACTTTACAACAGCTATTATTCAAAATGCATACTGTTAAGGAAAAGACAATTTTGTTACAAAAAATAAGGGCAACATGAATTATTTTTAAGGTATCCTCATATACATGTACAATAGTGTTTGTATACGTGAGCTCTTTTTGTTCTCTGTTGAAAAATTGGAAATTCCATACAGCAATTTTCTCTTCCAGATCTCTCTTTAAAATTTTCAGGCCAATTACAGAACATTCCAGAGCTAATTGCGTTTCACTCCTCTGTATTTTTTTTTTAAAATGGAAATGAACGAAGAACTAATTAAACAGACATTACCTCATTGCAATTCAACTGATATCAAGGGGGTTTTATGTAGATTCCATAGCTCCTACATAATATAACACATATACAAGTTGTATTATGTACAATGCTTGGCACCATGGATGGATAGGACTAGTACTGGGTTTCCTTTAGAAAAAGGAAAACATGCTTGAGAATATTGGGGAAAGATCTGAAATTACGAGTGAATTGGTGAGAGAAGTAGTCTAACTTAATTATTAAATCTGTTGTGGTCACAGGGCTCCACTTATACATGTACAAAGTTGTAAGGAATCATTGTTTTCCCTGAAAAATATGAAGGCAAACAAAGTGCAAAATCTTGAACCTTACAGATGTTGTCTCAGTCTCACACATTTGTCTTGTAAATTTGACAATACTTGAAGAGAGAGTTCTGGGAAAATTGAAAAATAATTTGTAAGCTTTCCTGTTACGTCAGGTTGGAAGAATATCATAATACATGTAGAAATGGTCCCCTGAAAGGATTACTCTTAAAATGCCATCATATTCGAAATATAAGAAATAGTTGAAGTGTTTGGGCCAAACATTCACACGACATCACTTATACATGGCTTCAATATGTTTTGTGTGTATTAGCGGGTTTTGGTCCAGTCTAGATCATTCATATGTGAGAGGAAAATAGTTATCTAAAAGTTTGCTTTCACCTCTGAAACCCCAAATTTGTAGTATTGTAAGAGTTGAAGAGTCACTGAATCAGGTAATCTAGCAAATTTAAGTAAATTAAATCTCGCTAAGAGTAATTTTGTTATTTGTTTTTACACTAGTGCAGCAGTGAATTCGAGAAAGGTCACACATAGGTTTGATCCTATGAGTGCGCCACATGTGTGTGTGCTGTCCCATATAGTCATTTCTGTATGCAGTGTATTTGCATTTCAGCGAGATTGGGTTGATATCTTATCATTTTGATGATTCCAAAACCTCACAGTATACACAAAATCTTATGTAGACATGATCAACCTTTCCCCAATTGCTTTGAGACCACACATAGCAACTTTTCTATACTTTGTCTGTATACTCGGACATAGTCATACACCTCAACACTTTCAAACACCACAAAAGTCACCAACATTCACTCAAAATCGGCATTTGATTTACAAATACCGACACCAACATGTTTATGAAATACAATAAATTCAACTCACTGATGTTGGAAAAGATAATTAAAAAAATTAAACCCCTAATTTACTGTGTAGGATAGTAACCCTACAGGATTGGGTAGGGCCACATCAGCAAGCAATGGTCATATTGACCATTAGGATCATATACATGTGTGTATACTGGGTATTGGGGATACAGATGTAATTTTGTTTGAAATGGAGGTTTTTGTGGGCAAACTGATACTTAAGTATCACTCTTTAGATATTACGTTATAAGTTCGTTAAGATACAAAATGTAGAAAGTTATAAAAACTTACATTTACAGCCTTGTTTTTCATACTTGTTACACAGACCTCCATACGTATGACGACTGCTCTCAATATGTTGCGCACTAGTGAGGCCGCTCTATATGGTTACGCACCATAGATACGTACACAGAATGTTACGCACACAAGCTATACGGACAAGGTCGATATTACAACGACGGGTGGCCGTTCTCTCCCAAAGACTTATATTATTGCTCCTCGCCGTTAAAGCACTTTGCTTAATATCCTTGCACCAGAAGGAATACAGCAGATTGTAGAGAATGCACGATGAGAAGCCTTATCGCTAGACTAAACTCATTAACAACCCCAAGCTGTCTTAACAACAGGTAAACAACGAGGTGGATATCGATGAACGATCGCGCCGATACCACTACGAGCGCTGAGGGCTCCCTTCATCATAATCGTGAAAAATACAAACTGGATGCTCTGACGGGACTCGATAGGAGTTATCAACAAAAAGTACCCAAAATTTCAGGAAACCCTCTTCAAAGGTCACAAAACAAACTGGTAAGTTTTAATCATCTATTATTCACCATAATTATTTAGATTTAAGTAAACTGCAATATATGGGTTTCACTTAAATATAGCCAAAAATGCACAGTGATACATATTAGTACCGTACCGACTATTGCCTGCGTTCCTACACAGTCGGCAATGGCGTGTACCTATGAGTGGGTAGGGCAGACTTCGGTCTATTTAGGAGAGGGATTCCGTGAAGCCAGACGTAGTCTCAGCGGAGCATATCCGAACGAAACAGACTGATTTTTCGCTCTACTAGGTCAGAATCAGAATCATTATTCTGGTTACACTTACAGACATAAAGTGTGCTAGTGGTCAATACACATTTGCGTTGACCCGCCAGGCCACCGTTGCTAGTTTGCCAAAACTTAGAAGACAAGTTCAGAACTCAAATTCATCTTTAATTTTTTTTTTTTTTTACCCCTTTAGGGGTCTTGGGCAGAAAACACGTCAAAGTCAAATCTAGTTAGTAATGAGTAACGTTGGCAGTCTAATCTATAGCCCCGGGACGCTGCCACGAAGTGGCAGCGTCCTGAGTGAAACCAGTACGATTCGGTGGGTCTCACAATTTACCAATGTTCAAATGACCATTGAAAATATGGCCATATAAGTTATTTTTTAAAATTAAAGTATCATATATACGATGCCACTTACCTAAACAGACCTTCCGCAAATCAGCTTTTCCTAAAAAATGTGTAGAATCGATGAATGTCACTTTTTACTCTCAATTTTCGAAATCAGTCCCATTCGCCATGTTGTTGAAGCAGAAACGAAAATAGGCACTTGCGCATGCGCCTATGAATATTTATTACAATGACGCCATAGTTTTCGTCACAGGAATAATGAATATTCATATATCCACCGTGATCCGCCGATCTCTCGAGCCCACTCGTCTAATGAATATTCATAATCCTCCCTTCTTGTCTGTATTATCGTGGAGCTGCTGACGCATGCGCATTGCAAGCAAAACACCGACCTACGGAAATTTTTAGTACAGGCTCTTGGAGATAAATATGCCTTTTTTGTATCATCCTCATTGAAAAGAAAGACGACAGTCAATCGTAAAGTTTTGTAAGTACCTAAAATAGCCTAAAATCAACTAATGTCATGTTTCATGGTTTTCATTTTGACAAACGACCTTGTAATTAAGAGACATCCAAGCAATCAAAGGACTGCTGATCGCAGCCCGAACACTCACACCACGAATAGTGGTCATATTGACCACTACGAATACAAAATGCAAAAATAGTTGGTATTTTCTGTCGCGTGTAGTAAAGGTATGGGGGGAAAATAAGATAAATATTTTAAATACTTGCTTTCAAATTCAGCCCTTAAAAATCTCACTCCTACCTCAAATGGCCGTTAGAAAGAACTTTTGATATTTTCAGCAAAATCCAAAGTCAAAATCTTGTCCAAAACCGGAGAAATCCCCGCCGATTTGTTTCGCGATCGCATGTGTTTACATACTGCCGATGTCTTAGACTAAAATCGGCCAATAAAATTTTTGTCCACGAAGAAACTCGGGATCGCAAGCGCACATCGATCTTTACGATCGCGCACGATCGGGACTTTCCGTGTATGCCACATAGGGACCGAATTTTTAAGGACAAAACTCTTTTGGGGAGATGTCAGCGCCCGCGGCGACCAGGAAATGTACACAATGACTCCAATAGCTCGTTTCGCGAGAATCAACAGTAAATTACGGATTTGATTTTTGGAAATATCTTTTCCAACATCGGTGAGTTGAATTTATTGTATTTCTTGGATATTTAGTGGTCGGCTTTTGTAAATTAAATGCCGATTTTGAGTGAATGTTTGTGACTTTTGTGCAGTGATGTTTTAAAAAGTTGAGGTGTATGACTGCCTACATTATACACACGAAGTATAGGAATGTAGCTATGAGTGCGAACACTACGTGTTCGGGCTGCCGCAGTAATCTAATCTAAAACTGTTATTAATCATGTTAATGTTATCAAATAAACGAAAACAAACCAAGAAGAGCTGGATTTTAACTAATTATATTTTATGTGTAATTTTCTCGCCCTTCCTGAAACAAACTAAGACATCAATAAAAAAAAAACAAGAAGAAAATTTGGGTGCAAATTCAAACAAACCATGACAACAATACAAGTATATGGGACCATGCATTCTAAAACGGCTACTACTACATAAGAGATCTTTGAATAGAAATAAAGGATACGTTCAGTTGCTGGTACGGTTCCTAAGGATCTACATGGTGATAAAATAACTGGTTGGGCAACCCTCCTCAGTAAATCGGATGTTAAAATTCTCCGGACGGCCATTATTTCGATTATCCAAGATAAATAAGATCAACTTTGACGCGGTCCCTTTTTCTTTTTACGCAATCTAATATTAGTGACGTCACATAACTCGTAGTCTTCAGTTTAAATTGCATTGATTCTATCTAAATTAAATCACCTCCAAATTATGCCGATTATGAATCTAAATAAAGATGAAAATTACGGCATAATCGTGATATAGTCCCCACCATACCCTAACCCTAACCCTAACCCTAACCCTAATCCTAAACCCTACCCTAACCCTAATCCTAATCCTAAACCCTAACCCTAACCCTAAAACCTAACCCTAATCCTAAACCCTAACCCTAATCCTAATCCTAAAAAAAAGAAGATTTTTTTGAAGCGGGGACTATTTCACGATAATGCCAAAATTACATCCTACATTTCTACTACAATCTACGAGAATAACTGATTCATTATTCATAATATGTTTACATTAATTGTCGTTATCTAATAATGAATCAAACAAATAAATACCATTTAGCGACTGGAAAAGGTCTTACGAAGGCTATTCATTTCAACCAATGAAAAACACTAAATACAACACACCTTCCTCCAGCCCATGATGCGATGCAGACGGAATCAGGGGAGTGTTTCATCAAGTATTTTTTCAGTGATTTTTACCGACAAATTTGGTCTCAGCCAATCAGATGCAAGGATTTCAGTAGCTTATAACAGTCGTCAGTAAAAATCACTGACAAAACACTTGATGAAACGCTCCCCAGAAGATGAATTTGGCAAACAGGCACTGGCGTAGGAAAAAAAGCGAGAGAGATAGAGCGGGGGAACTGAGAGAAAAGGGCCTTGAAAGGCGCTATAAGCCTTTCTCTCAAAATTTGCTAAAACGTAAAAAGTTTTCGCGCTTCGCGCGGGAAAGGGAAAGTAGGGGGCCTAACTCTCCTCATCCTGCACCCACCCCTGTTACATACAGTGAAATGTTGCGTCCAAATGATTGACAAGCAGTCAAGGGGGTCGAAAGATAACTTTCCACCTAAAAATATTGTTTGCTATGAGCCGTTATCTTTCTCTCAAATTTGCGAAAACGTCAGAGCTTTCGTGCTTCGCGCGGGAAGAGGGAAACTCCCCATCCCTGCACCCACCCCTAGTACAGTGCAGTATTGTGTCCAAATAACTGAAAAGCAGCCAGGGTGTCGAACTAACATTTCGGCTAGAAAAAAGTGTTACGAGCCCGTTATCTTTACCTCAGATTTGCTGTAAAACGTAAGAGCTTTCGCGCTTTGCGCGGGAAGGGGGAACCCTCCATCACATCACGACTAAGAAATGTCATAACTCACAAATGGGAACCCCCTCCCACACCCACCCATGGTGTATACGCATTATCCATAAGATAAAATTAATTGCCATATGCTTTCCCATAGTTTTTTGTGGTTATTTTAAGAAACAGAAGGCAGACACACACACACCCTCACACACATACACCCACACGTTTCCAAACACCATTTACTTAATGTTCGATGACATTAGAGCAATGTAGATAAAATGCCTTGCTCAAGACATTTAAAGTGCTGTGCCAGGAATACCCAAGTGTTTAAACCACTCGGCTACGACATCTCTATTGCGATTTTCAAATTATTGTACCCCCCCCCCCCGATACTGGATCGATCCTCCCCACTGATCTCTACGGGGGGAGGGGGAATCCGTATAGAGATCAGTCACGTGATCCTTCCCATCGGTGATCCTCATAATTATATATTAATGATATAAGTGAGCTTACTTTTTTCGTAGATGGCAGCAAGCATACAAAGTGGCGAAAATAGCCATGAAGTTTGTTTGAATAACATCTCATAACACTGGCAATAAGTTATTCAAATTTACTTTTGGTATTGCTGTCCTCTTCTTGTCTCAATAGCCACTATGGTTACAATGATATTGACCGTGACGCGGATAGGCTGCACGATAAAATATTACTAATTTTTCCGGTACGAATACACAAGAAAATGAAAAACCCTGCGTTGAAGGCATGCAGTTTGAATAATAAACACTCAGATTGTATCTTTCTCTCCTTTTATTTGATCGTTCACACACTTTCTCCCCCTCTCTGTTTGTTCTATCTCTCTCTCTCTCTCTCCTCTTTCTCCTTTCTTCTTCCTCCCCTCTCTCTTTCTCCTTTTCTCCTATTTTCTTTCCCTCCCCACTCTTTTTCTATCTCCCCCCTCTCTCTCTCCTTCATGTCTCTTTCCCTGACTCTCTGTCCATCTCCTGCCTCTACATGTCTTGACATTATATATATATATATATATATATATATATATATATATATACATTATGTCATTCCTTGACAAAGGGCTATGCCCGAAATATCGGATAATTGACATCTCTACGGTTTTTTTATTTTTATTTGTCTTTTCTATTTACTGTTTACCTAAACCGACGCAGAACACTTTCTTTATACATATACATATATATATATATATATATATATATACATATATTTGACTAACGGGTACATTAAGTCGACACCTAACAATGCAGTTTATTCCGTAATAATAGCGACCCCTACATTAGGTAGACAGTAGGTACATTAGGTCGACAGTTGAACAAAGAAAAAGAACAAAAACTGTCCTCCTAATGTACCCATTAGGAGTATATATATATATATATGTATATATATATATATATGTACCCATTAGGAGTATATATATATATATATTAAAATTTAAAAAAATAAAAAATAAATTGAAAAAAAAGTAAAAATAAATAAGAATTATGATACATTAATTTAAAACTAATAATTATCCAAACTCTTGATGTTTGATCTTGAAAATACCATCACATTCTTTCATGATTAAAAGTAATGAAATAAGAAATGCCATAATTTCATTGCGAAAATATCGAATAAAATTCGTTCGCTCGTATTGTTATTCTCAATTAAGGGGTTCCGTCCATTTGCGTAGATCCGTGCATTCCTTCTTTACATTTTGGGATGGTCTAATATGCAAGATTTATAGACAGATTTCCGAAAAAGTCCCTGGCCCCTCCACCCGCTCGGTCGCTTCGGTCAATGGCGTGTCTAGGGGGCAGGGGGCTCTTGTTTCGGGCGGCACTTAGAGGGGGCGCAAAAAACGCAAAGGAGATAAAGAAAAAGAGGGGGAATTGAAGAAATATCATAATCCTTACGGATTATGCGCCCCCAAATCCGCAGGGTAATTGCACTAGACATCTAGTGTTTGAAGGTTTGAAATGCTAAAATTTTCCAAAGCTTGGTCTCTTTGCTCCCTCGCATAATTATTTTCTTTCAGGGTATCGTAATTTCGAGCTCCCAGTATATAGTCCTTAAATAGCTTAAAGGGTTCAAAAAGTTTGAAAGAATAAAGATGCAATTGCTTTACTCGCTATATCATGTAAGTTTCATTATGACTCCTGCTAAATACTGCGCCCCAATATAGGATAAAGTGTATAAAACAGCCTCTGCAAAAGTTCAACTTTTGAATGAAATCTCAACTTTAGGTCGCCTTGCTGAATTTCTCGACTCTTTCTCAAGCCTATCATGCCTATAGGGTTTTCGTTAGTTTTGCTCCCGATTGTAGAAGTAAGTGACTAGAAAACCGTTTATCAATGTATGAAATTCCAGCTTCTCTACCTTCTTCTTCTTCTTTCGTTAATGTTAATTGGCAATTAGTCATATTTGACTATTATCGCCAATGACTTTTTTTTTCTCCTTCTCTCTAATAAGGATATTATTTACATATACTTTCTATATTTTTCTATATCTTTCTTATTTGTTTTTTTCCCTGCTAAAATAATTTTGTTTTCGCTAGATTTAAATTGAAAACCCCGAAAAACAACCGCTATCTTCAGCACAGTTCCAACGGCACTTGCCCTGCCCTTTCCAGGATGCAATCTTACCGGGTCGGCGCAGTACGTTGCGCCGCCCAGCTACGGTGGTCAATTGCAAAATGTCCTGGGTAAAATGCACAAGAAATTACGTTTGTTATGGTTAAAAATTGAGCAATTCACCGCTCGGTCGCTTTGCTCTCTTGTACATTAACTACATTTGGGCACTCGGGGGGGGGGGGGGGGGGCGTAACTTCATTGTTTGGCCCGGGCGCCATAATCCCTATACGCCACTGGCTTCGCTCCCTCGTCGGTCACCCCCCCCCCCCGCAATCATGAACACGGATCGACACCACTATATACCGTACCCATGTTGTATACAATTTTCATAAAATATTCATGTTGCAAATCCCGACAAAATTATCTTATATATGAAATTGTGTTCAGAATTTTCTTTTACTGAATATGAATAAAATTTTACTTGAATTTGAATTTATCGAAAAACAGTATTTATTTGGGAAAGTCAGAGAAATGAACAAATGAAAAGTAAGTTATTAAATGCCTTGGGGAAAAGTAAGGCCATTGAATATAGAATTCCCAAATAGAAATCAGAACGATTATAATTTTGGCTTAGTGTGCGGGGGGGGGCAGAACACACGAATTTATCCACAATTTTCTTTGGATGTCTCATAGAAAATTGAAATACAAAACAAATGGGGAAAAGTCCTCATATGAGTCAACCATATTTTATCATAATCCTGCACACTTCACGATGTGGCCACCATATCGAGCAGGCGGACTTGTTCATCCGGCCCAGTTTTAAAAGTATTTTTTTACTGTGCGCCGAGAGTTGAACGAAATCTTTTGTGATGTCATGAAATACCAGTCTTATGTATCAGAGCAAACCATTCCTATCAAACTGTTGTTGATTTCTAACAAGCCATTCAAATACCTTCAAAAAGTATACAAAAGAACGATGTGCCCTCGCCTCGGAAATAAAAGGAGTTCGTTGGATAAGGTTCACTACACCCCATTCCAAAGCTAAACAGAACTGGCTATTCAGCACATCAAAAGTTGTGGACGCCTTTCCGAATATAAACGCGAAATAGTCCTTTTACATGGGTTTGCATGCTGCTGGAGTTCCATGCATACACACACTCACACACAATCCTATCGCCCACACAGCGTACAGGCTAAACACACATGGTGTATTTGGGTGTGGCGGTAAATAAAGGCGACGACAAAAGCCTCGAAGCCAATATAGCAAAGGGTGTATAATTGTTATCTTCTCGGGTAAATCAATCGCTGAAGAATACACCATCAAGACCATATTCTCAAAGAGGCAATTACAAGAGGGAGAAGGTATAGTGTTGATGTATACAACTATAATACACTTTCATATCGGATACTGTATGTTATTGCTTAACGTAGCCTACCAACAACTGTTGCTTTAGGTAAGTTCTGTTCTGTCCTAATTTCTGTTGGCGCTTTTTGGCGTCGCGAAGTGAAAGTGATAACAGGTGCAGCGGATAAATGAAAACATGTGTTATGAGTATGTTGCTTATACAGGGAACTAAGAAGCCATATTATAATATCGACAGAAGCGGAACCGCACGTTAAAGATGCATTGTTGTCACTGTTATTCAAATAACTGTTGGATCAGTGATAACCGTATACCAATGTCGCGTTCATGCGTATTAAATATATTGTATGCATTCATTCCAATCACCTCGATATGTTGGCATACCCTCTGAGATTTGGATTTGTTGACAACAGTGCACTCAAACATATAATGCTAGTATATATATATATATACCATGCATGGTATCAGTGCAATGATCGTTGATCATCTTTTGTTTCAATGGTGTTCATTTGCTCCAAATCCATATGTTGAGGTTATTATCTGATTTAATGCAATTAATTTAACGTTGTTTCATACACAGACTAAGTTATAATGTTATCCTTTGGATACTGAATATATTCCATTAAAAATTTTGTTCCCTATTATTTAATCATAGTAGATATTAATAAAAAGTACATTATCTTGACTATATATATATATATATACTCCTCACAGACTTGAGATTATAACAATTATTTTTTTTAAATATAAATTACATTTAAATAATTTCTATAATGTGGAAAAAATAATCATTTATATGAATGTCCGATGGAAAATAAACTCTGGAATTCAGTTCATTCATGTTCACCAGTATGCCTCGAATATTGGATTGTCTCTCTTGAGTACCAGTTTAAAACGTATTTAAAATAATGATTATAACCATTGATTGTCAAATTTCTGCGGTATACATAGATCAATTGTATAAACCTATCAAGAAAAGTCCTGCAATTTAGGTTTTAGCGTCGATATCTCTCTTGTTACTATATCATCATACCTGAATTTAGTATTATTGAAACGCCTGTTAATTCCCTTTTACAATGATGCCCCATTTGTACTGATTATGTAATTATGGAATGTGTCGTATACCTGAATACGGGGCGAGGTCAAAAGTGAAATGTTACAAAATGCATTGTTACTGTCAGCAGTTCATTCCCCTTTTTTTTTTTGGGGGGGGGGGGGGAATGGACTGTGTTTTGAGTGATGTTGAGGTGATCATTCGTGAACACAATGTTTTCTTCTCTGTTTGAAAGATGTTAATCATGTAATGTGCTTTGAATCTCTATGAATGACCAACATCATTCAGAACAAAATCCGTTCTCCAAACAAATGAATAATTCACTGTTGACACTTGACAATAACAATGCTTTTTGCAACATTTCACTTTTGACTTGAATTTTAATCAGTTGATGATTAAAACAAACTTTATCTTCCAAAAAAGAAAAGGAGCATCACTGCATTAATGCAAGCCCGCCTCAACATCACTCAAAACACAAATCCATCCTCCAAACATTACGAAATAAAGGAAAATTCACTGTTGGCAAAATAAAAATGCCTTTTGCAGCATTTTACTTTTGACTTGGCCCCGTATTCAGGTGTACTGTACATTCCATAATTACATAATCAATAAATGGGGCTTCATTGTAAAGGGGAATAAACATGCTTTTCAATGATACCAAATTCACGTATCATAATATAGTAACAAGAGAGATATCACTGCTCAGACTTGACTTGCAGAACTTTTTTGATGGGTTCATATCGACTTTATCACTTTTATCACTATGACTCAATCAATTAATAAATGCATATCATGTGATACAATATACAGTAATATTGATATACAATCTATCTTTAGTCAGAAAATGTCAGACATTATGATAATCAAAAGCGCTAACAAAAACACAATTAAAAAAAATGAAATAAAATCGATAAATAACTTCTGATATCTTACCACTATAGACACGTGGTAAATTATCATTTCCACGTCTCTCAGTAGAATAGTGGAATATAAACTATACTGAAATATGAAGATAAAATGATTACTGCAATCTTATGACATATTTTGACTACGAATTGAATCCTGTAAAATTATTATGGATCCAGAAATATGTAATCACTATGAATCTTAGACATCATTTCATTCACTTTGCCACTTTGTAAATATATAGCGATATTTTCTTCATGTGATTAGACAAGCTTGTGTCTGGAACAAAATGAACATTGCAGTGTTAATAACACATCATCCGTTTAAAGTATTCGTACATGCTACCTGTCCAAATAAAAGTACGTGCCAAATTCAACAACATTACTATTGTGAGATTAAATATTCATACATATTTCTTAACAACTTGTTATGAGGTTCAGTAAGTCTTTAGTATGTAGAATTCCATGACCGTCATCCAAATCCACCCTATTATGATCAAACAGTAAACATGAAAGGAATGTGGTGGATTTAGCGCCAATCCATAACAAGCTTTAAACGTACGATTTAACTTTTGGGAATAATCATATCACAAATTCGGTCCACGCTATCAGTAAGCAGGATGATAATGTGACAATGGTATATGGAAGTCGTTTGGAGTCACTCCCCTTGTTATGATGATTGTTTGATTAAATTCAACATAAAGTGTGTAATGTAAAATCCTTAAGGACAGGATCCGAAAACAGTTAACAACGTTTACATGGACATATTTAAAAAATAAAAAATAAATAAAAACTAGATGAGATTTTTATAAGTAACCATTTTCATTCATTTTCCTCAATTCAACTCGTTGCCAAATTCATTGCGTGATAATGTAGTTTGTGAAGTATTATGTATCGTGTTTTATTTTTTATTAATAAACGAGTTCGCGAGTTCCGCTGTTTCATTCTTGGAGTTGTATGGAATATTGGGCGGATGAGTCATTATTGCTTTTGTCAGCGCGTAGAAAGTTGAAAAGTATACCACACTATGCAGTCGTTTTCCCAGCTTCTTGCGTATTTTATTGGTATATAAAACAATCATTTTGCAAATAATATTATATTTCTACACAAACTTGTTCTGTATTTAGTTTGTGACATTAAAATTGTTATTAAGATTTCTTTATTAAAATAACAAGGTAAGGTAAAGGTAAAACGGTAACGGTGAAAAGTAAAACCTATTGAATACAAAGTGTATACTCGTGTCACGAAAGCACATAGGAATGTATTTAACCCATTTTGTAGTGGAGAATTTTCATATTTAAAAAAAGAGCTCAAGTGTTTATTTCAACTGAAGGACGAACACTCTACAATATTACAAGGCATTCATTTGTTTGTCCAAGACTTAAGTATACTGCTCCCGCCACTGCCACCTCTCTCTCTCTCTCTCTCTCTTTCACCCCCCCCCCCCCATTCTATTTATAAGCCGTTTGGCGGGACTATGACATTATTGTGCACGAATGTATTTTATTTATTTTCCCATTTTTTAAACTAAAAACTGTATTTTGGATACTTTCATTTTTCCCCCTTCCTAGTGTAGTGTTTTCGAACTACCCAAGGTAGTATCGTTATAGCTCTGGACTAAGCACTCATTTTGGTTTATTCCTTCTGCATTTTGAATGGTACTTTTAAAATAATGTATGTGTGAAAAGAATTACACATCAAGCAGTTGATTGTAAATGCTGTCATGTTTTTTTTAAGCAGTGGGTCTTACAGTGCTATGAGGAAGTCTTTCTATATAGTCACAAAGGACGAGGGAAAAGAGAACCGAAATTATTCACCAATTTCACGCGTATGTTAATATAAACATAATCTTTGGAGATAGATAAATCATTAGTGTTCTCTGTGACAGTCCTTTGACGTATATGTGATTTATCTTAAAAGTGGAGAAGATACTTGACTTCGTGTATCAATCATTCTATTTTGGTGCCTTATAATGTAAAGTGCAGTAATGTAACGCTACCTGTACATACATGTGTATATACTGCGTATTGTTTGCTTGGTCCCACCTGTATAAATATGTCGCTTCTATTTGATTGATCGATAATAATTCTGTAATAAGTATTTCAGTCATGGACATTATGCGTGCCGACATTCAGTATGACTATAGTATTACATACCCATGTAGACCTATAATTATGAGCGCATTCTACGAATTCTTATATGCTTTTCATAAATGATAATTGATAAATGACACAATATTTTGCAAAATTATTATTAAATATACCCAGCCAGAACAATTTATTATACATGTTAACATGTAGCTTCTATTTAATGATATACATACCTTGGTATAGCATAGAACACAAATAATGGCTGTAATATTAAAGAAAATGATAGCAATAATTACAAAGATAATTATGTTAATAACAATAACAGATGGTGAGCCCTATTGCTCCACAACCAACTGTATCCATTTTGATGATTGTATGAAATTGACAATCTTTCTAGAGCTAGATCAGACCAATTATCAGGACAAAACACTTTAGATGCTGTTTTACTTGTTGGACACAAAATGACAAATACTTTGGACTTGCCAAAATATATCGCTGCTGAAGCCGGTAATGACATAACATAATATGATTTGCGCAAACAAATCGAGTGGTTACAATCAGTTTAGCTGAGAAGATGGTGTACTTGACTAAGCAAGATCTTGTTTTATAAGGCAAGAAACCCGCTTTTTATTGATCAATCCTGATGGCAATTTCTGATATGATATGGTTGTATTTACTTACCAATAACAAGATACTATATTATGATATTTACAGTATTTACAGGAAAACGTTATATAAGTAGATAATGGTAAAAACAAAAAAGAGAATGGTAAAATGGAACCAGATAATAGCGCAAGTGCTAGTCAGGTCCGGCCCCGGGGTATAAGATTTGCTTATGATAATACAAGTTATCATTCGATGTATATATACATACGATTTAAAAGTAGTATCAACAATATTTATTACATTAAACAATGTATAAATACAACGCCATTGATTTACGAAATTAACTAAAGCAAAACGGATTCCATTCATCTAATACTTAAAAGTGATAACTTAAGGTGGGTTGTGAAAAAGAACATCTTGATTAAAACTGTCTTTTAACAATACTTATGATGTATCATTTAATAACAACTGCTTTACAGCATTTTACGAAAATCAGTTCTTGTATTTTCTAGTCTTATACCACTAGGGAGTCTATTCCAACAAGTTTAATTTTTTTTAAATGACATTGAAAAAATTCCCTGTGTCGTTTTAAAGTGGTGATTGTTTATCTTGAGGGAGTGACTTGAAGTAGGAGGGAGAAATCAAAATGTCCTTCCCAGAATTAACAGACATGACAGAAGAACGCTCTTGATATGAATTCGATCTCCAAATCGATCGCCTCGCACCCTCCTCCCCTCTCTCTCTCTCTCTCTCTCTCTCTCTCTCTCCCATCTCTATCTGCCTGTCTCTCTTCCTCTATTCATCTCTGTCTCCAGTCCTTACTAGTTTACCCCCACCCCTCTTCCGCAACCCTATACCCTTCTCTTCCTTCCTCCACTCCCTCCCCCGCCCTCCATCTCTCTATATCTCTCTCTCTGTCTCTCTTTCTGTCTCTCTCTGTCTGTCTGTCTGTCTGTCTGTCTCTCATTCTCTCATTCCCTCTCTGTCTGTCTCTGTCACTGTCTCTTTCTCACACTCTCTCCCCCTCTCTCTCTCTCTCTCTCTCTACACACCCTTCCCTTATCTCAATCTCCTCTCACCCCTCTCCATATATTATATCTGCATGATGTTTGATGTCATTCTCCCCTTATCATCCTATCATCCTCCCTCTCTCGAAGGCGATGATGACCAATATAATATAAAATGTCACAGGTGTCGATTTCACGCCCATCCCACGTCTGACTGTCTCCATCTAGATGATGACTAGACGAGAATTTTTTCAAGCCTGTTTTTACCTGGTCAAAATCCTCATGGATAATTGTTATCTTTTATTTGATTTAACCCTCTTAGGAAGCCACTGAAATAGACGTGGACTTCTAATGTCCCCTCAGATGAATGAAAATACTTTTATAGAAGGTTATGTTTTTGGGGTGTATAATGTGACTGACATAATAAATGACACCTATTCCCACCTTTTGTTAAATTTCCAAGGAAGCACAGCCTTCCAGAGGTCACTCAGTTGTCTCGATTTATACGACCTATTGTGCAAAAATAAACGTTTTGTAATTCTTCAAATACATTATTCCTCTTAAAATGTTTTTAAATTAAAAATAAGTTTCGATTTTTTTGAAAAATCAAGGTCATGATTTTTTTTAAATGTGATTATATTACATGAAAATTACGAAAATACACATATGCATCGCGCTTGCTGTGGTGTGGGACCTGTATCTGCAAATTACAACACAATGAATATATTGAAAAAAAAAATTATTTATCATCAGAAATAAATATGAGGATTCACGGAAAAGCTTGCAGGTGCAGTTTCTGAAATGATTGGGTTATGGGAACACTGGTGAATTGAAACCAGACGGATGTATACCTTATTCAAAATATTCTTTGCCATTCTTTGTACATGTATTATACGTTTTTAATCAACGTAATCTATTATTTTCCAGCCTACAGTTAATTGAATGAGCGAACGCGTTATTGACGAATAGCACTTGGATTACAAACAACAGAGAGAGAGTGAACATAAATCAACGCACGGCAGTTCATTATTATCCATCTGCTTGAATGTAACAGTACGTGTGATCTCTGACCGTCACCTAGCAACGGAACGCTACCAGCATCCATCGACACAATGAGGGGTCGTCATAGCAACGAGACTACTAACAACTGCCTTATTCCTTGCTTCTTTCTATTCGATTGCATTCTCCTGGCGGCTGTAGTGGTATTATGGTGAGTGCTTCGTGATGTCAATTTTTAATTGGTAACTGATATTTTCTAAGGCCCAATATTAAATGAGGCATTTGTCTAAAATTACTTTCTCCCTCCCTCTCTCTCTCTCTCTATCTCTACCCTATTTTATGCCCTTATCTTTCGCTCTGTCTTTCTCTCACTGTCTATCCCTGTCTCTCCCTGTAATTATCTTTCTGTTTATCTCAATTACTCTGTCGCCCTGTCTTTCTCCCCATCTCTCTCTCTCTCCCTCTCTCCCTCATCTCTCTCCTTCTCTCCCTTTCTCCCTCTCCTTCTCTCCCTTAATCCCTCTCCCTCTCTCCCTCTCTCTTTCTCTCTTTCTCTCTCTCCCTCTCTTTCTCTCTCTCCCTCTCTCTCTCTTTCTATCTCTCCCTCTCTCCGCTATCTTTCTTTCCCCTTTCCCCGCCCCTCTCTTTTACTCCCTTCATTCTTAACTGTCTATTTTATTTTCTGTTTCTTCGTTGTTCCTACCCTAGCCTATCATCTATCCTCTCCAAGATTTGACTTTATAATAAAGCGTCGAGCAGTTCCATTCTGATTGAATTATCGTCTTGATTAAATTACTTGGTTCACAATATATATATATATATATATATATATATATATATATATGTAAACATTCGTATTCCAGATTACAATAACTATAGGTACATTTCACTGGGTACATCTATCTCAACCTACACGAAGTGGTTCTCTCAATTATACAACGGAGATATAAACAATTTAATTTTTCCCGTTGCATTGTTAGTCCTTTCTGGATGATTTTTTTTTTACTTCATCCAAGACAGAAAAACCTATATTAGTTTATTCATTTAACTTGGCTTTCAGAAAAAAAAAAGACAGACAAACTTATCATAACATGTAAGAACACAACAACTGGGAAGAGTAGACATCCATTGATTCATAGTTATGTTGCTGATATCATTATCAAAACTAACTGACAACTATAACTGATATTTTATAAAGTATTTCTACAAATATACCGAACGCTTTGCCAAATGAAAATCGTCATCACTACGAATTTTGAAAGCCTTTTGTCAAAATGATGTTTACCGTTTTTTTTTTAATTCAGGTATTTCATGCAATGGCAGACTCAGACGTTCACACTACACGATGCCACCATACCATGCACCGACGTCGCCCACTACAGCTATCCAGAGAGAGTCGACATCATACCCGAGACCATCGTCTTCGTCCTCGCTTTCGTTCTTCCTCCCATAGTGGTGAGTTAGAATCAATGACTGTCAAGATGCTTGCCTATAGTATATTAAGAACCATAGAGCTGTTTTGGCGATTCGTTTATAAATGTTAAATCAGAAGTGCTTTTGTATTTTGAAGATGTAGCACCCATTTACCCTTCTTGTTTAAATTTTAATAAGACAAATATTGTCAATCCCATGCAATATGTACTGAATTAAGTGAAAATGAAGACAAAATTAACAATACATTGAAAGAGCATGCTCTGGTTAGATTCATTGGTTCATGACATATCAATATTCGATGCCATCACTAAATGGCAGCATTCAATAACGATATAAAAAGAACGAAAATGACGATAACCAAAATCACACAAACGCTGCCCAATAAAAGGACCTTTTGTTTTGGAGGATGCATATCTGTGATATGAAGCTAGTACTCTGTACTCTTATCCATTGTACATGACATTGTGTTGCGTACATGCATGTCTTACGAGAACAGTATTTAATTTACATCACGCGCAAATGTCAACTTTTTCTCCCCAAACAGAACTCATATTAATAATGTTGGTTTTGGATGTATTTCAAACAGCAGCATTCATTCTTTTGTCAATGACTTTAAAGCCTTGGATGGGAGAGATCATCTCGGAACTCGTCACTTAATATCTAATTGTTTGCCATTGTTGCACTTTGAATATCATTTTGATATATAATCCAGACACGAGAAAGACCACCATTGTTTTGCTTTCCATTGTCTATTGTCTGTGTAATTAAATAGTGACCTTGTATGTAGTTCATCTCCATCATTGTACCCAGTCAGTACAATATAACTTTATTGCTGTATCTGTCTAGGTGTTATTTGGAGAGGCAGCGGTGGGTTTATATAACCTTCAAGGTGGAAAGAAACAGCTCTTCATGGAGAAATCTGTGATGACATTTGGTATGAAGCTTCATGCTCTCCTCAGGAGAACGGTCAGATTTACAGGTAAGAAGGATGGATTGATGGATAGGAAAAGAGATGATGAAAGAGGAGAGGTGGAGGAGATGTGTCAAAGAATAGGATAGGAGAAGAAGTCGAGAAAAGGGGTGAAGACGGGTTGGTAACACGATAGGGAGAGAAATATGGGAATAAGGATGTTAATGACGATAACGATCAAAGACGAAGAAGATGACAGTGATCACGATGATCATATTGATAAAACTATGGCGATTTTGATAATGATAAGAAAAATAATGTTGATTATGATGATGGTGGTAATGAGACTGATGAAAATATTGATGATGATAATAGTGATGATGCTGACGATATTTATTATGATGGCATTGATGATGGTGGTGGTGGTGGTAGTGATGATTACAGTGGTGATGAAGATGAAGATGAAGATGAAGATGAGGTGTCGTGGTATAGTGGTTCAATCCAAGGGTTGAGGGTTCGGATCTCAGCCCGGCACTATCATCTTTTGGCAAGACATTAATCCACATTTGCCACTCTCCACCCTGGTGTTAAATGGGTACCTAGCATGATTTATTCCTTGAAATGCACTGTGCGCTGATTACGGATGCCGGAGCTAAAGCCAGGGTAATAATATCCAAAACCCTTTGGAAGCGCATAGGGACGTTATATCATAATGTGATATGCGCTATACAAGAACAGTGGTATTATTATTATTATTAATATTCATAATTTTATTCATAATGGTGATGAAAGTTGCAAAGCTTTAAATCTTGACTCAATGGAATTATAACATTGCTATGCAAATATTTACATTTTACAATACCATCAATTCACTCTCCATTTTTGTATTTTACTACGTTACCTAATTTTTATGTATTTTGTATTTTCATGTTGAATGATTTGCTAAACTGCAGGGCGCCTTTGGAAATCAGATTTGCATAACTGAACAGGCCAATCCTGCAGTATAAAATAAAGAAGACGACAAAGTAAATAAATATAAATAATTGTTGTCTACCCTACTCCATTTCATTCCTCCTGGTATGACATGAAACAAAATCATTTTCCATGCAGGTATCTTTCTGCTGGGTGCTTTCATCACATGGATCTTAACCCGTGCTGGTCAGCTCATTCTCAGCCGTCCTGCTCCAGACTTCTTCTCTCAATCCTCTTGCACGCCATGCTCTACCGCTGGAGATACGACTTTCACAATCAGTGCTTGTACTACCATAGAAGACACTGCCAGGTATCTATTTACAATATAATTATTACGGTATTAATACGGCATGGCGTTTCATGCACCTAATGATTTCATTCATCATGTTATTATTTTCAGTCTGGAACTTAAATTAGCAATTACACGCATGAGGTGGCTAAAGGGTTACGCCCCCACTTTAAACAAATTGGGGGGGGGGGGGATTATAATCGGCAAATCCCAAATGTTGTTGGCAAATTTGAAATACTTCAAGCTGTAAGCTGGTAAAGCAAAAAATAAATACTTATAACTCCTGTCGGCATATTGGAAATTTTAGGACCACATATTTCTAGAATTCTAAATGTTAATGACTCAATCGTCGAAAAAACCCCGTTAATAACTGATTTTCAAATGATATTCACAGAAGACATAACTGCCACTTTGATGGTATCGTCATAGTTCATAAACAATTATTTTCAACTCTATGGAAAATGTATGGGAACTGGAAATAAATAAAATGTTGAAATATAAAGGCAGTTTTTCTTTGTTTGGAATTCTAGATAACATGTAAATGTTATGATAATGTCTCCTTCATCCTTTCTTTTCATTATCAATAGACAATCTTTCCCGTCCCTCTACGCGTCTCTCAGCGCCTACGCCTCGATATATGTTGCTGTAAGTATACACTCTATCGGTGTCATCTAGTTCCTACATAATTCTTACTCTAATATTGTTACAGAGGGTATTATAATACTTACAAGAGTATAATTTATCAATTTATTGCCAAAGATTGAAATTTAATATCGAAATTTAAAACGATGACACAATCAGTTCCATTATTCATCAACCTCAACTTCTATTTGTTAAAAGTAACAGTAACGGATTCATTGTAGAATACATGCATGAATATAAATGTACTGGAGTAACGATAATGATAACCATGTATTCCAGATAATGATTTATCTACATTGCGAGATTTGAAAGGGAAGGGGTAAATATATATATTTCACTTATTCAATTATCCAAACCAAGACGACTCGTCATGTTTTGTTTCAGCCAGATCCTTACAATTAATAGTCACTTTAGGGATTTAGCATATTTTACATATTTTATATTGCCGATTCCACTTGACCAATAACATATGATTCGACGCCAATTTAATATCGAAATTTAAAACGATGACGCGATCAGTTCCAATATTCATCAACCTCAACTTCTATTATTTTGTTAACAGTATAACACTAACAGTAACGGATTCATCATATTGTAGAATACATGCACGAATATGTCTGTACTGGAGTAACGATAATGATAACCATGTATTCCAGATAATGATTTATCTACATTGCAAGATTTGAAAGGGAAGGGTATATGTATATATATATACATGTATATATATTTCACTTATTCAGTTATCCAACCAAGACGATCCGTCATGTTTTGTTTCAGCCAGATATATACATGTATATATGCCTACCTGGTAACTTAGCAGGACATGCAACAATACGGTTTATTCCGTCATAATAGCGCCCCCTACATTAGCAGGACATTTCGAACGTTAAGCGGACATTTGAACAAAGAAAAAGAACAATAAATGTCCTTCTAATGTACCTGATAGAGTAATATATATATATATATATATATAAGAGAGAAACAATTAATGAAGTCCAGAGAAGACATTGGTAATGCATTGAATTCCAACTTTTATATTTATTTTCACCAAATTTTCGATCCTCACGGATCTTCCTCAGGGTAATGAACAAAGTGAAATATGTATGTGAAGCTCTGCTCAGAAAAGGTTGACAATGTAATATACCATGGTAACGCGCTTAGTTGCTAGGTAAAGTTTTGAGCGCTTATTTTTTAATTAGCGCAAAATACATAAATTGTGACGTAATAATACAAGTTGACGTGTAGTCTTACATAGCAACACGCACGGTTGCTAGGTGAAAGTTTGAGCGCTTATTTGTCAAGGAGCGCAAAATTCATAAATAGTGACATAATAACAAACTGACATGGCAACACGCGCGGTAGTTAGCTCGAAGTTTGCGCTAAACCTAATGAGCGTAATAGCCATAAATTCAATTATGACGCAATAATGTATAAAAAAGAATGGTGCATAAGAAGTAAGACACAAAAGTTAAAGACATGTATATATCGTTTAGCCGCGCAAAATACATCAATCACATAACAACACGCGTGGTTGCTCGATCAAAATTTCTGTGCTAATTTTTACGAGCTCAATAGACGCAATAATATATGCAAATGAACAGTGCATAATAAATAAAATATAAAACATCAAACATAGGCCTATAGATTTGTTTAGGTCATAACCGGTGAGCTCTAACAAACTGAGGCGTAATGAGGCATTATGATAATTACATTTACTACTTAAAGTAACTATATTTCTCTAGCCATGACAGGTCTCTGTTGAGCCCAATCTGAAAACTCTTGCTTCGAATAATAGCGCGCAATTCAGCTAGTTTTCTCTCATCAGCGGATTTGTACCCGCCTCCGAAGAGGCAGATCTTAAGATCATTCAGGGAATGGTCGGCTTGGCTGAAATGTTCGGCTACTGGGAAACCAGTACGCCGTTGCCTGATGGTACATCTGTGGTTATTGAATCGCACTCTAAATCTAGTACCTGTTTCACCAATATAGGCTATTTCAGGGCATTTGTCGCAAAGAAAACAGTACAGAATGTTACTTGAATCACAGTTGTGATCGGGAGGATAGATCGTATAACCAGATGAGAGCCGTACGGAGTTTTCCGTTATTATGTGAGGGCAAATTTGACAGCGCGATTTACCGCATGGCTTGTTACCTCTAGGTTGAGGTGTGCCAGGTAGCTGATTTCTCACCAGTAGTCTTTTCAGATTGGGAGGTTGCCTCTGTGCATGGAGGGGGGCCCTAGGCATGATAGCTATTATAGCTATCATGATAGCTAGGCTATTACGCTCATTAGGTTTAGCGCAAACTTCGAGCTAACTACCGCGCGTGTTGCCATGTCAGTTTGTTATTATGTCACTATTTATGAATTTTGCGCTCCTTGACAAATAAGCGCTCAAACTTTCACCTAGCAACCGTGCGTGTTGCTATGTAAGACTACACGTCAACTTGTATTATTACGTCACAATTTATGTATTTTGCGCTAATTAAAAAATAAGCGCTCAAAACTTTACCTAGCAACTAAGCGCGTTACCATGGTATATTACATTGTCAACCTTTTCTGAGCAGAGCTTCACATACATATTTCACTTTGTTCATTACCCTGAGGAAGATCCGTGAGGATCGAAAATTTGGTGAAAATAAATATAAAAGTTGGAATTCAATGCATTACCAATGTCTTCTCTGGACTTCATTAATTGTTTCTCTCTTCATGCTTTTCCAACACGCGGTTATGAAATATCATTATATATATATATATATATATATTGTATATTGTCACTTTAGTCACTTTAGGGATTTAGCATATTTTACATATTTTATATTGCCGATTTCACTTGACCAATAACATATGTTTCGACGCCAATTTGTTGTTATTTACCAGGTGTATATCACAAATTTGATGAAGCTGAACTCAGCCCACACCCTCCGCCCCTTCGCTGGTCTGTGTTTTATTGCTGTCCCATATCTACTTGGTGTAGAGCAGATCTCAGTTCACAAGGCGCATTGGACTGATGTGATCGCAGGCTGGATCTTAGGGGGTGTGGTGGCATTCTATCTGGTAGGTTTCCTTGATTTGATTTGATTTGAAATAATTTGATACATTTAAAGCATAAGAAATTAATAACACTGATTAAGAAGTGAATATATCTTGACATGATAACCCATGGAAGTTGAGAATTCGTTTATTTCCAATGGATATCTGGTATTAAAGAAATCGGTAATACGTTTATGAGAGGGTGACGAACCAAACTTGCCAACAATGGAAAATGTCTGAAATACTGCTCCAAAAGCCAATGAAGAAAAAAAAGAGGGGAAAAGGGTAATATTAAATATAATAAAGATCCCGGAAATGCAGACAATGAAATAATTGAATTAGTGAACAGCAGCTAGTGCATGATCTGATAGGAATCAATTGCATCTCACTCTTATAAACAAAAGTTCGGAAGACGACAGAGCACTTTTAGACCATCCTATTACGGCACTATTTGTGTAAATATGAAGACGTAATGGATACTCAAGAGTGAACCATTCCAGTGCTAGACCATTGGCGTTGTTGTTGAACAAAAACAACAAAACTGCAATAACGAAACAAATATTTTCACTATTTACCTTTTTGCTTCTCTTTCTGGAAAGATCTATGGAATCCTAGATGCCTTCTTTGGACCTCTCATGGCCACTACAGGCTCTGTGATGGACAATGACGTAGACGCTAATGAGGATTACATCATCGGGAACGGCAGTGCCATGCGCAATGGCAACACCCTTGACAAGCCAATACAGATGAACGGTCTCCGCCAGAGCCAGAGGGACCGAGAAGGGTACCTGGACAGAGGAATGGAGGTAAATGGTGGCTTGTATAACGGGGAAGACCTTTGGCAGGGTGGTCCAAGGGATCTTAACGCTATCAGCGGCAAGAGGGTAGCTGATGCGAAAGACAGGGGTGTAGAGCATTACATGTACTAACCAACCAATACCTTGCATCTTGCTGTATGTTTGGTGCCGTGTTTCCCCGCTTCAGACTGTCACAGTATTCGAACTTTTTGATTATTTTGATGACTTTTTCCAAACATATTGTTTGAATATGAATATCAAGAGTTCATTACTATAAACACAAGTTCTCAAATGATATTGGCATAATGCACATACTAGCAAAATAAACCTGTAATCGGTGCATTTAAAAAAGTATTTTAAAGTAAAGATATACATGGCTTGAAGGCATAAACGGTATATAAAACTAACCCCTATAAACTTTTAAAATGAATACCAGAGCCTTTTTTACGAACAGGAGTATATCAATCCTTAGCGGAAACGACTTTCCTTGATCGTACAACTTGTGTTCATTCTCAAACATTATGCAACCGAACCCAGTAAAGTTTTGATATCCTTCAAGCCATGTATATCCAAATAACTTTGCAAGAAAGTTATTACTAGTATTAGAGTGTGAAAATGCTAAATACATAATTTTGGTATGCTTGTTTTAAAACACGCTGCTTTGAAATATTTTACATATTGATTGGCTTCCACACTGAAAATTAAATGTAATAATAACTTTGCAAGTTTTAAATATTTTGCGTGTAAATATTTAATCTTGCTGTCCAAATAGTCCATTCAGATTTTTTTTCTTATTTGGATATTTAAAAAAAAAATGAATTGGGTAAATGGTTTAGTATAATTGATTACAAATAAAGAACCATTAAAAAGACACCGATTATATTAAATAATAATAATGGAGTATATATTACTAATCGGTCAGTATGTAATTTTGTGTAAGAATCATTTGTCTTTCATTGTTAAAGAAAAGTGCTTTCCATGCTAATCTAACAGCAAATAACAAAGCGTGGCTTTATAAACAGCAAATAAAATACATCGCAAAGTGCTTTCAAAGACTATATTGATATTCTTATATGCTGACGTGGTTGGGTTGTCTCTAAAACAAATCATGACTAGAAAATGGTGTTTAAAATACTTTCTTCCCTCATTTGATGGGAACCAATGAAATTGTTTACAGAACTATTCATAATCTTTTGAAGATTAAATATTATGTAAAGATTACTTCAATGAAATTAATGGTTTTCATAGGAGTTGAATCTCTAAAAGAAATTGGAATTATTTAGACGAGTGCAAGGTACCCTACGCTTTATTCCAATTCGATTATTTTCAAATATGTTTTTTCGATTTGTTTATAATTATTTAACACAAGAAAAAATATATAAACAGTCTGTTTGGAGTAAGCTTTCGAATTTGACATTTTTTATATTGACTTTCGAATCTGACATTATTCAGTAAAGTTATTCTAGCACTACAGCAGACGTCTTCCAAAATCTTGCATTAAACCTATTTTGTCATATAATGTATTTTCATTCTATTACGGGTTCTGTGGAAACATTAACTGCAAAACAACTTTATTATTCAAACAAACCTTTTCAAACATTTTATAGTTTGATGCTCATGATTTTTGCTTTTGGCTCATGAGTATAGGTCAGTGTAAAATAATATTTGTTCAATTTTTATATGCGAATTTCATGTTTTTGTTTGCACGAGTTTCTTTTGTCCATTCTGTAAAATGTTTTTTCTTGCTTTGAAATGTTTTCTGTATTGATTTCTGTTTGCTGTACGTGCCTGTCGCTGTATTATAATGAAATGTGTGAGCGCGTAAATTGACCTGCTACAATAATCTCTTTTGTTTTTGTCGATGTTTTAATAATTGGAATATAATTACACAAAGAATATACACAATTTAATTCAAGAAAATCAGTCTTTAAGTAGGCTATGTAGATATTATGTATATAGTTCAGAATGCTGTAGTTAGATTTATATGAATGTGTATACCTTCCTTATTTTGCTTATGGATATTTCTGTTTTGTATCTAAATGCTTCCATTGTGATTAAATCAGATGAATTCAGGTAAAATTTGATGTGTTATTTGCTATCTTCTGTAGTGCTCTCTCTCTCTCTCTCTCTCCCTCTTTCTTATTCCTTATATTTGCTGTGGTGTTGGCTTCTGTGTGCTCTGTGTTTTTGCTGTTTTGCTGTGTTTTTGCTGTTCAGTAATTGTTCCGATCACTAGGGGGCATAATGGCTAATCCGGTACATTAACATGAAGTAAATAAATTGGTAGAAATATTATTTCTAATAATTTTCAACAAAGGTGCCAAACCAAAATATACTACTAATCATTGGGAATCCCTATATCATTTTCATTGGTACTTCCCTTCTCAAGGAACCAGAACATAATGCACAGATAATGATACATAATTATATTAAATCATAATTCAGATTTATAATTATTAAAACAGTCTAGAGTGCAATGATTATTTATTCCATTCTTCTTTCGATGGATTTGGAGGATTTGGTATTAAATATACTTGTTTGTATATAATTATATATTTCCTGGAAAATAAAAATAGGATATTTCTGTGATATTATCAAAAAGGAGCATTCGTTCTATCTGTATGGCTCTGTTTTGGGGGAAGATGTCGAAGATCATCCATGTGAAGTTGTTCTGCATAGTTTGGTCATTCTAGATGCTAAAAATCAGTCTTTTGGGCTGATTTAAGTTTTACCGTGAGGAAATGAATTCAATCAGGATCCATAAAATTCACTGTTATAAAGACATCTGGATAATAATATTATGGAACCCTTCCTGCATGTTATTGTTTTGTTGCCAAAGCCTATAGGAAAAGCCTTGCCTTTGTACAACCTCTTTGCCCGCGAAGCCGGGCAAACTTTAATCTAAATAAAGTCTTTATCTTTGAATTAAAACATTGATAAATTCGATTAGTGTACGTTGGTCGTTAGTGGATAATTTTCTCACCCTTTGCCATCTTTTATCATCTATTTCTTTTCTTTTGTTTTTTGGCTGTGAGTGATGGATACTTACTTTTGTGTATGTGTGGGTGTGCGTGTGTGTGTGTGTGTATACAGGTCAGTTTATTTTTTTAACCCTATAAAACTCAATACCTTTCATGTGACAACACAAAAATAACGTTTCCCACAAGTAATTACTTTTATACTTTACACGTGTCCATAAACATGAAGCGAATAAAATAAAATCAACATTTTGTAATTACTAAACGAAGCTAAAATTCAATCAAAACAATTTTGTACTATGCCCTGTTCTCATTATTTTGTAGGACTTCAGTTTGAAGTGAATTGAAATTGCAGTCATCCAACTTTTTTTAACCATCAGAGAGCATTGTTTTGCAAGTCATAATAGTAAACAGCTCTAGTCCTACCAGGGGCGTATCCAACATAGGATGGAACTGATGTAAGCCCCCTCTGGGAGGATTCCGTCCATCAATTTCTCCATACGCCATCACTGCTGTCTCCTACAAAGTGCGTTGTGCGTTCAGCTGAAATTGACTCAAGTTTAATTTAGTTTTGTTTAACTTTAGTGTGATACACCCTAGTGCATGTTATTATTTTTTCTTCTTTATTTTAATACATATACTCCTCTTATGTATGTGGGCAGATGTTTTGACAAGATGTATCAGTGTGAAAGTTCATACTACATTCAATTCATTTAATAATTATGTAAAACAAAAAAGCAACAGGGCTAACTAGCTTTTATTATTCACCCTCGCACCTAACTAACAACATATGAACCCGATGGCAAAGACTTCCAAGAAATAAACCTGAGGAAATTTCAATAGCCTTATGTATCAGGTATTGAAATGTGCGAACATTACAACGGGATATTACATAGCGTAATCCTAATACGAATTTTTTGCAACTTAATAGAAAAGTGAAATTGCTCTCGAGTAGTGTTTTGAAAGTCTTTGCTATTATTATTTTAGAACTAACAATGATAAACCTAGTGATCATGCTGATATCACTATACTAACTCCATACTTGGTTTGTGGTTCTTACTCTTCCCCCTCTCTCCATGCACATCATCATCATCATCATCATCATCATCTAACAACAGCTTCTACAGTAACCGGGGCAACGGGTCGAAGCTCATCCATCCAGTCACAATCCTCGTATCACATACCTCGACCTCATACGAAAAAGGGCGTCTACTCCTATCTCTACGACGGTCGCAGAGGGCGTCCAGTGTTTAAACCCCTTCGGACCCCGCCCTCGCCTCCACCTGTAATTCCACGGTCGAGAAACACGCATCCCGATCGACCCATACAAGTCGTCAATACTGTCAATAGAACCGCGGATTCAGAATACTTCTAAATAGCTATCAAAATAGCTATCAAAATAAAGACTCGATGGCATTTTTAAAGGAAAATACCTCATTTTAGCAGACGTAATAATTCGTTGTATACACATCATATCAGCTGCAATCGCCCATTCATAACCATTTTCATGAAAGTTGTGAGAAAAAAAATATATATATATATTAACAGCTGTGGAAACATTCTGATAGATATGCATCGCTGGACGATCAGTATCTTAACGAGATTTGCGCTATTCATCTTCACTACGTCACCTTGATTAACGTCTATATAGCACTAACTTCATTTTCCAATCGTCACATTTGTGAGAACCTTCATGTAGATTTCTATTATTAAAAGCGATGCAAACAATTTGTGTGTTTGATTTGACTAGCATGTACTAACTATCTAACTTCTAAACCATTATTGTAATGCCCGTTTTGCTCACTGACATAACAAAATAACAGTGTTGGAATATCCAAAAAAATATTATTTGCCAAAATAACAGGCTCATCACAATCATATACATGCAAACGTCTATATTAAGAAGATTGATATTTTTTCTCGTTCGATTGAATTTCGTCGTTGTTAAAAGTGATTTAAAATTTTCGGAATTACATTCATGACAGGGCATTCGGTTGACTTTTGAATGAATCATGCCTTTACAAATGTCAAGGTGTTATAAACGAACGTTCTGTATAAAAATGTAACTTTTATACAAGTTACATAATGATAGAATACTGTGGCACGTCGCCTATTTGAAAGACTTGAAATGTTAGAAGATGGAAGAAAGATGCACATCAGAAAAGATAAAGAAGAGCAGATAAAAGGAAGTAATGAAAGTATAACAATAATTCAGCGTGAAACTGAAATCGTATATATTATATTTCACACCAAAATTTGTATAAAGCAAGGCAATCCATTCTACATCTTTAAAAGATAAATAATGAAGAGTTTTTAAGCTATGGGATGTCGGATAACACATAAAGCAGCTATGATAACATCGTATTATTTATCCACAGAGTCATCATTGAGACGCCAATATAGAGGTTACTGAGATGGAACGACCTTTTGACATGGATGGTATCATAACTCAAGACATGACAGTTGTTTGACCACCGATATTTATGGCTCTCTCCTTCATGTTATTGCTGACACTATACTTTTCATGAACCGTGTTTCGATCATGTCTTTATTCAGACTATAAAAAGGTTTGACCTCCAAAAGACTGCTTTCTTGCAGATGTTCTAGTAAAATTAATTAATAGAGGAGATGTATACCTCAAAATTCAATGTTGGCTCCACAATTTCATTTATCATGTCCAAGAGCATGCAATCAATTGTATCCAAAAATAATCAAGCGGCATTTGTTGTAAAAGTATAGTATTGATTTGATAAAGTATATACTAGTATATCTTCATTTTTACTAGGATTCTCTTCATTTTTACTCAGATTCCATTCACTTCAAACCCGAAGCGGGTAGTTTTGACAAGAATAATGCAGATGCTCGTGGGAATAATTACTCTAGTCAAATCTGACTAGATTCTAGTCATATTTGACTACATTATTTTTAGAGTGTAAAGTTAATGATGATGGTGATATTTTGGATTGAGCTTATCAGTAATTGTGTAGAAGAAAATTTTGGGGTAAATGTTTTTTCGGAAGGCTATGATGATAAAAGTAGGGCATAATATCCTGCTCATTCAAGTCCAGTGCCCGGTATTATGCTAATTATGTTCATCAGTTTATACATTTATAAATTATGGCTTTATAACGTATGCCAAGAAATATAAGTCTTTCAAATAAGTGTAGTCGTGAAGCATGTATAACCTCTAGAGTATGGTATTGGTTAATATTTTGATATTCCATTTCAAGACAGTATTCACATCATAAAATTTTTACATTGTATATATTGTAATGTAGATGTCCTCTATACCTTATGTGGGCTTTTGTCATATTTTGTCAGCCTGAACTGATTTTCCTTGAGCTTTTAACTTTACTCTTTCATTGTGAAAATATTTTGTTTATTACCAATTATTGAGTAAGATTTATGAATTGCTGAAAGACGTCAAAGCGTTGCGTATTATTATAAATTAAATAAATTATTACTGATTTATTATTACTGAATTACATGTTAATAAGACTATAATAAATAAATACATGTACGATTAAAACAATAACAGGTAAACAATGTAAAAATAATGATGCATACAAGATTGTAAGAAGAAATGTATTTATGATGTGGCCTTATAAAATGAATATTACCATAAAAATTCCGAAATAGCTATGTACTTAGAATTTTCTACCTATTCAATGGGAATATATTTTATTTACGTATAATTATAGGTATTATGCTGAAGGCTATTAAACTTTCTCAGTAAAAGTGTTTAGATTATACATGAATCTAACCCAAACTGTTTTAAAAGTACATTTGGTATATTTGTAAAGGCGAAATGATCGTTGTTTAATGCGTTGAAAAAGGGAAACTTATTTCTCGTTTGTATGGTTTGTGCTTTTTCTGATGTCGCTTTATAATGCCACCTGAAAAAGAGAACGATTCATTGCCTACAAATATAAGTTTAAAAGAACAGTTTTTCTTCCAGTATTTTTTATGATTAGTTACCTTGATGTAACTTCGTCATATAACAAATACCGGGTCAAAACAGACACCGGACGGATAATTTGTAATAGTCCCGAAAAATGTTAAATCATATTTTCAAAACAAATTTTTGATTGGTCTTCATGAATAATTTGTACTCATTCAGATGGCAATGATGCAAATTACTGATGGGAGAAAAACTGTGGGCTCGGGGCAAAAAGAGGGGCGGTGGGGGGGGGGGGGGGTGGGCCTCAGCATAATTTATACGCACTGGTTTTCTTTGTGGAGTGCATTTAAGGAGTAGGGGGAGGGGCATCGCATTTTTATCGTTAACATATTTGATTTAACAATTGTAAAAGTATTGTACTTCTGTTCCTTTTCAGTTCTATGTGTTTTGGTAATTTTTTGTTGTTTTGTCATGAAACAGTGTTTCATTCATTCATTTATCTTAACTGGGCGATTTATTACATGCAGACTGGAGTGTTGGGAATACGTTGTATGCATATGTTTCTTCTATGGATCTCATTCTTTTTAATTACAATATATATATATTTATACATTTAGAAATACATAAGGTTGGGATTGCTAGCTCGAGTATTGTGAAGTTGGACCAACTAATTTGATCTTGGTGATATTCGGTTATTATCAATAATCATGTTAATATTTCAGTGAAAGAGAGATATTAAAGGATTCCGTACAAAAATATGTTATATAAAAGCACGGTTGTTGACTAGTGTCATTCATTTTATTGTGTTCAGTGACATAATTAGGGGAGAGTGAAAGTTAGAGAGAAGGGATATTGTAAGAGGTACATAGACCCCGGATAACAGGTACGGGATTAATAGGTTATGGAGACAGAAGAACAGAGGACGACAGATGATAGCGAAAGTAGAAAGTGGGAAATAAAGGGAGTTACAGATAGAATTGAGATACACACATTGTGAATTTTGATGAGAAACGTGAGAGATAGGAAGAGATAGAGAGAGAGAGATAGAGATAGAGGGGAAACAAAGTGAAAAAAGATAGAGAAAAGAAAAGGCAAAAGTAAACAACGTACATGTATTTACCACCTATTCCATGCTTGAACCCAAAATTGCCCTCTTACCATATTTGCATATGTCTTCATTAAAGAGACAATTTTATTAATATGTAAATGCCATTATATTTTCTTTGCACTTAGGCCCGTTTGTAGAATTCACGTCTTCGAATTTTTTGTCTCTTTTCCCCACCTTCCGTACAAAGAATTACTGGTAACTCTTTTCTTCAATTATTTTACATTTCTCCCCTTCTCCTCCCCTACCCCTCTCTCTGGGATATCCCCCATAAAGGCATCAACGTTTTCTAGATACCTGTACTGTAAATTAATGTTTTTCTCTTAATCATAAACAACAATGTGAATTCAATTTTCTATAGATATAGAATGCTTTATTTAAGCTTCAAATCACATTTTTATAACAGATAACATACATGTACATTAATATCTAAATGGACGAGACAAATTACAGGGAAGAAAATTTTGTCTTTGTAATTAACGGCAACACAAAAAATATTGCAATTTCCCCTAAAAGTTCTCAGCTTATTCATCTTGTGTATGTACTCCATGTAGAAATGACAAACTGTCACTTCAGTACTTTGACCATCTAGACATATCTCTTCTTTCAGGTAATATTTCACAGTTTGTGGAGTATACAATTATATTCGTTTAAATAATATGATACATGTCTTGTGTAAAAATGGAAGTTATTGAAGACTGAAGTTAAAAAAGAAATTTCCTTCCCAGCGTAATATAATATGCACCAGATATCCAAGTTGATAAACTCTGATATTCTTTAAACATGCAATGAATAGAAGATAAAAATATAAGATAAATGCCCTCCCACTTCCCCTTGAAGATAAAAGTATTGTTAATCCGTCATAAAATGCTTTACATAATGAAATGAAATTCATATTTAATATTAGAAAATGCACATACAGATCTGGTGATAAACTGGAATCTTGAAAACTATTTTACCTGAAACAGACCTAATGATATTCTTGATAAAATGGGCCTTGCATAATGTTCGGTGTTTGTTTTTAAATCTTGTAACAAAACTAAATAAAGCATTGATAAATACATTTCATTCTATATCCCTGTGTCATGACACTCCTTATCTAATAAAAACATACACAACGTTAAATGCATCTATTTAACAATCTTCAACATGCCACGATATAAATATTAGTTACACCTTTCAATAGAATATTGAAATCTAATAATATATCTCTCTTTACTTTTCCCTAAGACTAAGACTCCAGGGTTCACAGAATTTCTCACCATAAAACAATTTCATACCACTATATGTAACTAAGATAACTCAAATATATCTTGCTTTGAGTACTGAGTTATTTTACTAGATATATACACTAATTTTTCTTTTGGAGGACAATACAACAAATAACTTTTTATATCAAACTATTTTTTTTAGCTACATCTCATCACAGATATGCTAAGGTTACAAATGATCATACTCACAGGCATGCTCTCATCTAAACATAAAGACATGTGGAATGGTTGGATATTACACACAAAAAAAAAGAAAACGTGAAAGATAATCTCATCATAAATTGGCTTTCAACATGCATACACGTATTTGAGAAGATTTATTGTAAAATAAGAGACCTTTGTGTGCATGAAACTTCCCCAGATTCTGTGATTCGTAAAGGTTTCATGACGCAAAAAATAAAAATGAGATTAAATCTGAATTTGGCGACTATCAAATTCATGAAAATTTCTAGCTGAAAAAAACTGTCATTCACAAAGTTTTCTGGATTTACCATAAACAGTTTTTTTTGGGAAATGGGTTTGTGTTTTTGAATTCAAAATGCACTTGCACTAGAATATGTAAATGGTTTCATATTACACATGAAAATGTCGCAGTAAGTATTAACCTAATCTTAGATGTCAAAACATGGAATTCATCATTTAAACTCATTCACATTTCAATAAATCTAAACAAGTCTCAAGAAATATCTTCACAAATGTTTCTGCTTTGTTTCAGTTGCTGTACGCTGGAAAAGTGCAAATACATGTATATACTCATCCAAAAAAGCAAGTTTCCCCCCCTGACACTTTTTGATATATCTCAAGAAATATTAGACGATATTTGTTCACTTGAAAGGCAGAGTATGCAGATTTCCTTTAACCCACATATTTATTGGTTATTTCTTAACAACTGATAATATTTTAATAATGGAATTATGTGGGTATTTTTACTGCAGTTGGTACAAGAAAAAAAAGTTGCTCTCTGCATTTCATAATGCAATAAAGGGTGTACATTGTCTACTCTATTCACTTCTTTTGTTCATGTACAGGCGTATAACTTGCAATTCAAATTCATGAAATTGCACTGAAAAAAATCATGATTTTTAGTGCAGTTTCATGAATTTGAATAGCGAATGTTCCGTCTTTTTATGAACAAATGATGAAAAGAATTGAAAAGAGTATACCCATGTAAACCCTGCATTGCATTATGAAACCAAAAAAAGCAACTTTTTTTCTTGTATCGACTGCAATAAAAAAAAACACAATTTCATGTCAAAAACATAATCATTAGCAAAAAAGCAATCAGAATGTAGGTAAGAGAATTCTGCATACTTTTCTTTTCTGAAAGAACACATTTCATCAAATATTTCTTTGGTTTTAGTAAAAAGTGTCAGGGGGAACTTACTTTTATGGTTTGGTATATTTCTTTCATCCAATGCCTACTCATCATTTATGCCTCAACATCTCCAATGGTGTTTCATGACCAGTCAATTGTTACATCAGTTATTTTACAATCAGTCATAGTTATCGATCTTAATAATGGCAAGGTTGGAGTCCTTCTTTGAGGTGCTTTTCCAAGAGATGTAATGAGAAGAAAAATATGAGCATCTTTACTTCATCACAATATTCAATCAAAAGACTGCAATGGTAGAAAGTATAATAATATTTTGGCCCCAATTCACGAAAGTGGTTTATCTTAGTCCACGGTCTGAACCACCATGAGCATACTACAGCTTGTCCTCATGTCCAATCAACAGGCAATATACAGTCATATGTATGCTTCTTTTTGCCTGAATGTGGAGGTTTAATCCATGACTTAGAACATGGGTTACATTAAATATTCTTTGTGTATTTGGACCAATGATATTAGTATTGATTGAATATATGTGTTTTTCTAAACGTCTTGGTTCACTATAGGAAATACTTTGACTTAGATTTCGAATATTCAAAAATACCTGTGTATAGTTTTCACCTACATGTACCCATTATGTCCCTCAGGTTGTAGAACCTATCTGGAAAGGCAACATGCCTACAGAGGCCATTTTTTTCTGTTTTCCTTTGAGTGACCTTTTAGCAGACATGTAATTGACTGTACTTCAAATCATAATATGATGAAAATTAAAAGCAAATATTGGTATTTTTCTAGCAATATTTTTAAAGCTAATGAAAGAGGGTGGATCCAGAGCATGATGCTTTTAGTATGTCTGAACTGATGCATACTATGCTTGCCTTTTTGTTGTTGAGTCTATGGACCATCACTTATATAACACTCAGCTTTGTGCAATGGGATTTAGCCTTATATATCCTCACTCTTGAAAGTATATTTACTGGCCTGTAGAGGAAAAAGAAAAGAGAGAGAGAGAAAGAGGAACAATTATAATTACTGGAAGTGACTACACACCAACACTATAACAAGAATTCTTTGCCTGCACAAAGTAATCAAAGGAATAGTAATTTGCAGTAATTACTTTTGATGAATCACTTATGTTCTGCTTAGATTTGACTAATAAAGGGTGTAAATAATAAATATGAATACCTGGTTTAGCTCAATTTGCCTGAAAAAGAGATCCATAGATATTGGAACTACATACTTTATGTACAATAATAATATATGAACCCTGAAAAAGCCTGAAAAAGAGAGGTGGCAGAGCCTGAAATCAGTCAGAAATCTACCACCCCTAAAGTCTTGCAACTTTCGCTTACGTTCAACTTTGCGCTTACATCACTTGCACATACACACATTTGATTTGCCTTTAATTGCAAATGTAATTTTGCTTGCCTTTCTTCATGTTTAGGTGTGTATCAATTACACTCATCTTGCCATAAGCAGCAATTCCCTTTCCACAGGGTTTCCAGCATCCAGTATTGAAATTAGATATCAAAGGGTAGGGCTACCAACCACCCAAGAATATTTTGCTCTTAATGTTTTGTGTAAGATATCCATATACTATATAAGAAATATCTGTTTCGAATATTACATCTGTCAAGTGAAATTCCAAGTGTAAATGTTCTCTAAATGAAGTCAAAGGCAACTTGTCAATACACTACTCAGTTTACCCACACACACACACACACACACACACACACACATGGAATCCAAGTTTGACTTAGGATCCACGCTAATTGTTCTATCTTATCCTTAAATTTCTTCAAACTCCTTATTAAACAGCAACAGAATGTCAGGTTTAATTTTTTTTTTTTTTTTTTTTTTGGGGGGGGGGGTGATTTTATAGATATTAGCTGTATAAAAATTATTCTTTTTAGGTGAATGGTATCCTTTAATGGCCTGCAGATAAAAAGAATTGAAGCAATTTACCTGCAAGATACCGACAATGACGCCAAATAGTCCGATAGCACTACCAAAGATCTCAACGATAAGAACCTTGACAAAGAGACTAGCATCCTGGGCATCAGCTAGTGCTGCTCCGCTACCAACAATACCCACACAAATACCACAGGCTAGATTGGTAAAGCCCACAGTCAAACCAGCACCAAAGATGGCATAACCTGAAGGAGATGTAAGATATATCATAGTCACCAAAATGTCATTCATATGATGGTATTTCACTGATGTAGTTAACATGTTAAAGCTCATGTGCAGTTTTGGTAGCCAAAAGGAAACTGGAAACAAACATGTTAAATATAGTCTCATGCTGTTCTCCTTGTATAAAAAGATATATGTATGAGATCTTTTGGTATTTCATTCAGGATTTCCCGTAAATTTTAGTGTAATTTTCTGTCAGAAACGCTGGATAACGGTACTACCCTGCGCTAGGACCCTTCCATCCGAAGGGCTGCCCGCTCAACGAACTCCTTGCGAAGCACAGAGATATCGTGTGAATAGCATCTCATGTTTTAGAGTTAACTTGAGGAGGAAAAACACTTCACAGCAGCTTAGTTAAGCTAGTATCTTGCTATTTATCATCTAAAATCATCTAAAATCAAAGAATTCTGACGAAAAGTTTTGAGGGCTTACCAAAACTGAACATTACCCTTTAAGGACATTCCATCTGCTTAGAGGAGGATGGCTGTAAATTCTATGTTACATTATATGAGTTAATGGCCTTCTGACAATGAAAATTTGTTCCATGCTGTATTTCATTAAAGTTATAGGGTGACAGCTTGAGGTGTGATTAGTTTTTAGGTTCAGGTTTAGGGTTAAGAACTGTATTTGGTCCTTGGCTGAAGTAAAGAATTTTAATTGGTGTTAGAAATTAGGAGCAATTGTCATCGAAGAATGTGTTCTATAATCCATGGAAGGAGTCAAGAAAACAGCCACCGAGTGTAATATTAAGGACAATCACAGAGTGGGCACTATCATGAACATGGATGATTGATAACACATTCTTTACCTGCTAGATAATTATTAGCCACAGTCGCCTCTGAAAGTTCCGCTGTTCCAAAATCCTTGACCTGACCAGAGAGTACAATAGCCATGATGATTCCGTAGATGGCCACCGCTTCACAGAAAATAATGCTGCAATGATAACAACCAAAATACTCACATCACAGTCATAACTACCGTACATAAACAAATCTTAATTATCATGACACCGAAATTCAACAACATTCATGGATGGAAGCAAAACCAACATATAAACAACCTGGTGTTGTCTGGCATAATGAAATGTAAATAAATAATTATATTTTTGAGCAGAATTTCCCTTTCTACATTCTTACTTTTTTTTAAAAATCAATGTTTTTCATTTCTCCTTAGTAGTTCCCATGTTTAATCATACTTTGTGCTCTATAATCATACCTACATGTAGTTTTCAAGTTTTGCTGCTCAACGATAACATCTAGCAAAAATGCTTCATGAATGACACTTTAATAATAATTATCGACAAATTTCATTTTTAAAGACAAGGTTGAGTTCTGGGAAAGGTGAACAATAATTTGTGAGTTTTCTCATTCCTTTTATGTCAGTTTGGAAGAACATCATAGTATAAATGTCCCCTGAAAAGGAGTGCTCTTCAAATGCCCTCATATTCAAAATATGACGAGAAATAGCTGAAATGTTCGGGCCTAACATTCATGCCTCATGTGTGTGCATTCCAATATACCCATTTCTGTGTGCAGGGGATGTGCTTTTCAGCGAGATTGCGTCAATCTATTATTATTTTGATGATTTACAAACCTTATGTAGACATGATCAACCTTTCCCCAATTGCTTTGCGACAGTTTCTTTTACAATTTAATTGCATGACCAGAACTCAACTTTATCTTTAAGGAATAATTTGGTGTTGTTGTTTTTCCTGTTTTTTTTAATGGATAATTCTACTGCCATTGGACTGATGTGACAGCAAGTAACTAAAAATTATCAAAATGGTGAAGAGTACTTCCAATATAAGGACATAATGCATCTTTTATCATGCCTATTCTACTTTTTATCTATTATTAGAGGACTTTCAATCCAAATACTTGTTGGATTCATATCAATCCATGATGTTACTGAATGAGCAATCGCTATCCTTACTCCTTCCTGTGTTGGTGAACTATCACTTCCTGTGTTCAAGTTGAGTTATATGTAATGTCCTTCCCATTCTATGGGCATCATTATGAATACATGCCTCACATTAGCAAGAGTTTAAGATTTATCAATACCTTTATTACCTATTAATTCAATTACAATACTGATTAAGTTAAATTCATTAATCATTATCTCTCAAATTTATGATTCTGTCAATAAAATTGAAAACTTCACAGTCCTCTAACAAGTCTAATAAAGCCACAAGCAAGGTTGCCTCGGACACCCCTGACATGCAACTGTCCATGGTATCACCCCGCTCTCTCAACTTATCAAAAAGAAACATGTGCAACAGTAAGATAATGCACATGAAATTATATAGTGAATTCATGAAATGTAATCAAGCCATACATTTTTTTTAAAAACATTAATAAATTTCTGACTACAATATTCAACTTTAATACTACACATCGATTTTCTGACTTACTCACCTGATAAGATTTTTTGTTCTGATACGTGGAGCTTTTACACCTCCTCCAACTATACTCGTTCCTGTTGTGAAAATACCCCTGTATTAGAAAGAGAGAAATAAGGCATACTTTTGATACAAATATGAATCTATTGATCTTCCAACAAAGTATCAATACATGTAGGTACATGTTTGAATAACATGATAAAGTCCCATTACAAAATATTAATATTGATCAGTGATCAATAACAAATTATTCAACTGTACTTCTCCATTTTTGCAAGGGAAAAACAATATCTTGATTTCAAATAAAAATGTTTGCACTCTATGGTACCCAAAATTTTAAACAACTACTGCAAGCAGATCAACAAAATAAGATCACAGAAGTAACAAAAACTTGGTTATTTATACCCATCAAAGAAAATTTCTTGTTCATGTTTCCACCACTGCAATAATATTACTGTGACAGTTAAAGTGACCCCGTGGAGTCTCTAAAGGCATTATATATTTATATCATCAGAAGCAGCGTGTGAAAATAAAAAGTAGCTTTCTCACCATGCTGCTCCTACGACAGACAGTGCGATTGATAGACCCACACCAATATCAGCCCACATGTAAGGTTCTATGGCCAGTAGGAACCTGGGAAGAAAGAAAGAAACACAATGTATAAGGTACATTGTAGTGCAAGATATTGAAATCATGTATCATAAAGGTCACCATGGTTTGATTACCAATCAACAGTGTTTTTACAGTTTAATATAAGCAACAATCCAAGTGCAACATTCAGCAGTCAAATGTGACAACATATTATACAAGTTTACATGTACACATACTTTGATAATGAAATATTTTCTGATTAAAAAATGTGCAAATACATCATTAATGAACTGTACATGTAAGTTCTTTATTAAGAATTAAATATATTGCATACAATTTGTAAATATTCATATCTAATCAAATTCAATGCAATAATGCTGGTAATAATAAACTTTTACTTCCCATGCTAACAAGCAGGTTAAGAAGCGAACATTAGCAAGTATTAAAGGGGACCCTTCATGAAAGAAAGTATTTTGTTTATCATTAAAGGTGTTACTCGGAAATCAAAATGCAATAAATTTGGTATCAATGGAAAGGGGAAGATGCCCGAAAACATTCCATCAACATTCAAAATCCATAGGTTTTCATAAATTAATATTATTCTGTTTCAAATGTGTGCCAAAATATTCGCATATTCTTTTTTCAGTTTCTTTTTCAACCTTGGAAATGTGACGTAATACTCTGGACACACTTGCTTGCTTCTAGCTAGCTCACGATCACGTCAATACAGCGCGCGCACATAACGTTCACGGTTCGAGGTAAGCTACTGATTTCTTCCAATCTTTGAAAATCTTGTCGACAAAATGTCTGATTTTGGCCCTGATTCAGATGTTAGAACCTGGAATCCCACCGTCATTCCATCAATCACTGGGTGAATCACTGCAGCAGCCACACACACATAATACGATTCATACAGCTACAGTACAGTCAAGTCGTATACCATAAGGTAGCTGTCCCGAGAATGACGTCATTTTTCTAGTGCAAGAATTCTCGCTTCCGTGGCTCATCTGAGACCCTGTCAGGGGTCTTGAAAAAAAGTCCTGAAAATCTTTTTGAACAAGCTTACATCTCTAAAATTTAATTTCATCGTATTATTTGTGGGATTAGCTTTCCAAAAATGTATAATTTGTCCTATTTCTTATTTTATGGGACATTTCTCTGGTTATCTGCTTTAAAATACATAAAGTCATCCTGTAAAAAAACCTCTGAGACATTCAAATAGATAAAAATCAATGAGCATATGGGAATAAAATTGTTTCCTATCAAGGTACATTCAGCATGGAAGTTAATTTCCATATGCATGTAGATAATCATACAGGTGACTGAGTCGATAAATGTACTCACACATGGCTTTTACCTTTATTCAGAAAGAATTTAACCTTGCTGTATCTCTCTACAGCAGAAGTACACACATATTTTTACAGCTGATATTTGTATTATGCTATACAAGTATCCAACCCCAAAAATACATGTACAGAGCAAAATAGATTTTGGTAATTGGTCCCTTAAAGCTAATGTTGAGTTCTGGTAACGAACCTGAATTTCTGAACACAGAAACTGGTTCAAAGTAATTCTGAATTGTTCATCATGCATGGCTTGTTTGGACTATTTGGAAATCAGTGAAAACTATAACACAAATTTACACAAATGAGGCGATATGTCCTAGTGTTCAACATGCGGTCGGGACTACATGTACTAGCTCAATTTCCTCACCCTTCAATACTCATTACTCAGCTATTACCTATTTCAAACCAAATTCATTTGGTAGTTTTCTTAAACAGGTTGCTTTGATTCTGTGACATTTTTTATTCCCTTTATCAATTACACAAGGTAATGTGACATCAGCCTTCTCGCCAGAACACAGAGTACACAAAACCCTCGGTACTAATACGAAGTGCCTGGAATTTCAGAAAATAAAAATCATGTGAAAATTCTTGGGTAATAAAGCTGTCAAAGCCCACTTCCAATCTCCAAAGTTGTTTTGGTCCTCCCAAACCATCTCCCTGGGATGTTATTATTTCACCCAATATGGACCAATAAATGTGTTAATGCATAGTACATGTACTTTCAACCAGCAAAATTGCTTTGATCACCCCCCCCCCCCCCCCCCCCTGGGATTCCGCAAAGTTGTATTTCTTTCAATTTGAACCATGCATAAGCAATTTTCTGCCCAGAAGCCTGTGTGACATTAGTTTAAATTTCAACAAAACAGGGGCTCCATGTACTTACCATCCAAAATCTAGTCTGTAAAGTTGATCACTCAACAGGTACCAAAGGACTGCAAAGTTAATGAAACAAAGAACAGAATGTCTCTTTAGGAAGAACAATTTCCAACTAAATTTCTCCAGTACCATTTCATTAAAGACAAGTCAAATAGTAGCATTTACAATTGATGCACATAATGTACAAGCATGCAGGTACTTGAAACAGGAGGGGGGGGGGGGGGCAAATTGCCCACATCGGTAATTAAACTTTCAAATTGATTTGTACTAGCTAACTCATAATTAACCCATACAATAACTAACCCCTCGACAATTACACAAGGACAATTGGATCTAATTCATGCACCATAACTGGATGGCGGTCTGTACCAGACTGGAAGAAGAAGAAGAAGAATAGTATGAAAATAAACATGAGGATAATTGTCCTGTGGATTTTCTCCAGGGGTAGGGGTTTTGAAACAAATGTTCTGGCAGTAATGGTCTCTGGGATAATCGTCTAGTAGGTATGCCTGATTGTCTGGTTAAGCCGAGTTCACTTCTCTAGAGGAAGTTTATTCAGTTCTTGATGATAACAACCATGCCTTGTGGCATGCTGTCCATAAGGGGTTGCATTTCTTCTCTTCACAGCAGCTCATTCATGTAGCTAGAATCTTTTTTTTTTTGATAAATTCAATTTTCTATTGTCTTTAATTTTTATGTCACTCCAAATGTTCTCAGTAGAATAATGAGCAGACCATAGTGCTCAAACCAAGACAAGTAACACTTGAAATTTATCCTCTCAGACATTTACTGTATAGTCTCTTATGTGGTCAAAAACCCTTTCTCATATTAAAATGGGGGGGGGGGGGGGGGGGTGGAGGGGTAATTGCCTTGGGAAATTTGTCAGGGGCAGTTTGTGCTTGCTGTAGTCATCCTAGTGGTGATTCTACTGGGGGAATTGTCACAAAGGTAATTGTATATATATATGCATTTATCCCATAGAGTTACATACTAGTGCGTATGCAACTCTATGTACATGTACATGGGACAGACGCAGGGAATGCACACACGCGGGTTGTCCATAGGGTTGTACATGTACGGATAAAATAACTAAATACGTCCACAGACTCTAAGCTAGACAAGTACTGACCCGGGGCAGTTGGGTCAACATTTCTCATGCAAATAGTAATTGACTGACGACATGTGCAAGGTCAGAAAACTCATCTGTCCTGCCAAAATTGTGTATATTTACTCGTTTGTATTTCGATTGTTGTAATTTGAGATCGAATATGACCAGAACCACCTCAGCAAACACCGAGGGTGGTTTGCAAGTTCACCGTGCGTGGGAATGGGTGATTAATATGAGGCATAGTACTTCAGTTTATATCTGCCTCCGAGCGTATGAATAGCAGGCCGTGTACAGCTCCGTAGGCCAGTACCAGATTGGTAAGCCAAGGAGCTGGTACAGCTAAGTCCACTATTACTTGGTGTGCTCTGTAGGAGAGGTGGATTAAAACTCAAAATAAGTCCCCCCTTATTCAGTGTGTACACACACACTTGCACTTGCGTGTTATGTCTATTGAGGTGGAATGAAGTCACCACAGCATTGCATGCAATAAACTGTGTGGAGTAAATGACATGAATGAGGGTAGACCGAAAATTCTGTCTCTCGTTCGTTAGCTCTTCACTTAGAGACAGAAACCGTCGTATCACTCTGCTGTGCAAACCGAATACACATTGACTTACACACTATTATACTATTATGGTTGGGAGTGTGTTGGTGTGATCTGGCAACACAAACGTTTTTATCGTGGTGTACTATACGTACTATATAATACTAGGCGCAAGCCGAGTGTGTTGGACACCACGATAAAACCGAACTCACAACCACATAGTTTTATAAAACAGGTCGGCAATATGATTATGAAGTCTATAAAATTAATATGGTTACGAACCCCACAGAAACGCCAAGAGTCACACACTCATGGAGGCTGCCATTTGCTTTCCTGGATGACATCACATAAGTCATGTAAGTGCAGCCAACAAAAGTCATGCGCGTTTCAGTGCGTGCATGTAATCCCTAAAATGACAATTAAACTATCTATGCGATTTCATTGCGTTTTAAGTTTGCACGCTCCAGAGGTACGCATATGCGCAGCTCAGCCATTTCCTTGAATCGTTTCAATTTCTTTCTCACCGTCTTCTCTGCTGGATTTTCTACTTCTAGTCTTGTTAGAAAAAAAAAACACTTTTTCTACTTATGTCGGCGACGTATAGTTTCAATTATGGATGTATCGCGCGCCGTCGCGCGCAGCCGTCATTTTATATCTGCATGACAAGAGGAGGCATGGATACACAAACACTGGTGAGTTCTCGGAAATTTCTTATGCTCTTTTAAAAATTTTTTTTGTAAAAATACGTACGATCAAAAAGACATACTAATTCCAAAAGTTTCCCTAGGAGGAAACGCTGCATGGTGAAGGACCTGTCGGTCGCGGGAGTTATCAGGTAGGCTAAGTGTTATTTCAGGGCATTTCCAGTCCTGCTAACCTGTGCGTAATTTAGATTGCTGGGGATGAACACCTGGCTTTGTGATGTAAAACTAAAAGGCGTATAAGCCTAGCCAATTTTTTTTTTTTTTTTACACTCACAAAGCCAATCCTGGCTACACGCGTGTGGCTGTATACACTGCATTTTTTTTTATTACTCTTCTACAGTTCTAGAGCCTTTTCTAAGCTACTGCAACTGGCACTGCCATGCCATCGGCATGATCGGCACTGGCACTGGCACTGCACGGCCATGACGGCCTGCAGCAGCACCTGTCAATGCCACTGCTGCTTCTGCTGCACAGTATACAGACTGCCGATGGCGATGGGCCGGGCCCGAACGCCACGACTGGCAGTGGCATTGCAGCTGCACGAGATATCACAGAGGCAGAGGCAGGGAATCTGATGTTTGGACTCTTGGAGTTCTTACCTATACCGGTGGCTACGGCGCTCAGGATCCCTAAAATTGAGTACAATCTGACACTCATCGTGTGGTTATAAAGTACTAAAGACGTCAGAGTAACAAAATATCTTATCCTATCTCTAGAATATCCCAAGATCAGCAAAACATGTCTCCTTTTCTACACATCACAGATCAGACAAATCACAAAAATATAAGGACATGACCCCTAGCTTGCGCATGACTTCCGGGTGACCTGTACTGTGCCAGTGTACGTACGTGTAAGGAATAATTTGGTACGCCTGAGATTTCAGCCCGATCATCAGCGCAGGTCGATGGGCTCTACAGGCGATAAGAATAAAATTAACTAAACAAAAAAGTAAAACATCGAAAAATAATGAAAGGGAGGAGAGAGAGAGAGAGAGAGAGAGAGAGAGAAGGGGGGGGGGGGCGGAGGAGAGAATGATAGTAGGCCTACTATAAGTGTGGATCGTGTTTTATCACTCTTCTAGTCAGGGGTGTCGATCTGTGTTCACGATGAGGGGGGGGGGGGGGGGGTGACCGGCGAGGGAGCGTAGCCAGTGGTGTACCTAGGGATTATGGCGCCCGGGGCAAAAAATGAAGTTACGCCCCCCCCCCCCCCCCGAGTGCCCATACTTATCTACGTTAACGAAGGAGCAAAGCGACCGAGCGGCAAAGTCAATTTTTAACCATAAAAAACGCAATTTCTACCCATTTTACCCAGGAAATTTTGCAATTGACCACCGCAATTGAGCGGTTGAGAAGCTCAAATTTTATACATTGATAAGCGGTTTTCTATTCACTCACTTCTACAATCGGGAGCAAAACTAACGAAAACCTTATAAAGGCTTGAGAAAGGGTCGAAAAATTCAGCAAGGCTACCTGAAGTTGAGATTTCTTTCAAAAGTTGAACCTTTGCAAATGCTGTTGTATACACTTTCTCCTATATTGGGGGCGCAATATTTTAGCAGGAGTCATATGAAACTTACATGATATAGCGAGCAAAGCAATTACATCTTTATTTTTTTCTTCAAATGTTGAACCCTTTAAGCTATTTAAGAACTATAGTAGGCCTACTGAGGGCGCGAAATTACGAGATCCTGAAAGAAAATAATTATAAATCCCCCCTCCCGCGCGAAGGGTGAATACTTTGACTTTTTTAGCAAATTTTTAGCAAAATCTTGGCGAAAAATATGCCATATGTTTATTTGAGGTTTTTTTCATTTGAACTTATGTATTGTGACAAAATGATGATTAATCATAAACAGAGCTAGTGCCCGTGGATGTCCACGTGCTGCTTCTGCTATAGTTTTTGACTAATGGACAAGTCGGGGTCGAACTGATTCGGGTGCAACAAGATTTGACTCGAGGTGCATCGATTAGGCGTACTATATCGTGCGTATACTTCAGCCAGGTGGGTTGGAACCACAGAACTCCTAAAGACGTCTTTTGGAGTTCTGTGGTTGGAACCGGGGGGTGGAACAGCCCCTCCCCGAGAATATCCGAAATTACGCGATATTCGGGCAACCGCCACCTCAGTTCGGGTAGTAGGATAGTCTCTTTGTAATTATCATACCTTATCTTTAAACGCAAATTCAAAATATACCTCTTAAATAAAGCGTTTACAAATAGGCGATCTATCCTATGGCTCCCTAGTCCCTACTTTATACCCTCGTCTTCCCCGTTTTATTATTTTCTTTCTTTGGTGCCAATATTTTTGTCAATAAGTTTGGCCAACTCTGCTCCAGTGGGTAACAATATGGCGGCATGTTGATTTGTTAGGCAAGCATGTAACAAAGGAATATACGCCATGTTGTGCCCAGCTGAAACCGAGTTGGCCAAAATCTGTGTATGGATGGCCCTGGTGCAAATTAATTAAGAGCGCCAGCTGCTGACAAAACATACAGCTAGGAAAAGTTTTGCATGGAGGCTTGAAGCCAGTGCCGCATTTAGGGGACAGGGGCACTTCCGGCCCGTGCCTCCTCCTTTTGAAAAAGAGTGGGGGAGAGCGGGATGAACTTCCCACAGGACGCCGGAGAACTGGGACACCAACTACTTTTTGTGTATACAAGGTATATGAACTTAATCAGTCATAATCCACAGATATAGTACATGAAAATATCTTTCTTGTACATCGAAAATTCGCAATAAAATCATATCGGTCAATTCCTTTTTACAGATCATTCATACTACTTCAGACAAACTTGTGTGCAACAAAAAAACTATAAATATTATGAAGAATTATTTTTTGAAAAAAATCGTCGAAATATAGGTTAAAATTTACTAAAATTCTCATCAATTCATACACCTATTTTTTAAATGGGCATGCATATTTACTTCAACTTTACTGGTGACTGTTGTAACTTTAACATTCCCAACAATTACGTTTAGACAACTATCAAAAAATATTGTGATATTAGCATTTTCAAGAGTTTTGTCCCACTTCTCCCCGACTGTCCCACTTCACCCCTATCACTGTCCCAGTTCACTTCAGGGGTGTCCCACTTCTCCCCGTTCAAGTACCTCATTTAAAAGTATTATTTGCATAAAAACTAAAAATATAGGGATGGTGTCAAATACTTTGTTTTGTAGGCTATTATTATTAAATGTATTTACCATGAATAAATGGAGAGGCTTCAATGAATATTTTAAAACATGAAAAGTTACAAAGCGAAGCAGCCGCACAACCATGCAAAACTTGGAGCCCTACGCGGTGTGTAAGCATGCACAGAGAAGCGCATAGAAAAACTGAGGATTATTCTACAAAGATGAATTTCGGTGTCATAAAATTGAAAAATTTTGTTATTTATAGTCTCCTCCTGAATGTGTGTATTGACGTAATTTGTCATTTGGCAATTAGTATCCCTTGATGTTTTCCTTATTTTGCCTTTAAATCATTCTCATTTCTATCTCTCCCTCTCCAGTGATCCTCTCCTTCTCCTTCATTAATCTTTCTCTCTGTATATACGTTTCCTTTATCACAACTTTTTTTCCAGTTTATCTCAACTTTAACCTCATTATAGCCCTGTCAATCCTTCATTCCTTCATGATAGGCTTATCAGTAGCCGTATCTCCTTGTCCTTCTTTATTATATCCCAAGAGTCTCTCTTCCTTCATTTTGAACCAGTCTCTCTCATCTCCAGTTCTTTTCCGTTCAGTCTTTCTTCTTGATAGGTTTCTTAACCCTCTCATCCTTCTCTCTTTCGCTTTGTCTTCCTAAGTCTTCCAGAGTCATATCTTTCTCAGGTGGCCTTCTCTTACATATACCCTATATTTATATATCCCATAGCCTATCCTGAAAATATTATTCTCTTTCAGCTTATTTCTCCTTCATTATGCCTATTATACCTTCTTCTCTCTAACCATTAACCCCCTCCCCCTCCTTAATCTATTGAGTTATGTGTAGCAAACTAAACCAAACCAATTTTATACTCAAACACAGTACGTTGGATTGTGTACGATCCTATAATGTACTCCAGGACCTATGGAAAAGATAGTACGTGATTTGATTTTCATTAAAAAAAGACATGATTGTAACATTAAATCGCCTTTAGAATTCATATAAAGGATTAACTTGTTTTGTCTGGGGGTTTTTTTTCAGTTAATTTGTGGAAAGGACTTCACAGTGCTGAATTATTTGATTCTAAATATAGTACAGCGGCGGTGTTTTACTGCGAGCCCTAACCACTGACCACAGAACTCTATACGTGTGTGTGTGTGTGTAATTGGGTTTTTACAGACGTGTATCAATCAGATATGATTATTTACGTCTGGGACCGACCTTTAACGTCACCATCCGAAATACGTGACTCAGTCTCGAACCTGGGTCCGCTGAATCAGTTTATAACTTCCACTGGTAGCTGGATTACAGGCGCACGCCACAACGCCCAGTGGCGACTACGTGGCGACTACGTTGTTGTAGTTGAATATGATGGCGCACTTCAATCTCTCCAGATTATACGCGCCAGCCACTTTCGTCAGTGGGACTTCGGCTAAGGAAGGCCCACGTATAACGTCGATCCATTTGGTGATTATTAGTTGCATGAAATCATTAGTGAAAAACCAACTAAAATATATATATTCCATCACCTAAATTAGTACACGAAAGCCGAAGCGAACTAGCAAAATACAATAATGAGATAAATGCAATGCGCGCGATACTAACTGTTCATGGAAAAAGCAGACTAACCAAAACGGTTAGTGGCATGTACATAACATAATAATTCCCGAATATAATCAGGGTTAGTCAAAAGTTGCTTAAGGGTTGGGTTATTGAGTTTTAACTTTCTGATCATTATGTGTCTCTCTTTTTCGTATTTTGAACAATATAAAATGAAATGTTCGATAGTTTCAAATACTTTACACACTTCGCAAAGACCGGAAGAATGCTGATTGATTTGTAACATATAAAAATTTAATGTACACTTACCTACTCTCAGTTGTTGGATCAGGCATTCATCTCTCCGAGACAAGCCTTTTCTGTATGCCTGCTCGGTAACCTTGTCCTGCAGAGCATATAGAAATCTTCCCTTTTCTGAACTATTCCATTCATTTTGCCAAATATTTTTATAATAAACCAACTGAGAGCATGCAAGTTCGCTTGTAGTGTTAGATAAAACAATGTCTAAATGATTTTTCAGAGCGCCTTTCTTGGCAGCCCTATCAACTATTTCATTGCCGTTAATATCACAGTGAGATGGAATCCATTCAAAAAAGACAAGAATATCCTTTGACAAAAAATTATGAATTTTGTGTAAGATTTCATTGACAATAGCGCATCTAATAAAGTATGAGTCGATCATTTGAAGGGCTGACAATGAGTCGCTAAAAATGACCACTGAACAGGACTTTACGAAACTGTCTAACCACTCCAGAGCCATTAGAATGGCGACGAGTTCCGCTCTCATGATACATACATGTGACAATCTAAAAGATTTAATCACCTGATATTGGGGAACATAAAACGCAGCTCCTGTTCTGAGATCTTCAAGTTTAGACCCATCTGTATATACATGCAAATATCCTTTCCATATTATTCCTATTCTGTCCTGAACAATGGATTTCATCTCGGCTGCAAGCATATCCCTTTTTTGGTATTTTACCTCGAGTATCAAATGACACAAGATGACGGGATAATCGCCATTCGGGAATTTTCGGTATTAAATTGTCTTGATTTTCTACATTTACTTCGTCTCGACTGGCTCTAAGGCTAAATGGTGCTTTCCCACCCTTCTACTTGGCGACCGGTCACATCAATCGTAGAGGGCGTTGCTTTAGCCCTACAGACAGTGCCGTATTATACGGCACTGCCTACAGACAGTGCCGTATATATACGGCACTGCCTACAGATAGAGTATTTTTATATAGAAGCTAGAGTAACGACAACCTGTGATTTGAACGCCATTTTGTGTCCACTATCACGTAACATTCAATTCAATTCCGATGAGCACCTGGGTGTTCTCAATAGAAAGAATTCAAACGCCATTTTGTGTCCAGAAAAGTCAGACGTCCATGTCGCTACCCGGGGGGGGGGGGGGGGGGGGGTACTCACGTATATTGGGTATACGGGGATGTGCCGCTGGGAAGAGTGACTTTTTGAAGAAAGATCCTTAGACATGGGTCCCCTTTTCATTAAAAAGATCCTTAGACAGGGGTCCCCTTTTCCGATTAACAAGATCCTTAGACATGGGTCCCATTCCCCCCCCCCAAAAAAAAAAAAAAGACATGGGTCTCTTATCCCGGCTCTTATTTGTTTCATTCCTCTCTTTTCTCCCTCATTTGTCCGGGATTTTCGGATTTGCACCCAAATACTCGAGGTAATCGAACTTAGCTATATATCTCGTACGTACATACGTGGAACGTACCCCGGAAGTACCACATTATTTATTACATAAATGCGCGCTAGGCGCCAGGCCAAGCGCCCAAGCTTGGAATTGGGGATATGGATCCGAGCTTCGTATGCGTAGTACATGCGGCAGCTTCAGTAACTGCGGGACGGCGCCGAGCCCGAGCTAGCTAGCTGCGCTGCATATATCATAATGCCTAGACATGGGTCCATTTTTCACAAAAAAATCCTCAGACATGGGTGCCTATTTACAGCAAAAGGACCCTTAGATGTGGGTATGGGTCTGGAGTTCTCAGCCGCACACCCCCGTCCGATTATAATCTGAGTAACCCCCCCCCCCCCCCGGGGGTCGCTACTCTTCTATATAAAGGTACTCTACCTACAGAGCCCTCCATACACATGGCTCTGCACTGGTAGAGATTGATGTCAAAAACTTCACCCATGTTCTTCGTGTTCGTGCGACACATGAATAAGTCAGTACAAAAGCTAGTAACAAAAGCAAACCGATCTCCAGCGAATAATTATCATCAACAATATATACCGACAACGGTTAACACCTTTGAGGAAGTAGACCGAGATAATAATACATAATACATAATAATACATTGGTCTAGTGGATACGTCACCGGACTGTGGATCTCATGGTTTGCGGTTCGAGTCCCGCCGCGGCACTAATGTCCTTTGGCAAGACATTAATCTACATTTGCCACTCTCTACCCAGGTGTAGTAAATGGGTACCCGGTAGGAATTTATTCCTTGAAATGCTGTGAGCACCGAATTCGGTAGCCTAGCTACAGCCGGGGTAATAATACTTCGGCGCTTAGAAACATTTGTATTAAGCGCATTATAAATGCAATGTATTATTATTATTATTATTTTCATTTTCATTTATAAAAATCAACGCTGTTCTTGTCGTCATTTGCGGTAAGACGTAGCCTGCCTTTTCCAAAGTCGGTCTGACCAGGATCATAATTATCTGATGGCAAATAGAAATCGGTGTGACTCTAATTTATGAAGTTTCCGTAAGCCTACACATGAAGGACGTTGAATCCTACTTCTTCATATATATTTTCTAAAACAAAATCAGTTGCCATGGCTGTTGATACATTACTTTGGCCGTTGAGGATGTTGCTGTCTCTTCAAATAATATGGATGATGTCTTCGACAGGTTTGTATGGTATACGTAAAGGGTAGATGAGCCATTAATTGTCACCTATTTTTAGTATGTGAAATTTGAATCTCAGCTTATCGTTTGGTTTCATCAAAGACCCTAGAAGATATATCCTAGATGCAAGGTAACATCGAACCCAGGCCAAATGCCAGTGATTCACAGTTGGGCTATCATAGTCAAGGGCTAGCGTATTTGGAGCCTAATTTCCAGGAAGTTAATGACAAAACCCGTCAGTCGGTGTGATTTAACCCAGTCTCGACAAACTTCGTCAAAGGGATGTTGTTTTGGTTTCTCTAAATAAGTTATAAAATAAACACTGTGAGTTATCGCCTAAATAATATTACTTTACTCGATATTTACACAACTTGATTTGAAATCATTTGAATTAAACACTTTTGAGTAGGAAGGCTGATGGTTATTTTCCTTACACTTATGCAGAGGATTTCTATTGGAAGAGGAAGAGGGGAGTTAGGTTGTATTTTTTTAAGGGGTGGGTGGAACTTGTCAGTTCTGAAATTCTTGTGATATCCACCAACACTTCATCTCAGAAAATCGATTTCTGGGTTTTAACGAGAAAATGATCCAATTTGGGGGGATAGATGTTTGATAACCCCTTTCCAACTGGTGTTTCCCCAATATTTCTTGTTTTTGTAATGTTATACTACTTACTTTTTTACGAAGTTTGGTGCTGGGGACGCGACTGACAACAATGGTCTATAAGGCAAACTGAATGGGCTTGTTGGGTGACTTTTTTTCGTTCCTTTGAAGGCCCGGGGTGGTATTTTAATGTAAAATTCAATACATCGTATAATCTAAACAGGGTATCTCAGTGTTATTCATATTTAACATTACTGTGCCATTTTAGGGTGAAATCACATGCGGTATTTGTTAATACTCCTCATGAATCTTGGCCCATTTGATGAGATTTGTGAGCTCGAAGAAAATTTTCTCTCCGAGGTTGCCTAATGTTTTAAATATGTGAGGATGAGCTTTCCATCAAAGCTTTGGTTCTCTTGCAATATGTCCAATGTGGACACATTTTGGAAAAAGAGGAGTACATGTATTTTAATACTAGAACTCAAGATGAGATTTAAAAATCTCATCTTGAGTTCTAGTACTGAATTCCATTTTAAGAGCAGCTGGCTCAGAGTAATTCTGAATGGTATCATGTGGATTATTTAGACCAGTAAAATAAAAACATGTCAGAGCAACAAAAACTTTTGAAAGTCATATTCACTGAAAAGTGTAACTCACAAGGAGAACACATTTCGTGCATGTGTATGGGGACAACCAGATGGAAGGTCTTTTTTCTCTTTAGATGTTCACTAACCAGCTATTCTTTGTTTAAAAAAAAACAAAATCGCTTGGCAGATGTCTCTTTTTTATTTTGGGATATTCATTGTAAGTTTCACTTGATTCTGTGAGAATTTATTTTCCTTTATTTCCAAATCCCAAGAGTACACCTTTCAATATTACTAGAATTATGGTTGCGATAAAAGTAATAACAACAACTTTAAGAATAAATAACAACACTATATCAAATATGGATCAACCTAGCTCGAGAGAGAATTTTGTCGGTTTCAACATATCATGTGGGTCAAGAATTATGAAGTGTCTCAACAATTATAATAATAATGAATATAACGCTCATACATTAGGAGCCTAATCATTTACAAGCTATGCTTTTAATTTAGTCGAACTAGTATGATTATTATTTGTTCAAATGAGAGCAATTATCGCAGCTTTATCCATATATTTCAAGGGGTATACCCTACATGCACAATGAAATTACATGTGATAAGTTTACAAACTTTAGCTTATGGAACTATGCATATAAGCATGATACGTGCATGCTCGTGTTGAATATTACCTTTAAAGATTTGTTTACTGCACATTGATCAAAGGGTTTATATATCAAATAAATTGAACAGGAATTTATAGCTGGAAGTTTATTACGAGATGGCCACTACTGGATTGGGCTAGAAGACATGGACAACGATGAGTTTTACAGATGGATTGATGAGACTAAACCTGGGTATGTAAATATGTTATCTCATTAAAAAAAATTAAAAAAAAATTTACCTTAAAAATGATCGATGCCTATAATGTCACAATTATGTATTCAAAATAACATACGGGTATTATGAGACGGAGTGTGCACAGGTACATTTTGACTGACGCCTTTTGCCCAATTACAAGTTTCTTTGCCCCCCCCCCCCGCTTCTCGTACGCCTCTGTATGTGTGTCCCTGCCCCCCCCCCCCCCCCCCCCCCCACTAGGAGGTCGAAGGGACCGCATGCGTGTTCCCAAAATCTCTAGTAAAGGGGTATTTTTGGGCGACACAATCCGGCCCTTGAATTGTAAAAAAGGGGGTGTTTTTTTATCTTTCACCCGGAGATTTCATTAAAAAAAGGGGGTGTTTTTCTTTCTCTCTCTCTCTCTCTCTCTCTTCAACACCTGGGAAATTAAAAAAAGGGGGGGGGGGGGGGGGGTTATGAAATATCTTGAAAAACTGATCAAATCCCAGGATCAAATTCCTGAAAATCCTGCTAGTTTTGATAGCTCATTCAGCCAGGATTATTTCGTTTTGAAAAGTAGAAACACTGGCCCCCATCTCTTGCAAGGTATTGTAATGACAGCTTTCTTGGGAGGGGGGTTGGTGTCTGTCCTGAGATATGGGGTTGGAATGAGAGCTCACCTGAGATAGGGGGGGGGTACATTGAGCAGTGTTCTGAATTTAGGGGGGTCTCCAAGGCAGGAAAAGCCCGCGCAAAGCCCGCGTTAGGGGGGTTCAGAGATTTTGGCAGCCCTGAGATAGGGGGGGGGGGGGTGCTTTCAAAGGGAGGGAACAAGCATACGCGTACCCTAAATAATACTGAGTGGGGGGGGGGGGGGGCGGGATGTGTGTACACAGGAGGAGTTATTGAGTCTTGACAAACGTGTATCAATGAGAAATAATTATTTAAGGTATTGGGACCGACCTTAACAACTTCACCAACTTCACCATCTTGATATAATCATTTAATACCTCCAATACCAATGTAAACATGGAACAAAGTTGGTCGACGTCGCAATTACAAACTATATGTATACATTGTCATATAAATGTATTACTATCTTTCCAATTGTTATCATTATGGTTAGCCTATCTGTTAAATGTTCACTGCTGAATTTTGATTATATTGTCATTAATATCTACATTGTCATAATTTTAATGATCACATTTGTCAAAATTGTCATGATTAATACTATTGATAATATTTTCATTATTACCATCATTTTAAGTTAGCCTCTCACGAAATTCAGGTCTTTTACAGGAACTAAAGATAAGTATTAGCCAACTGAGATTAATCTAAAACATGTATCTAGGTACCAGCAATGGGATCCTATCCTTTACTCAAACCAAAACCAACCTCACTGTGCTGTCATCAGGTCTATAGCTAGCAGTGTTGACTCATCACACGGGAAATGGAACCGAATAACATGCACATCATCTCGGCAACATGTTTGTCAAATACCAATTGGTAAGTTCAAGATAAAGTTTTCAAGGTGCCTCCTTAAAACAAAATAATAATGATGATATTAATAATAATAATAATAATGATAATAATTACATTTTATAGCGCTTAATAAGAAAATTCCTAAGCACTTTAGACAGTAAATTTAATAAAATATACAAAGGTGTTATAAAGCATATACTAGTAGCCTAAAACAAAGTAATTTTAGTGGAAAAACGAAGCATATGAGTAACTTAAATTATTAACAATAACTAATAAAATTGAAACATTTACATTATCAAACTAAAAAATTAACCCATTTTCTCTTTAAAACCCAGAAATCGATTTTCTGAGATGAAGTGTTGGTGGATATCACAAGAATTTCAGTATAGCCTAATACAAAGAATATAAGACAAAACTTTATGAAGTATAAAAAGTTTGCAATAAACAATTACATCAGCAAAAAAGGAGCATAGGTTTAAGACTACAGTTTAAGACTGGAGAGTTACAAAGGTGAATTAAACAATTACTTCATTCAAACAATATCTACAATGTACTTCCCGTTTGTTCTGTACCATATTCACACTTACGCCGCGTTCAGGTCCCGATTAAAAAAAGGGGGGGGGGGGGGGGAGGGGCACAATCGAGAAAATTGTGGATCGTCTATGGTCAAAATCTTCCAAAGGGGGGGGGGGGCACGGGCCGGAAGTGCTCCCCCCTCCCCCCCCCCGGATCCGCCAATGCATTAAAACATTTTAATATTGTACATTTCACAGGATCATAACATCTATCTCTCCATAGAAAACAGTAGCCAACTATCTAACTTCAATGTATTTCAATCACTTTTGTTTTGGATTCCATGTGCTGCGAATACCTAGCATTATAGAAACATTATTAGTTACTTAGTTCAATCTGGACCTTCCATTTGAACTATCCAGTCTGTTTAAGTAAGCTAATAAAAACATAAAACGATTTTGACAGGAATTTGATAGCCTCACATTTCAGGGAATAACATGTAGCTCAAAATCGCAAACAGTTCAATAGATTTAGTAGCCTCAAAAGGAGGAAATGACACCAAAAACATTTGCAAATTCATCAGAGTCGGGTATATTGAATCTTCATGGATGGAATAATTCGTCATTCTTCACGGGAAGTATACTCTATTTGCAGTGGTTTGCGGTGTATATTTTGGTTAGATACGAACAATCAAAATTACAATTATGTATGTAATGATGACGTACAAAATCCTACTTATGTTTTCAACACCTCTTTTCTTTCCGAAGTATTTTAGGTTATCTTGTCTGCCAATTTGTCATAATATATGGGTTTGTTCCTCGCCAATCCATTCATCATCTATTTCGGGTTCGGACAAAGCGAGGAGTAAAGCCCTCGCTTCCTTTTCGCTGTAGGTTTAAGCCCTTGACACTCATTTCAACACAATGATATAAATATGGAAAAAGTAATAATAATAATGGTGGCTTCTTGTATAGCGCTCATGTCCGTCACGTTGTACTAGTGTTAGATCTTGCTCGGATGACATCTATATGCGCATGCCTTAAGCTTGAGAAAAAAAAACAACAAGCATTGCATAATATTGTGTACCGTTAGCGGCGCGCGGATTTTCACGTGAATCGGAAATATGTTTATTATGACATCATTTAAACGCGTTTACAAATGATCGTGCGTTTATGCTTCCCCAGAAACCGTCTTTCTGCGGAAACTCCGATCGTAAACGCACCTTTTTGTGCGTTTACGATCGGCGATTATACGAAATTGAGAAAGGACGCAACCGTGTTTTGAACTATACGCGTAACAAAAGCCTCATTCTGGCCTGAAAAGGGTAAGCATAAACGCACTCTAAGCCATACGGGCTCCTTCTGTAAGTAGGGGGGGGGGGGGGGGGGGGGGGTCTGACGCCTTTTGCCCGAATATCTTAAGTTTTCAATTTCTTAATTTTTGCCATCGAGCGAAGCGCGCGAGCAAAAAAAAAAAAGAGAGAGAAAAAAGTTTCGTACGGCAGTGAAAATGTACGGAAGTTGCAATATTATTATCCGGGAACCTATAGCTGCCCAAATATGTGGACATAGTGGCACCTCGCTACCCGTACTATTTGAAGTGGTGTTTGCCCGCATATCGGAACTTTGGAAATCCACGGGTGGGGGCGGGGCTGCAGCCCATTGGATATTAACTTTCCAGTCTTAACTTCTTTTTCTTTACTTTCCTTCTTTATTTCCTTTTTTTTTTCCTTTCCCTTTTCTTTTTTTCCCTCATCTGGATTGAAATCTCTTTTTAACACTTTACCATCTCTACGGTGTGAAGATGCTAACTCTTGTGTGGTAACATTAATGTCCAAGTTCGGTTTTCAGAGTTAAAGTTTGCAAAGTCATCAATTTGTCAAATAGAATTCGTGAGCGGAGGGAAATAGTACGAGGAAAAGTACTTTGACAAAAATACTGATTCCTTTTTACTAGTAAACTACTAAGAAAATAAGGTCTTTTACTTTTGTCCATGAATTCTCATGAGTTTATATAATAAAGAATATGAGACGCGCGAGATAATATAGTACTGAGTCACGTCGGGTATTACAAAAATAGTATTCGGAAATTAAAGCTGAAAAAAGTTTGGGAAATTTGAAAAGAAACTATACTGTACAATGATTTGAAAAGATGTTATCATAATTATAGACCAAATGTGATAAAACGAGAACAAACCTCACTAAATGTATAGCTCAATCTCCAAAGAAGACAAGAACGCGCATCATCTCATTCGCTGAATCATAGGAATGGAGGTTTAACAGTGAGAATTTTTTATTATTAACCTATTAACGTTTCAAAACTCGTTAAATGCTCAAATTAATAGAGCTTATAGCCTACATAACAGTTCAAGAAAGTCATGTGATTATCAAATATTCACTTGAAGTTTTTGTTTTCCCCATTTAAGTGTAATGATGAATGTTAAAGACGTAACTAGAGGTTGAATGATTAGAACTAGAAGTCGGATTGAACATAAAGACATAGAATAACAAATGGAGCGTAACTAGAGGGTGACTGAGCGGAAGTAGAAGTCGGAATGAACATAGAGGCATACAATAACATATAGAGCAAAACTAGAGGGTGTAGTGAGCAGAAGTACAAATGTAGAATTTGGAATGAACACAGAGTCATACAATAACAAATGGAGCGTAACTAGAGGTTGAATGAGCAGAACTAGAAGTGGGATTGAATAGTTCCGCTCTATTTGTTATTCTATGTCTTTATGTTCATTCCGACTTCTACTTCTGCTCATTCGCCCTCTAGTTACGCTCCATTTGTTATTCTATGTCTTTATGTTCAATCCATAGGGTTCAATCCCACTTCTACTTCTGCGCATTCAAGCCCTAGTTACGCTCCATTTGTTATTGTATGCCTCTATGTTCATTCCGACTTCTACTTCTGCTCATTCACCCTCTAGTTCCGCTCCATATATTATTGGATGACTCTAAGTTCATTCCGACTTCTACTTCTGCTCATTCACCCCCTAGTTACGCTCCATTTGTTATTCTATGTCTTTGTGTTCAATCCCACTTTTACTTCTGCTCATTCAACCCCTAGTTACGCTCCATTTGTCATTCATAATAGGAAGCAATATGTAATTATCAACAGATGTGAATCAGTAACTAAAGAACTTCAATGTGGGGTACCTCAGGGATCCCTCCTTGGCCCGTTGTTGTTTATTTTATATATAAATGACTTTCATAATGCTTCCAGTGTGTGTTATCATTCATACTATTTGCTGATGATTCGAATGTATTTCTAACAAAGATCCCAAGTTACCTAGTGAAAAACTGCACTAGCACCTCTACTACTGTCTTTGCAGTGATACTTCTCAACGGTATCGCCTCTGGAAAACGTGTAGACAAATCCATAATTGTAAGAAGATACTTGTGACCCGACCTAGTTCTGGGTAAGGGTCCAACACAGTCAACAAGAACCCTAGTAAAAGGTTCATCAAATGCAGGTATCGGTATCAAGGGAGCCGGCTTAATAGAAGGCTGTGCCTTCCCAACAACCTGACATGTATGACATGTCTTACAGAACTGCACAACATCCTTGTGCATCTTCGGCCAATAGAAATGCCTCATGACCCTATCCTCCGTCTTCCGAATACCTAAATGACCTGCCATAGGCAACTCGTGAGCCATTCTCAGAATCTCTATGCGGTAACAGGGAGGAACAACAACTTGGTGAACTACACACCACTCTTCATTAGCTGGTCTCCGGGGAGGTCTCCACTTCCTCATCAATATGTCACCTTTGACATAACAGCACTCAGGAACCTTATCAGCCTCAGCCTCAGAACATGCCTTCTGTGACAAGCCTTTCAATTCTGGGTCCTGTACAAGGGAAGATTTGCTAAACAACCCATCATTGTCTGCAACAGAGCCTTCAACATTATCCCCATCCAAATCCTTGAAAAAGGTTTCAGCTAACCAGACATCAGTACTCTCCTCCACATCAATAGAATCCGCATCATCCTGTTCAGCCTTATACGAGCCTGAGACCTAGTAACAACACAATCCAGGAAAATTCCAGGAAAATCCAGCTTCAGTTTCAGCTATCTCAGCCGCCTTCTCTGAAACCACTGGAGATACAACAACTTTCTCTCCAGCCAAGTCGTTACCCAACAAAAAGTCAACCCCGTCCACGAGTAATAGGGCGGTTTACTTAGTATATGCACAGACATTTAATTTTGCACACGGCCGCAACCTCGGGCAAAAGAACTGTCGACGTCGACTGCTGGGGGCTGCTCTATTAGTCCCATCTATAGATGTACGTGTAGAGTACCGATAGAGTGCGTCGCATCAAAGCTTATCTCATCAATACTTGAAAGAAAATCAATTCTACATCACATCACGCACCGTAGATCTAAATCAAGGTTTAATTTCACATGAGAGAGTACGCCAAAAGAGGATTTTTCTCCACAGTTTCCGCAAAATGGGAAGAAAACATTGCTGTTAGTGTTACGGAACGTGCAACAGCGATTCACGATATTTTGGGAAAAGGCACGAAATGCTGGGGTGTTTTTCATCCCTTTCCCGAAACCAAAGATAAATATGGACAAATGTACAACCTAGATAAAAATATGTGGTCGAAAGGACTTTGGAATAGACCGAATCACCAAGGATACCTAGATCTGTTCCAAGCATTTTATGGGAGGAAACGGCCCGATCATCGAACATCCCCTCCCCATTCCAGCTGCAGTCACCGAGCTTGAGCGACAAATTGCCACAAAACCTCTGCGGTCTCCGCCCCGAAAGCGGTTGTTGGAAACTCCGCCTCTGCCTCCGAGTCCAAAGAGACACAGGCAGTTCAAATAGAAGAAATTCAAGACATGCAAGATGTTCCCCCGAATGTTCCCCTGGATGTTCCTGTCTACAATTTTGTGGATCGTATAAGTAATAAATGTGTATAAATCTACCCCCCCCCCCCCCCGGCAGAAGGAAGCATGAGTCATTGTTCTTATTGTCCCATACTCCCTTCTGTCAAGTGGGGGAGGGGGGCACTATATGAATTACAGGATCCATGCTTTATAACTTTTCATAACTTTTTTATTTTTACTGAAAGTAGTTTGTACTTAAAATTTTGAGGCAATAGATGAGTACAAGTGTGGGTGAGGGGGGGGGGGGGGGGGGGGGGGTGGGGGGTGTCTATCGCATATAGGCCTACAAGTAGTTATTCATCATACTTTATTTGTGTCTATCGCGTGTACAAGTAGTTATTCATCATACTTTCTTATTTGTATCCTTTGTTATTACAGACTTTAGTGGGACAATGTGGGAAACTCAACTTTCTTTCCGTCAATACTGTACACGTAACTTTGTTACACAATATTTTGAAGCTATAGCATTTCTTATTGGGAGATGAAATAATAAACAGTGTGATTACAGGACATCATCACAGACATCCTCAAATGATTTATAACATTTGAGTTTTTCCCTGTCATAATCAAATACGGTAGTTGAAAATATCGAATAATCCAAACTCAGGAATGTCTGAGAAGTCTTTCGTATATCCTGTCAGTATCGTTGGGTCCGGGCATCCGGCTCGCGAGAGTTTATCCCGCAACGTACCGGCGGTATCTACCTGGGTGAGATCGGGGTCCACGGAAGTCACCGACAGCCGTCGCAAGTTTGACAAGTTTTTCCTTATTATACCCGCTCGTACACACACCTCTTTGTCTCAAGAAGTCTGTCAAATCTCTGACTGTCCAATCCTTCACTGACTTCATTGACGATGAACTGGAAGTCGATGCCATTGTAAGAAATTATGACATAGTCACTATCGTCGATAACAGCTAGCTAGGGAGAGACGCGCATTGACTTTGCATGGAGATCGGGCAAAATCCAAGATGGCGATCGGTCAAAGCTTGCCCGAGTTAGTAACAGTAACTAGGAAGTAGGGGTGAAGACGTCATCGCGTAAACCGCCCTATTCCGGTACGACACCAACAGTTACAGGACCACTAACTAGGTCACACTTTAAGTCGACCTTCTGCAAAGGAACCGACACATAATCCGGACCAATGCCTCGAACCAAAACTTTGGCATTCTCTGAACACTCTGGTGGGAGAGTTAAATGCCCTGACATCATCAGGGACTGAGCAGCCCCTGTATCTCGAAGGATAACCACTGGCTTACCTGCAGCACCAGTCGAACAGGGGGATACCTCACCATCATATAAAAAGCTTCTAAAGCTTTCATCAACCTTCTTGACCTTATCGGCAAATACTAGAGAAACACTCTCAACATCTTGGACTGATTCCAACTGGACAGACTCCTTGGGTGGAGCATTTGTTTGCTTAACCAAGCCAACATCTTTCTTACTTTTGGTTGGTTTCCCAATCATTTCCCAACAGGACTTTTTCAAATGTCCTGGCTTATTACAATGAAAACAAACTTTGGAACTTTGACCAACAGATCTTTCATTTGATTTCGCGCCTCTATCTTGTCAGTGTCATTCTCCTTGCTAGCATTTTTTCCCTCACCAAATTTCTTGTGGGATGCAAATGACCCTTTACCTTTCGTATTCTGAATTTTTTTGAAAGGAAGCCTATCCCCACTACCTCTGTATGTGACCTCAAATTCATCAGCTACCACAGCTGCCTTACTCAACTGAGTAATTCTTTGGTCATCTAGGTGAGACTTAACGCCAAAAGGAACACTCTTTTTGAATTCCTCTAGGAGGACAACTTCTCTCAGTTGGGCGAAATCCTCGTCAACTTTCAGTGATCTGTACCACTTGTCAAACATCATTTCTTGTTCCCTAGCAAACTCAACATAGGTCTGGCCTGATTGTCTTTGCATATTCCTAAATTTACGTCTGTATTCTTCTGGGACCAACTCATATGCATTAAGAATAGTATTCTTCACTGTAGCATAGTCACATGATTGCTCTTCAGAGAGAGATGAGTAGACTTTTGCAGCCTTTCCACAAAAAAACGCTTTGAAGAAGCAGAGTCAGTATTTCTGAGGCCATTCCAACCTCTTGGCGACTTTTTCAAATGATACAAAATATGCATCAACTCCCTCTTCATCAAATTTTGGCACAAGGCGAATGTTCTTCGCTACATCAAAACCTTGGGGAGATTTCTCTTTGGTAGAGTTAGTATTTGCATGTGCTTACTCCATTTCTCTCAATTTCAACTGGTACTCCCTTTCTTCTCTTTCCATTTCTCTTTGTTTTTGTTTTTCTTCCATTTCGCTTTGTTTTTGTTTTTCATCCATTTCTCTTTGTTTTTGTTTTTCTTCCATTTCCATTTCTCTTTGTTTTTGTTTTTCTTCAAATTCTAATTTCATTCTCTCCTTTTCCATCTCAAGTTTTGCTAATTGGAGTTGAACATCACTTGAAACATTAGAAGGAACCTCACTTTCTTTACTGAGCTTCATGTGACCAGCTAGGAGATCAATAATCTCTGCCTTCTTTAACCCAGGGGTAAGAACTACTCCCAAATACTGACAAACAGCTCTCAATTCATCTTTTCTTAATAGTGACTTCAACTGACCAAGGGACAAATCTGTCCTCTTAACAAACACTTCAACATCTATTGTTGTCATGATGAAGCATGTAACAAACAATTACAGAATTTAAGAACTTATCTGCAATATGTATTCTAGAAGTTTCCAGAGATTTCCAAATGTTTTTGACTTGTTTTATTTGGTCGGACAAGCCCCCAGTTTGTTATGATCCAAAATCCACAAAAGATAAGAATCAAACAAAAGATATTAATTTTGTATGAGTTACGGTTTAATTTAAATATTTACCAACATCTGTTATGACATGATATAAAAGAATTACAATTCTAGTTACAAATACACTACATGTACTTAAACTGGCAAAGACTTACAATTTCTCAGCTGGGAAACTTCTATGAGTCCAGAATGTTCTTGAAGTGTAGAGTAAGTTGGCTGCTAATCCACAAATATAAATTGCAAATATTAAATCCAAACGGTATGTTGTCCAACTTGCAAAAGAAGATTCCAGAAGATACAGCCGAAGAATGTCCAAGATAACTCAGGAAGTCATCGATGTCGATAATGTCGATGACGATGTCCAAGACGATGGCAATCACAATGTCGATAACGGTGTCGACTGTAATCTCGATAATCAATGTCAAATATGTCAAGGATGATGTCCAAGATGAAGTCCAAGATGAGGTCCAAGATGATCTCCACAGGTTGATATCAATATCAATATCAGATGGTGTTAACTGAGAACTTATGCAAGATATGCTCCACGATGTAATCAGGGTATAAATTCTGAAATTTCGGTGCAAGCTCCCAGCTTATATACAATCTCAATCCTTAATTAGAATTTTCTACCTTCTACTACAATATTCATGAAAGTTTGGAACTCTCTTGTAAGTTCTACATAGTTCTTGTTGTAACAAACAAAGGAAGGGGATTCCCATGATCTATTTATAGACTCATTACTATGTTACACTCTTACAAAGAGGTTCATGCAAATGTCAGGATAATCAACACATTCCAACATGTACATTGTGCATTGTAATTATCCTATAGTACATCACACACAATGTAAAGATCTAGACTGTTCTCTCTACTGGATGTGCATTATGATTATTTCACTGCTGCACATCACATTCACTTTTCACATATGAATAATAATTTCTCTTCTGGAAATTTCTATGTTCATAAAACCATACAAAACCGGAAAAATAACTCCCTTCCAGAAGATTCCTTAATTATATCACAATGTATATAACACTATTTTTGTCTCCCATGTACATTAACTTTTGAAAGACGATTGGCTCTTTACCATGATTTTGGATGGAATAGTTGCACATATTGAAGAAAAAGATAAATAAACAAGGAAAGTTGTAAAACAAGAGACTCCAACATTAGGCCTATAATTATATATGAAGTTACTTTTAAAACATCAGGATTTTAGAATTTACTACGTTCTCATGAAAAAAGGCTATTCCACATGGGACGAAAGCAAACAGATTTAAAGGTCCCCTTTTATGGAATTACAAAGGATCTTCATTTAATAGACTTTTCTACTGTGAATCCAGATCTGTCAACCATATTACCTGAATTCCATTCATTAATCTGTAAACTTGAAAATAAAAAAATAACTGGGAACGCCCCTAAAAATTTTGGAAAATCGGTCCAGCGATCGATGACGTAATGTGACGTCACACACAGAACGCTCGACTCACACAAGCTGGATCAGTATCGATGTGTGTGTGTTATAGGCTATTGAGCTTCGTGTAGATCCCTTCGACTTCGTGCCATTTCAGCCCTTCATTTTAGCTTTTTAAAGACGAAATCCTACATCAACGATGGCTGATTTGGAGCATCAAGTCCCAGAAGAAATTGAAGAGGAATTAGGGGCCCGGCCGTATACTATGTTTGAGCCAGACATGTCGGATTCTGGGCAAGATTCTGATGATGACAGAGACGTCCCTGATTTTAATAACGGAGAGGATATCGACGGGAGACTTGGGAATAACAATTGGTAATTATTTTTTGATAATAAATTACCGATTAAAGTTTAATTCACGCATATCCACGTATTATGAATCTTGTTTACGCTTGCAAATTGCCCGAGAGGCTGAGCTGATACTTCGCTGATCGAGGCAGTGAGCTCGATGTGCGCAGGGCCGGGGTACACGCCGCACCGTTTGGTTGTTCGCCTGCTGACCCTGCCTGGGCTTGCGCTTGGGCAGTTTTACTGGTGCATGGGGTGGTAGCGTTCGATTCTAGTAAATTCTAACATTGATATCCAGAAAACTCTTAGCTCTCCTGTTATCTTGCTTGTTTTCTTTGTGCTGCTACACTAAGTAAGTGTTGGTACCGTTATAGTTGACAATAGATATGATCTTCTTCTTCTTCTCCACCCAGGGTTTCATCCAGTGTGTCTGGAGCGGTAAGTGATGGAAACTGCTTACTATCTGTATCGGCAGCAGTATGGCGGACAGGCAAGGCCGGATGCAACTGAAAATCAGTGAGTACACAATATTTTTTGTTTTAATCCTTACTGCAGTATTCCTGTATTATATAAAGCAGTTTGGATGCAAAATGCCAATTTGGCTCCTTATGAAATTAATATTACGATATTCTATAAAAGAAAATAATGTTTTAGCCTTAATGTAAATAGAGGAAGATTATTCTATTTGCAGTGTACATGTATTTTCTTGTCCTATGTGCAGATTAACGTTTGTTTCCTCTTTCCCCATCACAACATTTTAAACTGCGATGTTGACAACTAAATTATTAGCTAATCTTCTATTGTTTATTTGTAAAGTTCAAAGTAAAAGTTACCTCACTATCACCTACATCATAGACTACACTGAGCATTGTTTTGAAGTTGTCTAATCATAGTTTCCTTTGTACTCTTTAAAAAAAAATCTTTTATAGGAAAGCCAGGCATGTGGCTTATAGGCAGCTTGTAAGATGGTGTTGGAGTTTCCTGGGCAGGGCAGGACGTGTTCCTCTCCCATCTTGTGCCGTGACAAGAATCCGAATATATGTTTACTTCCACCTTATTACTGAGATTTTTATTACTGTTCTAAGATAGATTTTCAAAGATAATTTTTTTAAATTGGAAATATTCCCTGCATTTTACCTCTTTAGGGTATTTTCTTTTCAAAGTTTACTGTATGTATATATATTTTTTTAACCTTTGCAAAAAAATCAAAAGGGAGGACAGCTCTGTGGAACTTTAATTTAAGCTATGCAACCATTATTCTCATATTTTTTTTTACTGGGGCTTGGATATGACATGCACAAATCTCAACATTATGCAAAGGTGATAGTAAAATTGAACATTTTAAAAATATTTATGTATCAGAACTGTTGTTCCATCAGTGTAAACATTTACACAAAGTTTCATTATTTGAAAGAAAAAATTATTCAGTACTAATGACTGGCAAACATGATCTTTTATTTACTCGGGTCATTCATGTGATCATCATTATTGTTGCTTCACATCATATTTCTTTTCAAATTGACATTATTTTTTCTACAGATTTTTTTTTCTTCTTTCATTTGATTGATTGTTGTATTTATTATTATGTACTTATATAATTATGTTGGTCTAGTTGTTAACTTGATAACGCTTAGATAGCATATACATTTATCATGTACATAACTGTTTATAAGAAATGTTAAAAATGCTAGTACGTCATTTCTATCTTTTCATGATATTTAATTCCTATACATGGATATCAGTTTCCCTGAAAGTTGGGTTTATTACATGAGGGTGTGCTACACTGTGACAATGTGGTAAAAATTTTATTGCTGTTTTTGGTTCAAGTATCAGAGGAAAAGAGGAGTCTAGGAGGCTTATTTTGAATATTCATTTTCACTGTCAGAAATAAAATTGGAATTGGGTAACTGAGTTCACATCTAAGTATTTGCCCAGAGCATTTTTTGTAATTGATGTTGTAAAGATGCATGTATCTCAGTTAAGAATGATAACTCTATTGTTAATGGCATATGAGGTCTGTTATTTTTATGGCATTTGTTGTTTAATTTGTTAATGAAACACACTTTGGAAGCTAATCAGTTTTGTTTGTTTTGTTTTGTTATGTTTTTTTTTTTTTTTTTTTTTGGGGGGGGGGGGGTGGGCATTCTATTGAATTTTTGATGTTCAATTGTAAGACAACCATTTCCTGGATACAACATCTATATCTACATTTCTCCAGAAGTAATAATATATTTCAAATCAATTGAATATTTTTGTCATCTCTGGAAGAGCTCAAACACATTTACTATGCAAGGCTTGTCGTGAATGAAACTAACAATTGAAAAGAAAGGTGTGAGTGCGTGAATGAGATCAAAACCAACAATTGGCAGAATGGAAAAAGAAAAAAAAAGAGATAAAAAGTTGAGAGGAGATGTGTGTAATTGGAGAATATTGGGCAAAAAGAAGGAGAAAGGGAGACAGAAAGCACAAGAGAAGAAATAGTGAAAAAGAGAGGGAATCACTGGGGGAAAAAGGGAGAGATAAAAAAAGTTGAGGGAAGATGTGTGAAAGTGGAGAATTTTGGGCATAAAGGGGGAGAAATGGAGGGATTGTAGGTTGAAAATTGCCCGTTACATTTTCACTACATTCAGGGTGGTAACAAAAATCAATATTAAATATACGGTGGAAACTTAGTATAACGAGGTCCTTGGGACTATTAAAATTACCTGGTTAAATCCAGAATCTCGTTATATCCGTTAAAAAAAAAGAATATAAAGAGTTGAGACCAAAATATTACCTTGTTATATCAGGAATATTGTTGTATCAGACCTCTTTATACTGAGTTTCCACTCTACCATGATAAACATTTTTATAACACCCTCTTTATGGAGAAAGATCTTTTTCTTCATCAAGAACAAAAAAAAAATCATTTTTAATAGTAAAGACCAATTGAGAGAGGTGCTTGTGAGGTAAAGCTCAGAGTCGCCAAATTTCATATTATTGATACATGTATGATCAAACTTGTTTCAGGGACGGCCTCTTCTTGATGCCATACGCCGCATGCAGCCCCGTGCTATCGACGAAGTCCTCCGCACAAAAGTGCTCGGAGCACACAACACTGCGGTCACTCGGCCCCTTCCAATGGGCGCGAGTTAATTTTACCTTTGCGGTCCATTTCCTTCTTATATTTGGGTCTTTAGGGAATAAATGTAGACTGACACCCTCCTTTGTGGTGTTGCTGCAACCTGCAACAACGCAGCGTTGCGGCATACTTCGCTTTAGAGGTGGTTTTCGAGGTGGTATACACAACTGCAAGTTAGTTTGCACATGTGATACATATATTGCAAACAAGCATCGGTAATGTCGGTTTGTGACGTCACACGTCAATCATGCTCGCGAAACAAGAATTCGGGGTTTAAAAGGGGGCGGAGCTTAGCAGACTGTTTTGGACATGAATACCTGGGGGAAATATTAGTTATGTTCACACGTAGTACATAGCATCAATGCTATGTTAGCAACGATGCTATGTAAGTTTCAAAAATATTTCCAGTACGTTCAGACAGGCCGTGATCGACTTGCTTCTATCACCCACTCAGACTTGCAAAGTGTTGTGCTATTGGGTGACAAATGGAGGATTAGAACTCAATGAAAATTTCTATGAAGGGATTATACGATTGTCCTAAAACTTGGCATACTACATAGACATATCCTGTTTATCATAGTGCACAAGTATCAATGCAAGAACTTACTCCGGGAGATTTATGGGAGATTAAAATGAGACAAGTATTCAGGGTCGTGAAAAAGAAAAGGTAATACAACAAAATCCAGAGAAGACACACATAAGTCTGATAAAAAGCTGTTAAAAATACCACTTCTAGATTGTTTGGTGCCTCCACATTTTAGATTACTTAGAAAAAAGTATACTCTTTCAGGAAACTTCCCAAAACTAAAATTTGACCACGCATGCCAACCAAAACACATTGATAGAGCTCTAACTGAAAATCACACAGTGCGACTTTTGGGTGGTTTTGTGGTGCCTGGTCATATATAAAAAAGAAAAAGATAAAAAGAAGGAACCCCCCCCCCCAAAAAAAAAAAAAAAAAAAAACAACAACAACAACAAAACAACCCCCTTCCTTACCTCACAGTATACACATTAGCCTACTTACCCCTATATACATCGCATTACATTACAGTACCAGATGAAACAGACAGAATAATAATAGAAAAAAAGTAGGGAAGAGGGTACATCACATGAATACATACATTGCATTATATTATAGCACCACATGAAACAGACAAAATTACAATAGCAGCGAGTGAAGATAGCAGCGATTGCGCTCACATTACAAATAGTCACAAGCGCGGTGGGTGGTCTACCGCAAAGCGTCGATGCTTTGTCGCTGGATCCTGAGATTTACTCCTGCTAAACTCGCTGCAAGAATAGTTTGGAAACTCGCTTCTATCTCGTGAGTCGTGACTATCTGCGTTCAGACAGCGTTTGGTCTCGACACTATCTGGTCTTCACCAAAATAGCATCGACACCTCGATAGCATCGATGCTATCGCCCTACGTGTGAACGTACCTATTATATACGTATTTATTGCAAACGGATGTCATTTTTCAATTTAGATGAGATGCATGTACAAAATACCAAGAATTATAATTTCATAAAAGGGGACCTTTAAGCTTAAGAAGCACATTATTGCAAAGTTTTGTTATTCACGTTTTTTGGATTTTAGTCGTCACGTCATTAAAAATTTTATTTTTTAATTTTTAAAAATCGGAAAATAGCTTGCATGTATATCTAACATCAAATATTTCTTCCATGCCATGTTTTCAGTGAAAACCTGTAGTCGACTATATTTTGGTAGTGGAATATAATCGTTTAAAAACGTGTATGGTAGTTTTCAATTAATTGTGCAAAAGATCTTACTCTTACACTTCTTTAGTTAGAACTTTTGCGAATTGTTTTCTTTTCTTTAAGACTCTTGGGCCTAGCTGAAGGCAATTCATTTTGGATCGGTCTCGACAGCCTTGGACAGGACGGCGTGTTTCAATGGATCGATGGCACTTCTGTAGAGAAAGAAACGTAATCATGAAATTTATCAGGGAACGATTTTATTACTTCCTGTTCGCTGACGACTGCGCTCGAATGCTGGCAGCACCAAAGACATGCAGAGATCCATGGACTTGTTTACCACTGCATGCAACAACTTTGGCTTTACATTCAACACCAAAAAGACTGAGCTGATGCACCAACCTGCACCTCAAAAACCCTACCAGGGATCTACAGTGACAGTAAACGGGCAGAAACTGGCAGCTGTGAACAAGTTCACATACCTGGTAGTACCCTCTCCTGCAGTGTACACATTGATGACGAGGAGGATACCAGAATAGCCAAGGCCAGCTTTGCCTTTGGCCGGCTGCGATCTTCAGTGTGGGAACGTAAAGGAATCGGCCGCTCACAAACCTTAGTGTCTACAGAGCCATTGTCCTCACAACATTACTCTATTCATGTGAGACCTGGACTGTATACCAGAGGCACGCAAAGAAGCTCAATCACCCCCAATCAACTGCCTCCGCAAGTTGCTCAGAGTGAAATGGCAGGATAAAGTCCCTGATACAGAGAGCATGCCCAGTATCTTCACCATGCTTCGTCAGTCTCAACTCCGCTGGGCGGGGCATGTCTCTAGGATGTCAGATGACCGCCGTCCCAAGCATGGGCGTTAATCGTTACGTAATTCTATTCATCATGGGGGGGGGGGGGGGGACAGCTATTGTGTCGTCCCCCCCCCCCCATGATGAATAGAGTTACGTAACGATTAACGCCCATGGTCCCAAGCGTGTCCTGTATTGTGAACTGCTAGCCGGAGCACGCTCCCAGGGTGGCCAGAAAAAGCGTTTCAAGGACACCCTGAAAGCCACTCTGAAAGACTTTGACATTGACAACTTATTTTTGTTTGTCAGAGAATATGGAATGACAAAGAGACCAAAAATGCGAGGTATTTTATTTTGCTTGTCAGAAAAATTTGGAGGAATACGGGACCCCAAAACTTTTACCAAATCCTGGATCCACTCGTTTATTCAAGTACAGATCCTTTGAAGATTGATGGGTGTGTACATTTATGATGCCTATCAATACTTCCTACAGTATAAAGGCCTAGAATGGACTAACAGAAAATCAACTGCGTTAAATGTTTTTGAATGCTACATCCTTGGCGATTTACAAGCAGAGTTAAGCTTTATCTGCCGAAGTACTAGTATAAGCTGATATAAGATTAAGTAATCAATGCAAAATGTATTAAATGTACATTTGGGAAAACCATGTATCTCATGACGCTGAGGGTATATACATATGTGAATAACTAACATTTGTTGTGAAAAATTTGATAACACTTCTGTGAGTGGGGTTTTATTCAATCGGATTGCACTATAAGTAGAAATGGTTACATGTCATTTTTCCAAAGGTTTGTATTTTCAAAAGTTCGTTTACTCCGAATAGGTTCATAATTCCGGGAATGCCAAGCATGCCAATACTATTGCATCGTTGAAACGCTATCGGTTCGGCAATACAATCCAGGATAAGAGAGCACATATCACCAACCTCTCTGATCACGTGCTTTCCGACACAGAGGCATTTGTGTTAGCACATGGCTTTAATTTCGGCGTGCCGAAGAGGTATTCGCAGAATTTGAGTTGTTGTACTCTCAGCTGTTTAGACACATTCCTACTTCCAATGAAGACGGAGAGTCACTCAAAGCGCGCTTATCAGATCTTGCGCATGCGTATTGTGGCATTCCCAATGATATGTCAGATTTTCACATGACTTGCGAATGCTTGGTGGCACTACGCGGACTTAAAGCCAATCCTGATATTCATATATGCAAACCCGATAAGGGCACCGGTGTCGTCATTCTAAATAAAAGTGACTATGTTAACAAAATGTCTGACATTCTTCATGATGAGTCAAAGTTTTGTCGCATAGGTGCTGTCCCAGAACATGATCGCACAGCCACTTTGGAAACCAAGCTCCAACGACATTTATTACATTTATGTAAACGCGGCGATTTGTCTAAGCCAGTTTATGATAGAATTCGACCACATGGCTCGCTATATAAGACCCCGCATGTACGGCCTCCCCAAAACCCACAAAACCAACGTTCCGCTTCGTCCTATTCTATCGATGGTTCGGTCAGCGCAGCATGAACTGGCAAAATGGCTAAGCGAGCAACTTCAGCCAGTCTTAGATTGTTTGTCTGTTCATACTTTTAGAGATTCGTTTACGTTTGCTAAACTCGTCGGCGATCTGCCCCTTGATAATAGGAATTGTGTTATGTGTTCATTCGATATAGCCTATTTACCAACGTGCTACTGAAAGAAGCTATTGACATCTGTGCTTCTTATCTCTATCATGGCGACTTAGACTCAGTGACCACCTGTTCCTGAGCCCATATTCATTGATCTCATGAACTTGGCCACACGCGCGGTTGAGTTTAGTTTCAATGATGCGATGTATTCACAGATAGATGGTGTGGCTATGGGATCCCCATTAGGCCCCGCGCTGACATTTTTGTTGGCTTTCATGAAATGCGCCTGCTACAGAACGCCACCGATCTTAATATAAGTTATGTTCACACGTAGTACATAGCATCGATGCTATGTTAGCATCGATGCTATGTAAGTCTCGAAACTATTTCCAGTACGTTCAGACAGGCCATGATCGACTTGCTTCTATCACCCACTCGTGACTATTCATCGCTCACTCGCTGCCAAAACAATAATTACTGCGCCACACACGGTGACCCGAGTATAATTGGTATGCATGGTAAAAACGCGCGGAAGTTTGTGCACAGGGGTCATATCATGCGAAGTTTTTGTTTTGAATAATATTTTATTTGTCTTCATAAATCAACATAATAACACAGAAAACTATCTGGTCATCACCAAAATAGTCTCGAAACCTAGATAGCATCGATGCTATCGGTCTACGTGTGATTATAGAGGAACTTGTCATGTATCTGTGGAATGTGCCTGCCAGGCTGAAATGTACTATTCATGTGTTAATTACACAAGTTATGTTTATACGTAGTACATAGCATCGATGCTATGTAAGTCTCGAAACTATTTCCAGTACGTTCAGACAGGCCCTGATCGACTTGCTTCTATCACCCACTCGTGACTATCCATCGCTCACTCGCTGCCAAAACAATAATTACTGCGCCACGCACGGTGACCCGAGTATAACTGGTATTGAAGTTTGTGCACAGGGGTCATATGCGAAGTTGCGAGTGAAGATAGCAGCGAGTGAAGCAGCGATTGCGTTCACATTACAAATAGTCACAAGCGCGGTGGGTGGTCTACCGCAAAGCATCGATGCTTTGTCGCTGGATCCTGAGATTTACTCGCTGCCAGAATAGTTTCGGAACCTAGCTCAAACTCGCTTCTATTTCGTGACTATCTGCGTTCATACAGCGTTTGTTCTTAAAACTATCTGGTCATGACCAAAACAGTCTCATAACCTAGATAGCATCGATGCTATCGCTCTACTCGCTGCCAGAATAGTTTCGAAACCTAGCTCCAACTCGCTTCTATCTCGTGACTATCTGCGTTCAGACAGCGTTTGGTCTTAAAACTATCTGGTCATGACCAAAATAGTCTCGAAACCTAGATAGCATCGATGCTATCGCTCTACGTGTGAACGTACCTATAGTCCCGCATGTGTACTGTCGGTATGTTGATGATACGTTTGCAATTTTTGACAACCGCGCAGCGTGTCATTATTTTATTCTGCGTGTCTCTGTATTTTTAATCTCTGTTGCAGAAATTTTTGAACTGTATATATATATATCACTGCATTTCATCGGAACTTTGTTCCTGTGAATATTTTGTGATATATATATATATATATATATATATATATACCTACATGTATACATACCCATATATATCATCAGGGAGACAGTTTTTGTCGTTTCTTTGACCATGGTGTCCATGGTGTCTCCCTAATACACCGGTCCCTGTTATGACAGAATGAACCACATTGATGTGTGTCTCCTTAAAGCACCATCCAGTCATATATATATATGGCTTTATTTCAGATCAATGGTGTAACTAGGTGGACAAAATGACAACATTTTAGAATTATGTTTTTCACTTTGAAACTTTTGCAGAAATGTTGCCTAGGGTTCAAATTATAAGAAAAAAAGCAGTGGCCGAGCTTAAACTTTTTAGTTTGATTGGTAGAGGGCAGCAAACTTTAGAAAAACTGAATTTGCAATTGAATTATCTACTTCAAATTAGAGTCCTCAGGTGTTTCTTTAAATTCTTTAAATAGAATAAGAATATGAATGGTTACATCTAAGAGTATTTTTTTTAATTGTTCATTTCATTTTCTAATGCTTGTTATATATGCTTCAAAATAAGAAAAATATTGGAGAAAAATGTTGATTTTGTTTTCTACTTTTACATCATTTTCATGAAAAGTTGACAATTTTCAGAAAATGACAATTACATTTTCAATTTTTTCATAGTTAAACATGCGTGTAGGGGCTTTAAATAGAATAAGAATATGAATGGTTACATAAAAAGAAGACGGTACAATCAATCATGGAAAAAAATCAAGAATAGTTATATTTGTTTTCATAATTTAATAATTTGAGCTTGTTTCGGATGTGACGTTAACATGCTGTGTAATAAAATAGAAATAAGTTAAGTTCCATTAACTTCTGAAAAATACATCATTTAAAATGCAATATGAGCATTTTTGATAACATTAAATATGTAGCAGAAGGGATGGGGACAGGAGATGGGTGCAGCAGATTGCCTCAAGGGTGACCACAGGGCACTTTGATCCCCATCCCCTAATAGTCTATGGGCCAACGTAGACCCCCCTCCCCCCCTTAGGCACATTTTTTTGTGATGTTTTCCTGGTAGCTAGGACCCTAGGCTATCAGAATCCGCCTGTTTGCCAAAGAGTTAGTGGTGGGTGTGGCCACCAGGGCCGTTACCATGGCAACGCATCAAGGAAATATAGGAATTTACTAAAATACCTAATATTTCTAATTCAGAAATTTGAAAAATGACTGGTAAGCATCTAAATATATGTATTTTGAGTTTCCTGATTGATTGAAACCAAAATCTAGGTCATTTGAGGTCACGGTCATGTCAAAAAATGGCCGTTACTATGGAAACGGTAACATAAAAAGTTTATATTTTGGAAAAATATCTACTTATCAGTATAAATTAGACAGAGAGGTGTCTACACAATCTTAGATTATATTTTTCTGTTAGCTAGGACCCTCAGCTCTCATAATCTGCCTGTTTTCCATAGAGTTCATGGTGGGCGTGGCCGCTAGGGCTGTTACCATGGCAACACATAACGAAATACTGGAATTTAGAAAATACTGTATATTTGTCATTTAAGAGCATAAAATATATGGTAAGGCCTCTAATATATGTATTTCAACCTGCCCCACTGACTCCAACTACAATCTGAGCCATTTGAAGTCATGGGCGTGTAAAAAAGGGCCGTTGCTATGGAAACGGTCCCACAAAATGCTTATATTTGTGTAAAATATCTATGATTTATCAATACAAAATGGAAAACAACTGTCTGCACAATCTTAAATCATGTTTTTCTGTTAGCTAGGACCCTCAGCTCTCATAATCTGCCTGTTTTCCATAGAGTTCATGGTGGGCGTGGCCGCTAGGGCCGTTACCATGGTAACATAACGAAATACTGGAATTTAGAAAATACCGTATATTTGTCATTTAGCAGCATGAAATATACATGGTAAGGACTCTAATATATGTATTTTAATCAGCCCCACTGATTCCAACCACAATCTGAGTCATTTCAAGTCATGGGCGTGTATAAAAGGGCCGTTGCTATGGAAACGGTCCCACAAAATGCTGCTATTTGTGGAAAATATCTATGATTTATCAATACAAAATAGAAAACAACTGTCTGCACAATCTTAAATCATGTTTTTCTGTTAGCTAGGACCCTCAGCTCTCATAATCTGCCTGTTTTCCATAGAGTTCATGGTGGGCATGGCCGCTAGGGCCGTTACCATGGTAACATAACGAAATACTGGAATTTAGAAAATACTATATATCTGTAATTCAACATCACAAAAACAAATTGTAACCATCTAACTATATGTATTTTGGGGTGCCCGTTTGATTGCAAGTAGAATCAGAGACATTGGAAGGCACCGTCATGTCAAAACACGGCTGTTGCTATAGAAACAGTATGATAAAAATTGAATATTTCTGTAACTAATCAACACAAAACAAAGAACAAGTGTATGTACACCCTCAAATCGTGTTTATCTGTCAGCTAAATCTGAGTCATTGGAAGTCACCGTCATGTCAAAACATGGTTGTTGCTATAGAAATGTTATGGTGGATTTATAAATAGTAGTGAAAAAATATGTAACTATCCAATGCACCTATCCAATGCACTTTAAAGTAAGGGTCTCCACAACCTGAAATGATGTTTTTTCCCCCTGTACGTTAGCTAGGACCCTGGATATCATATCCTCCCTGACTGCCACAAAGGTGGATACTGGGCGACCACTAGGGCTGTTACCATGGTAATAAGATAGGAAATAACATATATGTGTAATTCAACAACGTGAAAATATTTAGTATGCATTTCATCTATTTCATGCAGCTCTTTTGAGTGCAATTTTTTTTTGTGCTTTCAAGGTCACAGTCAGGTACACGATTATAATTCTTATTATCCATTTGGTCTCAAACTGACGCCGATGGTGGGTGTGAGCACCAGCCCCATTACTATGGCAACGCACCATCAAAATATTGGAAATTGTTTGAAAATTACATATATATATTCTGTTTCAACAATAGAAAACACAAAATATTGGTCTTGATATATCATAAACTGCCAGAGTTATTACAGTCATAATCCAAATCACTTAAGGCCATAGTAATGTCAAAACAGGGTCGTTGTCATGCTAGTATTAATATGAAAACTGAGCAATTTAAAAAAAAAGGTGACAGATTTTTGTTATTACATAGCAGCAATTATGTTGCAAAGACAATTGTTCGCGTGTTCGGATAGCTCCGGGCAAGATGTGGGTGTCCATGTGGGTGTCCATGTGGGGGACCGTTGCAGTAACAACAGCTGATCCTAACTGGTTAGCTGTACTTGAGTAGTTATGCTTCCACCTCTATGCCTTGGAGTTGGGAGGGAGGCAATGGAGGCTTAATAGATGGATTCACCTCAGTCACAGAACCTAATATATTCATAAGATGATAAACTTGTCGGTCTGTAGCTAAACCTGTCTACTTGAAATAAATCTGAGAGGATTGGAATAGAATTTAGCATATTTTCCCCTAATCCTACCCATAAGAAATCTGCATGTTCATTAAGGATTAACAGCATGGCCAAGGTGGTCTAGGATTTGGACTTCATCAGAAACAGGGCCAAAGAATTGAATTTTTGGGTGCCTCATCATAGATCAAGTCCAGGATTAAAGTGTTGATACCTGCCTGGAGTTTTTTATATTTGTCACTGGGAAGACCTGTGGTGCAATTGCAGCTCAGCATTCTCATGACTTGCATGATTGGGGTACATGTATATTAGCCATGGACTTGATGTGTTGGGGACCATAAGGCCTATAAGTTTACATATTGGTTGCCCTTTACAGGTAAGCTGCAGTTCTTTTGGCTTTAGAGGAGATATGACCAATAGTTTGTGAGATTTTTCCTCTAATACTATCTTGCCTTAAGCATGGTTGGATAAAGGATGGGGTATATTTTTGGCAGAGTTTAGTGGCTAAGTCCATAATATTGTGAAATTAGTGAACACCAGCGGGTTTGTCTATCTATCTTTTACAGCTTTAAGGCGTTCTGCAGCCTTCCTTGAACTGAGCATTCTCTTATTAAAACTTGGGTGACTTTCTTACAAGTCTGATATGGTGAGGCACTCTTATCTGGCTTGAATCACATGCTAAGAAGGTCATGGTGAGGAGATTATCCAACCCTCCCCCGGTTTGGTTTGGCAGAATAAAGTCAGAACTCAGGATGGAGATATAGGTGTCATCTATACCTCCACCACTATGTTAGAAGAGAAAACATTTTTGCAATACTTGAGTAATGTCTCTATGGTTAGGATGAAGATGAGTGAATCCTCACTTCACCCTAGAGGGAATTCAAATTTACTTAGTATAGTTTGGTATGTAATTCTGAAGTCTGTCAATGCCTTATTGTATCTGTTCTTCATGATAACTCTGATTGATGGGTAATCCTCAACCTCATCCATAGTAGTGGGTGTTGCTGGAAGAGGAATTCTGCTGAAAATGTTCCGTACCTCTATCCCAAGGATGCTTTCTAACTTCTGATTCCTAATGACATCCATTTATAGAACTCCTTGAAGGGGCAAAGTGGAATACAAGTAGCTCTCACTCATGTCAACTGGGTGTGGACACTTATGTACCTCAGTTATCATTTCACAGATGACCATGAACTCAAAACCGACACATTAATTGCAGTTAGCAGTACAGTCAGAAATTAACTTTATAAAAATATATCATCACTAACACTATCTTTCATGTTGTGAAATCACAGAAATATGCCACTATTTTCTAAATATAGATTTCTTGATCATAATCTGCCTTAGCAGCGACCATATTTGGATATGATCATTGGGAATAAATGATTAACATTTTCAATGCAATCATTCAGGCTGCTTGCAATGGAGATATCTAGCATGTGTATACTGTTATATTGTTTTAAAATAATGTTAAACTAAAGACAATGCCACTTTCTGAAATGCCAATATATTAAAGATATGCTTTTGGTGCTCACAGCCACAGTACAACACCTACCAAGTGGTCAAAGTTAATACTGTAATGCGACAACACAGTAGATCAGAGTATCTCTAAGTACAGTGGTACCTTTTCAATATGAATTGGCTTATAAATACAATGAATTTTCAGAAGCTTTGCATATCTATTTGAACATTTGCATCTTCGTTTGTGTCCTACCAGGCATGATCTTGATTGATGAGGCCTTGATCTGGATTTGAACCAATAGGACAGTTGCACTTGTTTATAATTCATTATTTAGATACATAAATATCCCTTTCTTAAAAATCAATATTAGCTTTCTTATCATTCTTTTCCTTTAGCAACGGCATATTTTTATATGACTGACCTAAACTTATCCGGCTTTTGATTGCAATTAAAGGCGCAGCTTCAATTTTGTATAATTAGATGGCTACATTGTACTTCGTTACATTACAAATAAATGGTGGAAGCACTGTGGTATATTGGTGAAAGCCTTTCACTCTCATACGAGAGCTCTTGGATTCGATCCTTGATCGGTGCTTACATCACTGGGCAAGATGTTTTGCCCACATTTGTTTTGCTTGACCCAGATGTATGAAATGTGTACAAGGCAATGATAGTTGCAGGGCAGTAATATTACTAATGTGGTTATCCTGGGTAAGTAAGATACATTTATTATTATCTATTATTCTAAAACTCTTGTTTTTTGGTGCCTTACCATGGTAGCTACCTTGACAGTCTCACCCACAACCAACTTTGTGGCTACTAGGAAGCTTTCGATTATGATAGCTGACAGATAAACACCATTTTAGGCTGTACATACACTTGTTCTTTGTCTTGTGTTGAAATTTTCAATTTTTATCATACTGTTTCCATAGCAACAGCCATGTTTTGACATGACGGTGACTTCCAATGACTCTGATTCTACTTGCAATCAAACGGGCACCCCAAAATACATATAGTTATATGGGTACAATTTGTTTTTGTGATGTTGAATTACAGATATATAGTATTTTCTAAAATTCAATTCCTTGGTGTGTCACCATGGTAACGGCCCTAGTGGTCACGCCCACTACCAACTTTATGTAAAATAGGGAGAATATGAGGGCTGAAAGTCCTAGCTAACAGAAAAACATTATTTAAGATTGTGCAGACAGTTGTTTTCTATTTTGTATTGATAAATCATAGATATTTTCCACAAATATCAGCATTTTGTGGGAGCGTTTCCATAGCAACGGCCCTTTTTTACACGCCCATGACTTCAAATGACTCAGATTGTGGTTGGAATCAGTGGGGAAGCTTGAAATACATATATTAGAGGCCTTACCATATATTTTATGCTGCTAAATGACCAATATACGGTATTTTCTAAATTCCAGTATTTCGCTATGTGTTACCATGGTAACGGCCCTAGCGGCCACGCCCACCACCACCTTGATGTCAAACAAGCAAATTATGATAGCTGAGGGTCATAACTAATATAAAAACAATATCAAAGACTGTGCAGACACTTTTTTCTTTCTATTTTGTAATGGTTAGTTATAGATTTTTTTCACAAATAACAGCTTTTTGTTGGACCGTTTCCATAGCAACGGCCTTTTTTGACACGCCCATGACTTTAAATGGCTCAGATTGTGATTGCAATCTATCAGGCAGCTTGAAATACACATAATAGGATACTTACCATATATTTTATAGCTATTGAATTACAAAGATGCAGTATTTTCTAAGAATCCAGTATTTTTGATGTGTTACCATAGTAACGGTCCTACAGGCCACACCCACCACCAACTGTACGTGAAATAGGCAGATTATGATAGCTGAGGGTCCTAGCTAATAGAAAAACATACTTTAGGCTTGTGCATACACCTTTTTGGCTATTTCATATTTATAAGTTTAGAAAGTTGTCAAAAATGCCCGCTTTTTATGGTACCGTTTCCATAGTAACGGCCATTTTTGGACACGCCCATGACTTTAAATGGCTCTGATTATGGTTGCAATCGGTTTGGCACCTTAAAATACATATATTAGGATGCTTACCAAGTATTTTTAGATTCGTGAATTGGAATTATATGACTTTTCCTAAAATTCATATTTTTCTTGATCCGTTACCATGGTAACGGCCCTGGTGGCCACACCCACCACCAACTTTATGGCAAACAAGCAGATTCTGAGAGCTGAGGGTCCTAGCTAACAGAAAAACATCATTTAAAATTGTGCCTAAGGGGGGGGGGGGGGGGGGGGACCTTTTCGGTTTCTGGCCCATGGACTATAAGGACGTTCCTCAGTCATGTTTGTGCGCACCTCAGCTGTGCATCCTGGCTGGTTGTGTTACGTCATCACAACGCCGGGAGAGTATTGCGCGCGGTTAAACAATGTATGCGCACATTTAACACAATGCTTAATAATGGGTACGCGAGTGTGCGCAGTAAGAAGAACCCGGTAAATATAGATGAAATCAATAATTCTGTACCTGCGAAATCTATACCAAATATTAAATAGCTTGAGCTAAAAGATAACATTCGATGCCCCTTATGAATTTTCTACAGGCAAAGTAAAGATGGATGTCCTTTGGAATTCATAGTCATGGTCATCTACCTCCCAGTTTTTTGTACACTAAATTAACACAAAAAAGATAGCTGGAGAAAGAAATTCAAATAATTATATGCCGAAGAATCATTTGTCTATGACCTGGGTTCTTAATTATTTTGTCAGGTGCATGGCCAGAAATATTCTCGAAATTACGTCGCGGGCCACTGAGTATTACACATACATACAAAAAATGTATGGGACTGGCGTATCTTGCCCGAAAACATTGTGTATTCATTTTCTGGTTTTTCAATTCAGTTTAGCGAGCAAAGCGAGCAAGCCAAAGAAATTGACACATTAGAACCGTGAAATGTAATTTCGTCATCAAAATGTGCTAATTCAGAAAAGATATAAAAAATACAACGAGAATGCCAGGTAATTTTGATATTCTCGGGAGGGGGCTGCAACCCCCATCCCATCCCCATACACCTCCGCATACACCCGAATGCATGGCCTATCTAAGGACTGAGGAAGAATTTCAGAATACACATCCCGGTATCATAAATATTAATATTATTATTATTTTTCTTTGTTTGATGATAACTCTTTGGTTTGACTATTTTTCAAATTATGCGTGGTAGGACATGCTATGATAACTCCTTGGTAGGACAGGGAACAGATAATTATGATATGCTAATTGCAAGCGAACGAAGCTAAGATTTTTTTCAAATTATATATTTTGGCGGGCCGCATGAAATCGTCTCGCGGGCCGCAAGTGGCCCATGGGCGGCACTAATTAAGAACAAGGGGTCTAACTGGGCGTTGTGGCGTGCGCCTGTAATCCAGCTACCAGTGGAAGTTATAAACTGATTCAGCGGACCCAGGTTCGAGACTGAGTCACGTCTTTCGGATGGTGACGTTAAAGGTCGGTCCCAGACGTAAATAATCATATCTGATTGATACACGTCTGTAAAAACCCAATTACACACATACACACACGCCTGTAGTTGCAGTTGTGGTCCGACGCAAATTAATGAGAAAGGTTTTTACAGGAATGTCGCATTTATTTCTTTCATTTCAGTCAATGTTTCTTCTCATCTTTTCTTCCTTTCTTTCCAAACATTCCGTTATCATTCAGATCATTCCATAATTCTTGTACATTCCATGAAAACTAATATACCTGCTCCTTGCTTTGAGCCCTCTGTTTTGCTTATCTGAGGTAGAATCTTGTATGTATGTAGAGATGAAGTAATGATGGTTGGACAAAAAGAAGTGACTCCATGAGACAGTATACCTTGAGAAACCTTTTGGATTCCCTCTTCCACAAGCTCTAGCTCAGAGAAAAATTCATAACCAAAACCACCATTGATTTGCACATCAATGTAGCCAGGAACAATGATGGCATTCTGACAATCTATCTGGAAATCAACATACCCTTTCTCCTCCCAGAAAAGCTTTCTTGGATTGAGTATCTTCCCATTTCTCACCTGTAAGTTGTCTCGGATGATCTGACGCTGATGAAGGATGCGACGATTCCTGAACTGGATGATGGGATGGTTGGAAACAGATCCATTGGATGGCATCTTCAGCACGCACTGGCGTACTGTAAAGCCTAGACAAGGTCTGCCTCTCACTTGTGTGTATTTCCTTGGAAGATATCAGCATCGAAATTTATTCAGATTTGATGATAAGTTTTTTTCGAGATCGCTCCTTGATTCTGAATCTTGAAGTAGAAAACATCACAGGATGTGATAGATTCAAGATGATTCTACTCCACAAATGCAACCAACATTTTCTGTATTTGGAGCCTCTATCTTGCCTGCCTCCAATGCACAAAGCTACATGTATAGTGCCCAGTGCATATGTCAGGCATGCACACACAAATTTACACAAAAGGCCTATTCAGTAGAGTGCACTCAAAAGGACACTCAAAGGGTCAAGCCTAGTCTTTGCTTCAGACCCAGATTTGCAATAACACCAAAAAAAAACATTTTCAAATGAACATTCATAACATGGCTCCTTTAAATTAGGTCACTAATTTACTAAACAGGATATTAATGCAAATTAACACAAGCAAGTTTGAAATTCAATGACTCCTCTTAATACGTAAATGTGTTATCAACAAGATATAAATCCATGTAACATAAATTTAACAATAATCTCATCTCAGTTTCAAGTCTTGAAATATAAATGATAAACGATGATGTACATGCAACTGCTAGCAAAATTATCATTAAGTCAGATTGTATTCAGCTATGAAACCTGAATATTTTTTTCACATAAAAAAAGTATATTATCAACACCTTCATACACTCATAATACTTTGAGCCTGTAGTAAACAACAACCTGTGATATTTCATAATATATTACACACATGTATATCATTAACAAAAACTCAACCAGCATTACCAGGTAATCAGCACTAATTGTTTTAAGCTCATGATAACTTTTAGATTTAAGAAAGTGACTACCATGAAATTTCTTTATGTGTGTGTTTGCATGAAATATAAGATAATCAGTTATTGAATAATAACCACATTAATTATTATATCCACCTTGAAGTGGGTTTGTTTGGTTACCCAAATCATGGTATTACTTGCAATTCAAAATAATTTTCAAAATATCACCTTATTAACACTTATAATACAACGTTATCAAGAAAATACCTCTCTCCTTTGCTATAAATTCTCAATTGATAAAGAAACTTATACATTTAAATGAATGGATATCGGTCAAGACATCATTTATAAGAATTTGTTAAATTGAAAGTTCTTTTCGATGTATTTAAGTCCTCTTCATCAATCAAGTGACAAATTGATTTCTGATCACAGTTCCTTGAAATTATAGTCTTTAGAAATTTACAAGTCTGCTCCTTGTCTGGGAATCACTCCTGGTCTTCCTGTGGGACAAGTAGTATTAGTTTATGAATTGGACGGTCAAGGTAAGTATGTGGGACAGTTCGCTTTCCTTCTGCGTTCAGTTTTCGCTCACCCATCGCGATCTTGACCTTACGAACATGGTTATCGTCTGAGGGATAGGTTTCAGCGATCCTACCTATTGGCCAAACGTTTCTGGGAGCATTGTCGTCCTTTACAATCACATCTCCGACTCTCAGATTTCGTTGTGGAATACAGGTCAGCCCGCTGAAAGCATCCTGGTGGGGGAAGAATAATGTTAGTCTTCATAGTTACGAGATGGTTCGGAGTCAGCGGTACGGGATGCATAGGGTCACTCAGATTGTCTGTCCTCGGTGGTCTGCTATTGACAATCGTGGCTGCTTCATACATTAGAGTTCGTAAAGACTCGTCATCTAGTTGTCTACCAGAATGTTCTGACATTCCCCCATATGGCTTGCTGAGGGAACATTGAATTTGAACTCCACGTAATCACATCCATCATTCAGTAGAATGTTCTTGAGCTTGGCATGGTCCAGTTCCTTCCAGTCCCTCTGGAATTCAGATGCAGCCCCAACAAAATTCGTACCTCTGTCGCACCGCAGTTGGCGTACTGGACCTCTAATGGCTACAAAGCGACGGTATGCCTGGATAAATGAGTCTGTGTCCATGCTGTTAAGGGTCTCAATATGGATGGCTCTCGACGCCATGCATGTAAACAAGAGTCCATATCTCTTCAGTTCCTTCCTACCCTCTTTTATCAACCACGGTCCGAAACAATCCATTCCACAGAATGTGAATGGTGGTGCCGGTGTAAGTCTGTCTGGGGGTAGATCGGACATCTTCTGCATCAAAGTAGGACTGCGTAGTCTATTGCAGGTTACGCATGAACGAATATACTTAGACACTCTGTTGCTACCTCCAATCAACCAGAATCCACTTTGTCTGATCTGGTTTAGTGTCATTCCCCTTCCTTGGTGTGCCGTCTGTTCATGAAAATGACCTATTATGAGCTCAGTCATGTGATGGTTCCGAGGAAGAATTATGGGATGCTTGACATCATATGTTTCATCGCATTTACAAACTCGCCGGATTCCTCGGTCATCCAAGAAAGGGTCAAGCCTGTGGAGTTGACTGGCTGTCTTTATCTGACGTCTTTCCTTTCGGCCTGGCAAATTATCTCGCCCGTTTGGGGTAGTTAGAGTTTGGATTTCATCTGGAAAGGTTTCCTTCTGTACCATTCTTACTATCTCAATTTCAGCCTTCTTCAGATACTCCAGACTGATGCCCCTCTCCTCATCAGGATCTTTGCTCTGGCTTCTGGTGGCTTCCAAGTCGAAAATCGATTCAGCCTACTGGAGTCAAGGCAATGTACTGTCTGAGATGTATGAACCTCTTCAACTCTGGAGACAGACCTCTCGACCCTTCATCAGCTGGGTTCTCCTTGGATTCCACATGTCTCCATTGGGAAGGAGTGGAGTGACTTCGAATTTGATGGATCCTGTTAGCCACAAAAACATGGAAGCGTTTCTCAGCATTCTTTATATACCAAAGAACTACCTTGCTATCCGTCCAGAATGTATGTGTAGCCTTTTCAAGTCGTAGTGCTGCTTCCAGGAAGGCCTTTATATTGACAGCAACAACAGCTGCTGTCAATTCCAAACGGGGAATTGGTACTGCCTTCAGTGGTGTTACTCTAGCCTTTCCAATAACAAGGGAGCAATGAACTTGTCCTTCTGGATTAACAACTTTCAGGTAAGTACACTCTCCATATCCACTGGAACTTGCATCAGAAAAGTGATGGTATTCTACAGATCTCACTTCTCCAAAGTCAACTGCCTTGTAGCATCTGTCGATTGATATGGTAGGGAGTGTTAGCAGGTCACTTCTCCATCTCACCCATCGTTCTCTCAGATGATCAGGAAGGGGGTCATCCCAGTCGACTGAGGAGTTGCATAGTTCCTGAAGAATTTTCTTGCCTCTCAAGACAACTGGAGCTATCAGTCCCAGTGGATCATATACGGACATCACTGTCGACAATACTCCTCGGCGAGTGAGAGGTTTATCTTGAAGGGTAAGTCTGAAATTGAATGTGTCTGACTCAATGCACCACTGGACACCAAGAGCCCTTTCGATTGGTAAGTCGTCATGTTGAAGGTTGATTTCTCTTACATTTTTGGCCCTGTCCATCTCTGGTACATAATTCAGCACCTCTCTGTCATTAGATACAAACTTATGCAAATGTAAGCCCCCCTTTTCGCACAGCATCTTGGTTCTGGTGACCAGTTGTATCACCTCCTGTGGCGTAGACATAGACTTAAGTCCGTCATCAACGTAGAAGTCTCGATGAATGAAATTTTTACGTCCACACCAAATTCAGTGGCATGATCATTTGCTAGTTGTCGAAGTCCAAAGTTAGCACACCCAGGCGACAATTCAGCTCCAAATAGATGTACTGTCATGCGATAAACACTGGGGTCTACTTCAAGGTTTCCGCCTTTCCACCACAGGAATCTTGTACAGTCTCTATCCTATTTGTTAACCTTGAATTAATGAAACATTTCTTGTATGTCGCACATGAATGCAATATTCTCCAGACGAAAGCGACATAACACTCCAGTGAGTTTGTTTGTGAGGTCTGGTCCGGTAAGCAAGTGTCTGTTCAAAGAATGACCTCTGTGTTGTGCACTACAATCAAATACAACTCTTAACTTGTTAGGTTGTACTACACCATGATGTGGTATGTACCAGGTGGTACCAACAGCATCAGACATTGGAGCAGTTTCGGTATATCCTTTGCTGATTAGTGTCTCCATCACTTCCGTATACTTCTTCTGGTATTCTATGTTGTGCCTGAACTTCTTTTCTAGAGATACAAGTCTTGACCTTGCCTGGGCCTTGTTGTTTAGAAGTTCAGGTCGTTCATCCTTAAATGAAAGAGGCATCTCATAGTGTCCATCACTGATATGTATTCCTTTATTCATGATATCAAGGAACTTCATGTCATTTTGGGAGAAACCCTGATAGCAGAAAGTGGTAAAAATTACGTGATATTTACGTCGTGGTTTTCGTCTTTTTTACGTCCTGTAATTACGTCAATAAGACAACTTGCACCAACGCAAGACGTCAAGAGGACGTCTTATTTTGACGTCATCTGTACACTGTAAAAACTGAAGTGCTGTATATAGCACTTTTTGAGGGCATGCATAGGGACTGCACTCAGAGTGCTATTGAATGCACACAGCGTGCTATTTCAGCACTTTCACGGGAGCTGGACCGGCTCCTTAAACTGCTAAACATTCATTAAAAAAATGATTTGGGCGAGCTTCGAACCAGGGTCCGCTGATCGAGAATTGCTGGCATTACCGCTAGACTAACTCACATTGTACGATTTAGAGCAGATCATATTGTTACATAGTGAATTTACGACACCACATAGTTCTTGTTATCTACTTGACTCCCATGACTAAACTGGATTGCAAGAAGCATTCGTTAGTCCATCGGTAACGTCAGCGCCTCTCAATCAGCGGAACCTGGTTCGAGGCTCGCCACGGTCACATTTTTTTTTGCTGTTAAATTAGCACACTACAAGTGCTATAAACAGCATTGCAGGTGCAGTCACTATACATGCCCCTAAACGTAGCACTTTAGTTTTTACAGTATACAAGACGTAGAGATGACGTCAAAATAAGACGTCCTCTTGACGTCTTGCGTTGGTGCAAGTTGTCGTCTTATTGACGTAATTACAGGACGTAAAAAAGACGAAAACCCCGACGTAAATATCACGTCATTTTTTAACACTTTCTGCTATCAGGGAAGCTGTCTCTTCATCGCTTGTGTCTCTGAAGTCAGATTCCAAGATGTCCTTTACTTGTAAGGGGGTAATCTCTTCCTTGATAGTCACTCTCTCAGAAAGAAAGACTTTCTTTCTGTCTATGGCTACTGGATCTGGAATCTCCCTTGACATCAATCTATGACAAGTGCCAATATGATCATCATTCTTGCCATCATAGTGGATATGTTGTATCGTTCCCACGATACTCCATCCCAGGTCAGTACGTATTCCATAATGTCCTTCATTGTCTGGTGCCGGAATCACCTCTCTTGGCATAAGGGCCTTTGAGCAATCATATCCTATTAGAAGACCTATGTCACATTCTTGCAGAGGAATGAGTTTACTGCTGAGCTTTCTCAGGTGTGGGATAGATTTGGCCGTCTCTGAAGTAGGCACGTGTGCTCTGTCGGCAGGCATGATATCCCTCGTGTATGTCCGTGGCAAGGCCAATCTGTTCTCGCCATCATAAGCTCGTACATGCAGTCCATCCACTCGTTCACTGCTTATTCTTTGGTTCTTCTTGGATAGCGTGGAGAGTTTTAAGTGGACTTGAACACCTTTCAGTCCCATTTTCTCCTTGATTGATTTGAGTAGGAAAGTTGTATCTGACTGGGTATCAAGTAGAGCATATGTCAACGTTTCATCAGAACTGTCCTTGTGCGACAACCAAACAAGAACTTGTAGACTGGTGTTCTTGTTCACTACTGGGCTTGTATGCGAGTCTCTCAACATCAGAATTTATCTTGTCAATATTCATCGTCTGTCTGATATCACTGTGGAGTGGGGTAGGATGTTGTTTCTTACAAGTCCCAAACGTCAGTCTTCGCCGGCAGATCCTTGTCATGTGACCCTTTCTTAAACAGCCGTAACACAGCCCATTATTCTTGATGAATTCCCTTTTCACCTCAAGCCTCAACTTCCCAAAGGACTTGCACTTGTCCATGTGATGATCACCTTTACAATAAATGCAAACGGGTGATTGAGTGTGAGTGTTCATCGTTCTGACACTGGATGTGTTACCACGACTTGGTCTGGGTCACATGCAATAGTAGATTCATCTTCAACAAATTCGACAAAGACTGCAAACGGAGGGAAGGCACCTGTATCTCTTCTCCACTGGACAACTGTTCGGCCCCAACGTGTTATCAACCAATCTGGTAACTTCGCCGTGATCTTCCTGTTTTCTCTTTCATCGTCAAGATGACTGAGATGATGAACAGTCTTTGATGCCGTATGGCACTGTCTCAAGAAATCAGAAAGTCTTCGTAGTCCCGCAGAATCCTTCGCTGCTATCTTGGGCCAGTTATCAAGTCGATCTAAGTCATAACCTTCCACCATTTCTTTAGGTTCATCTCGCAAGTATTTAAGTAGATAGAAAAACCTCTCGTGTGGTGGAATCTTGCTATGTTCAATCAGTAGATTATAGCTCATCTTCCCAGTGGGATAGTTCAAGGATTTGCCATCGAAAATAGGAGGTTCTGGCAATGGAAGTCGGTGGAAATCAAGTGTATCTCTCAAGTCACTTGTTAGCTCTGCTTGAACAACCGAAATATCTTTACTTTCAGGTAGATGAGGAGTCCCAACATCAGACCCGGTCTGTGCAGGAACGTTCACCCGAGATTCATGTACAGACCTGCCATGACGTGCATCTGATTTTACACTGGATGATTCAAGGCGTGCAGTGTCTTCAAAATATCGAAGGTTTCTTTCATGACTAGAGTATGGTCTCTTTCAACTTCATCCAACTGAGAAAGGATGTCCTCATCATCTGATCATACAGCTGAGTACTCTTCTTGAGCTTCGATAAGTTTATCCATACAAACTTGGAGGGAATCTCTACTCTGCTTTATAATCTCATAGTCTCCTTCAAGCAACAATGCTCTCAGTTTGCTGCAAGAACGTCTCCACTTACTGAGAGCACTTCTCCAAGCACGTGTTTTCATATCTATACTCTACTGTGAGCCCTTTTCTGTTGGCCGTCTTATTCTTATTTCTGGAACTTCGGCCATCTCGTGATCAATTTGACCTCTGTCATCCATGCTTCAGTCTGGAAAAACTTCGATGTAGACCGAGTTTTCACTGTAGTTGCAGTTGTGGTCCGACGCAAATTGAAAAAAATATTGAAAAAAAATTGACACCTATAATCATACCGATAGTTAGGATATTACTTAAAACTTAAGATTTTTTTTCAAATTAGATATTTTGGCGGGCCGCATGAAATCGTCTCGCGGGCCGCAAGTGGCCGATGGGCGGCACTAATTAAGAACAAGGGGTCTATGCCTGTAGTTGCAGTTGTGGTCCGACGCAAATTAATGACAGACAAAGGTTTTTACAGGAATGTCGCATTTATTTCTTTCATTTCAGTCAATGTTTCTTCTCATCTTTTCTTCCTTTCTTTCCAAACATTCCGTTATCATTCAGATCATTCCATAATTCTTGTACATTCCATGAAAACTAATATACCTGCTCCTTGCTTTGAACCCTCTGTTTTGCTTATCTGAGGTAGAATTTTCTTGTATGTATGTAGAGATGAAGTAATGATGGTTGGACAAAAAGAAGTGACTCCATGAGACAGTATACCTTGAGAAACCTTTTGGATTCCCTCTTCCACAAGCTCTAGCTCAGAGGAAAAGTCATAACCAAAACCACCATTGATTTGCACATCAATGTAGCCAGGAACAATGATGGCATTCTGACAATCTATCTGGAAATCAGCATAGCCTTTCTCCTCCCAGAAAAGCTTTCTTGGATTGAGTATCTTCCCGTTTCTCACCCATAAGTTGTCTCGGATAATCTGACGCTGATGAAGGATGCGACAATTCCTGAACTGGATGATGGGATGGTTGGAAACAGATCCATTGGATGGCATCTTCAGCACGCACTGGCGTACTGTAAAGCCTAGACAAGGTCTGCCTCTCACTTGTGTGTATTTCCTTGGAAGATATCAGCATCGAAATTTATTCAGATTTGATGATAAGTTTTTTTTCTAGATCGCTCCTTGATTCTGAATCTTGAAGTAGAAAACATCATAGGATGTAATAGATTCAAGATGATTCTACTCCACAAATGCAACCAACATTTTCTGTATTTGGAGCCTCTATCTTGCCTGCCTCCAATGCACAAAGCTACATGTATAGTGCCCAGTGCATATGTCAGGCATGCAAACACAAATTTACACAAAAGGCCTATTCAGTAGAGTGCACTCAAAAGGACACTCAAAGGGTCAAGCCTAGTCTTTGCTTCAGACTCAGATTTGCAATAACACAAAAAAAACAATTTCCTTCTTTTTTATACACTGGTTCAAAAGTGTGCTTTTGACTGTCACATGAACTGTTAATTCACTCTTCGTACGTAGAATATAGACAATAAGCCAGTTCGGGTTAGCGCATGGTACTGAGATTGTACAAATGACCCCAAATATCCACAGATATTTTAGACATGGAGGGTCCCTTTATGTGCACTTCAGAAAAATAACTCTGGGAGTGATAGAGGTGCCTCATGAATAGCTTTTGTTTCCCCCTTTAAAAAGAATACTTCCACCTGGATATCATGGAATGCACCATTAGTGCATAATTGAATAATGATTACATGACATTCATGAGCACATATCGAATATTAGTGTCAGTGGCCCGTATTCTGAACTCCGGTTTAACTTAAACTCGAGTCTAAGTGTGGTTTAAATCTGCCCTTTAGACCGGAGTTTAAGAAAATCACATTCTGAACTCCGGTTTAGCTTAAACTCCGGTCTAAGCGTGGTTTAACTTTGTACAGAAAGTTAGACTGCAGCTAGGGGTAGTTTAAGTCCGGTTTAACTTTTCTTCATGCATGGCCACCGCAGGATAATGTTTGCAACTGAGGCGGAAGAGTGTTATTACGAAAGGTTTTAAAGTCTGTTGGCACCAGCTTAGAGAAAGGTAAATTTACCTTCGTAAAGAGGAAAATCTTCTTTTTCTTTTTCTTTTTAGCTGGATCTAGAATCGTAGTTAGATTTAACGTTTACCAGCAGTATTCATGACAAGCGCTGTCATTATCGCAGAACTGACTTTGCAACAATCTTCCGCGCTCGCGCGCGAGCAAGCATAGCTCTTTTCACCCTAACCCAAGCCGGGCCGGCAGGCCCAGGCGACGCGACCGATACCCTTTTATCTCATCCCACGCAGTGCTGAGCTAGCTAGCTGAGCCAGGCAGTCGGAGCTGACTGTTGTTGGGAAGTTGGGTTCCGAAGTTACAGCTACAGAAAAAAAATTCAACAAAACTAGAAAAACAGATAGGGCCTAGATCAATAAGAGCTCAGCTCCAGAGATTATTGCAATTCCGCCTGCAATTTCAAAATTTGACAGCTGACTCATCACTCAGATTTAACCGTAACGTTAAAATTCTACCCTGCTCGACCTCTAGTATAGCCAATATCTTACTTCAAGTTCAACCTTCGATCGTACTAAAATAGGGTCTAACTTTTAGAATCTATATAGGCCTAAGTATAAGTTAGTACAGTAGACTTAGTCTTAGACTAATATTCAAACGTAGTTTAGTCTTTACAACTTTCACTATAAAGTTTAGCTTTCAGTATAAGTAGTTTATTGTCTTGTTATTTGTTCATATCTGCGTGATAACCTGATGAGTTGCAGATCGAAAAGCTTCGTTGTCATTTTAATTTGTTATCGTTTTAATGTTTTAATATGTTACTGTTTAAAGCCATTTATAAAGTATGTCTGACGTTATGTCTATTTAGAGTCGAGATGCTGTCTTGGAAAAAGGAGAAACATTAATAATAAAGTTAGTCCAGGAACTTGGCAATGCATTGTCACCAGATTATTTTTGTAGGCCATGCAGCAGCTAGTAGCAACTAACGCCAGGTTCTAAAGTAACACCAGTGCCCTTTTTTATTATAGATCTATGACATATAGGCCTAGATCTATAGATGTCTGAAGTAGATCTAGCTAGGCCTAACTCTTGATTACATGCATTCAAATTGCGTACTACATTATCTCCGAAAATGTGCCCTTCATATGGTACCCGGTAAAGTCTAGGCCTAGGCCTACAACCGTATTGACTTTTCAATGAAATGAAACGAACAAGTTTGTTTTTTGGTCTAAAAGTAGGCCTACTGTATAGGGTATAGGTCTAGCTCTAACTGTTTTTTTAATTAATTACCTCTAGTCTAGGCCTAGATCTAGATACGGTATATCTTATTTTTTGTTTGTTTTGTTGTTTTCAAAATGGCCCCTGTGCCTCATAACAAAATTGATATCTAATCTCTCAGCCTCAGGCTATAAATTATAAAGAGGTCTATAGCCTGGGTCCGTTCCTTTTGCTCTGAATCTAGACCTAGTCAAATTTACAAAGTGACGGTGTTGCGTTTGCCTCACCAATCAGTGGCAGGTGGGGGTTCTCGAGGTGCGGACACCCCCCCCCCCCCCATTTTTTTATTTTTCATTTTTGCTCTGCTTTAATTGTCGGACGTAACTGTAAGTCATCAAACTTTTTTATTTCCCTGAAATCAACCCCCAAATCTGAAGCTTTTTATATCCGGGAAACAGACTTGTATGGGTTGGTCAAACCTTTTTTTTTTTTTTCAAACCTTTTTTGTTTTCCCGAGACATGTTTTTATAATGTCTGAATAAACCTCCAAATCTAAAGCTTTTTGTTTTTGTTTTACTTTTTGTTGTGTGTCAATTACTTTACTTAATTGAGCCCCTTTTCAAAATACAAAATCCTTCATCCGCTCTGCTCCCACATGATGGACATTGCAGGCCTAATTGTTGGATACATGTAGATCTAACTTTAGTTTTAGATCTAGAGTCTACCATGATTTTTTTTTCACCAGCCCTCAAAAAGTTACAATTATTTATTTGATTATGGAAACAAAAAATTGAGTGAAATTATTATGTTGATATATGTATACTAACTTACTGAATAATGTTCTACATAATTATGTCAAAGTTTGTTTTGTTGTGGAAATGAAAATAAATTGAATTGAATTGAAGTTGTTCAGTGGGGGCAGTGGTTATGAGATGTTTTCCTCTATAATTTTTTTTTTTCCTAAATAATCCGACAAGCAAAAAAAAAGGGGGGGCGTTCTTGCTGGGTCCCCCCCCCCCCTCCCAGCCGATGCTAGTGATCCAGCCATTTTGAAATGGAAGAAGGAGCTGAATACAGAGGCGTAGTGCCTGCGTTCGATATCTTCCCTGGGACTAGGTATCCGTATAGTAATACATGCATAAACCGACCAACCTAACCTTAAATAATCGTTCACTATGATCCACAAAACTCCAGTAGGCTAATCATGACAAATGAAGTGCCAAATGGTATGCCTTTAATTTGTGTATAGAGTATTTCATGACATTTCTTGATTAAACATCCTAAAAATGAAAGGAATAAGCAAATCAGTTCAGTCTTCTTGAAGATAAATTCAGCTCTACTGGGCATGCGCAGTAGCAGCAGACTACATCTCCATGGCAACTAAACCACAGTTTAACTTAGACTGGACTTAGACTCTAGTTTAACTAAACTGGACTTTCAGAAACAGAAATGGAGTTAAACCCGACATGCAGTCTAAGTCGGGTTTAGTTAGACTCTGGTTTAACTTAGACTGGAGTTTAAGTTAAACCGGAGTTCAGAATACGGGCCAGTGGGTTTTAGAATTTTGGTACAGATGACCTTTATCTGCTCATGCTCAGATTGCATCCCCGAAGTGGCTTATTGCATGTTATGTCGTTACCGTGACATTTATGTTTGAAATAGTCGTGAACAGGCGCGTGTCACAAAGTCCAAAAAATAATACCCCCAAAGTCCAAAAAATAATGAGCTCACGCAAATAATCAAACTTTTCCTCCTGGGAAAATCTAGAAAATCATACTTTTTAGCACGTGCAGTATTTAACAATTTAAATAAATGTCCACGACTGTCCTCAACCCATATGGAATCTCCTTACATTCTTGTCTTCCTGTGCTCGAGAATGTCCATGGGTGTTCAAGGGGTTGTGTCGCCTGTTCCCGAAAGCTTGCTCGAAGTATGACGTTGGCATGGTTGGATTCGGTTGTAAATGTAGCTTGTCCAGACGAAGGATCTCGTCTCAGAGGTAAGACGATCTGCCCTGGAAGATCTGTCCAAGAAGATTTTGGAATTCCCAGAATTCCCTGAACCCAGCTGCCTGACTATGGTGTCAGAGCCACGATGTGGAGCTGTAGAGAAGTTTTGTCCTGGCCTGTTTTGCCCGGATTTATAGATAGATGCCAACCAAAAGTAAGAAATTACTTGCTGCACATCTCATCTCCTCACACACTCACTCAGCACGCAGGTCCTGCCTTGACCAGTGCCAAAGTTGCTCTCGCAGTGGCAAGCTCATACAACATACAATTAGCACTCATGCACAGCTCATTGCACAAGGGACCACTGCTCAGCACACAACCAGAGCACTCTAGCCTGTGAGCCTATTGTTCCCTTGGGTTGAAAGTGATGCTATTCCCTTGTAATTGCTCGATTGAAATTCCTGGTTACTTTGTGACATTTTCCCCCTCCTTAAAGAAATTAATTATATATTTAATTTCAATAAATATATAATTTAGCTAACTAGAAGTGTCGTTTTGAAAACTTGAGGGAAAAAAAACACAGAAAAATTAAGTGGAAAAAAATAACTTGCTAATCATTTCTGTCTCTACGTCTACATTTAACCCCCTTAAGGATCTGGGATTCTGCTCAGATAGTCAGCTATGTTCTCACTACTCTTTATGGCAGTGATCGAGGTTGAAGAGCCAACGCCCATCTCAAGATCCTCCCATTTGCTACTTTGCAGGTTGACTCCAGTCGGTCTTTGAGGTCCAAGACGTACTGATAAGTAGCTCCTCACACACTCACTCAGCACGCAGGTCCTGCCTTGACCAGTGCCAAAGTTGCTCTCGCAGTGGCAAGCTCGTACAGCATACAATTAGCACTCATGCACAGCTCATTGCACAAGGTACCACTGCTCAGCACACATCATTCACACAACTCTCCTATTCAACCAGAGCACTCTAGCCTGTGAGCCTATTGTTCCCTTGGGTTGAAAGTGATGCTATTCCCTAGTAATTCCTGGTTACTTTGTGACAGCGCGCCAGAAGGTGTTTTTTTTTTTTTTTTTTTTTGGGGGGGGGGGGGGGCAAACATTTTGAGGGGCCCCACCTTACACGCTTGCTACCTGCTTACAGCCCTACAATATTTGAAGCACTGTAATCATCCATTGTTTTTCAATATCCCTCCTTACACCAGAAATGGGGTTATTTTGTTTCTGCATTTTGTGTACAAATCTTTAAAAACGTTTTGCTATACCGGCACCTCGCTGCCTGAATATGATGATATTCAGGCACCTTGCAAAATTATTTTATTATAAAAATGCGGGGGCGCTGCAGCCCCGCCTAGTACACCTATGGGGCTATTCATGCTAAAAATCCTTAGGAGAATATTGGAACTCAGCCACCAAGAGAATGTTTTAAAGCATATTAGAGAATCATTAAACATTTTATCTTTTCTTAAGACGGAACAGTCTTAATAGAACAGAATTTAAGCAAATTATGACTATTTTTTCTTCGTATGACTTCTTGGTGAGGGGGCGTAGCGACCGAGCGAAAAAGTTGCTTTCGTAATACATGTATTGATATTTTGCATTCAATAGAAACTTTACACACAGGGAGGTCACAGCTTACTTAGAATTGTGACTTACTTAGAATTTCAGGATAAACATTGTTTGGATAAATATTTTTTTTGAGAATTTGTGTAAAACTACGTGAGTGAAATGTGTTTCGTGTGTCGATGTAATAATGACCCATTTGCGTGTTCTTGTGATTGTGTGTCTGGAACTGTGTGTGGATGTCAAACTCAACTCTTGTTAAAGTGTTGAAAATAAACGTAAAATTTAATTACAGAATTGCAACACCAGATTGGATAGGCCTCAACGACTTTCGGCTTTTCTAAGACCTTGGACTGACTTTGACAAATGACGTAACTTTCATGCTCAGTGCAGGTTCTGCGCATCGATAGGGAGGCGCTCAGAGATCTTATAATTAGACACTTAACATTATGTAAAGTTGTATATGGCGCCTGATATGGCACCTTCTTAGAGTCAAACTCAGTCTTTGGTCTTAGGATCGCAAGGTCCATGATAACATAAAATGAATATATGATCCCAGAACAGTCTTAAACTATGAAACTTAACTACAATAATAACAATAATGATGATGATCATAATATTAACCAAACTGTGCCCTTTTCTTACATATAGCACATTGCATAATGTTCGCTAAAAAGTGTCCTCTTTGACCTTTGACCTCATGGACCAAACATAATTATTTCCTTCCGAAGTCATATGAGCACACCCTGCAAATTTGGTGAAAATCCAATTATTCGTTCTCGTCGAGTTGCAGATTTAGATGTCGTTGATGACCCTAAATGACCTTTGACCTTTTACCACATGACCCCAACATTCAATAATTTCCTTCTGAAGTCACAATGAACACATCCTGCAAATTTGGTAAAAATCCGATCATCCGTTGTGGAATTATCGGGAGATTAAGCTTATTTAATGCACTGTTGACCCCTGTGACCATTGACCTTTGACCTCATGACCACAAAATTTAATGTATTCTTTCTTACCTCATCATAAACTCACCCTGCGAATTTGGTTAAAATGCGTCCATCCCCGTTCTCAAGTTAATTAAGCTTATTTAATGTACTTTATGACCCCTGTGACCTTCGACCTTTGACCTCATGATTCCAAAATGTTATCGTTTCTTTTTTTCCTCATTATAAACCCACCCTGCGAATTTGATGAAACTTCGGTCATCCGTTCTCAAGTTATCTTGTACACAATCAAACAAACAAACATACAAACAAACCAACCTATCTTCAGTCACAGCAATCAGAATCAAAATCAGCCTAGAAATGATGGAGAAGAAGCAAATTTTAAAAAGCTTCGAGCACACACAGGCACACACACCCACACGCACACAGCTTTACATGGCTTTACTTCCGAGGACAAGTATTGTTCCTCTATTGTTCATCCGTCCTCGGACAGTCGACGGAATAAGGCACAAATTCATTGTTCGACGTTCGAGGACTATTGTCCGGCTTCCGAGGACCATTGTTCTCATGATTTTTTTTTGTTCTCTGTCCGAAAATGTCCTCGGACATACGGCTAAACACTCCCACACACACACACATACACACAAATACAAACAAACAAAGCGGGTACACATACGGAGCTCGTTTCATATAGTCCCCTCGCTTACTTCGTTCGGCGGGGACAATTGTTGAGGTAAAGTGATTCTGATGAAAACAGCGATTTGCACATTTGTGGGGTGTTGTTGCACTTTTCACGTCAAAATTGAACATTTTTACATATCACGTCGTCACGTTTGCACATAAGTGGTTGATAAATTTTTACAGATTAGCACATTTATGGGCCCCGCGTTTGCACAAATATGGTTGTTTGCACATAATAGGTTTTTGCACATATCACGGCTCCACACCCCCCTAGCAAGGACCTGCCTTTGGCAGGTCCGTATTGATTATAACAAACAGGTCCACTTTTGCAAAAAACGACCCACCCCTTTAGAAACCCTGGCTACGGGCCTGTTAGACCTACCAGGATTAACAGGTACAGGATTGACTGAATTCTCCACTTGAAGGAACTTCCGAACTTGTGATCTTTATACAAGGGTAAATCATACAACAGATTGGTTTTGTGAAAAAAGGGAGCTTTACGAATTGAGTTCATTTAGTAACTCAAAAAAAAAGAGGGCGATAAAAACAAAGGAATATCCAGGCTGTATTTCCTCAAATTGAAATTTGGAAGAAAAAAAAGGTACCAAAAGCTTCTCAATTTTTACTTTAAACATATGTTTATTGAACGATTGAGGGGGAGAGAAGAGGAAGAAGGTGGGTAATTTGGATAGACGGAATCATGGCTTGAAAAGAGAGGCGCAAAGGGCCAGGGGATGGAATTCGGTGAAAGGCAGAGAGCACTGTGGTATATTGGTAAAGGCTGTGTCAGGTGCTGTAGCACCCCCTGCAATTTGTTTTTTCTTTAAAAAGTATAGTTAAAAGGAGACCCTAAAACGCTGAGGACCCTTTTTTTTTTTTGCTTGTCAGAGATTTTTGGACTTAAAAAGAGACACTAAAATGCCGAGGACTTTTTTTTTTTTTGGGGGGGGGGGGGGGGGTCACAGCACCTCCAGTAACAAAATCGTTCCCAGGCGCCTGGGCTGTGTTTGACTCTCAACACGAGATCCTTGCTCGGGTAAAGTGTTTTACCTACGTTTCTCCCTCTCAACCCAGGTGTATTAAATGGGTACCAGGCAATGCAGGGACAGTAATAACTGCGTGGCCCTCAGGAAGAACAGAACGTACATGTATTAATACTGATGATAGTGATTAGGCTTCTCTCTTAACATATTATAATTGCTGTTGTTATAGTTGTAGAACAACACGATTGCCATAGCCCATGGATACTGCACTAAGTGTGAGAGAGAAAGAAAGAGAGAGAGAGGGAGAGGAGAGCTAGAGAGAGGAAGAGAGAGAGAGAGAAAGAAGGAGATAAAGCAGACATCTAACTGGAGACGAGCAGGGAGACGAGTTGGCTCAGTCGGTAAAGTGTCTGCCTGTCGAACCAGAGATCGTGGGTTCGAATCCACCCCAGGCGGATGACTGAAGCCTGCATTGTGTGTTAACGTGCCCCTCCCTTGTTTCATAGATGCAGGCTATGTTACAGTGGAAATCACTCTGTCCCTCGGAAAGGACGTTAAGTGGAGTTCATAATAATAATAATCAGGCATAGGCAAACTTCAAAAGGCCACTGACTTTCACATAATTATACTTCACAACACCCACTTGCTTTGCTCGCTATATCATGTAAGTTTCATAATGACTCCTGCTAAATATTGCACCCCAATATAGGATAAAGTGTATAAAACAGCATTTGCAAAGGTTCTCAACTTTAGGTAGCCTTGCTGAATTTCTAGACTCTCTCTCAAGCCTATTTACAGTGCTCCAGTTTGCTTTCCCCCTCCCAGGCACAGGTGACGCCAAATACTTCATAATAATCAGGCATAGGCAAACTTCAAAAGGCCACTCACTTTCACATAATTATACTTCACAACACCCACAGAAACTCAAACAAGATGTAAAATAGAGAGAATATTGAACATTGATCTAAAATGTATTTAGGATTTATATATTTCTCAAACTGGGCTTTCACAAAGATGACAAATTCTGATGTTCCCATTTAAGTGTCGATCTAAACTGTGTTCTACATACATATATTATAAAAAATGTCTTATTTAATTATAAACTTCTCCCATAATCAGTTTATTTCATACAATATTCAATTAAATTGATATGATGGAGAATGAGGGGAATACCTCGGAATGGTTTCAAAGGCCCCTTCTCATTACTCTAATAATTCTACAATTTTTTTTAATAAGAGCACCTTCCCCCAATTCAGGGTAGTTTTGGTTCTAATGCTTTGTATCATATTCTCAAAAGGGGACACAAATTAATAATTAATGTAATTCTGCATGATCACTTGATAGTAGGTCATGTAACAAAGATTTCAATGTGCAATGTTATAACATATGAATAAGTATTTCAAATATCATGTATTAAATAAACCGGTTCTTAAGCACATTAGTGTCCTAAACATGTCATTATCTGTAAAACATATACATGTACATGTTTTCTCTTTCCCTATTCCATCATCCACAAAAACCCAACTTCTGAAGGGCACGTTTCAGCTATTCTTCAATGATATAATGAACGTGAATATCTTGCTTATTCACATTTTGTACAATCAAGGGTATATGCACTGAAAAAGATTTCTGAAATGAAAGTATAACATATAGAAATAAAGTAACTACCATGCTCATTACTACAAGGTATAAAATATAGTAAAAATATATTACTCATGAAGCAAAGTATTCAATCTAAAGAATATAAATGATACAATATTAGAAATCATATCGACAATTTTCTTTAAAAAAAACTCCCTTAGATTTGATAAAAACAAGAAAATATACTGCAGATTCCAGAGGTAGATTATAAAACTTGTAAAAATAATGAAGTGTTGTTCAAGTGGATGGTTACTGAAAAGTTTCCACAGGAAACACAATGATTGTTATTATTGCCCTTGTACTAGTAGGACATATTACATGATGCCGCACCATAGAAATAGTTTCATTGAATATTTCTCTGTTACATACTTGTTGAAGAATGCTTGGGAATTATAATTTTTTTGTAATTAAACTGATGGCAAGAAACCCATTCATAGCCTCTAGAGTTATAGCACCTGTCTACCACCATCAGTTGCAGCCTGTCAGATTCCAAAGGTGAGAAAATATAAACTTGTCCAGGTATGAATTATTTTCATTATAGTTACATGTACAACAATAACCTTTTTCTCCCCAATGCATGGTCATTTCTGTCACTATATAATATGAACTATCATTGTGTGATCTTTCACGGGTTACAATATTCACCAAAATGACAATAGAAAATTTGGTTACTTACTATCACAATATCATACACAACATGTATTTAATACAAGATGACAAATATCAAACAAATCTACATACAACCATGTAGGCCTTTACATGTAACTTCACACTTTCTGCAATTTATCTGAATTAAATGACACTATCTCTTTATTTCCAAACTTCTACTCACATTGCTTGTCTTAATATTCTGTCTAATATGTAACTCACTGAATGTTAGAATAAGAAAATTTTCATGAATATTTTAAATAAATTTATTCATAAAAAGTCTCCCCAAATTTCTCTGTAATTAAATATCAAATTGATAACATCATATCAAATGATCTAGAGTAAAAATGTAAGGATTTCAACTTTCCCATGTAATAGTAATAAATAGCTGAAAATATAATAAAAATTGAATTAAATAACTTATATTAACTTATGACCACAGCAAAACACTATGACATTGCCTGGTGCTGGTGAGGAGTAAAATCAAGACCAAGTCAGATCAACTTGCTTGACATCCTACTTCAACCAAGCATTGTAAAATAGATTATCATTAATATATTGACAATACAAAGATTTTGCAAACAGATTTGCTATATTATTTGCTGAAACATTATTACATTTGAAAAGGGATAAATATGAAAATATCTAATTGATAGGATAGGTGAACATTGTGACAGACACATACTTCAAAAACTTTATCACATTTTTATTTACATCTACTGGTACAAGAGACAATTCAAAATCACATTCCGGTACATGATACTTCATTGACTGAATTACCAATATTTTCCTCTCGTAGTAATCTCACTTTAATTTTAAAATTTCAATTGTTCTCACATGAACCTATTAGTACACAGTACTAGTAAACTTCACAAAGCATTATCATGTCATAACTGCAATTCCACACCTTGTTATTAAACACTGTCAGCAACCTAGCTACCCTTTTAAGCACACTATGAGTACAGCTACATGTATATACATTACATTCATATGCATAACATAGTTATGCTTTGACAGGATAAGATGTTGCAAGGTGTTTTTTTACACTTTAAATCTACCTTCTTCAAGGAGAGTTAACAGGAATTTAAGTCAACTTCTGTTTGAAGTGCATTTGCAATATCTGTTTAGTAACTTGTGATTCCCTGTGGATCTTCTAATGTGACAGCTCAGTGTTTATTTTAAAGTTATAACTGTACATGTAGCTGCCAACCATGTGTACTCTATGCAAGTGTGTTTTTTTTTTTTTGCTCATGCATATTTCCTTGGTCTACAGTATGACTGACTTGAATAGATGGAACAACTGTTTGTCATTTTTACCTACCAAAACTCACCAAAACTGCTGAACAGTTTATGGCCATGTGCGGCTGATTGCTTCTTTTTGTAGGTGTGTTTAAGAAAAAAGACCAAAACACTCAGCTGTGCTGGTGTTTGTGTCATACTTTGTTGCATTTTAAATGTTTGACAATGTGCATATGTACATGTATATGCGTTTGGAGGTTGAACAGACAACTTGTTTTGAAGATTTTCTTGTTAATGCTTAGCGCTAATGCCTGCGATGAGCCATTAAAAAAAAAATGCATATTGAGCAAAACAAAGGACGGAAAAAAGAACCAAAATGTATACATGTGCATGTATTTAAAAAGGCTGACCAGTACTTTAGTTGTATGCAATTTGTCCTCGAGTCAGGCTTGACTGCAGTGCTATTCCTTTTCTACATGTATATTCCTTATTTGACATTTGGTTTGTTGTCATGCAAGGTTAGTAGTGTTTAAAAAGAAAGAAGAAAAAAAAAACCCAGAGGGTATTTTTGGTGGGGGAGAGTGTAAGATTGTTATTTTTTAAAAAATTTTTTAAAGATTTTTTTAATTTTCCATTCAATGAACAAACAAACAAAATAACATAACATAACATATATAATATGCATCCTTAATTAACATACTTATTTACATGTAAATAATATGCATATCACAATTATGAACATTCGCAATATAAACATATAAATTATATTACATCACATAATACAAATTGTAAAGTACCTACAAATTCAATAACGTATACACAACCGAAAAAATATAATAACCCTGATTCAGTTAATGGAAAAAAAAAAGAAAAAACAAAACAAAAACCCTATAACTTAAGGATAATCCCTATACCTCCATACTTAAACTGCCATGCCCCCACCTCCCTCTCCCTCTCTCCCTTTCCCGAACGACATCTCGTTCCTCAGTGTTCAACCTCCCCTCCCTCCCCCCACCTTCCTCCGCCTTCCTATGCCCATACTCAAAAATTAACCCTATAAAGATAATTTCAACAATGAACCAGGCTAACTCTATTCATTGAAATTGCGTCTGCCTCAGCATCCCTAGTAAATAAACTTATCCCATTTTCTGAAATGACTTGGTAATAATCCTCTTTGTTCCGCTAATTTTCTTTCTTCTTTTTTGTCCTCTTGAATTTTTGTCTTTATCTCATTAGAAGTAGGGGTTTTTCTTTTAACTCTACTATTGATAAATATCATGTACTTTATCTTAATTATTATATGATTCAATAATTGCTCTTCTCCTATATTTGATCCGTGCACCCCAATATGAACACCTTTCCAGTCTATGTTTGAAATATTGGGAAGTTGAAAAAAGTTACCACATTCATTCCATAATATTTTTATCCGTTCACAAGTAAAAAATAAATGATTATAGGTTTCCTCCTCTTTATGACAAAAAGAGCATAAATTATTGACAAGCAGATACCGATATGATCGGGATTGTGATCGGGACGGGGCGGAAAAAAGATGGATGGAAAGCGGAAGGAGCGACTTGTCTTGACATCGGATTGTGGTTGGGATGTTGTTGTCGCCAGATTAAAGGTGTTTTGTCCTCAATCTCTGTCTGATTTCTAGTCATTCCTGTTTGTATTTTGGATCCCCTTTCACGGTTAGAATAGATTTGGAGACTGGGTGTGACCGTGCGACTGTGTGGTGGGATTCTACGATGTCGATGATTTTTTTATTATGTAACAGACCGAAACTAGTGGAGATATAAATTTGTTAATGTAACACGAGGTTTTACTGTTTTCAACTCACAATAATTGTTATTCCATAAACCGAAGTCTGAAGAATAGTATCTTGAGTAGATGTAGACTTAGCTAGGGCTAAAGCTGTGCTTGGGGACGAATTCAAAGTGACCATGTTTGATAAGAAATTAAGATGGATATAGACTCTGTTCCACTTCACTTCACAGTTAAATATAGTCTGATAGACTGATTTTTTTTTTAATGGGGGGGGGGGGGGGGTATGCAAATGTATTTTGGGCAAAATTTCAGTCTGGTGTATAGCCAGTTTAGGGATCCCTGTTCAAAATTTCAGACACACTAGAAGTTGCAGAGGTTGTTTCTTTTTCTTTCCAAGAAACTTGTAAAGCTTGAATGCACCTTAATTAATAAATATAAGACAGGTGATGAATATTGAATTTTTACTTATTACAAATAATGGATAGGAATTTATTTTGCCTGATTAAAATAATTATTATCAATGTAACTATGACAACAGATTAAAATGGAAAGGAACCCAAGAAATGTTATTCAAACATTGCGACAACTGTTGACCGTACATGATGAAGCAGAAATTTAGCCCTCCTAAATTACAGGTAAGTTTACAGAACATTTTCATTCATCTTTCATGAGTATTATATGCTTACTATGTAATTCAAATCACTTTAACACGAAACAAGGAAAGTAACTATAAAAGCAATTAGGGCTTCCAGGGGTCCCTAAATGTGTTCGTTAACACTAGTTGCCATTGATATTTTGATAGCTTGTCCTTAAACTATGTAAACATTATTTAAAACCCTTACAAAGCCCAACATTGTGTGTAAGCATGGAGAAGGAGAAGATTACACATTTATTCACAATACATTCTATGAAAACGGTCTCTTTGGAGCTTTAATCTATGATCTAAATTAGAAGTACATTTGTACATATATCTAGATGTTTGAGAAGATCAAAAAAAAAAAAGAAGAATTAGTGGAGTACAAGTTTTTCTGCGAAATATACCTCTAAATTACTTTCATTTACTTATAAATTTATTTATTTATCCTTTTTTTACACAGCATGATTCTTTAGAACGGATGGTGAAGGAATATTGACATACACAATCAGGAGAGATGAACAAAGAGCAAATATACTGACCTGCTCAAGCTTGGAGAGGTAGTCCTATACTTTGTACAATTAAATGTGGCAATACCCCCCCCCCCCACAACAACAAAAAAGTTGTTAAAAAAATACATGAATATAAAAAATATATAATATATATAATATATCAACAGAAATATATAATAATTGTAATTTCATTCCCCTCTGACCTGTAAAAGAAGAATTTTAGTCATTTTTATAAGGATTCATCATTCCCATTTTCATGCTTACAAAAGAACTTGATTTTAATGAATGTGGGTAAAATAGCTTTTTATCAAGCTATATTTACTCTGTTTCAGTCATGCATATACACATATCTGGCACATTGCAGTCCTGTCATATTGTGTACGACCTAAGTAGTTTTTAATTTGTTCTATTTTCTCTTTACATTCAACAGACTTACGGATTACCACTAGAGCTCTTCATTCTTGGTAACTAGACATCCACCTTACGATACCATGTGCTTCAGGTGCCAGCAGTGGATGCTCAAAAACTGTTCAAGGAATAAAATCATACAATTTAGCAGGAAAGTCCATCCTGAAATTAAGTTTTAATTTGTAAACAAATCTTTCGGCATATTACTCCCAGTGTTAAAGATCGTATGCTCGATCTGTAATGAAAAACACAAGTCAGAAAAAATTGGAACCAGCGGGAAACTTGTGTTTTTCATTACAGATCGAGCATACGATCTTTAACACTGGGAGTAATATGCCGAAAGATTTGTTTACAAATTAAAAATTCCTCCCCAGTCAAGCTTCTTCGTTTGAAATTAAGTTGGTTATAAAAGAAGCAGAAAAATTAAAGAAACAGATCAGTGAAGGTTTGAGCTCCTCTCCCATTTGCTCTGTACAGACAATTTCATAAATTTCCATTTTCTTAGTTTCTGATGAAGGAATAGATTTTTTCCCTACAGGTTTTGTGAAAATGTATGTTTGAAATGGAAATCAATGATTTTTGGGGTACAGGGCAAATGGGAGAGGAGCTCACAAGATACCACACAGAGTTGCCAATTTTTCTTTGATTGATTACAACTTCAAAAAATTATAACTGTCTAGTTTCGTATGTCTTATCGTATTTTCCTGAAACCTTCACTGATCTGCTTCTTATAAAAACCAACTAAAAATCGAGGTGAACTTTCAATTTAATATTATACTAGCTCAATATGTATTTTTGTAAGGTCCTCATTAATCAGCAATCTTACAAGTGGATACATGTAATGAAGTTGAGGCTTTCATTCAAAATAAGACAATACAGATGTCTCTAACAATGGTTTCTGATTGGGAGGATTTTTATTGGAATATTGCATTTGCTGAAAGCCTAAGAAATAAGTACCTTCAGCTGAATGCAAGGGCGTCAATCGCTCCTCAAACGTGGGGGGACATATTTTTGTTTTAACTAGTAATATATATATATATATATATATACGTATAATAGTGTGTGTGCCCCCCCCCCATCTGCCGGCCCATGGTATATATGGCACTGATAATGTTCCCTGTTTGAATTTCAAGGGGGGGGGGGGGGTGGGAGGAAACCGGCCCCTCCATGAGTACACCAGTGCATGAATTAGTCAATGTGCGTACATAAACATGGATGAAAACATTCTGACCAACTCGAAATAAATGCCAGAAATTGTGAGTCGCTATTGCTCAGTCTCACCGGTCGCACGTTAAATGTTAACAAACCAGTATCTTCATTCCTTTTTTCTCTCCCACATATTGTCAATGTTTGAAGCAACTGAATGTGTACATTCAGTACTTCTTCCTGGTCACTGGTGGAGTGGTGGTAGACACTATAGTGACCACAATCTATAGTTAATTATTCTGTCACTTTTGCATTTTTTTTTTCGTTTGAGTACAGTCGTTTCCTTGGGTGTACAAATAGATCCTTGTTTTATTTAATTAGTAAATGAATCGGTAATAAATGAGAAATAAATAAAATGATACTTAACGCAAGCTCAACAATATTTTAAAACAGTCTATGCAACATTTGAAAAGTCAGCAAATTGTAAATCTTTATTTATGTAGAACTTCCATGCTTTATAAGTGATGCACATAATATATACATTGCCTTTCTCGTTATAGCTCTTTAACGCCTGCCTGTCTACAGCTAAATGCCGTCATGAATTTCCATACATTTCCTCTCTTTTGAATGTCTTGTGAAAATTCTTCATTCATTGTTGCTTAGTTAATAAAGACAATATAATTAGGAAATCAGTTTTCTATGTATTCTTCAGTAGAAAGTTGTTCATCAATAAAAAAGTAAAACAGTGTCTACTATAAAACCAAGTCTCTTCATAATTATCATACAAAATAGATAAGTACTTTGGATTGCAAGACCAGTGATTATAAGTTAATTATTGCCAGGCTTAGCTTTGCAGCATGAAATTGGTATACTTCATATACACAGGCGTAGCCAGGATTTTTCAATAGGGAGGGGGGCAGACGTGAAGGATCCAACCGCATAGCCAGAATTTAATTTTAGGGGGGAGGTTGTGGGGCACGCGAAGAGTGCGAAATTGGTGATGAATCCCCCTCCCGCGCGAAGCGCGAAAGCTCTTATGATTTACAGCAAATTTGAGAGAAAGATAACGGCCCGTAATACTTTTAAGTTAGTCAATACGGAAAGTTAGTCTGACGCCATGGCTGCTTTTCAGTTATTTGGACGCAATAATGCACTGTATGTAACAGGGGTGGGTGCACGAAGCACGAAAGCTCTGACGTTTTAGCAAATTCGGGGGAAAAAAGAGAAAGATAAACGGCTCGTAGCAAGCAATTTTTTTTGAGGCGGGAAGTTATAGTTCGACGCCCTGGCTGCTTTTCAGTTATTTTGGACGCAATACTGCACTGTATGTAACAGGGGTGGGTGCAGGAAGGGGGAGTTTCCGCGCGAAGCGCGAAAGCTCTGACGTTTTAGCAAATTTGAGAGAAAGATAACAGCTTGTAGCAAACAATTCTTTTAGGCGGAAAGTTATACTTCGACGCCAGGACTGCTTTTAATTATTTGGACGCAACATTTCACATGCGAGGGAGCGAAGCTAGTGGCGTATCTAGGGATTATGTCGCCCGGGCAAACAATGAAGTTAGGCCCCCCCCCGGTCCCGGTTATTGTACAAACGAGGGGCAAAGCGACCGAGCTGCAAATTTTTCAATTCTTAACCCTAAAAAAACGCATTTTATTGCGCATTTTACCCAGGAAATTTTGCATTTGTCCACCGCAGTTGAGCGGTAGAGAAGCTCGATTTTTATGCATTGATAAACTGTTTTTCTATTCACTCACTTCTACAATCGGGAGCAGAACGAAAACCCTATAGGCTTGAGAAAGAGTCGAGAAATTCAGCAAGGCGACCTGAAGTTGAGATTTCTTTCAAAAGTTGAACCTCTGCAAATGCTGCTTTATACACTATATCCTATATTGGGAGCACAATATTTAGCAGGAGTATTATATCGTTATATAGCGAGCAAAGCAATTACATCTTTATTTGTTTTCAAACTTTTTGAACCCTTTAAGCTATTAAAGAACTATATACTGGGGGAGCGAAATTACGAGATCCTGAAAGAAAATAATTATGCGAGGGAGCAAAGCGACCGAGCTTTGGAAAATTTTCGCATTTCAAACGATTTGTTTTCATTTTCTTCGATATTTTCGCATTGAAATAATGGCATTTCTTATTTCCTTACTTCTAATCATTAAAGAATGTGATGGTATTTCAAGATCAAATATCATGAGTTTGGGTAATTATTAGTTTTAAGTAAATGTATCATAATTTTGCGAGCCAGATAACGGCTTGTAGCGCCTTTTTAGGCCCTTTTCTCTCACCTCCGCCGTTTTTTCGCTCTCGCTTTTTTTTAAGTGGCTGAATGGGGGGGGGGGGCATGCCCCCCCCCGGTGCCCCCTGTCTAGCCTACGACTTTATTACAAAACAAATACAACAGTAGAAACTATTACTAAGTAATATTCATGAATAACCTCATGTAAGGTAAACCGGGGGAATATGGAGCCTCGGGGTAATATGGAGCCATGCATAGAAATCTGCCTGTAGAAAAGTGTTATAGCCCCCTCTGTGGTTTAAATGCCTGTTATGTGACCTGTTGCACCCACTGCCACTCTGTAAACACGAAGTTAGCTGGTAGGTCTCGGATATCCACAACAAAATCCAACATATTGGAGAAAGGTAAGCGATTTTCGTGCCATTTTTTGGCTCCTTATAAGCCCGAAAATGTAAAGATTGCTGTTGTAAACCTACTTTGCGTAATCATATCTTGATTGTATCATAATAAGTGCATAATGTGGGTTGTATACTGGTGCTGAGTGCATGTGTATTGATCATGGTTGAGTGAATGGCCTGTACAATCCATTTACATAGCCACAATATCTTTGGGGTAATATGGAGCCCCTTGTAAACATGCAGCATTCTATACAATGGATATAGTGTTATCAATGTGTACATGCACAGACTGTTGATGGCTAGTGCAGTATTGTTCTGTTGTGTAGTTATAATCATTACATGATGTATAATTTATAGTTTGAAGAGAACTTTCACTTGTTAAAAAAATTAATTGTTAATTGTATACCAATTACGAGCATAATCAAATTTCAGTATAGATTGTTTATGGGCTCCATATTACCCCGTTCATTGGGGTAATATGGATCCCGTGACACTTTTGTTTATTTTGTCTTTTATTTATACAAGACAATTATTTTTTTTCTAACTTTAGTGATTTTATGTAGGCAATAAATAGTTCTTCCACCAGTAAAAGAGAGAAGTGAAAAGAATGTTTGTTACATGTTCAAAACTATCATTTTGTGCTTAAGGGCTCCATATTCCCCCAGTTTACCCTACTTGGACTCCACCGTTAGTGGAAACATGAACATTTAAGTCTAATGATCACATGTTCACTTTGCATACTCTAATTCTGTTGTATTCCTTTTTTTTTTCAAAGACTTTCACATTCAGACTTTTCATTTACATGCTAATTGCATAATGAATATAATTATACCAGAAACTTAGTTATTGCAGTATGAAAATTTAAGGCAGTGAAAGTGCATGTATTTTACAATCCTAATGTACTCCTCTTTTTCACAATTTCATTTTTCCCTTTAGTACAAAACTAACCAGGCACTGGAAACAGGCTCTATATTTCTTTAATGGATAACAGAAATTTCTTCATGTCCAGATTTTACACAGAAATGCAGCATTGCATTGCACTGTCCGTGGGTATTAAAAATAAATCATAGCAGCATGAACATGGTAGGCTAGACAGTAAATATATTTAATGTACACACACACACACACACACACATATATAATATATATATGGGAGGGTCAAAATGCTTAAAGCTTTATCTTTTAGGCACTACACATACATGTATACACACACATTCACAAAATCATCAAATGGCAAAATACAATAATATGCCCTGTGTGCAACACAAAATTATTGAGTATTTCAGATAACAATTAAAGTTATTAAGATACACTATTTTTTCAATCACCACGTACTCTCTCTCGTCATATTTCCATCATTTGCATGGAATGTCAGCTTCACTTACTGCAACGTAATAGCCAAACCACAGTTTGTAAAATGGTTGTAAAGTAGTATTTCAAATAAATATGTGGAATTATTTTGAAATGAGAGACACATAAAAGATTAAGGGGAGGTACACTTTTACTACACAGAGACATTTGGAGACAAATATAATAGTCCATATGAACTAAAATCCAATTGCTCCTTGAAAAAATACCTGCACAACAATACCTATTAGTTTGTCATCTTTACTATTCAATGAAACATTTGGGCAGAAGAAAGCATGGGCTTATTGCTTTTGCTTTTCGTTCCCATTGTTTGGTTGGTTTCTTTCATGCCAGGTTGGCTAGCATTTATCATTGTACTACTGAACAAAAAAATGCAAAGAAAAAATTAGTGAGTCATCTGAAACATCAACCAACACACACGATTCACTTAATAAGTTTTAAAATCCACCAATCCGCGCCATGATATGTACCTTACTGAAAGGTAGTGATCGGCCGTCCACGCGTCCGCGACCTAGCGCCGGCCCTGGCCTAGCGCCTGGCCATGCCGACACAGTGATGCATGTTCACCAATCTGTCTAAGATAGATGTTAGCGTATTGTATAGCTAGACATGCAATACACGCCGAACCGCAAATAAAGTAGGGATGAATGAAATTTAACCAAACCTAGATTTAATTTATGCCCCCCCCCCCCACAGTAGGGCGTTTTATTGAGTAGTAAACTTGCAGCGTTGTCTACATAGTACATACATGTATGGTACATAAACATCTATTGAGTACAATGACTGGTCACAAAATTGTACATTATAGTAATTGTATGTTTACATTATATTACTGCTAGAACATTTACTTGAACAGATAAAGTAGAGAATCTTGGAGTGTAGATGCAAAACCCTAGTCTTACAATTATCACGGATTAAAGCATTTATCCCGGCATTTATCATCTCAATGATCAAAGAGGTAATTGAAGTGAGACCATAATCTTTCAAATGAATCTTGCTTCATATTTTCCTAAAAGATATTTTTTTCAAAAATACCTCTTCACCTCATTAAATATATTTTGAGGTGTAGGGCAAACTCCAGCCAGTTTGGATTTATAAATTACCCATTTAAACCAAATAATGAGCGAGTTTAAAGCCTTATTAAATTTACTTGGTATGACTCCAAAAAGAACATTTTCGGTGGTTAATTTCAATACAAATTTGAACCTATCGTATACATGTAATTTCTTTTCAAAATATTCCCATACTTTCCTGATCATGTGGCACTCAGAGAATAAGTGTTCAATTGTTTCTTCATCCCGTAAACAAAATGTACATGCTGTATTTGATTTAGCTTGTATTTTACACAAGTAAGAATTCGTTGGAGTAATACTATTAATCAGGCAGTATTGAAACCATCTGAGTGTAACATCTTGTATAGTTTGGTATGGCATATAATTAAAACTACGCCATTTGTTTAAGGGACTTTGTAGGATTAATTTCTTTTCCCATTTTTCTTTTTTTTTCATTATTTGATGCCCTTTCTTTTATCATTGGAAGGTAGATATTTTTACATCCTTTTCTTTGTTTCATCAAAATATTTAGAATATGTGGTCTAAATGGGTGACCAGTAACAGTATAATAATAACAGTTGTCATGTATATTACTTTAAAACTGATGAGAAAAACTGAATACTCATTCAATGACATAAGTGATGTGAAAATTTCACTTACCACTAGACTTGTGCAAAGATTTTCATTATTATTTTTTTTAATTATAAACTTGTTATTTTAATTGATATTCATTGTTATTAAATAGACAACAACAACAACAAAAAGATTAGTTTATCTCTTTTATGATGGTAAGGAGATGAAAAGTCAGTTACTTTAAAGGGAAATTAACCTCAGCGTATGAATTAGCTTATTTTGAATGGTGTAGTATATGCCTCTTATTTGATACATGCAATTTCATGTAAAAACACAGGATATAGATATAAATCACTATTTTCCAGCCAAGTTATTGTCTGCTAGCAATAATAAGGGGGCTGCCATTACTTTATGTGTACACGAAAATATTTTTCATCCCAAGTAATATTTCCTTCATCGTTAACTTGTAATTGATTTTTAGAGGACAAATATATATTAGATATAGTCACATATTCTGAAATGTAAGTTTAGTTTTATATATTTTTTAAAAGGTCTTAATTTGTTCATAAAAATATACTTTCTGTACGTGGAGACGGAGAATTGACGTCAAGGACGGAGACAATCGTAACAATACCAAAACAAAGCGAGGAATCTGCATTACAGGATGGCTATTAGAACTCATGGGTCGTCAATTATCTAGGCCCATGGCCAATAACAATCGTAATAAAATCAGAACAAAGCGACGTATCTGTTGTAAAGGTAGGCTATTATCAATGCATATGGTACCTAATGATCCGTGTCATGCACAAAATGGCAGCCTCCATGGAAAGACGTAGCAGACAATACCGCATCTAGAATATCATGTGGGGTTAATTGTCCTTTAAACATTTACATTTTTTTAGAGCTTGTCAAATTCAAAATTCTCATTTCAGTGATAATGTTCATGTGAATGATATATTTTTATATAGTTATTAATTGATTTTAAAAATTCTTAATTTTGACCGTATTGACGCCCCATAAATTTGTGCATAATTAAGGCATTTAATTTGCGAGTGAAGTTTGTGTGATCCAGCAGCGTAGGTCTGGAATTTAATTCTCTTTGTGACTATAGGTTGTAAAAAGAAGGAGAATCAAGTGCTTCGAATAAAGGCTAGATGGTGGCAGCTTATGTTTGGTTGACATTTGGTTACATAGGAAAACTGGCAGTGGTGTGAGATGAGAGAGATGGGGGCGGTGATTGGTAATTATAAACAAGTTACCACTTCTTCTTTGTATATAGAATCCCGGGTTTCGGCACCACCCAACCCTTCTTTCCTTCTTCCATTTTTTCTTTCTCTCACTCGACACCCATCCTCTATCTATCTATCTATCCCCCTTTCCATCCATTCCTTTTCTCCCTTCTCCCCTCTTTAACCCCTCCCCCCTATTCCGCCACAATTATCATACGCATTTCTAAAGGGCAATTTTTCAAAAAATCATTTTTGATTAAATCATTACCACAAGCTTTGGCATTTTTCAATTTATTAATCATTAATTCAACCTTTTCTAATGTGATGGATTCATTCAAACAATCATTTTATTTTGTCATATCAGCATCCAAAGACATCCTTTCCACTGAATGATACTCTCATTTGTAAACGCACATTTCCTAGAGATTTAAAATGCTGTCCAAGATCACTTAAAGAAACATTGATTGCACTTTTAGTCTGACCACGGGCGTAGACACGCATAATTATCCATTATGCGGGGGGAATGATCTTTTCATCATCCCCCACTAACAATAGAAAGCGTGTTCTTATCTACGCCACTGAGTCTGACGACCATTGCTGTTTAATAAATCCCAATAGGCTTTAGGCTTACCTTTTTTTAAAGGACAATTAACCCCACGTGATATTCTAGATGCACCTATTGTCTGCTACGTCTTTCCATGGAGGCTGCCATTTTGTGCATGACACGGATCATTAGGTACCATATGCATTGATAATAGCCTACCTTTACAACAGATACGTCGCTTTGTTCTGATTGTATTACGATTGTTATTGGCCATGGGCCTAGATAATTGACGACACATGAGTTCTAATAGCCATCCTGTAAAGCAGATTCCTCGCTTTGTTTTGGTATTGTTACGATTGTCTCCGTCCTTGACGTCAATTCTCCGTCCTTGACGTATATTTTTTATGAAGTATATTTTTTATGAACAAATTAAGACCTTTTAAAAAATATATAAAACTAAACTTACATTTCAGAATATGTGACTTTATCTAATATATATTTGTCCTCTAAAAATCAATTACAAGTTAACGATGAAGGAAATTTTACTTGGGATGAAAAATATGTTCGTGTACACATAAAGTAATGGCAGCCCCCTTATTATTGCTAGCAGACGATAACTTGGCTGGAAAATAGTGATTTATATCTATATCCTGTGTTTTTACATGAAATTGCATGTATCAAATAAGAGGCATATACTACACCATTCAAAATAAGCTAATTCATACGCTGAGGTTAATTTCCCTTTAAGGACCGTAAAGAAGCATTAAAACCTTTACCATATTTTCTCCTTTTGTACCTTTAGTAATTTTGTATATTTCTTACTTGCCAAAAGAAAGTCACTGTGTAAAACACCTGCTTAGCCTATTCTTTGAAGTAAGATACTCTTTACGGGCAGCATCACACTCAGCATCAAACCATAATTGTGATGAAGAATTCACATTATGCTGTTCTTTATGACTCTTAACTGTCTTTGACTGTTTCCACGTACACACACCAAGATCTTGTGCAGCCTGTAAATGAGAGTTACTGTACTATCACACCGGGCTTCCCGACCGTGCCACGACAGTCCCGACTCAAAAATATGGAAAATCGGGTGAAAAGTCGTGACCAAGTCGGGAAGGTCGTGGCGTGATCGGGGTTAGTCGTGGCATGTTCGTGAGGGTCGGGAACGGTCGGGAGGGCTGTCACGACTTTTTAGGTCGGAGCTTAATAATCGGGAAACTCTCACGATTCTAAGAAATCGTGGCTATAACGTCGTGAGGACGTGGCGCGGTCGGGATAGTCGGGGCACAGTCTTGGCTCAGTCGTGGTGCAGTCGGATTGGTCGTGGCCCAGTCAAAATGAAAGTGAGGTCTGCTTGCAAATCGGCTGTATTTATAGGTCTTGGCGCGGACGTGGTAGAGAAGGTGATAGATCGGGGCTGTGGCGTGGCTCAGTCGTGGCGCAATCGGATAGATCGTGGCGCTGTCTTGGCGAGAACGTGGCACAAACGGGTACTGTCGGGACTCAGTCGTGAGAGTCGTGGGTATAATCGGGGTGCTGTCGTGGCTGGTACATGGCTGGATCGAGACTGTCGGGAATCAGTCGTGGCACAATCGGGGAGAGTCGTGGCAGCAACGGGAATGTATAATTTTTTAACCGGGATTCGGGTATTTTTACACGATTCTACCCCGACTCATACAAATGTTTCAAAAATTATAGAATCGGCGTTGTCGGGACGGTCGTAGCAGTCGTGGAGTTTGGTGTGATAGGGGCCTTACAAATTTCAGAATAGCAACGATCTACCACTTCCCGACTGGCATTTTCATGAATATTTTCCGTAATTCCTGACAATTGTAATCTTAATCCGTGTAGCCGATCAGAGTATTCATTTGCATTTTCACTATTCCAGTTGAATGATAAGTACCTGGGCTTAGACGAATCACAAATGGTATTAATTTGCTCTAAGCTTTGTTGAGTTGTCCATCGCATGAAAAATATTATGTCTATCACTGTTTAATAGACATGTTTACTAATTTTATGCATACTTTTTGAACAAATGTTTCTCTTGACGACTCAAAAGCTTGCCAGAGGCTTGCCCGACATAGCAACATCTGATGCATGCAAAATGGATTCCATCCATAGAGATGCTATTATGCATAGCAGGTGCACTAAATAATTGGTAACTAAGGATTCTGGAGAGAAACATGCATAAATTGAAATGCATTAGTAAACAGGTCTATTCCACAACAATAATATGTGACCACCACGGGCGGCGACCATGGGGTAGGATGTGGATGTTCTATCGGATAATTTAAGGAGAGGGGAGGGTTGTTTCCCTGAAATTAAAAAAAAATGACCCCCATATGAGGAGCGCTGGTAACTGCAATAAGGTCGTCATCGACGCTTTTTTCCCCTTTTCTGATACATGCATAAGATAAATGGGATTTATAAAGGATGTAGTTCCTCAATTTGAGGATTCCAAAGTTTCAAAGTTTCAAAGTTTATTTATTTTTCCACAAACATATATAGGAAAATAACAAAAGTATGAATTGGAACTTAGATATAACAGAACATCAATGGACTTACACCGGTAAAGCAATGATTGCTATAATGTAAATATTGTAATTTAATAAAGGAAAACATAAGTGGAGGAGTCTATTAAGTAAGCATGGTTAACAGTCCTTAAATTAAAAGAAAAAATAAAGAAACGTGCTAATTTGAGCAAGTTTTTTAAAAAGAAAAAAAAGGGGGATGTGAACAGTACGGGGGGGGGGGGGGGAGAGGGGAAAAGACCCCAAAATCAAACAGACAAAACAGTTTTGAACAAGCAATACAGGGGGCAGATAAGGAGGCAGGAATAACTAATGGGGAGGTGGGGGAATAGAAAGAGATAGATGGAACGCAGGAGGAAAGAGGCCGTCTAATATATTTGGTTTAAATCTACGAGTATACATTTACGTTTCTTGATTTTTGTAGCTATCCAACAAGGACAATTTATATTTACGTTTAAATGTGTTAAATGTTGGAGTTGATTTCAACGGCGTGTCAAGTGAGTTCCAAAGTTGGGGTCCAGTGTATATGAATGTTTTTGTACGTGGAGGGTGAAAGCAATTTGACTGCCCGGTTGGATATCTGTGAATGTTACTGTTTTTAAGAAACATTTGCAGTAGTGCTTTTGGTAGGTCATTCCTGTCAAGTTGATACATAAAATTTCCAAGATTGTAGGAGTATAAATCGTATATTTTTAGGGACTCACATTAAAGGAATGATAAATTGGTGTGTGCCCGGTAACTCTATTTCGTAAAAGATAAAGTCTGTTTAGGTTTATAGTTTTGATACAGTTACCCCAAGCAAGAATACTATAGTTTAAGAGGGATAAAACATGAGTGAAGTATATAATATGGAGGGTCTTCCAAGGGAAAATGTGTTTTAATTTATTTTATGATACCAATTTTTCTGGGATAATTTTTTTTAAAAAGGTTATTTACATGTGGTTTCCATGAAAGTTTATCATAGATCGTCATACTTAGAAATCTGGTCGTTTCAACGTTTATGAAATGCTTGTTCATGATAATGTGTTGCTGAAAAGCATGAATTTGGTTTTGTCAAGATTCACAGAAAGTATATTTGATCTAATCCAATTAGTCAGTAAAATCCTACCTGATTTTATTTTTCCTAAATAAGTTGATGTATCTAACTATTATGCTAGTTTGGTCCAAACTACGCCACCATCGAGAAACTCAAAAGTCACATTCGCGCACGCCCCACCCCGTTATGACGTCTTCCCGAGCGGCAAGCTTTGGTCCTGTCTAAGTACCATTTCAGTGCCCTCACCGGGCACCTTGTCTTCCTTGACTGGGGAGAAGTCAGAGGGTCAGTCAGAGGGCTGAGAAACACCTCAACCGGTCCGGAGGAAGCCGTCTGATTTTGGGCTACAAAAGAAGGCTTGGGAATAAGACGATTACCTTGTCTTTCCCAACGGATGTGACCGGGAAAGGTGCAAAGAGCATGAAGAGAACTTCTTCTCTGCCCTGGCTGAGTAATCTTTATCTGAAACTCACGCCAAGTTGAATCTTGGGGACGGATAGCGAATTCCCAGTAAGGGGGTGCTTACCAGCTAAGCATGCGTAGGCAGCCTTGAAATCGTCCATAAGGGGTATCCCCGAAGAGGGAACCCTTTGCCTGAAGAGCCGAAACCGGCAAGGCCGGTGGGGAAAAAACTCTCCAAAAGAGCCTGCGCGACGGCAGCCAAACCCTGAGGGTGTTGGGGGACCACACTGGCTTGTGACTTGGAGACAGAGTCAGCATCAAGGTTGGCTGTGTGAAAACCTGGCCCCAGGTGGGCGGGTGTATCCACGAACCAAAAGTCTCCTCACCGGGAGGGGCACCAAGTGCCGCCAGTGTAGGAGCAGCTCTGGCCAGGAGGCTCTGGCCCCTGCCGGGATCGAGCATGACCCTCAAAGGGCCAATCACGACCGGATTGTATAGAGCCGGCGTGAGTAAGAGGCTCTAGAGAGCCAGGCACCTGCAAACCATGGCCAGTGCACGAAAAGAAGCTAACGAAGAAATCCCCAACGACCCAAACAAGGCCAAGCGCCAAGCCTGGATTGCCCGCCCAGCAAACGAGCGAAAAGCTATGTCACCGGGAGGAACGAAGGGGAAGACTAGCAAGACAGAAAATGAACTAATTTCCTGTCTTAAACAACATATAGAGAGTGTAATCAAAATTGCAATATCTCTTTATAGAATTAATATTTGAAGCCAATATTTTGAATATAGTATATCGACATGAACCCCCTAACATACAGAGCAAAATAGATTTTGGTGGTTGGTACGTACCCTTTAATGTATATACAATAAAAAGTAGGGGACCGATAATCGAACCTTTGGGTACCCCACAATTGATTACCTTTTGACTAGATTCGTAGTCATTAATAGAGAAAAATTGTTTTCTGTTTGTGAGGTAATTCATGAACCATTCCAACACCTTGCCTCTAATTCCGTAATGATATAATTTATGTAAAAGAACTGTGTGATCAATTGTGTCGAAGGCCTTGGAGAAGTCCAGAAATATGCCGATTGTGTGTGAGTTGTTATCGTATGCTTCAGTTACTTTTTTCAAGTACCATCTGTCAGATATTAACAAAGGGTCCACACGTGATGCTTTCTAGCAGAGACTGGACTTTGCCCGAATTCATATTTTAGCTCAAAACCTCATTCATGTTCCTTGTGTTCGTGCCACACATGAATAACTCAAACAAAGCTAGTGACAAAAATATCGATCCCCAGCGAATATTATGAACAATACACATATTTTCACGGTATTAACGGCAATGGAGGAAGTAGACCGAGATAAAAATGAACGTTGATGTTTTGCGCTTAGTAGCTGCCTTTTCCAAAGCCGGTCTGACCAGGATCATATTTAAGGGGAAGTACTTCACACGAGTTTAGCTTATGAAGCTTCCGTAAACCTACACGCGAAGAACGTTGAATCCTACTTCTCCTCTTTCCTTAAACTACAACAGCTGCAGACTATTGTTGACAATGGCTGATGATACAATACTTTGGCCGTTTAGGATGTTGCTGTCTCTTCAAGTAATATGGATGCTGTCTTCGACAGGTTTGTATAGTAATACGTAAAAAAGTAGAGGAACCATTAATTGTATACCTATTTGTATTACAGTATGTGAATGGTGAATCTCAGCTTATCGTTTCGGTGTCATCAAAGACCTTAGATATAGTAGTCTTTATAGGATACGGGGGTCGCCATGCACCATCGAGATATATATATTTTTAAGCCAAGTTTTTTGTAATGCCTCGAGTAGTAAACGAATTTTTATGTGCCAAATCGTGTTCCATCGGGTTCAAATCAGCCAATTTGGCGGACATCTTCGATTTTTGATGAAATTCCATAATTAGCATATCTTTTGAATTAGAAATCATGCAAGTATAATATTAGTATGAGGAATTGATTTAGTGACTTATTTTTGTGATTTGATTGACCTAGATTACACTAAACATAAAAAAGTGGTAAAATTTGCAATATTTAACAAAAGGCTGATGAAACTAACATGATAGCGTGTAAAGCAAAGAGAATTACATTTTTATATTTCAAATTTTGAACCCTTTAAAAACGCTATTTAAAATCTATATCCTGTACTAGGGTGCGAAATTACCTGAAGCAACATAATATTATTATGCGAGGAAGCAAGGCGACCGAGCATTGAATTTTTTTCTTTCATTTTAAAGTGTAATTTCTAATACATTTACCCAGCGGATTGGGGGGGGGGGGGCAAATAATCCTTAAGGATCATATATATTCTTCATGCTTCTCCTTTTTTTTTCTCTCTCTCTCTTTTTTGCATCTTTGAGCCCCCTTCAAGTGCCGTCGGGGACCCGTGCCCCCTACCCCTTCTGTAGGTACGCCACTGTGGCTTGAAGACACCGCTCAGGTTAGAAAATATATATATTATACCGTTTTTCATGCAAAATCGAGGCCCACTATGGCTATTTAGAGTTCTGTGTGTTAGAAGCGGTAGGGTGGAATTTCTACCAGCCTGATTGGTAAGATTTATATACGTTATTTTTTTCTGCCTACGTGCATAAACGCACGGAATTTCATAGATATGTTTTACGATATACATCGAGTACTTCGTACTTTGAGACCAAATCGAACATAGATATTGCAGAAGATTATGGTAACGATTGCATGTTATAGAGGCGGCACGGTTCGGACTTTCTCTACCAATTATGATTGCATGTTCAAACATACATAATGCTTAAATTTTTTATGATATGTCTCAATAATGCTGTACGTGACTAATTGGTTTTAAACTAATAAAATTTCATTGGTTTTTTAATATTTAGATAGAAATATGTCTATATAGCTATTTTGTTCTATCCCATCCTCGCCGCCATTTTTTGTGTTCTATCGCTGCTCACACATCTTGATATTAGTGATTAGAGATGAATAGTTGTTTGGGTCCCGGAATACACAGAGAAAAAAGGATAAAGAATATATTAAATGTCAGTTTTTATGTAATGTGTTGAATGGATTATTTCATGATTCTTGCATGTAGGTTATATCAATTTTTAAAGATATTTATGAAAGTATATCCGAATGGCCAGTTTCCGTACATTTTCAGATGGTTAAAATGTTAACAAGTTGCAGAAAGTAAAGACAATGTATATGATCCAGATTTTCATTTCAAGTACACCACCTCCCTGTTAGGTGATTGTTACCCGAATACGAGGTGTCGGCTACTCTTATTATAGTAATTTCAAAATTATTGGGGTGCTGCAGCCCATTAGCCCCCCCCCCCTCCCCCGCCCCACCTTGTACGTCTACGAAGATATTCACAATAATTATTCCATGTAATTTTCTAATTTTCTAAATGTTTGTTTAGAATATGCAAAGCGTTATGTACATCCTTGTTGCTGCTAATAATGATATTGATGATCTGCAGATATGTATCTTTTCCATTATTTTCTTTGTCAGTGGTAACTATTCTTGTGATGGTACTGTATTTAGAGAGCACCATGCGAAAGCTTGTATAACTCCATGCCTATCCCGTTCTCTCCTCTCTCTCTATATTCTTGACCCTCGCTCACTTTCTCCAATTTCCTACCTCAATTCTCTCTCTCTGTTTCTGTCTATCTCTGGTCTCTCTCTCCCCCCCTCTCTCTCTATTTTTCACTCCCTGTCTCTCTCTCCCCTTCCTCTTCATCTACCCCTCTCTCTCCAACACTTCTCTTTTATGTCTCTATCTATATCCTTCCTTTATCATGTTTATTGCCCTTCCATGTCTCTCCTAGCTGTCCACCTTCTTCAACCTGTCTCTCGTTCTGTCTCTCTGTCCATCAGCTCTGCCTGTCTATCACTCTTTATCTCTGTCTCTGTCTACTCCCTCTTCCATTTCACCCTATGTTAATTTCTACTTGTCCATCTTCTCTCCCACCCACTCACCCCCTCTCCCCCTCTCTATCTTTGCCTCTCTATTCATTCTCTTGCCTATCATTCATTTTTGTTGTCTCCTCCCCCCCCCCTCTCTCTCGCTCTCTCTCTTTGTCTTTTGCTCTCAACCATCCACCGTCTCTCCATTCGAATCCTCTATTTGCCTTCCTTCTCCCTCCTCACCCTTTCCCCTGTCCTTCTATGTCTGCCGTTCTATTGTCTCCTCTCACTCTCACTCTCTCCCTCTCTCTCTCTCTCTCTCTCTCTTCATCCAACCCCTTCCATTTTCCCATCTATCTCTTCTCTCCCCGTCTCTCTGTATGCATTTCTGTCTTTCTGTGTGTCTCCGTCTGTCCGTCTATATCTGCCTGTTTCTCTCTCCATTCCCTCCTCTCATTTCCACTTGTCTCTCCGCCTCTCGCTCACTCTATTTCTCCCCCGTTCATCTCAATAACCTCTCTAGATTTCTCATACCTTTTCTCTTTACTCCATCCTCTCCCTCTTCAGCCCCTCTCTCTGTTGGAAAACAAGGTGGCGTTAAGAGGCCCGATTTTTATCTTACCACTTTTTTCATTTTTTTTTCATGTTTAGTGGAATCTAGGTCAACCAAGTCACAAAAATAAGTCTCTAAATCGATTCTTCATACTAATATTACTTAGGAAAGCGATTTTCTTTATACTTGCATGATGTCTAATTCAAAAGATATGCTAATTATGGAAGTTCATAAAAAAATCCAAGATGACCGCCAAAATGGCCGATTTTGAACCCCAATGGGACACGATTTGGCAATGGGAAAATAAAAATTCGTTAACTAGACACTTAAGGCATTACAAAAATATCTCGATGGTGCACAGCGGCCCCCATTTCCGACTAGACTATAATAGCCTATACATGCAAGGTAACATCGAACACAGGCCAAATGCCTGCATGTATAATACAAATATAGTAACAAAATCTTGTTGGAAGTCATATTCACTGAAAAGCATAGGCGCACAGGAGAACACGTTTCGTGCATGTGTATCGGGACAACCAGATGGATGTTCTAATCATTAGATGTTCATTCCTCAACTATTCTTTATTAAGAAAAAACCTTTTAGCAGATTACTATAGTATTTTTTAGTTTTGGATATTCATTGTTAGTTTCATTTGAATCTGTGAGAATTTATTTTTCTTTATTTCCCAAACCCAAAATATTCAAGATTTCAATATTACTAATATTATGGATAAATTAAACGTAACAACAGCGATAATGATAATAGTTACAAACATATCTTAAATATGGGGCAAACTCGAGAGAGAATTATTGTCTCAACAATATAATTATAATGGTTAATTTATAGCGCTCATATCGACAACGCAATGTGCCAAAGCCGCTCCAATTTTACCCCGGCTCTAGCTAGCCTACCGATTTCGGTGCTCACAGCATTCAAGGAATTCCTTCTTACCGGTACCCAATCAAAACCTGGGTCTTTCCAAAGGATAGTGGCCGCGGTTCGAACCCAAGACGTTCGCATCTCAAGTGAAGTGTTTTAACCACTCGACCACGACACATCTATACATATAACACATATTTGCATAATTTTATATATGATATATATATATATATAAAACTCTAAAGGCTACATTAGCTGGACAGATTTTTTGTCTTATTTCTATGCTCAACTGTCCCGCTAATGTAGGGGCGCTATTATGACGGAATAAGCCGCATTGTTGTGTGTCCAGCTAATGTACCCTTTAGTCATATATGTATATAATATATGTGTATATATATATATATATATATATCATATATAAGATTATTCAAATTTATTAGAGTTATATATATATATATAAAACTCTAAAGGCTACATTGCTGGACAGATTTTTTGTCTTATTTCTATGCTCAACTGTCCCGCTAATGTAGGGGCGCTATTATGACGGAATAAACCGCAGTGTTGTGTGTCCAGCTAATGTACCCTTTAGTCATATATGTATATATATGTGTGTATATATATATATATATATATAAAGTTTGCAATATATTATTTTTAAAAACTTACTTTCACATACGCATTGCAAACACACACACACACTTTTTTTTTCTTTTCATAATTTATTATTTTATTCCTTGATTCAGATTTTCAGAATGAATATTACAAATTAAGCATTGATTACACATGGCAATAGACAATACAAATAATATAATTCCATAGCATGCCATTCATAAATAAACCATAGTACAACTAACTGAACAAGGTATAGATTGAAATCATAGATGACGAATTGAAGTATATAGGGCAATTGTAACCATGAATAATTTTTTTTAAAGCCGTTTGTAATATTATCTTGTATGTCCTTCCGTCGAACATTCAAAATTAGTCCATTTTTTAGATGTAGACTATTGCTTTTTTTCCGTTCATTATCTTTACTTTCTAAAAGTGCATTATAGGTTTCTTTCTTTGTTGGGGGCGTTCCTTTTGATCTCGCATTGTATATCATATATTTTATGGGTATAATTAAGTGGTTAATGTCCATATGTTTTTTCTGATTTTCCATCTAAACCAACTAAAATTTCCTCCCATTTTAAAGTATTTAAGCGCATCAATTTCATTTGTTCCCCTATTTCTTGCCACAATTTTTTAACCAAATGACACTTCATAAACAAGTGGTTGTAGAGCTCAATTTCCTTTCCACAGAAAGAACATAAGATAGATTAAAAAAAACAACAAATTGATACAATTTATCAATACAATACAGGATACTATCTAAACTGAAATTCACGTAATTTCCCATCTAAAGTGCATAATCTCGGGGTCAAAAAGCAAGTCGCAACTCCAGGCTTAGTATTTAAATGTGTTATTTCCGCGTGTCTAAATGCAAAGGTTTCCTCTATATTATCTATAAAGATTTTATAACATAATTTAGAAGTCAGTCCTTCATATGATATTATTTTATCGCCTACTTTATACATCAATTCCGAGTAATCGATCGTATCATTTATCTCTTCGTCTTTTTTTCCTTTTCTCTTTCAAATACACCGGCAAAGCTGAATAAATGTTACTATAATGTAGAATAAATCGTTGGCATCAAGACTTTTTTTATAGAAATTATCTAACTGGCCTTAAATGGCAAGTTTTATCTACAACATGCTTAATTTGATATATATTCGCCTCAAATAGTTTTCTATTAAAAAAATGTTTTCCGGCCAAAAGGGATAAAAGTATTATTATTATATTTCAAAAACATAGTCATATCATCTGCCTACAAGTTTAACTTCACTTCAAGATGTCCTATTTGTATTCCGTGTATATTTTGTGTTTTACGAATTGCAAGTGCTAACACAACTAAAAGAAACAAATACGGAGACAATGGATCCCCCTGACGTACTCCTCTCCCAACATCAAAGTAACCAGTGGAGTGTCCACCATTCATAACACAAGTAACTGCTTTAAAGGGTACCTGAGGCCTGAAAAAATAATTGGTGTATAGTTAGCTTACACAAAATCAACCCCAGAAAACTTAACACGACATTCAACGGTGATAGCATACAGGAGATATTGATTCTTGAAAATAAAATATTAAAAAAAATAGTATAAGACTTGAGCAAAGACTACTCGATCGTTTAAACAATTTTAAACAAATTCTTGTACTCTATTGTTAAGTACACTTAGATGACTGACCAGGAGGCATGATAGGAGGAGGAGGGGCTCCCTCCTGCAAGGGCCCCTGTCCCCCCCCCCCCCCGTAGATAGGTTAAAGGCGGCTGTCTCCGGGAAAGATCGAGACTTCACAGATGTTGGTGGGTCCATGTGTCCCCATGTGACCCATCAACGGGACAGCCGTACCCCCGCACTGCGGTACGGGTGTGGGAGGGAGCTCTTCTTGCTTTGACTGTTTCTTTGTTGTCCAAATTAACCTTTTGTTAAAAATTTATTTGTGTATCATTTGAAGTTTGGCTTCATTCTCTTTTTCATAATTCCCCCTTTCTCTAGGTCTTGCATTGAAAGAACAACAACAACAAAATTAAATATTAAAAAGGAGGGGAAAAAATGTTACGTAGGTCTACATAATTATGTATAGTGTGTGGCAAAAATAGTCAATTATGACTGATTGCCAAACAAAAACAAATCAAGAAGAAGAAGAAGAAGAAGCTCACCAAACGATATATCGATTCAGGAACGGCTTCACTTTCAATTTTCGATTCGATAAATTAATTTTGCGACTTAGTTCTATTTTATTTGTTGTTTCATTTGGTCTGTAGATTCTTTGTAAACCAATTTTCTATTCGATTTAAACGTTTAGTGTTGGATACTTGATTCATCCGTTGGTTTGTTTGAGTTGTAGATTCTCCATAAATTACGCGCCAACTGAATTTTCAGTTCGATAAAAACAGTTCGCGTTATATACTTCATCCATTTGATGTTTTATTTGGGTTGTATATTATCCATTAGTTACGCGCCAAATCAATTTCCAATCGATAAAATAAACATTTTGCGATGTATACTTCATTCATTTCATAATTTATCTGAGTTGCATAATTATCCCTAAGGTAAGCGCCAAATCAATTTTCGATTCGATAAATGTATTTTGCGTCCTATAGTTCTAATTTATTTGTTGTTTCATTTGGTCTGTAGATTCTTTGTAATTTATGCGCCGAACCAACTTTCTATTCGATATAAACATTTTGCGTTGTATACTTCATCCATTTCATGTTTTATTTGGGTTGTATATTATCCCGAAGTTAAGCGCCAAATCAATTTTCGATTATATATGTATTTTGCGTCTTATTTCTAATTTATTTGTTGTTTCATTTGGTCTGTAGATTCTTTGTAATTTATGCGCCGAACCAATTTTCAATTCGATATAAACATTTTGCGTTGTATACTTCATCCATTTCATGTTTTATTTGGGTTGTATTATTATCCCTAAGTTAAGCGCCAAATCAATTTTCGATTCGATATATGTATTTTGCGTCTTAGTTCTAATTTATTTGTTGTTTCATTTGGTCAGTAGATTCTTTATAGTTTATGCGCCAAACCAATTTTATATTCGACATGAACGTTTTGTGTTGAATACTTGATTCATTTGTTGTTTTATTTGGGTTGTAGATTCTCTATAAATTACGCGCCAACTTATAATTTTCATTTCGATAAAAACATTTTGCGTTGTATACTTCAATTTTTTCATATTTTATTTGGGTTGTATTATTATCCCTAAGTTAAGCGCCAAATCAATTTTCGATTCGATAAATGTATTTTGCGTCTTATTTCAAATTTATTTGTTGTTTCATTTGGTCAGTAGATTCTTTATAGTTTATGCGCCAAACCAATTTTATATTCGACATGAACGTTTTGTGTTGAATACTTGATTCATTTGTAGTTTTATTTGGGTTGTAGATTCTCTATAAATTACGCGCCAACGTATAATTTCCATTCGATAAAAACATTTTGTGTTGTATACTTCATTCATTTCATATTTTATTGGGGTAGTATATTATCCATTAGTTCAGCGCCAAATCACTTTTCGATTCGATATATGTATTTTGCGTCTTACTTCTAATTTATTTGTTTCCTTTGGTCTGTAAATTCTTTGTAATTTATGCGCCGAACCAACTTTCTATTCGATATAAACATTTTGCGTTGTATACTTCATCCATTTCATGTTTTATTTGGGTTGTAGGGTAAACTGGGGGAATATGGAGCCCTTAAAGATCACATTGCAAGAAAATTCCATCAAAATAAATATTGGCTTAATACTTATTATTGCATAGATGGCATAAATTATACAAGGTTATCCAAATTCAACGCTTGGAAACATTTGAATTAATGATTATTATCAATTATAAAACGGTAAAATACAGCCCCCGATATAGCAGCTGAACAGCTCCTTGAACGCTGCTGAGATGTGTGACGACACACGAAGGACCAGTCCTGTCTAAGCAGACGATGTCCCCTAACATCTTACACATTTTTCAGTGCCTGTTTTGTCAACTCCTCTTCACTTATTTCTCTTACTTGACTAGCATCAGTCTTAATGTTAGTCTGTTGCCTCACTCTTAACTTCGTGTATGGTATTATTTTGATGAAAAATGCAGCGTTAAAAAAATAAAGGAATCAGTCACTTGTAAACAAAATAAGACTCCATTGTATTTTCAGCTGCTTGCACCGGGGCATGTTCGGCGTTTCAAGAGGGAACGAATACAATCTGTGATATTATTCGGAGGGTTTTCAATTTGAAAATGGGGTTTATTTCATTGATCATTGACCCTTCTCCTGTGTATTTACAATCAAACGGTTTTAGTTATCAGAATCAGTTTCACTTTCCCTTTTAGAATGGTGTGAAATAAGGTCATGTTAAATATACCAAACTCGTTATAATTTGATAAATAATTGCATTGCAATTACGTTCATTCATTATAGGACGTCGTCTGCTTAAGCAGGATCGATCCCGAGTGTGACGACATCAAAACATCGCTATATTTCTGGCGAATCCTCGGATATTCCAGATGCTTAGAAGAGCTTTTATTTATGTTGTTTTTATAATCATCAGATACGCAGTTGACATAAAACTTATACGATTGCCATCTGTAAGCTTCCCAGTTTCTAGTGATACATTTATTGCCATATTTGTGATTTTCTTGCAATGTGATCTTTAAGCACAAAATGATAGTTTTGAACATCTAACAAACATTCTTTTCACTTCTCTCTTTTACTGGTGGAAGAACTATTTATTGCCTACATAAAATCACTAAAGTTAGAAAAAAAATAATTGTCTTGTATAAATAAAAGACAAAATAAACAAAAGTGTCACGGGATCCATATTACCCCAATGAACGGGGTAATATGGAGCCCATAAACAATCTATACTGAAATTTGTTTATGCTCGTAATTGGTATACAACTAAATTATTTGTTTTTTTAAAATGAAAGTTCTCTTCAAACTATAAATTATATATCATGTAATGATTATAACTACACAACAGAACAATACTGCACTAGCCATCAACAGTCTGTGCATGAATGCTGCATGTTTACAAGGGGCTCCATATTACCCAAAAGATATTGTGGCTATGTAAATGGATTGTACAGGCCATTCACTCAACCATGATCAATACACATGCACTCAGCACCAGTATACAACCCACATTATGCACTTATTATGATACAATCAAGATATGATTACGCAAAGTAGGTTTACAACAGCAATCTTTACATTTTCGGGCTTATAAGGAGCCAAAAAATGGCACGAAAATCGCTTACCTTTCTCCAATATGTTGGATTTTGTTGTGGATATCCGAGACCTACCAGCTAACATCGTGTTTACAGAGTGGCAGTGGGTGCAACAGGTCACATAACAGGCATTTAAACCACACAGGGGGGCTATAACACTTTTCTACAGGCAGATTTCTATGCATGGCTCCATATTACCCCGAGGCTCCATATTCCCCCAGTTTACCCTATATTATCCCGAAGTTAAGCGCCAAATCAATTTTCGATTCGATATATGTATTTTGCGTCTTATTCAGTGGTGGATCTACGGGGGGGGGGGGGGGGGAGGGGTTTAACCCCCCCCCTTGGGCTGCCAAGTAAAAAATTAACGTGCATAGAAAAACGCCATCATAATATGTCCAGACCAACACGTTATCATGGACTGCTATTTATGGTCTCCATTGCGTTAGTAGATGCCAGGAAAACATCACTTACGGGGGTTCAAAATAGCAACAACAAAAATCGGCTCGCTGCTACGCGGCTCGCGGCTTTTATGGTCTCCATTGCGTTAGTAGATGCCAGGAAAACATCACTTACGGGGGTTCAAAATAGCCCCCAAAATCGGCTCGCCGCTACGCAGCTCGCGGACGGATGCTCCGCATTGTCGTTGGGTCATCCCCCCCCCCTGGAAAAAAGCTAGATCCGCCCCTGTTATTTCTATTTTATTTGTTGTTTCATTTGGTCTGTAGATTCCTTGTAATTTATGCGCCGAACCAATTTTATATTCGACATGAACGTTTTGTGTTGAATACTTGATTCATTTGTTGTTTTATTGGGGTTGTAGATTCTCTATAAATTACTCGCCAAATCAATTTCCAATCTATAAAAAAAAAAAAAAATTGCGTTGTATACCTCATCCATTTGATCTTTTATTAGGGTTGTAGATTCTCCATAAATTACGCGCCAACTTATAATTTTCATTTCGATAAAAACATTTTGCGTTATATACTTCAATTATTTCATATTTTATTTAGGTTGCATAATGATCCCTAAGTTAAGCGCCAAATCAATTTTTGATTCTATAAATGTATTTTGCGTCTTAGTTCTAATTTATTTGTTGTTCATTTGGTCTGTAGATTCTTTGTAATTTACGCGCCGAACCAATTTTCGCTAACCTGTAGAATAAACATTTAGCGTTGTATACTTCATTCATTTTTTGTTTTATTTGGGGTATAGAATCCCCGTTAGTTACGCCCCAGATCCATTTTTTAATTTTTAAAAACATTCTCCGTTGTATGACTTCATTCATTGTTGTTTTATTTGGATTGTAGATTATCCATAAGTTACGCGCCAAATCAATTTCCAATTCGATAAAAACATTTTGCGTTGTATCCTTCATTCATTTTTTGTTTCATTAGGGCCGAATATTATCCGCCCCAAATTAATTTTCGAGTGCTTGTCAGCCCCGGCACTGCACATAGCAGACGACAAAGCGATCATGCGATCGCGATGATTCCACTGTCGCGTCTTGGCGTTGGCCGAACGTGCACGCATAAAAAAAACGCACACGCATAGAAAACTGCTCGCGCGGAACTCAACTCGAGTTGAGTTCCGCGCGTTGATCGTTCACGCTGTCCTTTATTTTCTTCAAACTCCTTAACCGCTAACCTGTAGAATGCCGGGTATCTTCTAACTGCATACAAATTATTTTTTTGGCCTCAGAGACCCTTTAAAGTATAAAATATCAACCCACTTACGTAAAATGAGGACCAAAACCATACAGACTTAATATTTTCTTCAAAAATGAATGCCAAACGGAATCGAACGCTCTTTAAAAGTCGATAGCCAACAAGAAACCGTTTATATTAAATGTAGACGAATGGAATATAACATCGTCTATTAATCTCACTGCTTCTCCTATATTCCTCACTTTCATATAGCCTACTTGATCTGTTTTAATAACCTCATCTAAAACTTTTTTAATCCTGCTTGCTAGCATTTTAGACAATATTTTATAATCAACATTCAATAATGAAATGGGCCTATAGTTTTCTATCAAAAGAGGGTATTTACCTTCTGTTTCTATTAAAATTATAACCCCCTGTATTTGTGACGAAGGCAGTTCCCGTTTTTGAAAGGAAGTATTAAAAGAATCTATGACTAATTTCCCTATCATTGGCCAGAATGTTCGATAGAATTATACAGTCAAACCGTCATTACCGGGGGTTTTATTTAATTGCATCTCATTTAAAGTGGAGAAACATTCCCCATGCTTATTTTTTCATCGCATAATTCCTTGCTTCTTTCCTTTATCATTGGAATATCACTGAAAAAATATTCTTGTCCAGATTCATATCCACCTTTCTGATTAGTTTCTAAATACAAACCTGAATAAAATGTTCTTATTTCTTTTAAAATCTGTTGTTGACATATTACCATTTCTCCATTAGATTTTAATTTCCCTATAAAAGTTTTATTACTATTTACTTTTAACAGTTGTTCAAAGTACTTATCGTTAATTTCACTTTCTTCAAACCAATTAGCCCGAGATCAAACTTTCAAACCACTTAAAGCATGTCCGTATATCCCATTTAACTCTTCTCTTTTTAATTCTAACTCTTCTAGTGTATTTCTCTCGCCATCTAAAGCCAAATTTTCCTCCAATTTTATTTTTGCACTTCATCCTGCAATTTACTCATAAGTAACCTTCTTTCTCGTGCCTTAATTTTAGAGTATTTTATTGTATAATCTCGTACTTTCATTTTAACAAAATCCCATAAAAGTCTATTATCTACAATTTCTTTTCTAAACACTTCTATCACGCAAGTTATTTTGTTTCTCAAGCCGTTTATATATTCTGAATCTAAACAAAGACTATTATTAAACTTCGAATAGGATCGTCCTCGTATAAAAATTTCATGTGCAAGTTTTAGTAGCCGAATGATCAGGGGCTACTGAAGCAACGATTTTACAACCGTTCACTCGCTCTTCTAATCCACTAGTTATTATCCAGTAGTCTAACCTACTTTGAATTAAAGGATTTTTCTGTCTATACGTAATTTTTTTCCTCCAAATTCTTCTTTCTCCAAATATCAATTAAATCAAATTTCCCCTGAAAATCATCAAATTCTAAATTAAAAGCAAGACCTATTCTCCTCCCTTTGTTTGAACAATCTAAATTAAAGGAGAATGAAACTATGAAAATACCCTGATGTGATTGCTCAGTAAGGAGAACAGTCTCTCTAAAGTTTGCAGATTTCTTGCTAGATATTATCCCATGGGGGTTGCCATTTTGACAAAACTGTGATGTCATTGCTGTATATGTCCATTTACCTGTACACAATGGATAAGATGTTGCATAATGAATAGCTATTGTACAACTAAAGCCACCCATGCAAAATGACAGCCATCTTGGTACCCCCATTGTCTCGCACAGGTGATATCTATGAGCAGTTGTAGGTCTTTGTCACTTCTTTGAAGAATTGACAAAGCTTTGTCAGACCAAGCAACTTACAAGTGCATGCCAAACCCTGCTCAACAAAAGAAACAGCTGAACCAAATATCTGGACACAAGTAGGTTATATGACAGGATAAAAGTATCTTCATTTGAATGTACATGACTACAAAAATGGTTTATTATGAGAAAATCCAGTGTCATGCATTCCACAGCTGATCATGAGTGTCATGGTAGCTAGTGTATAGGTCAGTGGGTATCTCACAAATAGAACTGCTTTGACATTACTTTGTAAAGAAAATGGCAGCCCCCATGTGATAATGTCAAGCAAGGAAACTGCAACTTTTGGAGACACTCTTCTCCTTCTTAAATAATCAAGTAGTAGTTATTTCAAGATATTTGTAATAGGCTGACAATTATCTACATGATTATAGGCTAATGTTTGTTGCCTTTTATTCCCCTTTAAAGTCTCGAATCATGTTAAAGTCCCCTCGAAGAATTATAGGATGCCCTTCATTATTAAACTCTTCAAGACCTCTCTCTAGCATGCGAAGAAATGCTAATTGGAGATTTTCTTTATCCCTGTTTGGAAAGTAAACATTTTCCAACACAAGACGGATCCCCTGAACTTCACCATCAATAATATATATCGCCCTTCCAAATCTACTTTAGTTTTTAATATCTTAAAATGCAGCTTAGATTTAATCAATACACAAACCCCTTTACTCTGATTGGTACCATGAATGAAAAAAACTAACCCCATCCCATTCTGCTTTCCATTTGTCTTCAACATCAATAGTACTAAATGTTTCCTGAAAAAAATTTACATCTCCTCTTTGTCTACTCCAATTAATAATCGAACCTCTCTTCTTTGAAGCCCTTAAACCTTTAACATTTAAAGACAATATGTTCATTAACATTCCTTGATTACCCACCATGATAGGTATTATTGTAATCATTATTCAGAATTCCGGAAGGAAGAAGGACATACACTTCTTGGATAACGACTAACTGAATCAGTACAAATTGCCTTGAATTATTTGATGTCACATGTGCACCTTGCACCTAAGCCCGATATACATAAATTCACACCTGTAATACTCAAATAAGATAAAGCTACAAATAATACCATAACCACTAACCATCAATATTAGACTCCACAACCCTTAATCTATCAATTTAACTTACCCTTTTATTTCAATTAAGCTCAATCATTAACATGACTAATTCATACTCGTAATGGAAAATCCATATAGTGCAATGTAGGAGCCCAAGACTCCTGAGGCAGTTATTAACATAGAAAAGACCATCTCTATACCTGAAGACAAATCAAAATTTGAGATATATAAATATATGAATAACGATAAAAACATTATTTCTTGAATACAGATCAATTTGCACAACAGCCAATGCTTATACTAAAGTATCAATTAATATACAGTGATATGAACAGCGTGATAAAACAAAAACAGACCTATCAATTGACTTATTCCGTTGCATTTATTTTCCTAACCAGTATTGAAAACGATACCCTTAAATGCCTTTCCACCATAAGTGAGGGGGGAAAGAAAAGAAAACGATAAGAGTCTCAGGTGAATAATATTATTATGGAGATCTGCCAGTCTAAGGGCAATTCCACGCAGAGGCGCGGTCACGCCGCCACCACTCATAAACATTAGAAATGGGTGTGGCAACGGAGCGTCCGCGGCCCTGCTCAGAACCACCCCGAAATCAAAGTAACAAGTCGACAGCGACACGTGCCACGCGGCTTATCACACACACACACACACACACACACAAAAGAAACATAATTATATATGAATGAAGTTTCATTTGCAGTTGAATGTCAGGTGTTTTCTGGAGCCGCGCTGCCTGAATTTGGTGGTTATCAATATGTCTTCTACCATGATGATGATGGTGTCACGAGGTCATTTGCTGAAGCACGTTCATACTGTCAATCCCTGGGTGGTGACATGCCAGTCATTACATCAATGGAACAAAACGTACGTGTATAAACTTCGACTGTCTCTTTCATAACATACGACAGGAAGCAAGTTAAATCGTAGGCTCTAATGGATGAATACCGGGGGGGGGGGGGGCACTCGGTGGTAGGTATGTGCCACTGGCAAGACGAAAAATAGGGTTTCGGAACTAGCGTATCATGAAAAGGATGGTCTTCGGAACTACTACCATTTCGGAAAGAGGGGGTCTTTGGAACTGGATGACAATATAAATATGCTATGGAATTATTTGAAATATAAGGATCATCGGAACTATGTTTTTGTTAGTTTTGTTTTGTTTTTATTTTATCTATTTTTTTCTTGGGGATGAAAACTGCATGCCTTGGAAATAGTTTAATTTTCAAGGGGGAAATGGAACGGCCGGAACGACGGAATTTAAAAAAACTGGTGATTTGGAACGGTTTTCTCTCTTTTTCTAAACGAAAAAAAAATGGTATGCTTTGGAACGGAAATTTGAGTGTAAAAATGGGGGTCTTCTCCGCGGCACATACCCACGGCACACTATATACTGAGTGCCCCCCAGGCTTGTATGAATCTTAAATCCCTTAAATCCCTTTCCAATTCATTACATCGTCCTCATCATTAAACTCTGGCGATCCTTGAGCTGTGATATGGATACATATCGTATATAGTGTTTCGACATCTTGAAAAGGTTGTACGACACAATAGGCGACAATTGCTCCATGGTAATTTCGTACACTAACTGAATTCTATAAACCCTAACCAAAACACTAAACTTAACCGAAAACCCAATTGCAACACTAAACCTGACCCTATGTGTCTTTGATAAATAAATAAACACCAGGGCATTGTCGCCGGAGCATAATTATTTTGGGGCAATCTTGAAAATCTTCAGAATTTGGGTTTACGGATAAGCCAAATATGCAGGGTTACAAGGTGCCTAAGGTGATAAACTTACGTATTCGGCCAAATGTAATGCCCAGTTTAACGTCATTTTCCTCAAAATTTCAAGAGGTATACCGTATACGCACACTATTACACAATCATTCGTTCATGACTGTGATTGCCAACTTTTGTCAAATTCAGTCATGCGGGTATGCTGGCTGAAAGCCAGTCTGTTATGACATCACCAAGTTCTTTCAAGCTTTCGAAACCACAGGGAAGGAAATTGCTCACTGCAGTTGACATTAATAAAGGATGGCAAACTTGTCTATTTAACACTTCTGTGAAAATTTTACAATTTCTCGCGCATAGAACTCTAGCCATAAACATACGTGCTCGTGTTATAAATATGACATTTTTAGATTGCATATTGATCGAAAATTTTATCATGGATTATCATATCAAATAAATTGAACAGAAATTCATCGCTGGAAAATTATTACGAGATGGCCACTACTGGATTGGGCTAGAAGACATGGACAACGATGGGTTTTACAGATGGATTGATGGGACTAAACCTGGGTATGTAAATCTGTTATCTTGTCAAAAATTTGTAATGTCGCATAGATGTATTCAAAATAACATACAGGTATATGTGAGAGTATGTGCGAATATGCGTACGGGCACATTTCGCGGGGGGGGGGGGGGGGGGGGGGAGGGGGGGGGGGGTGGGTGTAGAGCCCACAAATGCCAAAATCAAGCACAAATGTCAAAATAACCACATATGTAAAAACATTGCACCCGCAAATGTCAAAATAACCACAAATGTCATAACGTGTCAACCACAAGTGTAAAAATAACCACAAATGTAAAAAATCGCCCATAAATGTAAAAATCTGTTTGACCACAAATGTAAAAACATTTCGCCTACAAAATTTATGTACAAATTTCCATTTTTACCACTAATACCATAACATGTCGACCGCAAATGTAAAAACTGTATAATGAACCTATGTGAGATAAATTATTATGAGATGTACTTGTGTGCGTGTGTGTAAGGTTTTCCTGGCCATTAAAATCCCTAAATATTGAAACACCCTTTACCACATATGTCAAAACATGTCAACCGCAAATGTAAAAAAATCATTAAGCTAGTGGTTTACTAGTGGTTTCCTTTTTATGATCAGTTTACAGAGACGGGGTGGGGGGGGGGGGGGGTTACGAGGATCTGTTCAAAAACTTCAATAAACTTTAATGGCAAGAAAAATTCACATAATCCATCGATCTCTACATAGAACAGCAATTTATTTTATCACTCTCAAGAGGGCGCATCATATAAATTGAATTTGAACGTAATATTTACTTTCTATTTACGTGATATTTAATAATAAAATATTTAATGGTTGAGAAATGCCTGAACCTGCATGTAATCGTTTAAATCTAGTGATAATCAAAGATAACACAAAAGTACACTATAAGGCGCACGCTGCATGTTGTTGTGGTTAAAAATGAAGGGTTTATTGCCACTTGGTCTACAACCAGTTGGTCTAATAGCCAATTGGTCTACCATCATTCGGTCTAATAACCAATTTGTCTAATCATCATTTCGTCCAATTACCATTTGGTCTATAGTCAATTCGTCTAACACCCATTTGGTCTACACATCATAATATGATCCATTATGGTCCATTTGTCAGTTAGTCTAACCTCAGTTGGTCTATCATCATTTAGTCTATACCCATTTAGTCTAATAACCGTTTTGTCTAATTGTCATTTGGTCTAATTGTCATTTGGTGTGATAGCCGTCTGGTCTAATTACCATTTAGTCTAATCATCGTTTCGTCTAATGACCAACTGCATGGGCTAATTTCTTGTTTCCCCTCTTGCTACGACTATGGACTGACCATTGCATTGAGGGAGATCATTAAACGGGTCCACGGAGAATGACAATGGCGGATGCTCATGAATATCAAATAGGGTTAGAATTAGGGTAAGTTTTACGGTCCCTTGCCCCCCCCATCCCCTCATGTTGCCAGTGGCCCCACCAGCTGGACTATATTGATTATCGTCCACATTCATGCACTGTTTAGGGGGGGGGGGTGCCCAAGAGTCGATATTTTCACTGACCCCCGGGACTGGGGCGGGAGAAACTTCAACCATGACTAGGTACACATTGCCCCGACACGTATACATATTAATTTTTTATGACGTCAAATTGAAAGGTAACTTTTCGAACTTTTTTGCAGTACTTGAATATTTAGTATTTGTTTATTTATTTATTTTTTTAAAAATGTTATTTATTTATTTTTTATTTATTTATTTATTTATTTTTATTTTATTTCATTTATTTTTTATTTATTTATTTATTTATTTATTTATTTATTTTTTTTTTTTTTTTGGGGGGGGGGGTAAAAACGAGGAGAAAAAAAAGGGACCAGATGGAGCATGGCATGAATTAATTACATGTGCTTGATTAATTATCTAGTGAATAAATTGACTGAACGATTAATTCATCAATTAATATTTTAGTTAATTTTCATTTCTTTTATTGCACTTTGCTTATGTTATTGTTTTTATTCTTTAATTTCTTTCGCCATCTTCTCTTATGTATATCATTAACCTTCTATCATTTATCTATCTTTCGTTATGTTATTCATTTGCTTTTATCCTTTCATTTTTCCATCTTTCCTTTAGTTGTGTTATTCTTTGATTCCTTCTATCACCTCTTCCATATTTCCGCATATTAATCTTTATATTGTTTCTTCTATCATCTTTCTCTTTCTCTGTGTTTTTTTTTTTTTTTTTTTGCTCTTTATTCTTTGGTTTATCTTTATCATTTTGCCGATTTTGCATTATTTTTTTATTTTTTAATTTTTTTTTTGCTTTTCATCTCTAATTTCGTTATTTTCTTTTTTTAAATATATAATCTTCTCTTCCATCTTTCTCCATTGTTTTCTTTATCCTTCTACCATTTCTCTCCCTCTCTCTCTATCTTTACGTTATGTCTTTATCCTTCTATCCCTTAACGTTCCATCCTCTCTATTGTAATGTTATTCATCGATATTACTCTTTATATTCATTCTTCCATCTTCTCCCTCTCATTATGTCATTTTGTTTCTATTCATTATTATCATCATCATTACTACATGTACCACAATGAAGGGAAATTGAACGTTTTTGGAAGTGGTAACTGACGTCTCTTGCCCGGGTACCAACTACCCTTTTCAACATTTTGTGAGCGAGTGAAGCGAGCGGCCAAACATTATTACAATGTATTATCTTTAAAATGTGATCTCTTCTAAAACTATACTGTACATAATCATTAAACAGAATTATATGAAACATGTCTACTCAAAAAGTGAAGGGGCTGCAGCCCCACCACCCCCCCCCCCCCGGGCCGGGATCCACGGACCATGCAATGTATATATAATTATGACAGGCTAACCTATTTGTCTGTAATATTAGACCAAATGGATATCAGACGAAGTGAACCTTAGACCAAACGGTTATTAGTCGAACTTAGAATTGGACCAAACGATGATTAGACGTAATGGTAATTAGACGATGTGGGTGTTAGATCAACTGGGTTAAGACATAATGGCTATTAGACGAAATGATGATTAGACCATTTGTTATTAGACCAACTGGTTTTAGCCGAAATAGATATTGGACCAAGTGAACATCAGACGAACTGATTATTAGACCAAGTGGTGTTTAGACCAAATGGGTTTAGACCAAATGGGTATTAGAGCAAATGGGTTTTAGACGAATTGGCTATAGACGAAGTGGTGATTAGACGAAGTGATTATTAGACCAAATGGTTATTAGACGAAATTTTGATTAAACCAAGTGGCAATTTACCATGATAACTTATCTTACAAAGGTGAATTATGCAAGCAATGATTTTTTATTTTTTTGCATTTGCCGTCGACATTGTAATGACATTTGTGGTAAAAATGGAATTTTTTTACATTTGTAGGCGAAAAGTTTATACATTTGTGGTTAAACAGATTTTTACATTTGTGGTTATTTTTACACTTGTGGTTGACATGTTATGACATTTGTGGTTATTTTTACATTTGTGGGCTCTACAGGGAGGTTTAACCTCTTTTGCCTGAATATCAAGTTTCCATTTCCAGATTTTTGTGAGAGAGCGAAGCGAGAGAGCAACAATTTTGACACAAATTTTTTGTAGTGAAAATGTACAGAAAGTACTTATTCGGTAACCTCGCTGCCCAAATATGAGGTGGTGGTTCGCCTCGTACGCCTCTGTGTGCGCGTGTGTATTTGTGTGTAATTACTGCATTTTAAGTTTCTCTAGAAATTCGGGTCTTTTACAGGAACTAAAGATTAGTGTTATCCAACCAAGTTTAATATAAAACAACTTTCTAGGTACCAGCAATGGGCTGATAACCTATATCCCAATCAAGACCAACCTCACTGTGCTGTCATCAAGTCTACAACTCGCTTTGCTGACTCCTCACACGGCAAATGGAACCGAATAACATGCACATCATCTCGGCAACATCTTTGTCAAATACCAACTGGTAAGTGAAAGATAGTTTTCAAGGCGCCCCATTCACACAATTAGGCCTACTTTATTCAAACAATATTCATATACAGTATATATATATGTCTACACTGTACTTCCCGTTTGCTCTGTACCATAATCACACTTGAGTCTTGTAACGCTTTCTAAAGGTAGTGTACCTTTTTGACAAAGTTTTTAAAACACGAAGTTGTTTCCCGGATCAGCATTGTATATTAGGGAGTTTTCGAATGTGTCAACGTTAACGCCGTCCTAGATCTTCCCAGCGACAATGGACTGCTTTGTGTTAACTGCATAAGTAGGTGAAGCATGAAGCTAACAATGGGTGAAGGGAGGTTCACGTTTTAGAGAAGACGGCAATTTCATGTTTGACGCGTTCACGATCTGACTAGTGGACGAGGTAGAAGCCAGTGGACGGGTGAACCGTTCTTGCACAAAGCGCGGTATGCAGTTACCACAAAGCAGTCCATTGTAGCTGGGAGGATCTAGGACGGCGTTCACGTTGAAACATTCGAAAACTCACTACTAACTCGTATATACCTACAATCATAGTTCTGTTTAACTTTTTCATTTGTTTTAATACGAAAAAAAAACACAAACAAGTGTCAATACCGATTAAAGGGCACCAAGTGTAATACTGGTGATTCTGTATCAAACTCAATAATTGTATTAATAAAATTCTGTCTTTTCATTTTTTTTTCTTTTTTGAAAGGGCTGGCAATTCACATAAGATTTACAAATGCTTGATGGTGTTGAAGTCAATAGTTGAAATGTTGAATTTTTAATCATAACCTGAAATTATCAAATATTATATAATTTTAATAGATGTTGGCTGTCGATGGCATGAGCTTGGTGAATCTCAGTATCTCATCGTAGAAAAACCAAAATCAACGGTGAACAATGCAAGGGCAACATGTCAGAGTTATGGCGGTGACTTGGCGTTTATCAAGACAGCAGAAATCAATGTAAATTCTTACATTTCCTAAAGCAGAGACAATTTATTCGTAATCACATGTATTACCCATAACACAGTACCATACATGGGAACACCTGCGTATAAAAGCAACAAAGGTTTTTACACAATACCATATCACAGTCATTCTCTCCAGGCAATACTGGAACGTGTCTGACATCATAGCTATTATATTATTTTGAAAGGTTGTGAGGTGATATTGTGTAAAGACCCGTGTTGCCATTATTTACAAGTGCTTTTAGGTATGGTACTGTGTTATATATGTAATTACAAAAATACACAATCCAGTGCATTGTTACGATAATTAATTCAATTCAATTTAATTCTCATTTATTTCATTTTCAATTAAAAAGTACATTCAAAACAAATACAAAATATGTCATAAACGAAATTAGAAAATGAAATGGGGAACTACATAAATAAAGCCCTTGGGCCTTGTACAAGCATAGTTCCCTAAAAATATTGCGAAAATTATATAGACAACAAATAAAAAACAAAAAGTAAAAATATAAATACTAAAAATATAAATATAAATAAAAATAAATATAAATACAAATATAAAATATAACACAAATATAACACAAATATAGATAACAGAGACAAATAAAAATAACTATACATATTTAAGGGTAAGAAAATGCTTCAATTTTTTTTTTGAAAGAAGTGATTGTATTGCAATTAGAAATATATTTGGGGATTGAGTTCCAAATTACAGGGAAATTATGTCGTACTGATTTCATGGCATTATTTGTTTTTACTGGCCATAAGTGAAAAGAATCCTTAAAACGGGTATTATGATTATGTATCTGGTAATTAAAAGTGAACATTTGAGAAATGTTAGAGGGTAATTTATTTTGAAAGTAAAAGAAACCAAGGAGAGCAAGGGAGTAATAGTACAAATCAAAAATATTAAGAGATTTCAATTTTTTGAACAATGGGGCAGAAGGGGCACGATAGAGACATCCCAGGCATATGCGAAGGGCCTTTTTCTGTAATTTAAATAATTTATCTAATTTAGTTCGACTACAATTGCCCCAAACAGCAACACAGTAATTTAGGTATGAGAGCATAAATTATATAAAAGCAGAAGGCGGAAGCGAGTCTTTTAATCTATACAAAATACCAATACATTTAGATACCTTTTGAGTGACCTTATTGACATGTGTATCCCAATGCATATTATAATCAATGTATACCCCAAGAAAATTAACACTATTAACCTTATTTAATATATCATTGTTGATTTTAAGAAGTAAACTATCAAATGAATCAGTTAAATTAGACTGCCTATGAAAGAACGTAATGTAATTTGTTTTACTAGGATTTATCAACAATCTATTTAATTTTAGCAGACTGTGATGTCACAAGGGTCTCAAGATGAATTTTAATGGTTTTTTAAAGAGGCGAGGGTTGGCAGGTTGCACAAAACAGGAGAAAATGTTCAAAGATATACATGTATCATGGTACATAATTATTTAGACCAAACAGTTGATGATTTGTTGACGTAAAAACAGGTGTGTCGATCCGAGGGAGCGAAGCCAGTTGCGTATCTAGGGATTTTGGCGCCGGGGGCAAAAAATTAAGTTACGCCCCCCCCCCCCCCCCCAGTGCCCAAACTTATGTACGTTAGCGAGGGAGGAAAGCAACCGAGCGGCAAATTTTTCAATTTTTAACCCTAAAAAACGCAATTTCTTGTGCATTTTACCCAAGAAATTTTGCAATTGACCACGGCAATTGAGCGGTAGAGAAGCTCGAATTTTATACATTGATAAACGGTTTTCTATTCACTCACTTCTACAATCGGGAGCAAAACTAACGAAAACCCTATATAGGCTTGAGAAATTAAGCAAGACTACCTAAAGTTGAGATTTCAAAAGATTTCAAAAGTTGAACCATTACACTTTATCCTATATTGGGGGCACAATATTTAGCAGGAGTCATATGAAACTTACATGATATAGCTAGCAAAGCAATTACATCTTTATTTTTTTTCAAATTTTGAACCCTTTGAGCTATTTAAGAACTATATAGGCCTACTGGGGCGCGAAATTACGAGATCCTGAAAGAAAATAATTATGCGAGGGAGCAAAGCGTCCGAGCTTTGGAAAATTTTTCGCATTTCAAACCTTCAAAACCTAGATTTCTAGTGCATTTACCCTGCGGATTTAGGGGGGGGGGGCACATAATCCGTAAGGATTATGATTTTTTTTTCATTTTCCCCTTTTTTTCTGTCTTTCCTTTGCGTTTTTTGCCACTCCCCCCCCCCCCTAGATACGCCACTGAGCGATGCGACCGAGCGGGGGAGGGGTATCCCCCTTCCACACCAGGGACTTTTCAAAAATCTGTCTATAAAACTTGCATTTTAGAGCATCCCAAAATGGTTTTTTAATGAAAAAATGGAATGCACGGATCTACGCCAATGGACGGAACCCCTCAATTGGGAATAACAATGCCTGCGAACGAATTTTCTTTGATATTTTCGCATTGAAATTATGGCATTTCTTATTTTCCTTACTTGTAATCATTAAAGAACGTGATGGTATTTCAAGATCAAACATAATGAGTTTGGAGAATTATTCGTTTTAAGTTAATGTGTCATAATTCTTATTATTTTATCGTAAATTATTTGGGGGATGATAATACAGGCCATCCCCCACCTCAATTTTTTTGGGGGATGTTATACCCCCACCCCCCCCCCCCCCCCCCGGATCGATACCCATGCGTATAACTGCATTAAAGCTTCGGTGTGTATAAAAAAAAAAGACCCCAAACCTCTCATACCTCAGCAATAGCAACAACCACATCAACGGCTTCCTTGGAAATCACGTACAGTGTGTCTCTGATTATTATTATTATTTTTTTTTGGGGGGGGGGGGGGGGTGTTGGGTCCGCGTGTTTACATCTGATTGAGGCCTGTCAACTCAGCAATTTTAATAAATTGTGTTTAAAGGTTGACTAAATTAGAGAGAAAAGGGTGCTGTTTCCATGTATTTTTGCCTTCCAATCACGAATCTGGCAACTGATTGTCCAAATTATGTCTCATTTTGGCGAAATAGGGGGAAAAGTAGAGGTTTTGGGACCGTTCCGTAAAACCCGTGAGCTGATTGGCTAATTGACGTCACATCCCCAAAAAAGAGTAAGGCTGCAGCTACATTGTACATACACACAATGCGGTATTTGACCCTTCTGTTCAACGGACAATTTATGAAAAAAGGGAATATATAATCTTAGGAGTGAATAATCATTATCAATATATTTTCTACAAGATCAGCGAACACTTTTGCTCCAATATACAGCTCTTAACTGTTTTTTTTACTTTTAATTGAACAATGTTCTCATCCATCTGAGCTTGCCGAACGAAAGTTTTGCATTGGTCTCAAACGCGTGCGCAGCCGTTTTATGCGTATGTACAATGTACTACACATCTATCTTTAGTACGGCAAGTATGTTCCCCTCGTACTTAGCGACTGGTGAACGCTTTTGTTTTGTTTATTTCATTTTCGGCCGTTTTTTACTTCGCTTTACATACTACGGTAGTACTGACTTAGATTTTGGCTGAATTCGAGTAACTTATAATTTATATAGAGATGAAAAGTGAGCGCGATTCCGAGTTGGAGGAATATTTTGAGCCAGATCTGATTTATCAGATGATTTATCAGATCCCGAAGGCAAAGAAGCTCAATTGGCAAGGGGAATTCGACCATATTCTTTGTTTGAACCCCTCGCAGAAGACGCACCGGGCCTGGTGAAGGAGCCTTGGGTGAAATAACTCCAGGGAGCTCCAACGCGTTGGAGCTCCCTGGAGTTACGGGTGAAGCTGCTGCAGCTGCTGGAGACGATGTCGTTGAATAAAGATTGGAAGACTTGACTCCAAGTCTGATGGTTGGAATCTTTTATCTTGCTTCTCCTTTTTCATGCCTAATTCGGAATACAGGCTAGGATCCTCAAAATCATTTTCGGCAAAGTGATCACTGCAAATTGCATGAACTCCATTCATGAACTCCATTCACTTGGCAGGCCCTTGCCACTCTGCCCGCGTGAGCTTTACCTTTGCGACCCACAATTTCCGTAGACTTTCATCTTTAGGAAAATGGTTTAGGCTTTCATCTTCAGGGGTCTTGCTACAGCCCGCAACTATACACCGATTTGGCATGATTGATGAAAGTGTGTCCCCTAATCGATGTTATTGTCGATGCGGTGAATATATCATGCTCGCGCTCGGCACCGTACCGGGCTGGGCCTGCCAGGCCTGCGGGCGTGCACGGTATATAGGTGGGTGGAATATTTTCCTTCTCGTACGTCACAGATCACGTGATTACGATGTCGCTTTGGTTTATTTTTAGGGGCGGGGTTTAAGACTGTAAATCAGCAAAAATGTACTTTTCAAATGATTATGAAATACGACTGAATGCATAAAAAATTGTGTGATAGATATTTTTTGGCTCCTGATGCCTCCTTCCTACGAAAAAAATGGGCAATTAATTTTCTATTTTAGTCACCCTTTAAATCCGCAAAAGATCTATTAAAAATGATTAATACAGTGATATGATATATATATATTCCAAGGATTGTACTACCCAAGGATTGTACTACCCAAGGATTCCAAGGATGTACTACCCACCCCCACTTGAGTAATGTTATTTACCAATTTCAGTGCAGGTGCGATGCCAGGTTCGTGGGCCGTACTTCTCAACGGTTGGCTGATCGCATTAAACAACACGTCCCCTCGACTATTCGGAACCGTACAACCAATCAGCGCACGCAGCCCGTCCGTGCCTGCAAAACTGAAATGCACGCTAACAGACCAAAGATAGCCAAATGCGATTCAGCGATTGGTCTCCACTTGCTGAACAATCCAGCTTGCGCACAAAGCTATGCCGACGATCAATTCTCAATTATGTCCCGGGCCAGAAGCTCAGCGCATTTACGCTTTCTGGAAGCCGCCTACATTCAATCGCACGAACCCCTTCTGTGCAGACAAAAGGAGTTCGTCCAAGCTTTGCGATTGTTCTGAAATTACGGCGTCTGGGTTGCGTCCGGGTTCATCGAGTATAATATAGTTGATTTCAAGTAATTTGTTATATACCTGCGTGATAACCTGATGAGTGTAGGTCGAAAAGCTTCGTTATCATGTCTCTTTTTCGTGCCATATTTAAATATATATTCCTGGATTCCACAATAAGTGTAATGACTCCCTGTCTCTGTGAATTGGATAACACCTCAGTTTCGAAACTCTCATTAAATATTTCCACTATAAATTTCCCTAAGATTGGCCAAAATGTATAATAGAATTCAGCTGTAAAGCCATCATTGCCTGGTGACATATTCCATTTCATTTCCTTAACAGCTTGATAGCATTCTTCGAATGTTATATGCCCTTCACAAAATGCTTTATTTTCTTCGCTTAGTTTAGGCAGTTCGCTTAAAAACATATCAATATGTTCTATTATGTCCTTATTTTGACGTGCATTATAAATTCTTATAAAACTCCCCAATGATCTTTAAAATCCCTTTACTATCACGTATCACCTCATTATTGCTATTATATATTTCCTTGATCACACTTTTTCTTTTATTCAATAATTTTTCCAAAAATTGAGAATTTCTTTCTCCTTCTCAGACCATTCTGCCCTCGATCGTACCTTTAAGCCTTGACGAGAATAGTCAAAAAGCTTTTCCAGTTCATTTTTTTTCAAGTCTAGTTCTTCCTGAATGTTATTTTGCAAATTAAACGTCAATCGATATTCTAAGTCTTTAATTTCTTTTTCCAATATTTAAACTTTTGCTTTCCTGAGTTTTGCTTTTTCACGGGAAAACTTCATAATATATTCCCCTAGTTTCATTTTCATAAAATCCCAAAATTTGATTTTACTATTTTTGGCCCAGCCACGTTCCTCTATTTCAATAATCTTATTTTTTACCCCATAGACAAAATCCTTGTCATAAACATAGACTGCTATTGAACTTCCGATATGATTTACCAAAAATGAAATTATCGACCAAATTTGTAACTTCTACTCTAACACCATCGTGATCAGGTGTGATAGAGGTCAGAATTTTGGATTTCCTTACGGCTTTTTCTAATATTGATGATGTAAAATTATAATCTAATCAGCTCTGCACCAATGGCTGCTTCTGTCTAAAGGTAAATTCTCTTTTATTAGGATGATGCTTGTGCCAAACATCAATTAAATCAAACTTCTCAAGAAACTCTCCCAACAAGTCTCTATATTTGCTATTTGAAATATTACTCGTCCCCATATAATCTAAATTATAATTCATAGTTATATTGAAATCTCCCCCAATTATAAGGGAATACTCTTGACTGAATACAGAAGATAACATCCTATCCAGATTAGACAGAAAATCATCTTGGGCCTTTTCTTTATCATTTGTAGGAAAATATACACTTCCTAATATCAATTTTTCGCTTTGGCATTTACCTTGTATTATAATGTATCTTCCTTCCTTATCTTTTATGATTTTTTCCATCACAAAGCCCGTGTTTGGTTTCAACATCACAATAATTCCCGTACTGTGATTACTACCGTTACTAAAAACCATTGTCCCTTCCCAATCCTTTTTCCAACCTCCTTCAATGTCTTCTGTACTGAAATTTTCCTGCAAGAATATTATATTTCCCGACATTTTACACCACTGGAAAATTTTCCTCCATTTAACTGTATCTCTCAGTCCTCGAACGTTGATCGAGACTACTTTAAAATTATTCACCATTGAAAACTCTAAATCTTAAACTGTGACAAAAAGCTCTGAATAAAATTGTGTAGCACTGCGACAATATCTCAGTAAATGGGAAGAATGATGCATTTTTAAATACAGAAAAAACAATTGTCAATTGAAGTTGTAAATAAGACAAATACAGACTGATTCCGGAACCAGAAAGCATGCCACACGTCACAAAGTCTCGCCACACGTCACATAGTCTCTCCACCCCACAATTAGTGTCCACCCTTTTGAAAACCAGATTATGAAAAACAAAAACAGTCTCTTGCTACAAGAGAAAGAAAGAAAATCGAACTGCATAATCCGGACGCGGACCAACTTTCCCCGTATAGTACATTTCATTAGCTACATAATGAATGTTCAAAATTAATGTGAGAAGAGCAAAGATGAATTTTAAAAAAAATCCAGCTGTCTATCTTTCTTAGAAAGTAAATAACAGTACAGAAGCTTTCCAAAGAAAATAATTTTTACACCGCTTTATTGGTTTTCCGTTAACTGTTATAAAACTGCTCGAGAAAAAAAGAAAGAAATCAAAAAGAATATTTAAGTGAATGGTTAATGGCTTGAAATATAAGTTGTCTGTCCTATAAGCAAAGAGTTTTAGCAAAACAAAAGTCACAAAAGCACACTATCAAACTGATAAATCTAAACCTCTGAGGAATTTCAGAATGTTCTTTCCATGCCTTTCCCCTTCCGAACTTCAGAAATACTAATTAAACAGTAATAAAAAGGATATGAAAACAGTAAGCGTTCATGAGTTTGTATTCATTCATTTAAAACAAAATGAAAGAAAGAGAATATCGCTAATGTCCTAAGTGAAGGCACGCCTATCTCCACCTAATCCCTCTTGCCATGCTAACTGACCCGAATCCATCCTAGCTGTATAATAGAGAGCTATTTTCTGTACTCTATCAATAATTAGGACATCCTATTAATTTGAGATGTTCCTTGGTTAAGTTTTGTTTAGAGAAAAGGATTGAGCAAACATGTCATAAATAAAAGCAAGACATGACAATTCGCTGAAGTTCGATATCTCCAAAAGTGACAAACTCGTTTATCCTCTATATACCTATCAACCAAAACAAGAAAGAGAAAGAAAGAAAAGGTAAAGAAAAGAAAACCAAAAGATATGGATGTGACTCCACGAGGCACATGTGAAAACAGCGTCGCCGACTGCTAGGTGGTTGTGCACGAGTCCTTGGCCTCCCCATTTACGGCTGCCAGTTCAGCCCGTATTATCTCCCGGATGCCTTCAGAGACAAAACGATTCATCCAACCACCACTGCACTGCATCATTCTGCATGGATGCCTGACTATATCCATAAAACATCAATGAAACATGATAACAATAGTGAAACGTGTAAGCAATTGGGTTTTTACAGACGTGTATCAATCAGATATGACTATCTACGTCTGGGACCGACCTTTAACGTCACCATCCGAAAGACGTGACTCAGTCTCGAACCTGGGTCCGCTGAATCAGTTTATAACTTCCACTGGTAGCTGGATTACAGGCGCACGCCACAACGCCCAGTTACGTGTAAGCAAAAAGTATCCCTTCGCTTTTAAGTGAGCTGGAACATTCCTTATGAAAAAATACCTCATCTGATGCAGTGAGGTAGTTAGAATACCGTTTTGTTTACAGATTATCATAATTGTGAAGGCAAATTGTTCCGTCGTTAATGTTTAAGGTAGAACAATACGGAGTAGGAACATTGCATAATCTTACAGAAACTGCAAGAATATCTTATACCTCTCAGCAGTGATCTTTCTCCATATCAATCACTATGAGACGGTGACAAAGAAAGCGGACAAAATATACAGCTCCTCATTGTACCTTCCACAATTGTTCTGGTAGACAAAAGAACATCCCTTTATTGCTGTTATGTAAAATAAGTAGAGCAGGTGAATATGCATGTGACACCTGTTCTACATATCTTTACATAATAGCAGTGAATGGATGTTCTATTGTCTACCAGAGTAGGTGTGGAAGATACAATGAGGAGCTGTATATTTTGTCCGCTTCTTTGTTCGCCATGTTCATAGTGAATCTAAGAAATTTCCGAATCTTCCATCAACACTAGATTTTACCCTCTGCATTGTCTCAAATTCTATGCCTTCCATTTGTAGAGCTCGAGAAAAGGTCTTTATCATTCTTAAACATACAATCACTCTTGGCAAAAGTGAATTGATAGAGCATTTCCCGCCGAATTTCTCCACAATTGAAACTGGTCCAAATTATTTGACCATGATTAACTTGAATAACAATGATGTATTTATATGACCCTCGACGAGTGAACGCCTATTTTATTGTGATCGAGCACGAATATACAGCTGAATGCAAATTCTGACAATCAAAGTGCCACTGGTTTCTTTTTAAACCAGATAGCCCCCGAAATTCCACAGTCCTTTACAAGAACAAACTCACAACAAACGGATCATGCATACATTGCAAGATGTCCCAACAATGATCCTCAATTAATGGCAGAGTATTTCATTACTATGAATCTGAGGTGTTTCAAATCATTCAAAACAAGTAATAGTATAGTTCACCCATCACTGCAGATTATTTGGATCTGTGTGCATGGCTTTATTGGAAACTTCAAAAGGAAATGTAAATTTTCACAAAAGTACCCAAAGTAATAACTAAAGAAGGAGAATGTCTTTTCATTTTAAAACAAATAGTACAGGGCTGTCGACGAGAGTACAGACACGCCTAAAAAATCGGTATGCCGTGCACTTCTGACCTAACTCCATCGTTATCAGTAATTGTGTAAGCTAATTCTTACCATGTGTAATGAAATTTTTTCCTTAAGTCATTCCAGTTTAGTATGAAAAAAGAAAATATGCAATAATCCTCGGCAATTTAAATCAATAAAGGTTGCGCCATAGAGCCTTTCCCGCCTATTTCTTGACACTTAAAGTGTCCTGGATCAACCTAAGGATATTAGTTGACCATGAATAATTTTAATAACAATGATGCAGTGAATAACATGCTGTGAATACATCAAAGTAGAAAATCATGAATGAAGAACATTTGCGAAAGAACCAGACGTTCGTAAATTCCAAAATCTCTTTCAGAAATCGTTTGTGCATACATTGAAGGAATGTTCCAAACTACGTTCCTCCATTAATTACAGACTGTAATTTATGAAACGGAGGAGTTTCCAAAATATTCAAAGCACAGCAACCTATAATCTACCATCACTATAGACTGTCTGGTTCTACACGCACATCCGACATTCAATTAGAAGGATTAAGAAAAATTTCTTTCTCTGTATCACTTTGGTTTATACAACAATAAGGAACATTTGCATAAGATCCAAATAGTCCATCGAAATAGTCCATAATTTAAAAACAAAAACAAAAACAAACTTTCAACAGATATATTGCAAGGATGTCCCAACAATGATCGTCAGTTAATGACAGTTAATGAGTATTTCATTATTTGATTATGAAACTGATGAATTTAAATCCTTCAAAACAAGCAGTCTAAATGAACATATGACATATATATATATATATATATATAATAGATTCATTCTTTTCCTTTCCTTTTAAGAGCAAACACAGTAGATAAGTCTAGAAACCAGTATACCATGCACGCATGTCTGACCCGACTCAGTCGTTACCAATAATTGTAATTCTTAGAATGTATAATGAACCTTGTCCCTTGTTAATTTTAATTTTAAAAAGATGGAACACGATACAAATAAAACAAAGCATAGATATTTGCATACATATATATTCACGAAAATATGTTTACATAAACATCTAAGCAGACGTTTACATTGAAAGGATTAAGTTTCAGGCCTCTCAGCAAGATTCCTTGCAAATTCATACCCGATTTTTTTTCTCGTGTAAATGTAATTACAAATAATTATGGATGTTCCAAGTGATCACATCCAATAGAACTTTCATTGTCCGAGCATAAAGGGAAACTATTAATAACTATTGGATAATTTATATTTCCCATTTTTCAATGTGAAAATGTATATGTCATCATCTTCACTAGTAGTTGAAACCATCTTCATGCTACATTCAAAATCTTCAACATAAGCCCTTGAAGTTCTGATTGACCTGAGACAAATCCTTCTCAACTTGAATTATTAAGTGATGCAGTCAATTAAAGAGCTGCTCTGTTATTCCATTATCTGCGTAATAAACAGTAAAGCTTTTCCTTTCTTTCTTTCGGTTTAGACTTATAAAAAATGGTGAAACCTGATATTAGTACACGAAGGAAAATATTGCAAATATTTTGTGAGCGTGTATAATTATGAACATTTAAACAGTCAAATCCATTCCTAGTTACAGTACAACATGTCTTATCTCGATACAAGCTTCAGATGAGTCTGAAAAGCCGTATCCTTGTGTATCAAACTTGGAGACTTAAAAACAGCACATCTTAACCACCCCTATGTAACTGCTGTCTTAAGAGATATACATGATTTTCTTTTCAGAACGTCAAATTTGTTAAGTAATGACTTTCATATGGAAATAAAGTATATAAAAACAAGCTTCTTCATTCATTCTGAAAAGCATGTTAAAACTAGAGTTACGAAAACTTCTTCCATCCATCAAGCCACCAATACTGATCAAATCCTTGTTTTATTTCGTATGAATTGCTTCTATTTTAAATGATCATTCTTCATTCCAAAGTTCCTCACAAGGCCGGAATAGGGAAGGTAAGGGAATACCTGAACTTGAGTACGATTTCACGGTCTTTTAGAATCGATAAGTGAATCTCGATTTCTCATCTTCCATTTTCCTTCCTTTCATTTTTGCTATAATTTTGAATTAAGAAGAAACTATGAATAAAACAAGACAGAACTAACTGCTATTCGATCGGCATGTTGGTAGAGTCCTCAAAAGAAACATTTCGTCCAACACAACTTAATGACAGACTCTTATATAATTATTTTGAAATATTTCAGAACCTTTGAAAGAAGAAAAAAAAAAAAGGTTAGCCATGGTATTGACGTCACATGTTATATGGCTTAACTTTTCATAACCTAAGCTCAGCATAATAACAAATTAATAGATATAGAATAAGTGGTTTTCTTTCTAAACTAACCAATGCCAATACATTACTAAGACATTAAAACACTCACTCTAATCAATGTGAGGTTGGTTGGTTTTTTTGTATTGCAGATATTTTAAAAGCAACTTAGAAAAAATCAGAACGGTGCTTAATTTTTTAGAGACCCTTTATACAATGTGGATAATTTCAATTGTTCTCGAAAAAAAAATCAAGTTTATACCTGAATGTTGACACGATATTTCGAGACTTCATTAAATCTTTTTAAACGTCAACTTGTCTTCCCATGTTCCGATTTCTTTGGAACTCCTCAAATATTGCATTTTGCTCACCTATGGGGATATGCTTTCGATCAATGTATAGCTTCCTTGGTTCTGTTCTTGAAAAGAACGCCTTCTTCCATGCGGCGTTCGCTGCGTGTAGAAGTCGGAACTGGGGTTTACGCGCCTCGCGGACCGCCTTTGGTAGGTCGTCAGTTATAACCATTCTGGTACCTTTCAAATGACGTGCTTTGCCCAAAATTTTCTCCTTGTCGTTGTATCTCAGCAATCTAGCCTTGATCGGGCGTGGTTGAGATGATGATAAACATCGATGTACTCGCTGAAATTCAATTTCCTTTATCTCCTTCTCACTAAATTTCAGTTTCTCCTTGAAGAAATCTCCCATCACCTTTCGTATGTCTTCTGGCTCTTCTCGACTACCTTTTTCTGGTATCCCCAGAAAAACTAAGTCCCTCGCCGCGTAAATGTTGAGTTTCTCCGACTCACTCAAAAGGTACTTGATCTTTTCGTTGAACTTGTTTTCCATCCTAGGTATCATTTCAGACTTTATCTTTTCAGTTTCACTTGCATTAAATGACACCGAATTCACGATTTCCGTCAATTTAGATTCCACTTTAATGACACGGGCATTGGTTTCCCTCAACTGGACTTCCATGTTCTTTCTAGACTGTCTAATCTTGCATGGATTCTAGATAAATTCTCCATCATCAAATCTCTCAAGGACTCTTCCCCAGCCTCATCTTGCTTGGCCCCCTTGGCCCCGCTGGGCCCCGCCAGGCCAGGGCTGTTAGAAAGCCTCAGTCTCTTCTTTCCGTCTCGGCCGTCTCTGCTCATCGCTAATCCCTCCTCGAGTTAATGCAAATTCAGTACATAATTGAGGAGAGTGGTCCAAATAGGTGTTCACTCGTCGAGAGTCATGAGAGTATGCGGTTTATTCCGTCATATTAGCGCCCCCTATACATTAGGTGGACAGTTGGCAGTGGCGTAATGAGCCAAAAAATTTGAGGGGGCTGAACATCGGCATACAAGGCACAATTTCTGAATACATGCGAGCGAGCGAAGCGAGCGAGCAAAAAATCAGCCTTTTTTTAATGAAAATGTACTTTTGTCATAATTATATCTAGACCTATATCCGGCATGCAGGTAATTCCAATTTTAACATCCATAGCTCATCCCGTTCTGTTGAAATCTGGTCCATGGGCTTCAACTGGAAAATTTTACCCAAATATTTAGGGGGCGTTTGATATTAAGGCGTCGCGACGGAAGTTTTTGTCAGTTCTTCCGTTTTGTAATGTCCAGTCATACTGCCAAGTTTGGTGCATAGGGCAGATGGGGTTAAATCGACCCGACTTAATTAGACTGAAAGGCTGAAAGGCATGCATTGCCATACCTGGGAAAGCTATTTTCGGCTGATTGGGATGCATAATTTTGATCTTCGGTAGCGGCTACAGGCAGGGCCGGGGGCGGGGATAGAGGCTGGGGCCTGGGGCTTCAGGGGATCTTGGCCATATTCGGTTTCAGGCTCAGGCTCAGCTTCAGCAGGTTTGCCATTAGAGTCTTTACTTTGTTTTGTCTTTTTCGCAAAGTAGTGATCGATGGGCCTGACTTGCTGCTTTGCACTGGTTCCAGACAGGGCAGACAGCTTCCGTTTTTGACCTTGAACCAGGTTCGTGTCCATTTTATCCTATGTTGTATTGGACTAGCTATGTAGCAGACTTTATTGGGCGCAGGACTGATATGTGTAGGTATATCACGTCACATGTGATGCGCGAATTCGAATTCTACATCTGCGTACGACGTAGGCTAGGCCTATACGTGATGAGCACTGATGATGGGAGTACTATACGGGTACAGGTGCACGTGCAGTGTTACATGATATAGGAACGTTCGTCCTCATTTATGCATGCACAGCCCGCGAGTGGTGCATAATTATGGGAAAACTAATTTTATGTTAACTCCCGGCACCGTTTGTCGCTCCGGGAAAGGAATTATCTACTTACTTGTGTTGTGTTATTACCGCCGCGCGAATTAAGGGCGGTACTAATTTCAGTCGATTCTGTCCCGATGTTTGTTCGTTTGTTTGTTAGTGCTCTAACGTTTGAATGGTTCCATTTCAGTTCACCAAACTTTCAGCGAATCTTCATCTAAGTAATATGCGATTTCCTATTGAATTCCACAGGCACTGGTGCATATGATTTTTTAATCAATTTTTTTAATTAATTTTTTTTATTTTATAGCGCCGAAGGTACAGCCCTTTATATACACGTACCGTCATTGGCCTGTCCATGCAGTGTACGAAAAAAGCACCGCAACATAGTATCTATTGAGTTATCGTATCCGCGCGCGCGCTATTAGTATGATGAGAAACTATAGTCTAATTAGAGCACAATCGGAGAAACTGCTGGAGCTTAGCCGGTCACACATGCACTGTAATGTATTTTTAGTTTTTTCTTTTTTCTTTTATTGTTGTTTTTATAATATGTATTTCTCCTGGCCTACAGCCGAGTACAGGACTATAAAATGTTTGTAGTCGGCCGTAGTCGCAACCAGCCTTGCTCGCAACATTTTATCATTTATTTGTCATTCTGTGTTCGTGTGTAGATCTAACTGTTAGGTCTATGAACGACGTTACATCTGTGCTGCTGCAGTGTAAGATCAGCCGTCGTTCGGAGACAAGCCGCGTGCCTCAGCTGGATCCAAGCTTGTCTTTGTTCAAAACTCACCTGCCCCCGACAAAGGAATTAATTAATAAGGTTGAGGATTTGTCAATCTGTCGGTCAATTGAATCTGGTGTCGCCGAAACCACTAACCCGTCTCCGTGGTCTAGTGGTTAAGGCATTGGCGTTCTAAGCCAACGACCCGGGTTCGATTCCCGGCGGAGACATTTTTTCAGCCTTTGCAAAAATTTCAAAAAGGGAGGACAGCTCTGGGGAACTTTGATTGAGCTACGCAACGTTATTCTCTCTCTCTCTCTCTATATATATATAATTGAAGTTCTGCTCGTAGATGAAAGTAAATATCAAACAATAAATAAAGACACCCCGTGAACAATGTAGAAGTACGAATTTTCGCCTTTTGGGCTTTTTAGGATAATTGTTTGATATATATATATATATATATCAAACTTTCACTTTGTTCATTACCCTGAGGAAGATCAGTGAGGATCGAAAATTGTGTTAAAATAAAAAAGTTGGAATTCAATGCATTACCAATGTCTTCTCTGGAATTCATTCATTGTATCTCTCTCTCTTCATGCTCTTCCAACACGCGGTTATGAAATATCAATTTATATATATATATATATATATATATCAATATGTTAAGGTTTCACGTATCGGCTCAAACAAATTATATATATATATATATATATATATATATATATTATAAAATCGTTGTTCACCTTTACCAGAAGTCAACCTTCTTTTTAAGGTTCTGGCGTCTCAGCCAGGGACTGGTGTTCGATTTCCATTTTTCACTCTTCACAAAAAAATTAACATGGATGGCAACAGTCACAATCGCCAAAGTTGATTGCATTTGCCGATTTTTTTTCATTGCCATATATATACATATATATATATATATATATATATATCAGCATAAATAAATCAACCTCTCAACGGTTGTTTTATTTATTGGTGACTTTTGTGTAATTCTCATCAACCGACGCAGGAAAATTATTATATGTATGTATATTAATCAAATATACCTTGCACTGAGAGGCTCCAGTTGAAATTATGGATTCTCTGAGGTGACTGGTATAGCACTATTTTCTGAGGGGCGCAGCCCCGAAGAAAATAGTAACTATGCCAGTCACCGCAGAATCCATAATTCAACTGGTGCCTCGAAAAGCGTGCATGGTATATTTGATTTATATCCTACCAGAGTAAGCTTAGATAGATGAACAATAATAGAAATAAAGAATCTAGACCGAGTCCTAGACCTAGTCTAGACTCTAGGCTTATATGAAATGTATACAACTCACCGTATTTGCCCAAAGTCACATTGGCATGGCTTGTATTTGTAAGTATTGTCTATAGTTTACTGTAGATCTAGATCTACATGGCACAAATCCAACGATGAAACCAAACAATGTAAACTTGAACTTGAACCTGAACTTTTCCCCAAGTCAAAAGAGAGGCTAATAGACCCCTTCTCGTAAGGTGTTGTAGATTTTATACATGGCACTCAAAATCCAACGCTAGCGCTGGTACGTGGTCGACTCGACTAGCGGAGATCAACGTGCATGTGTAGGGGTCATATCTGCACTTCACTACGCGCATACACTCATACGTACATTGAACATTATGAGCTAGTGGCTCTCTCAGCCATCTCTCAGCGCTAAAGCAGAAACATTATCGTGATATATTGTCGCGATATCGATAGCTTCAAAATATCCAGAAAAACAAAAAAGTGACGTCATAATATTTTTATATCGAAAAATATACGGAGGTCTGACGTCACGCGATATCCATTTTTTCTTCATGGTGAAAGTATTTTGTGTCACGTGAGACATTCCTGGCCAATCTTTGCATGAGAATTTTAGGATGTAGGATATAAATATATATATACACTCTTAAAAATGCGGGGTCAAAAATAACCCCAAACGGGGTTACAAATGACCCCGCATGCGGGATCAACTATGCACAAACCCCGTGCGGGGTCACCCAAAGTAACCACATAGCGTGGTTACATTTCGACCCCGAATGTGGTCAAAATTTAACCACGATTGCGTGGTCATTTCTGCATAACTTGACCCCGCATAATTTGACCCCGCATACTAATGATCATTACCTTATAACCCCGTCAAAACGTACGGGGTCATTTCTTCCGACCACGCAACGTGGTCATTTCCCGTCGGACGGGGTTGATACTTCTGCCAGATGCGCGTGTACCATCCACGTTTCAAAGATTAAAAAAAAGAAGCTAATGTCAAGTAATATCATAACATAACATATTTTGTATATTTTGCTCACTATGACCTATGACCGATCCTCACCTATCGTATAGCATATCATATACACCTATCATCCTACTTTAACCCTACTCCTATTATAGTCCTACATCCTATCCTATACCTATATCCTGAAAACCTTTACTTTATTATATAGGGACTGTATTGCAGTGCTTGCTAAAAGTGGTTAAAGATTTTAATTTAATTTTCTAATGTAGATTTTTAGATCTTAAACCTAATTACATGTTTGAATATGTACAACATAATAATTAGTATACATACATTTTTCATCGCATTTCAAAGTGCAATCATTGCATAAAAACTTAAAAATCAAGTGTCATTTATATATATAAATTCTGGTTGTTTACGGTTGCTCATGGGTATTCAGGATACATCATGAATATTCATGACAATGGCCCAACGTTTAACCAAGTAGAAGTCGGACCAATACTTTGCTGATGAATAAGCAATATTTCAAATGGTTAGTGATTAACCAGTGAAATTGGAACATTGTGACCAACATATTTTTGGAAATAACCCATATGGTGTTGACCAATCGCATTGGTACATTTTTTGACCAGTCCTTTTTTAGAGTGCATTAAAATGACCAGTTTTTGCGTGGTCATAAAATGACCAGTTTTTGCGTGGTCATTTTGACCACGCAAAAACTGGTCATTTTAATGCAGCGGGATCATTATTGATCGAATACAACCCCGAAACGTGGTCGAATAAATTCGACCACGCAATATGCGACCCCGCATTTTTAAGAGTGTAGAGAGAGAGAGAGAGAGGGGGGTAGAGACAGAATAAATTACTCAGTTAGACACAAATTGGTTCAAATTATTTCGCCTATAAGACTTCTTCAGGAAATGATACTAAGTACAAAAAATGCACCAAGGATGTAGTGCATAGCGCGTAATTATTGTCAAAACAAGCGTAAATAAACAACAGAGTCAAGGCGCGAGAAAGAGAGAGAGAGAGAGAGGAGAAAGAGAGACACACACACAGTGATGAAGAAAGATAAAGAAAGGAAAGCAAAGGAAAGAAGAGATTTTTGTCCTGCTTCTTTCTCCTTCCTTTATGCTTTGCTTTTGCTCTCTTCCCTTGTTTCTTTTTTTCCCCTCTCTTTCTTCTTTCGTTTCTTTTCTTCTCTCCCCTCCTTTTTCTATTTTCTTTTTCATTTTTCTTTTCTTTTCTCTTTTGTTGTCTTCTTTTTCTGTTTTCTCACCCTCTATCTTCTTTCTTCTCACCTTTCTTTCCCTGTCTCTCTCATTTTCCTCTTCCTGCTTTACTTCCCTCTCTTTTTCTGTCTTCCTATCTTTTCCTTTCTTTAGTTTTCTTCATCACTGTTTGTGTGTCTCTCTCTCTCTTTCTCCTCTCTCTCTCTATCTGGCGCCTTCACTCCGTTGTTTATTTACGCTTGTTGTTTTGACAATAATTATGCGCTATGCACTACATCCTTGGTGCATATTTTTGTAATTGGTATTATTTCCTGAAGAAGCCTTATAGGCGAAATATTGAACCTTTTGTGTCTAACGGAGTAATTTATTTTGTGTCTCTATTTTAATCTCGGTCGCAGAACTTTTGAACTCTCTCTCTTTCTCTATATATATATGTACATTTTATATGCTTTGAAGTATTTAGTTGGTTGGATGGCAAATTCCCCCCCCCCCCCGCCCCCAACCCACGGCGCCTTTCAATGTATCTCAAGAAATATATATATTTTTTTTTCATTCAAAACTTAAAGCATGCAGAATTTTCTCACCAACTTATTTTGGGGGAATTTGTAGGAACTGGCTTTGTTTTTATAATATATTTATGGTTTTTATTGCAATCGTTACTACAAGAAAATTCGACGTAGTGTTTCATAAGCAAAGCAGCGTTTACGTGTGTATTTTCTGTCCAATTCTTCTCTTTGCATGAAACTACATTAAAAAATATAATATTAAATGTAGTTTCATATATATGAATACACAATATAGACCTGTTTGAAAAGTGTGAGCTATGCATTGCATTATGAAACGTAAAATACTTTTTACTACAACAAAATACCTGCATAACTGCAACAAATACCGATCAAATTGGTAGGAATTTTTCTGCATACTTTGCTTTTGGAATGAACAAATTTCATCACATATTTCTCGAGATACAGGGGCGGATACTGGATTTCCAGAAAGGGGGGCGCACACTGAGGAACCCTCCGTTTGACGAAGCCAAACGGCCATCTAGGGGGTCCGGGGGCATACTTTGTCAGACCAAACGGGGGGGGGGGGGGGGGGGGCGCACGCCTGAGTTATACAGAGAAAAGTGTCCGGGGGAGCTTTTTTGCAGAGTGTATATTGATATGCTAAAAATGATTTTGTCATTGTTTTCTATGAAGTATATTTTACAACAACCAAATAATAATCATGATTTTTAATAGCTAAAAATGCTAATCTTGTATCATAATCATCATCATCATCAGCCTATTTCATTCTACTGCTGGAAGAAGGCCTCTTCATCCCCTTTCCAATAGCTTCTATTCTGTGCTTTTCTTTGCCATGTAAAGCCTGCATATTTTACGTTATCATCCCTCCAACGTATGCTCGGTCTTCCCCTTTTCCTATTAAATGCCCGGGGTCCGCTCGCTATTCATAAGGACCGCTATTCATTTAACACGCGTTATGAATAGCGGTCCTTATGAATAGTTATGAATAAGTGGTCCTTGTGAATTAGCGGTCCTTATGACGAGCGAGGTTACCCCAAATGCCTTAGGTGTCTAAGTTGTAACCTTTAATGTCCACATGTTGTCTTGGTGCCGAGCTATATGGCCTGTCCATCGCCTTTTTTCCCCCCTTTGATTTCTTTAACTATGTCATGTATGTTTCTCATGAATCGCAAAGCCTCATTTCTGACCCTGTCCCTTCGAGTACACCCCTCCAATATCCTCTCCATGGCTCGTACTGTTACCCTTAATCGTTTTTCAATTTCTGTGTCGTAGTCCAAGTTTCTGCAACATATGACAGAAGTGGTGAAATGTACTGGTGGAAGACTTGCTTTTTTAATGATATGGGTAGTTGTTGGTCTCTGAATATGAATTCAAGTTTTGTATCTTGTATGCATGTATACTATAATATAATTGTAAACAGTCATGTATACTATAATAATCTTGTATACATAACACTATTTTTGCCTTTCCTCGATTTATTCTTCTTAGACGATTTGCTTTGTTATAAATATTTTGGCTGGAATTAAATGTGGATGAATATTAAATGTAAGAAAAAGATAAATAAACAAGTTACTGAAAGAAATAGATTAGTGAGAACCTTTACAAAACTAACCAATATGAGGAATTTATGAATGTTTGCAGTTTGAAATCACTAAATGTTTTACCAGTTTACGATTATCAAGTGTTCCATGAAAGTGATCTATACTTTTACAAATTTGGATAACTTTAGTTCTTTTCATTTCAACGTTTAAGTTCAATTATACACAATTCACAAAGCTAGGAAAAGAAGAGACAGAGTTATACACATTAATGTATATATAAAATGCAATTACAATATCGTAGGGTTACAGTGTAAGTCACTTTTGAAAAAAGAAAAGAAAAAAGTTTTCGCACATTAACACCTCACAATCTTTCTCTCTAGGCAATTACGACATTGTAATATGCATTTTGTATATATACATTAATATATAAAATGCAAATACAATATAGTATTGCGCTGATGGTTCCAGTGTAAGTCACTTATGCTTATTGAAGAAAAACACACAAAAATTCGATGTACTTCTTACTCTCTATTTCGCTTACAGACGTTTCTCAAAGATTTACTTCCTCCATGTACATCATGCCATGCTTATTTTTGTTATTGGTTCGGATTACGGAGAAATGGTTATGGACCATTTACTTGGCTGGATGATACTACGCCAGGGTATGTTAATGAGCATCTATTTGTGTTGTTGTAGGGCAGTGCCAATAAACGGTTTTATGTTGATCAACAAACATCTATACGAGTTCAAACATAATTATTAATCACACTGATTTTATATGTATTCAAATGTACATCAATTATTTATACTATCATGATTAATTCATTTATTCAAAGAAGCAGATGGAATCATCAAAGTCTCGGTTCAAGAAAAATGAAAATCACAAAGCTACAATCGTTCCTGCTTTCTTTCTTTCTTTCATATATAAAGTGTTTTTGCGGAGATTATTGGGTTGTGTTTTTTCGTACTCATATAATCGACTAGTTCATTTATATCTTATTTTCTCAAAGGTTTACTGATTGGAATTCTGCTAAACAAGCTAACCAAGATATGAACTCATGGGGCTGTCTTGGTCTACGTTCAGGCCCTTCATGGTATGAACAGGATTCACGTCAAGATTATCCCTTCATTTGTGAACGGACACGAGGTATAAATTTTATATACTTTCTTTCAATTGAACCCAAGTAAATTCGAAAAAGAGGTTTGTAAAGTTAAGTTTGTTTCAGTGATGATATATATATATATATATATGCATCGTGATAATGTAACGCTATCATTGCAATGTTTGTTTACGTCTGATACATTCTCACTTGTATATTGTCGAACTGGTTACATGTCGTTTTTCCAGTGGTTCATAATTCCGAATATTAGAAGTTACTTTTATTATTATTATAATTATGAATGTAAAATGTCACTATTAAGGAAAAAAACAAACACTGTAATTGTGTAGTCATTATATATCTCGCAGCTTTTCATTTAAAAAATACATTCCTTGATAGTGTTTGATCGAAACAGTGAGGCATTACTTGGCGGTATGAATTACTTCATCTCTCCTCCGTGGCTGGAACGGTCTTTCTCAGATGCACGAACCTACTGTCAATACCATGGAGCTGATTTAGCACTCATCCTGTCAGAGGATGTAAACGTAGGTTTATTTTATTAATAAGCAGAACATTTACTCTTACTTTATTGATAAAGTATATCAACCGTATGGTTATTGTTTATGTTCCCATTTTCTTTCGAAATTGCTTCATTAAAAAGAAGATATATACTGCAAAACACGAAATAAAAGAAAGAAAATTATTTTTTCTATGTTCACACAGACCTTCATACATGAAAAGATTTCAAGAACAACCCGTACCTGCTCATTCTTTGGTTTGACTGATCAAGCAGTGGAAGGCATATTCACATGGATCGACGGGACACCTTTACAGTAGGTTGAATATAGAAGCCCGAAAAAAACCTTTTTTCCTTCAATTTTATTTTCTCTCAAAGATTTGCATTCTTTCATTCTTTTATATTTTCAAATTAATTGCAAACAGGTATTCGGAATGGTCTCCTGGTGAACCAAACGACGTCAGGGGTATTGAAGATTGTGCCTGTCTTTCTTCTGATTCAGGAATGGGTTGGAACGACAATCCATGTTCCAACAAACACCCCTTCGTATGTGAACGTTATCAGTGTAAGTTACACTCTAAAAACAACCTACTCAAATTTTTCATAGAAACTTGTCAAATTTGACAAGTTTACCTTGTCTGAGGGGCACTTAATAGATTCTTGTCAAAATGACAAGTACAATCTTGTCAAATAAATGATCGGATTCCTTGTCAAATTTTGAGGAGGTACCTTGTCACTTTCTGATAAGAATATCTTGTCATAATTACTAGAAACTTGTCAGATTGACAAGTCCTAGTATTTTCAAATCTTATAGAAACTTGTCAAAGTTGATAAGATCGTCTTGTCACATAGAATTAGGAATTAGGCACCCAAAATAATGATCCCACATCTCTGTAGCAGTAACATCTTGCAAGTGTTCTCCATCATGTAAGTGGTCATCGTTTCCATCGTCATCATTTGGATCATTTTATTTATTTATCTATCTTTAAGCGGCGTATCAAGACTTGAGTTCTCCCAGAGAAGGTTCTCAAACGATCTTGACCATATTTGTATACTCTCTGTAAAAGTACGGACGGCCATTAATGATTCCGTGAACATGCTGAAGGTGCCAAATTAACAGCTTTGCATCCCCTTTTCCACAGGATCGATACTTATTCCCTAATTCGTCCCTCAAACGTGAATAAAATATTTCCTAAAACGCAACCCTAATCCCTGTGAAGACCTGAAAAGCAAATATAATATATACATTAACGTTATATATTTATTATTTATCATTATTCTTTCTTCAGTAACATTGTACAATCCATATCATACAATTGTACATTACATTTTATAAATAGCAGGAAAAGAGAAAAGAGATGAGGTGACCAGGAGAAGCAGAGCTTGTAAATTGGGTCCCTCAGAAGAATATAGCAAATTACTTTGTATAAAAAAGTGACTTAAAGTTAATAAGGCAAAAAAATAAATAAATAAATAACTAGATTAATCTAATACACAGAACTAACGTATCTACAACACTCACAAATATATATACAAGATATAGATGCTTACGTGATAAGGCAGATAAGCGATGAATCAGAAGGAGGGGCAAAATCGAAACAGGAGTCAGAAGTGAGGAAGGAGAGAGAACATAGGGCAACGATAAAGAAAACAAGTGAGAAGAGAGAAGGGGAAGGCAGGGGTCAAGGGGTTATACACAATATGACATATACATCGAATAGACACACACGGACAGAAAGGCTGGCTGGCTCTATACATGATGCTAAATATAACTTCGTGCTCTATAGATATGATTACCCCACCACTATACAAGGGACCTGTGTATTTCAGGTGGGCTCAGAATTTTTGCTCGTTGGGAGCGAGGCCATAGTAATGAATTACAGCTGTGATCTTAATGCTGATATAAACAACCTCTGGTTGCTAATAACATGCATGATCATAATATTCCCCTCCTATATATAAGGCGTCATGAAGGCAGATGATTGCCTAGAAAATACTAATGTGATTCGAGTTGCTGAAAGAGACCTTGAAGAGACCTTGAAGCTGGAGAGAGTAGTCATATTTTTAATTTCTGGAGGTAATGAATTCCACTGCTTTATACAATAAATATAAAAAGAATTCAAAGCAACTTGAGTTCTGACATATGGATGATGCACACAATTCTTCCGTCGTGTGTTATAATTGCGAATATCAGAGTTTGAGACAAATAAATCAGTCAACAAACAAGGTTGTGGCCTAGAGAAGAGTTTGAACATAAACACGAGACAATTCAAGGAAACCAGTTGATCGAAAGGTAACAGCTGTAGCTGTACAGATAAGGGGCACTTGGATGTCTAAAATGAGAATTAGAGATTAATCTAATCGCTTTCTTTTGTAAAACCAACAATTTGTGTATATGAGTTTTAAATGTGTGGCCCCATGCAACATTACAATATAATAAATGAGGCAACAAAATACTATTATACAAGGTTATTAAAACTCTTTGGGGTAGAATGAATCTCAATTTTGAAAGGACACCAACACCTCGTGACATTTTAACACACAAATTATTCAAGTGACATTTCCATGTCAAATATTCATCAATTACAACACCAAGAAATTGAACATTTTCACTATGCAAAATAACTTGGCCATTAATAATTAAAGGGTCAATATTTACTGGAACCTTTCTACCCTTTGACCTAAAAATAACACTATTTGATTTTTTAGCATTCACTAAGAGTTTATTACAACAAAACCATAAAGTTTCTCCACCTCTTCGTTTGCCAATGTCATTAAAATGCGTGGATTATTATGTGAGAGCAATAAACTGGTATCATCAGCAAACAGAATATGAAAATAATTTTGAAGAATTCACAATATCATTGATGTATAATAAAAACAACAGAGGGCCCCAAACTGAGTTCTGAGGCACACCGTAATGTATGGTAGCGATCTGTGATTTACAATTTCCAACAACAACAAATTGCCTACTGTTACTCAAGTAACTATGAAACCAGTGCAAAGTCACACCTCGGATATACCATAATGTTCCAAGCTTTTTCAAATGTATGCCATGGTCAATGGTGTCAAAAGCCTTTGACAAATCAAGAAAAATACCTAGACAATACCTGCCCCTATCAATTGCATTTACAATTATTGTACTTAGTAAATTGAAAACGCCCATACTATAGTTGAAAAATTCTTCCTGAAACCAAATTGTTGAGAAATTAAAATATATTTTGTTGTCAAGTAATCATACAACCTTACATGCACCAATTTCTCGAGAATCTTTGAAAATATAGGTAATAATGAAATTGGTCTATAGTTTTCAATATGTTTACTATCATTCTTCTTGTAAACAGAAACTACTATTGCTAATTTCAGATTAGAAGAAACTATGCCCTGTGACAGAGATTTATTAAACACATCGCACAAAGGCTCCACAATCCTTCACAATTTTTGGAGAAACACCACCAGGCCCACTTGATTTAGCAGGCTTAAATTGTGATACAATTTTGATAATTTCAAAAGTAGTTGATAGAAGAATTTGTCTGACATGGTTTCAAGTATTCATTAAAATATCTCGCGACTGTGGGAATACCCTTACCTATTTTCTGAGGTAATTCAATGAAATATCTATTAAAATAATCAGCTTTCTGCTTTTTCGACATCAGTAAAGTATCATTGTGATACATATCCTCTGGAAGCGAACATTTTTTTGCTCCTACCTAGCAAATCGTTTATATAAGACCATGACTTTTTCATGTCATTTTTTGCAAGTTGAAATAAATTTCCATAATAATTTTTTTTTAGATAACCGAATCAACCCTGTAGTATTCTTGTAATCCACATATTTTTTCCTATTTGCCTCAGTTGGGTTCTTAATAAAAGTGCTATACAATTTACGCTTGCGCTTAATTGACTTTAATACACTGTGTGTAATAAGACCTAGCTTTCTTAGACCTAGCTTTACATTTCACTTCAACAGCTGGAAAATATAAATCATACAGTTCTGAGAAGTTCCTCATGAAACTATCATATACATTATCAGCATCATTTAGAACATGTACAGTGCTCCGCCAACAAGTTGGAATTATGTATCGGTTGAGGCACTTTGTTCCACGCTACATACTGGCCTTGAAGTCTGGGGATGTCACGTATGTTCGTTGAATACACGACCAGTAGGCGCTTCGTGGGCGCCGACATTTTGACAGAATGTGCGGGCGCTGGCGCGAGAGGCCGCTGATTATTTGCCGATTCTGCTTAATAAGGTCACATGAGGGCGCAAACAACATGTTTTGTATTTTTACTTTCCAATGCTTCAAAAAATGGTTTAAAATTCCAAATTAAGTAGTTGAAATGGGTTAGGCATGTTATAGTTCAGGATGCGTGTGTTTCTGTGCCCAAACCTTCAATATAATAAATTTAAATCATCCATATCGCATATTTCCCGATCATCACTCGTGAGGGAAGGTCATTAACATCTCCATTGTCATAATACTAAACATTAATACTCCATATTTCATGAAAGCAATTTTTTTCACAAAGGGGCAAGATATTTGATTTCTAGGGATATTCACCATTCTGGGGGAGAGATTGTGCTAGAGGTATAGGATTCCTTTGGTCAGAACAGACATTTTTCATTCGGCGCACGTCTTTTGAATTAAACCCTTTTTATGTATCATGAGTGCACGTAATTGTAATGCCAAATGCATCGCCAATAAGAGATGAAGATGAGCCACCCCCCCCCCTTTCAGGGTGGAAAATGAGCCAACCCTCATCAGAGATGAACCACCTCTCATCACAGATGAAGATGAGAAATGAGCCACCCCCTTCAGAGTTGAAAATGAGCCACCTCTCCAAATAGAGGAAGATGAGCCATCCCCCATCCGAGGTGAAGATGTGTCAACCCTCATCAGAGATGGAGGTGAGCCAACCCTCATCAGAGATGAAGATGGGCCAACCCTCATCAGAGATGGAGATAAACCACCCCTCATCACAGATGAAGATGAGCCAACCCTCATCAGAGATGGAGATAAGCCAAGCCACCCCCCCCCCCTTGACGGCATTCCCCTTGCCCAAAGCCCCAAATCATGTGGCATATATTTTTTTCTTGACTTGATTTATCAACTCAATTACTCTTACTAACTTAGCATGGACCTAGTACTAGTAGGTCCATGCTCTAGTAATACAATAAAAGTTTTTTCTTCTCCTTATCAGCAAAAATTTGGGACTGAGTAGTGGATAATACTAGTAGGCCTAATGCCTTTTTGGTCACAAGATCTAAATATTGTACATACATGTAGCTGGAGTTAGAATAAATTGGAAGCAATCATATAATACTGATTTAAGTAATACTAGTACTAGTTGTAGGGAATCTATCTCGTCCATCAAATCGACTGTACAATTAAATATGTCTGTGGTGGGTGATCTGGCAAGTCTTGTTGTAGTTGTACCAAAGAGTTTAAATACGAAGAGTGCTCAGTGCCGAAATAAAGCACGCGTATATATTGTGGTACATGTCGATCGGCCCAGAGGGAAAGATTATAGTCTTAATCAAGATGTTTGCATTTTTGTATTTTCTTTATTTTTTTCTTCTTTTTCTGGACAACGCTTTTGCCTTTTGAGTTTTGGTTAAGCCGTAACTAAAGGGCATAATCTTGATATTGTCCCTTCAAATACAAACTTATGTCCCAAAACAGGTAGGAATCAACTCTAATTGCACCAGGGAGGAGAGGGAGAGAGTTGGGAGGGGGGCCTCGGACTAGATGTTTGTATTTTTGTTAAAGTTATTTGCTATGAAATTTCTATTAATATTCATGTGATGATTGGGGGGGGGGGGGGTCCCAACATGTTCCCTGATATTAAGCTTTATATGAGCAAACACTGCGATATCTGACGGGAATGTCGAGAAGAGTTATTTAAAAATAATTATTTTTCTATTAAATCAGAATATTTCATTTGATATGATTTATGGAAAGTATAGGGATTATAGACCTGCAATGTAATTTTATTAGCTTTATTCTTTTAAAATTCAAGACAGAAAAATGAGATTGCGTGCGAGTAATTCCTTATATAAATATAAAGATTACATTAAGAGTGGCGTATCCAAGATTATATATCCAGGAATGTACGTGCCCCTATGTGCCAGCCAAAACCAAATCTGACATATCGTAGTTACACATCGAATGAAAGGAAATGTGTACCCCCCCCCCCCCGCACAGAAAGAATCTGAAAACTGTGATAATTGTTTTCCTTGCTTGTCCTTAAATTCAAAATAGAATGCATCTGATGATTTTTTCGTTCGTCAGGCGTGAGCCTCCTTCCTCTCCCTGCATTCCTGGATACGCCACCAATATAACCAACTTACGGTAAGTTATTTGTAATATTCTGCTGTAGAAATGTGAGACGACAGGCGAAGAAAACAGTACAGGGGCTTGCTCCGAAGCCATCACCAACGCAATAGGGGCTTTATCGATTGTACGAAAAGGGGGGTGGCCTCCGTGTTTTGAACCTGATGATATAATTTATTTATTACCAGTCCTATTCTGTCTTTGTAGGAATATCCCAATACTTTTGCCCCAGCTCTCTTTGTCCTCTCTCCTCCCCCTCTCATTTTTCTCATACTCTCTTTTCTCTCTTACAACCGATCTGTAAAAAATGACTCCAATAGAATTGAGGAAAAAATAATGATCTCTTATTTTTTTTATTTGTGTTTTTATTAGGAAATCAACAGAAATCACAACAATTACAAGTGATTTACATGTTTAAAAACAAAATCACTGAGCAAAAAAAACAACAACAACAAACAAACAGTAAAAATAAAGCAATTGGAACAAAAATTAAAAAAAAATAATAATAAAAATGATCTCTTATTGCTCCCCAATCTTTCAATTTAATGAGATCGACCACTAACACTATGCAATCATATTCTTCACATCCATGACAGAATAGCAGGGGCGGATCAAGAGGGGGTGAATCGGCCGCGGCCCCCTTCTTGAAACCCAGGTTGGCATATACGGGCTCTTGCCTAAATTGTGAAAAAACCCGGATCGAGCACCAAATTTAGTTTGGAAGCCCAAGAGCCTAACAATGTCGTTCTATTAACCCTCCGAGAAAAACTTGTAAAAAGGCCCACACCGCAAGACTGACGTGACAGTCCGGGCATGGATCAGTGGCGGATTTAGGAGGCTTTTAAATAAAATTGTATCCCCCTTTTAGAACTGATAACTTTTTTTGCTTGTCAGAGAATTATGGAGGAAAACTGGACTCATAATATCTGATACCCTATACCCCTCCACTGAGCGACTTTCGGAGGGCTGGCGAGAAGAAAAAATTTTGCGACCCCCCCCCCCCCCCCCCCCCCCAAAAAAAAAAAAAAAAAAATTGCCAAAAGTTTTGGCTAATTGACATATCATCGGCAACGCCACCGGAAACGCCACCTCGTCGATCGGGCTCGCAGAGTGGTAGACCAAGCCTAGATAGTGCTAGACACCTATCATGTCCATGCACCTATTCAGTCAGACCGCAGGTCGTATGCAAATGAGCAAAAAACGCGCATTTTATTTCCAGTGCCCGAAATGGACTTTCTCCCTGCACCCAGCCGGCTGTATCGCATGGTCATCTTTAAAGTTATGCTCTTCAATAAATATTAATGCTGTGCTCATTAGACTTTCTGCAAAAAATAAATGAATAGTTTACCAACACAGGGATATTTTGTTTTAGTCAGAATTTTAAAAAGAAAATGTTTAAAATAACTGATGAAATAGTCATACAAACGCCTTTTTTCACAAGATTTCAAGTTGTTAAAAGACATATAAAAAGTATATGAGCCGCCATCAAGTCACATATGTATGGAAGCGCTGGAATCTCATCTTTTTCATCGTTACATTCAAATCATCCATAAATTTATGACAGAGTCAGGATCCAGCAATATTCAGCCGCAGATCATCCGTTGTCAAGACCATGGTCAAGACCATAGAATCTTAGCCCTGTGATTGGCAAGCGAGCCATCCGTAACCAAGTGCGCGTTGAATGAAACATTGCGCAACCTGTTGCTTCATCCTTGCGCAAACATGCGCATAGCTGTTGCCTGGCTGTGAGAAAACATCTTGCGTGGTGGTAACCAATCAGAATGCTGGAATTGACTTTTTTAAAGACAAAGTGTGTACATCGGTTACATATTGCTGGATCCTGACCCTGTCATGAAGTGCACATTAATGTTATTTCAATCTTTGGAAAGTACAGAAAATGCCCTTTACGCTCGTGTCAAATTTGCCCTGGCTCACAATAAAACTATGGTAGATTTGGCCAGATTTATATTTCATTTAATTTCCATTTTTGGTCATAAAAGGAACACCATTTTATACCAATTTCGTCTTTTATTTTGAACACAATAAAAGCATGTCACAAATCTCTGATCCCTCTTCTTTTATTTGATGTATAACTCATGACAATTGGTGAATGATAAGTAGGCTATTCAATAGTTTGCAAATGAGATGTTCCTGGCTGTTCTTGCTCATTATGTATTCATAGTCAGGCAGAATTGGAAATAAAATAGCGCACTTTTAGGGGACCTGCGGATTGGCTTTATTCCGCTCAGCTATTCCATGCTGTTTGCATGAACATCAGCCATTATGCTAGGCGTAATGCGTTGATAGAACATTGATTATACGAATTTATGAATTTAACACATTGAATTTTGGCTCTGGTACATTACAAATATAATAGTGACCTGGAATTTAGTCAGATTTTCTTCTAACCGGCTAGGCTGGGTTTGCTTTCGGGCAGACATATGTCTGCTACATGGTCGTCTGCTAGTGCACGATATCATTGGATGTCGTCACTCACGTGATCGGTACACGCCCACATAAAAAGTACATTAGGTCATCGATAACAAATATTGGAATGCACGTGTAGTATGGCAAATTATTTTTTTTGGTCGATGCATATTCCCGGGGATTGTGCGGGGTTTATTGGACTCATCGAGCCTCAATTATACCCTTCCAGAGCTTTAAATTTCATGTAAATCACATTTTTCCTAATTTCAAATAAATACTAGGGGAATTAAAATCATTTCAAAACCCCTGTTTTCATGTGTTAACCAATGGGAGCTGGAAGGCCAAAAGCATGCATATTCCCGGGGATTTATGGGGGGTTTATTGGACTCATCGATCCTCAATTATACCCTTTCAGAGCTTTAAATTTCATGTAAATCACATTTTTCCTAATTTCAAATAAATACTAGGGGAATTAAAATCATTTCAAAACCCCTGTTTTCATGTGTTAACCTATGGGAGCTGGAAGGCCAAAAGCATGCATATTCCCGGGGATTTATGGGGGGTTTACTGGACTCATCAAGCCTTCATTATACCTTATCAGAGCTTTAAATTTCATGTAAATCACATTTTTTACATTTTCAAAGAAGAACAATGGGAATTATAATCGCCCTAAAATTCCTTGTTTTTGCGTGTTAACCTATGGCAGGCGAGACGTTTTTGGTCAAAAGCATGCATATTCCCGGGGATTTATGGGGGGTTTACTGGACTCATCAAGCCTTCATTATACCTTTTCAGAGCTTTAAATTTTATGTGAATCACGTTTTTTATATTTTCAAATAAAAATCATGGGAATTATAATCATCCTAAAATTCCTTGTTTTCGCGTGTAAACCTATCATGGCAGGAGAGACTTTTTGGGGGTAAAAAGCATGCATATTCCCGGGGATTTATGCGGGGTTTATTCAACTAGTTGAGTCTTAATTATACATTTTCAGAGCTTTAAATTTTATTCAAGGCACATTTTTCAAAATTTTGATTTAATTCTGCGGGAATTATAATCATTCAAAAATTCCCGTTTTTGCGTGTTAACCTATGGGAGATGGAAGGCCAAAAGCATGCATATTCCCGGGGATTTATGCGGGGTCCCTTGCACCTTTTGAGCCTTCATTAAGCCTTTTCAGAGTCTCAAATTACATGTAAACCACATTTGCACTAAATTCAAGGTAATACTAGAGGAAATATAATCATTTTTAAAATCCATGTTTTCACGTGTTAACCCTATGGCAGATGACTCTGTCAAAAAGCAGGCATGATCCAAGGGATTCATATCGGCATTTATTGACAAAAAAGGTTCAAGAAATGTTTTTTTAACTATCCATCCTTTTTCTCGTGCAAAAATCAGACTTGAAAAAGATAGAGTAAGATATGAAATATCAAGAAAAAGTGAGACATATTTTCACGTGTTATACCTATGGAGAACGTATTTTTCCGAGTCTGTTTTTAACACAGCAAATTATGCCTCCAAAATGTACTACGGAAGTAGGTCAGAGTAATCTGTCTTGATACTATTTAAAGTATTTGGTTGTACGATCTATTTTCTCTCTCTCACTGCAATGATATATCTCTACCGTACATGTAGTTATATGTACGCTCTATGCCGCAGGTATGGAACGGTACGCAGTACCGTACCTGGCTGGATTGGTTTTGCCTTTAAAAAAACATGAAAGAGTCGATATCGAAATAAAAACATATATATTTTTAATAAACAACATTTGTATCCCATTGTTGCTCATTACGGTATAGATATATGTAACGAACGGATACATGGTCAGCACACTTGAACTTTTCTGAAAAATTAACTTGTTTTCCCGTGCTGGCTACGTTGCCCCTCGGCTAAAAATGGTGAAAATATCTAGATTACATATCCATCGATCACAGAAATAGGTCAGTTTAGTTTTTAAAAATTGCAAAAATAAAAATATTAGCCGATGAAAATGGGCACACAATTAATTCATGATTATTCATAAAGTTTTAAAACATTTATACATTCCAAAATTAAAGTTATTTTTGATATATTTATGTGATATAAGTTAGCTTCAATGAAAGAGCTTGATTCATACATTTTTAAAAAATATTCATACATCTATGACATTTGTCGGGGCTTTAATTGGCTGAATCATATTTCAAGGGGTGTGTTGGCTCATTATCGCATGGAAGGTGGTAATTATAGATGTAAGTCTGTCCGGCGGTGCTCACTGAACCGGTTCAGTGATTCCCTCATTAACATTTCAAAATGGCCCATCCCACGAAGTGAGCGGTGCAAACATACGTGATGTCCGTATAGTTCATTTGTTGACAGAATATTCATTATACAGACAAGGCATTAGCGATAATGTGTCTCGCCCACATGCGATAACTAGAAATATCGTGATCTCTGTTGCCATGCAACAGGTCCCCCAAGTGCATAAATCTGCATAAGTTATGCTTGCATATATCTACATTACTAATGTTTGGAAAGTGACGTTTACAAAGTTATGTCATGAGAGTCTTGCGGGTAAACTATGTTTGACCTGAAATGACCTTTGACCTTACCATGTGACCTCTGATGGCAGCATAACATGCAGGTCCCCCAAGTGCTTCTAAAACCCAAGTTTGGTTGAAAAGTGAGTGATGGTTGCAAAGTTATGTCATAAGAGAGTCTTGCAGGTAAACTTTAACGTATGACCTTAAATGACATTTGACCCTATCATGTGACCACCAACGGCACCATAACATGCAGGTCCCCTTAGTGCATCCCCTTAGTGCATCTACAACCCAAGTTTGGTTGAAAAGTGAGTGACGGTTGCAAAGTTATATCATAAGAGAGTCTTGCAGGTAAACTTTAACGTTTGACCTGAAATGACCTTTGACCTTATCATGTGACCTCCAACGGCACCATAACATGCAGGTCCCCTCAGTGCATCTACAACCCAAGTTTGGTTGAAAAGTGAGTGACGGTTGCAAAGTTATCTGTCATAACGTTTGTGACGGACGGACGGACGCCATTTGGATCCCTTAGTCTCGCCTTCACCTCCGGTGGGCGAGACAAAAATTATTGTTAGGGCTATTACCTTTAGTGGATTTATGACACCGTCTGCGCCTTTTTTTCTCGCTTTGAAAATCTTACATACTTACAAGTTTCACAGGTTTCAAGCAGCTACCTTCATGTATAAGTTAATACATCAACAACTTCCCCATTCTGTATATGAATATTGCCAGTTTTTCGATCACAGGTATGATACGAGACAAAAAGATAGCAAAAGTCTCATTTTACCAAAAGTAAAGACTGAGCATGGAAAGAGGTCAATTTCATTCTACGGTTCTAGAATATGGAATTCATTGCCCTTAGATATTAAAGAGAAACCCTCTGTCAAAACATTTTGTAGGAAGTTAAGAGAAATGATGCTAATGGAATATCTAGAGTGATGTATCACTTGTTTGTTTGTTTGTTGTTTGTTTGTTTGTTTTTTGTGTGTTTTGTTTTGTTTTGTCCCCCCCCCCCTTGGTATTTGTGAATATATAACCTATAGTTTTATAGATACAGGTATTTTGTTTATACTCAATGAACAAACTTTTGTTTTTGCTTTTATTGATGTTGATTGCGTGTGTGTATATATACATACTCTTCTTGCCAGTATTTACAGTTTTTACTGATTATTGTAAGACCTTAATTGGTAGAGTATTCGTATTCTTAAAAATTACTTAGTGTTTTACGTAGTCTTTAATTATATCACATTTACATAATTTTTGTCAGGGAGCCACATATTCTTTAGCCATTTCAGCTATTTCGTGGTCTCCCATTACCATTCACATTTGTAAATGCCTTGTAAATATGTTTCATATATTGTTTCAGAAAAATGATAATAAATTCATTCTTTCATTCATTCATTCATTTACGTTATAAACATCCTACCAGTTGACTCTTGAAACTTGATATATTCTCATCAGTTATCACACGCCTGAAAGCTGACTGACCTTTCGTAACGAACTCATCAACAACCCTTCCCTGCTTAAAACAGAAAATAGGCATGTGGTCAGATATATCAGAGCATAGAATACCACAATGAATGCAATTTGTAAAGATATTGTCAATTAAAGTTACAGAAGTACATGCAACACGAGTAGGCTTAGAAACCAGAGCTAATAAGCCATGAGAATACATGCAATTAACAAAGTCATTCACATTATCATCGGAGTCTACATTTAATAGATTGATATTAAAATCACCTAGAACATATGTATCTCTATTTACCCTATTAGTGTACGCCAGCTGTAGCTCAAAATTTTCAATAAAAAGTTTAATGTCACTATCCGGGGCTCTATACACACAAAACACTATAATCTTTTTATTGTTATCACTAATCTCAACAAAGATTAATAACCAGTTTTTGGACAAGACATATCTTCAACAAAAAAAATTGCTATATGTGTAGTAAAGCGATTTCTATAAGCTATACTCTCTTCTTCTATACAGAAACAAGTAACTTACACCATAACTTTAATGGTACATAAAGAACTTTTCCACTTTTCTTTCATTAATATTGACATCATATGTACAAGTAATGGTAATTGTTAATACTTAGTCACCAAAAGCTCTTATATATGGCCCAGTGGCTATCAACATACTCCGAGTTGGATAGTTAAAATCGAACAAAATATTTGCATAATTACTCAGCTATTTTGAACTGATTCTTTCTGAATTAAACTTTGCCAAGCATTCGCCGGTTAATTGTTGTAAAGCATCATTCATTACGATTTTAGAGTGACATTCTATTCATTTGGTTAGAAATATAAGACAAAAAGTATTAAGTCAAATAGTCATTAATCATTTGAACTTTTATTAATTGTTAACTATATAATTCACTATCGAATTAGACTTGATAACTAAATATCAAATAAACAAATTTGGAATTCGGAAATATCAGTGACTGAAGTTAACGCCAGTCTGAAACGACTTATATCTATGCGTACAAGACTTGAGCCTTCTGCTCATCCAGCCCAGTGGCAGGCGAACACATCCCCTATGGGATAGTTCATATCAAAACTTCAGCCTTTTGCTCCTCCAGCCCAGTGACCGGCAACTCATCCCCATTGGGATAGTTCATATCAAACTTCAGCCTTCTGCTCCTCCAGCCCAGTGGCCGGCAACTCATCCCTATTGGGATAGTTCATATCAAAACTTGAGCCTTATCTGCTCCTCCAGCTCAGTGGCCGGCAAACACATCCCTTGTGGGATAGTTCATAAGTACTTTCACAATGAAACATCAGCTGAGTTTAATTCCATTTGACTTATAAATTCGTAGTAGAGTAAACGTTGGTATTCAGCTCTACAATGTTACAAATTCCTGTTTGTTTTTGTTTTTGTTTTTAATTTTATTAGTTATCTTTTGATTAGAAAATAAAAGTGTTAGTAATGTCAAAATTCATAACATATTGACTACTATAACTGGCAATTAGCATTTGAGTACTGCAAGTGATGAGTAAAAGGGGCCTGAGCTTTCGATCCTAGCAGAATCTTCGTCAGAGGCAAAAAGACAAACATAAAAAACAAGACAAGCATATACTACATGTATACTGTTTTGTATACAAGCATATATATAGACTACAGACACAAAACAGTGTACATGTAGTATATACACAAAAAACTTTTGGGTGTAAATTTTTATCAGTGGGCAATCACCCATGTGCTAATTCCGAATAGCGATACACATGCTAAGGGTTCAGAATCTTCATTCTTTCACGATAAAAAAGAATCACTGGTAACATAATGAAGCAATTCCATTCACGTTCCATTAATTATTTCTGAAATGCTTTCAACCTTTTAAAAAAAGCCCTTGACAACTTCTCCGGCTTGTCAAGAATCCACTGACTATATTTATAAGCAATAGACCGCTTCTGTAATGTATAAAATTTATGCACATATATTCTCTGAGCACCTAGTGACGAGCTATTCCATGAACCTTTTTATAAATGAGCCTCAATGCTTGGAATCCAGTTTGCATACATTATTTGTAGCTATGTCCGGCAAGCTTTCAGGTTGTCAAGAACAACCTTTGTTTGAAAGGTATGCATAAAATTTGCATACATTACCGAAGCGGTCTATTAAAGGACAAGTAACCCCACGTGATATTCTAGATGCACCTATTGTCTGCTACGTCTTTCCATGGAGGCTGCCATTTTGTGCATGACACGGATCATTAGGTACCATATGCATTGATAATAGCCTACCTTTACAACAGATACGTCGCTTTGTTCTGATTGTATTACGATTGTTATTGGCCATGGGCCTAGATAATTGACGACCCATGAGTTCTAATAGCCATCCTGTAAAGCAGATTCCTCGCTTTGTTTTGGTATTGTTACGATTGTCTCCGTCCTTGACGTCAATTCTCCGTCCTTGACGTATATTTTTTATGAAGTATATTTTTTATGAACAAATTAAGACCTTTTAAAAAATATATAAAACTAAACTTACATTTCAGAATATGTGACTTTATCTAATATATATTTGTCCTCTAAAAATCAATTACAAGTTAACGATGAAGGAAATTTTACTTGGGATGAAAAATATGTTCGTGTACACATAAAGTAATGGCAGCCCCCTTATTATTGCTAGCAGACGATAACTTGGCTGGAAAATAGTGATTTATATCTATATCCTGTGTTTTTACATGAAATTGCATGTATCAAATAAGAGGCATATACTACACCATTCAAAATAAGCTAATTCATACGCTGAGGTTAATTTCCCTTTAAGTCATAACTATTGCAATGTACACGATAATTTTTTTACAGGCGAATATAACACGTAGCAATGCGGTCCGAGAAATGTTGAACCCGTGCACATTATAAATAAAAAATAAATTCCTTCACCGATAGCTTCAGGGTATATTACAATTAGTGAAAAGGGTAGCTTGCAGCTTTGCAAACTGAAAACAGTCGAAAACCAACACAGTCAAAATTAACATACTGACAATCAAGTTCCTTTACGTAATTTTAGTAACATTCAGATAGCCTATTAATGCATCATGCATGTTCAATGACCTCAATTTCAGTAGGGCAGTATTCTGGAATAGACCGCTTCGGTAATGTATGCAAATTTTATACATACCTTTCAAACAAAGGTTGTTCTTGACAACCTGAAAGCTTGCAGGACATAGCAACAAATAATGTATGCAAACTGGATTCCAAGCATTGAGGCTCATTTATAAAAAGCAGGTTATTGGAATCGCTCGTCATGAGGTGCTCAGAGAAAATATTATGTGCATAAATTTCTATACATTACAGAAGCGGTCTATTGCTGACCCTTATAACCTTAGATGGCCAGACTCTTGTTTATAAATTTTACACACGTGTAAAATGTGTAGATACTACACTGACACTGTAAATAGACCCGTTTACTAAGTGATTCAAATTTTATGCATACTTTTGAAAAAAAGGTTGTTCTTGACAACTTGAAAGCTCGCCAGATGCTTGTCAGACATAACAACAAGTAATGTATGCAAACTGGATTACAAGTATTGTAGTTCATTCATTAATAACAGGTTAATGGAATACCTCGTTACTAGGTCCGGGAAAGAAACATCCATAAATTTGAATCACTTAGTAAACAGGTCTATTGAATATACAAACAGGACTATTATCAAGATAATGCGATATTACGGAATTTTTCGGTGGAAATAAGCATCATGTACTAAACTATGCTTAGCCAATATACTTCCATCACTTGCATTCACATAAGGCTGTGCCATATTTCTAAGTCAAGAAATTGTATATTTTCGTTCAACCCTAAATGTATAATCTATAAATGTATATCTTCAGCTAATGCTTAACTGATCTCAGTGAACAAAAAACTTTGTTTTTACAACCAAATTTCCTCTTCATTTCTCATCAGATTCTGTTGTCGTTATACACATACTACATAATTTTCTCACCATATTCACACCATGGCACTATATATTCATTATATCTTCTCAAAATTAAGTACCAAACTTATCGCTCAATCAGGCATATTGCCTCTTTTACGTCTCTCTGACTTATCTGTATTGCATGCATTCTGCATTCATGTTGCACTTCTTCAGATGCGTGAAGCCTCCTCAGTTAAAACTTTTCTTTGCACCGGAACTAATTGCTTTCTCCGTATTTTAAATTCAATATCTTGACCTGAATTGTGGTAACTATCCAGCAACCTGTGCTATGAAGCTGGAGGAATTTTGCGAATTATTAATTATGATATATTATTATTGGCGAGCCAAAACTAAATGGATGAAGATTGAGGTTAATTTAACACGGAGCAGATTTAACAACGTCCGCCGCTGAAGAATCGAACAAGGTCAATGACGATTCACTTCTTCCCACCCTTGCACCACACCTGTGGTTATTCAACCTGCAAATACCTTCCTATATGCAATTAGGGATTAGTCTCGCTCATCTAAGGAAATACATGTATACAACTTTAGACGAATAGACCAGTTCACAAATATGTTCAAATTTTATGCATACTTTTAAAACAAAACTGAAGTCTTGTCAGAGGTTTGTGAGACATAGCTGCAAGTAAACTGGATTCCAAGTATTGTAGTTTATTCATTAATAACGGGTTAATGGAATACCTCGTGACTAGGTCCCAGAAGAAAAAATCCATAAATTTGAATAACTTTGTGAAGAGGTCTATTAAAACGTTCCGGATCAATGACGTTGCTTTGCCAGCTAGGGCTCTCTATTCAAAGTTTCTTAGCAAGCACCAGCCAGAGTTGTAAAAATAAGTAGAATTCTTATTCGAAATGAGTAGTTACGATTAAAACATAAAATGAATAGGTATTTTATTAAAACAATGACAAGTTTGTTTTCAGAGTGTATGAATATCTATTGAGAAACAAAGCTTAATTTCTCGATAAAATTTAACGTGACTTGGCCATGGATTTATCCATGCTCAAAAGCATTATATTTTGGTTGGTATAGGTTTCGAACAGTTCCTCCCGTTAAGCAATGAATTCCTAAAGTGTACAGTATTCAGGCTCTGCTGATTTTTAAACCAGCTTGCTTCTGTTATTTGCGTCTCTTTGGGTAAAGTTAGGTCATATAATAGAAACACAAAGTAACAAAATAAACGTAACCACGGTAGCTGACATAGCTGAGTATTACAAATAATATGTAATTTCCCCGCAAAAATCGCACTTTCTATAAATTTCAGCTATTTAATGGCTAGCCATCTGTTTATCCTTACAATGGATCAGAAGATACTCATAATTGTATTGTTTAATGGGAAGCTGTTCTAGGGTTCCAGTGGACACGTCTTGGCAGAACCCAATACTACATTTCTCAGTCATGGATGACGTCATACTCGTTTGCCCGTAAATTTTGTCAAGCTCAGGGTGGTGATCTTGCTCAACCAAAGACAGAAAAAATCAATGTAAGTTTTTTTTTTTTTTTTTTTAAATGAGATTTTACAATTTGCTACGTTATCATAACATTTTGCATTGACAAAGAAAAAAATGTAGAAATATGAAGTTTGAATACATCTTACATATTCCAACAGCTTTAAACCGTGACACTTAATAATACGGAACGTCTTCTGAAGAAGAAAAAAGGCTATTCTACATTGGATGTGAGTAAATAGACTCGAAAATAAGAGGCACGTTACTTTATGTTTCTTAAAACTTTTGTTTGTTCATGTTTGTGTTCATTTAGTCGTCAGGTAGTTGCAAAAAATCAGGAATTAACAAATATAGGCCCATGCTCACCTGCATTTATAACATCGAAAATTTGCTATATACTATGTTTTCAGCGAAAACGACTTTAGTCGACAATATTTTGGTAGTGAAATAGAATAATTTGAAACGTGGATGTTTATTAAAGTAATCCTGCAACAGATCTTACTCTTACACTTCTTGAGTTAGACGTTTTGCAAATTGAATTTATATCATTTTCCACTTTTTTCTATTAGACTCGCCTCCTTGCCCTAGCTGAAGGCAAATCATTTTGGATTGGACTCGACAGCCTTGAACAAGAAGATGTGTTTCAATGGATAGATGGCACTGCTGTGGGAAACGAAACGTAATTATGAAATATTTAATATATTTCCGTCATTATCGTGAAATTTTTCTGTCAGAATATGAAGGATTATGCATGTCGAGCCAAATTTTAAACTATAATGCTTCCTTAAAGGTTGACTAAATTAGAGAGAAAAGGGGTGATGTTTCCATGTATTTTTGCCTTCCAATCACGAATCTAGCAACTGATTGTCCAAATTATGTTTCGGTCTGGCGAAAAAGGGGGAAAATTAGAGGTTTTGGGACCGTTTCTTAAAACTCGTGAGCTGATTGGCTAATTGACGTCACACCCCTAAGTGACGTATGAAGAGTAAGAGGCACAAGATCTGCAGGCTGCAGCATATAACATTGTACACACAATGCGGTATTTGACCCCTCTGTTCAACGGACAATTTATGAAAAAAGGAAATTAATCAATATAGTCTTAGGAGTGAATAATCATTATCAATATATTTTCTACAAAATCAGCGAACACTTTTGCCCAAATATACAGCTCTTGTTTTGTTTTTTAACCTTTACTTGAACACATGGGCGCAAATCCAAACAGGAATTCTATTCAAGTGGGGGGGGGGGGGGGGGGGGACACACCTGGATGCAACAATGGGGTGTCCCCCCCCCCCCCCCACTTGAATAGAATTGGATTTGCGCCCATGCTTGAACAATGTTCTCATCCATCTGAGCTTGCCGAACGAAAGTTTTGCGTTGGACTTCAAAGCGTGCACAGCCATTTTATGCGTCTGTACAATGTACTACACATCTTTAGTACGACAACTATGTTCCCCTCGTACTTAGCGACTGGTGAACGCTTTTGTTTTGTTTATTTCACTTTCGGCTTTTTTTTTAAACTTCGCTTTACTATGGGGCGCTGAGTGTTCGCTTGTAAAGTCCGTCCATGTTTACACCATTTTCTTACGAAATCCACTTTGTTTTGTACAAAATGCAATTCCGTTCACGAAATTTGTTTCGACCTAAACGAAATGGATTTCGTAGTGACGAAATACAATTTCTGCGGTACGAAATGGATTCCGTTGCGACGAAATCCATTTCGTGGTCACGAAATCAATTCCGTACACGAAATACATTTCGTACCATACGAAATGGCTTTCGTTGAACGAAATCCATTTTGTGTGGTACCTAACGCAATTCCGTACACGAAATACATTTCGTACCATACGAAATGGCTTTCGTTGAACGAAATCCATTTTGTGTGGTACCTAACGCAATTCCGTACACGAAATACATTTCGTACCATACGAAATGGCTTTCGTTGAACGAAATCCATTTTGTGTGGTACCTAACGCAATTCCGTACACGAAATACATTTCGTTGCAACGAAATTTATTTCGTGCGCTACTTAGCGCAATTCTGTACACGAAATGTATTTCGTGGTACACCCAAATCCATTTTGTCTGTGTCTGTCAAGTAAGGGATATAAGAAGGTCGCTGATTGGCTGCCGTGTTGATCGTGCTTTGCTATGACCACGTGCCACTGATCTGTACGGAAAGATTTCTCTCCGTATATCGTGCCACGTGTATCTTGGACTGGGATGCTACATCAAACTCGGATGCAAGTCGACTTGCCACCGAGTTGTCTCGGCATCCCTTAACTTTAACCATGAGGAGAGAGCGACAAGAATTGCGTTGTGGCACTATTTGCTTCATAAAGGGGTACTCCAGGCTGAAAATTATGTCATTTGAATAGACAGAGAAAAATCAAACAAGCAAAACACCAAAAAAATTGTCAAAATCGGACAACGAAGTTATGACATTTTAAACTTTTTTGCATTATTTTGGTGAAACAGTTCTGTCAGGAACGAGCGACCCGATGACATCATACCCCCACTTGTACCTTTGTAATATATTATATAAAATTATAATTATTCAAAATTTCTCCTCCAAGAATGTAAAAATTGGACTGAATGCTGATTTAATGTATAAGATCATCACTTTTGCTGAGACTTATATTGTTACAAGGAAGATAAAATTAAATAATTATGATTTCATATAATAAAATAATAAAAAGGCAAGTGGGGACGTGACATCATCAGCCCACTCATTGCATATTCATGACGATATGCATAGAACTGTTTTATCGAAATAATGCAAAACTTTAAAATTCAATATCTTTGTTATTTGTAATCGGATTTTGATGAAACTTTCAGTGTTTTGCTTGTTTAATTTTACTCTGTCTATTCAAATGACATAATTTTCAGCCTGGAGTACCCCTTTATGAAGCAAATAGTGCCACAACGCAGTTCTTGTCGCTCTCTCCTCATGGTTAAAGTTAAGGGATGCCGAGACAACTCGGTGGCAAGTCGACTTGCATCCGAGTTTGATGTAGCATCCCAGTCCAAGATACACGTGGCACGATATACGGAGAGAAATCTTTCCGTACAGATCAGTGGCACGTGGTCATAGCAAAGCACGATCAACACGGCAGCCAATCAGCGACCTTCTTATATCCCTTACTTGACAGACACAGACAAAATGGATTTGGGTGTACCACGAAATATATTTCGTGTACAGAATTGCGCTAAGTAGCGCACGAAATAAATTTCGTTGCAACGAAATGTATTTCGTGTACGGAATTGCGTTAGGTACCACACAAAATGGATTTCGTTCAACGAAAGCCATTTCGTATGGTACGAAATGTATTTCGTGTACGGAATTGCGTTAGGTACCACACAAAATGGATTTCGTTCAACGAAAGCCATTTCGTATGGTACGAAATGTATTTCGTGTACGGAATTGCGTAAGGTACCACACAAAATGGATTTCGTTCAACGAAAGCCATTTCGTATGGTACGAAATGTATTTCGTGTACGGAATTGCGTTAGGTACCACACAAAATGGATTTCGTTCAACGAAAGCCATTTCGTATGGTACGAAATGTATTTCGTGTACGGAATTGCGTTAGGTACCACACAAAATGGATTTCGTTGAACGAAAGCCATTTCGTATGGTACGAAATGTATTTCGTGTACGGAATTGATTTCGTGACCACATGAAATCCATTTCGTACCACAGAAAGTGTATTTCGTCACTACGAAATCCATTTCGTTTAGGTCGAAACAAATTTCGTGAACGGAATTGCATTTTGTACAAAACAAAGTGGATTTCGTACGAAAATGGTGTAAACAAGGACGGACTTTACAAGCGAACACTCGCGCCCCATACATTACATGTACGGTAGTACTGACTTAGAGTTTGGCTGAATTCGAGTAACTTATATATAGAGAGATGAAAAGTGACCGCGATTCCGAGTTGAGCCAGATTCGAACTCTGATTTATCACATGATTTCTCACATTCTGATCGTTGGAATAGCTGAATCTTTTTCTCCTTTTCTTCATGCCAAATTCGGAATACAAACCAGAATCCTCAAAATCATCTTCGGCAAAGTGATCACTGCAAATTGTACTCTACTCACTTGGCCGGCCCTTGCCACTCTGCCCGCGTGAGCTTATTACCTTTGCGACCCACAATTTCCGTAGATTTTCATCTTTAGGAAAATGATGTAGGCTTACATCATCTTTATGGGTCTTGCTATACAGCCCGCAACTATACACCGATTGGCATTATTGATGAAACTGACGTCACAGATCACGTCTTTATGGGTCTTGCTATACAGCCCGCAACTATACACCGATTGGCATTATTGATGAAACTGACGTCACAGATCACGTGATCACGATGTCGCTGCGATTTTTTTTTTTTTAGGGCGGGGCTTATGACTGTGTAAATCAGCAAAAAATGTGCTTTTCATATGATTATGAAATACGACTGAATGCATAAAAAAGTGTGTGATAGATATTTTTTGGCTCCTGATGAATCCTTCCTACGAAAAATGGGCAATTAATTTTCTATTTTAGTCACTCTTTAACAAGGCTTATTCTGGACTTTCAAGGTTTTGGTGTAGCTTTAAGAAATGCATCAATAATTTAATAATGCTTAACCTGAAACAAGTATCACAGTGCATGCATGATATACTGGGGTAACCTCGCTATTCATAAGGACCACTTATTCATAAGGATCGCTATCCATAACGTGTGACTAAATGAATAGCGGTTTGTATGAATAGCGAGCAAACCATGGACAAATAAGACCTCCGTTCATAAGGACCACTATTCATAACTATTCATAAGGATCGCTATTCATAACGGTGACACGACATATGCTCCGCCGACATGTGCTCCGCCGACAATTGCTCCTCCGACAATTGCTCCGCCGACAATTGCTCCGCCGATAATTGGTCGTCGAGAATTGCTCCACCGACAATTGCTCTTCGAGAATTATTCCAGCGACAATTGCTCCTCCGACAATTGATATTCACTTAATTATTCACTCGATTAAAATGTAAATCCAAGAACAAAATGAACCACATTATGAATTACATCGCTCCAGCGCGCGCGCGCGCGTGTGTGTGTGTGTGTGTGTTATGCATGGGCGCGCTGTATTGTTTTCGTATATGTCAATTGAAATATCCTTGTACATGTGACCGGAAAAAGATTTTAATCAATCCTTTTATATTTAATATTTAACTTTTTTTAATTTGACTAGTGTCGGATTTGTTTCCTATGTAAATAAATACTTTTTTTACTTGACGTTATATTACTTGCATCTTCCATTGCAATATAATACATTAATTTTAGTTGAAATTTAATTGTTTTCGTACGCAATATTCATGTTCTATTTGGTAGGCACATTATTCTTAAATCAATTTCATGTTTTTAAATATGCAATTAAATTGATATTCAAACAATTTTTTATCGTTATAATTTTGAAGTTATCGCAATATTTATTTTCCTTTTCTTTAACATAATGTGCTCATTTCATATTTTCATTGCTTTGTTTTAGATGTGTTTGAGTTTCTCTTAATTCTCTTGAATATTGTGTATCGTTGTTTTACATAAATTTTACGTTACTTTATGTATGTAATTTATCATCTCTGTATCAACAACGTGCTTTTAACTGTATTTCACTGTGCAATGAACGGCCCCAATGTAAATCAGTCTTTGTAACTGTTTTGGTTTTTAATCGTGTTGAAATAAAATATATCTATCTATGGAAATAGTGGCGGCAAGCCTCTCGCCCGCACGTTCACACGGAGCCTCGGGATTAGTCTCATTTCATCCGCGAAGGCTTTGTCAAAAGGCTACGTTCATCGAGGGCCCACCACTTGCACCTTTATTTTTTGATGGTGTTTGTTTTCCCATTTTGCCATAATGATTTAATGACATCGTCCAAAAGAAAAACACCATCCAAACTAATGATATTTTGCAATTTAATATTACACAAGGCTTGACAAGAAATCGTAGAAAAGAAATAATAAATAAAGGAATTGAGAGATCCTTCTTACCTCCGCCGTAGGTAAGATGCACGGACACTTTACCCCTTTGGTGAACATGGCGTCATAGTCCGTAAAAATACTTTCTATCAGTTTTAAAGTTTGGTATGTGTAGAGTAAATAATTGTCTTATAGACGATGTGATTTCCTCATCAGTTCATTATGTATGGATTATTGTTCTAAGCTTTCGAGGCTAATCATAAGTTCAACAGTACGGTATGTAGTGATTATGTGAAAAAAAAAACATGAATTTCTACTTCAAGTCTAAAAGTGAATGAATAAGATTAAATAACCTAGTGTGATTTTATTTTGCTTGAATTTGAATGATTAAAATCAGAAATGCAATTGCAAACTCAAGACAATATAGCTTTTTACAGTGGTTTCTCGTTGTAACAAACTCCTTGGGCCCAGTGAAATTATTTTGTTATATCGAAATTTGTTTTCATCCAGATTGCAAAAACAAGAAAATACAAATAAAAATTTTGAACTTTGGGACCAAAGAAATTACATTGTTATATCGAGATCTTGTTATATCACTGTTCTTTATCACGAAAGTCCACTGTACACAATTAAACAGGGCATCATCAATTACAGTGAAAACAAAAGGTTTATTAAACACTGAAATAAATTTACAAATTTCTGAAAAAATATAAAGGGAGTTTGCCTCTTTATTGCAAATGAAATAGTATATAGAACGATATAAGAGCCAAATTTCTTCAAAACTATGAAATTAACATTAGAAATTAAGCGTACAATAGCATTTACCTGGGATGTAGTATTACAGGTAAATGTAGGTTAAGAATTTGTCACACTGCATATCTTTTTTCCCCTAAACTTTGAAGAATGAAAATGCAATAGTCCGTATTTCTTTTCTATGAATTATATTTCAAATGGGTATCACTTTGGAACATTCACAAAAGTATATGAAGTGTTCCATGGTCTTTATAATGAGCAGAGAAGAATATAAATCGTTTTTTTCTTTCGTTGGAGTCAAGAGTCATTGCAGGAAATTGTTAATGAAAAATTTACGATACATTGCGTGTAACAAAATATTTTTACAATAACAATATGACGCATGATGTAAACATTTCAGAACATCAATTTGTCAAAATAGTTGGGCTTCGAGAGGAAGTAATAAAAAATATTTTCCGAATAAAAACTTGAGCCACATATGCATGGGAAAGCTTCAGATCTACGACACCCCTTTAATGCATGGTCTACACATTATGGTGCACTACTCCAGCGCCTTTAATTATGGTAATGAGAAACTGTGCCCCTGCCCCCCCCCCCCCCTCCGTTCCGCCGCCCTTGCTTTCAGGTGCATATTTCCCATGCATATTTTTACCAAAAATCTCCATATACCGTGGAGTGGAATACCCCTCCCACACCGGGTCGCTTCGCTCCCTCGGACATAATCCTCCAAGCCCCGAGTAGCTCCCGCCCTTTACTCAGAACTGCACCCTCTTACATGTCTTACAGGTGTAGGATTGGGTGGGGATTGGTAGATAATAGTAAACATTTTGTCGAAATCGCTGGAACATAGATTTTAGGGAATTAAAATTCAAAAATAACTGTGAAGAACTATCCTACGTTATAAGAAGTATTCATTTCAATAAACGCGAGCGAAGTGAGTGAGCGCTTTAGAATGTATATACATGTATATATACATATTTTTCTACTACGCTATTATCGGTTCCAAATAACAGACGATTCATTTGTCATGCATTATTCTTTCAAAAACATTTTCCTATGATAATTATAAGCCATGGAGCGCTCAAAATTTCCATTTCTCAGGAACGTAGGTCACGATGCAGATACAGATGTTAATTATTGGAAGTAGCCTACCTGTTAACTCCAAACTCTTCCCTTTTGGCCACTGCTAAATTAATTATTTTGCATTAAGTGCACTCTTTTTGTAAAATGTTGACATGTTCAGCTCATTTCTTATAATAGTTATTTTATTGGTCACTTTGTTATATCTGAAATTCAATGGTCTTAAATGATTATTTTGAATAGATAAATTAAATAACAAATAAAACAGACAATTAGCCTTTCCTAAAAAAAAATTATTATTACAGATTTCTTCTGAAACCTGTTCTGAAAAAAACCTTGATTTGTTAGTCAACTGACAAACTAGATCAAGGTTTGTTCGTTTCAATGACGGAATGTGTTCTTTAAAAGTATGCATTATTATTATTGTTCATTATTAGCATTGTTATTATCATTATGATGATGATAATGATGATGATGATGATTATTAGTATTATTATTATTATCAATATTATTATTATCAGTGTTATTATTATTATTATTATTATTATCATTATTATTTATTATTATTATCGGTTGCAACTGTTAATTATTATACGTCATACGTTGGCTCTGTCGCTGTATGTCTCTGACCACAGTTGCCAAGGGGCCAATGTTCGCTCGCACCACCTCGGTTGCGGCTACCACGTGGTTCGCGACCACCTGAACAGTAGGCCCCGAATTAATGTCCTGGGCCGTCCTCTTCATGGCCATTCGCACCTGCAGGACACCGGCGCGAGCTGGAGTAGGCGCATGGTTGTGCCTAGTCTAGTTCTGGACTCTTTTTATTGATTTTTTTATTCGCCGACTATACGCGATAAGCCGAGTGATGGCGCGATCCCGAGAACCTGTTGTCCAGTGCAATGCAGTCCAGTGCAATTGCTCAACGCTGACGACTTTCCCTGTGATTTTTCAGGGAGAGCAATTAAAATTGGCCGCACCTCCCCAGCTAAAGTGAACTTTGGACCCCTGACGTAAGCGTGGAGCAATTGCACTGGACTCTTTTTTTTTCGGGGCCAACAGGTTCTCGGGATCGTGCCATCACTCGGCTTATCGCGTTTGGTCGGCGAATAAAAAAAATCAATAAAAAGAGTCCAGAACTAGACTAGGTTGTGCCCCACTGTAACTGCTGGATGCCAGTATGCTGGCGGGCCATTTGTTGTCACTGCCCCACTGCAATGACAACTTTTTTGTTTCTCGCATTGCCAACGGATTCGACCGTCTTGCAGATTTCTTTTTTTCTCGTAGAGATGTCCTTCGTGAGACATCTTTACCCCTTCCCGGTTACTCTCAAAAATTTCCATTTTGTCTGATTCTGCTTTTGATTTTTAATTTAGTGCATGCATGTGCATGCATGTACAGAATTTACAGAAAGAAAACCCAACCACGTGCTTATGTAAAAACGTGCTGCACAAACATATGAATACAGAAAATCTAGAGCACAGGTCTCCCACTCTCTTTCTCTCTCTCTCTCTTTCCCTCTCTTATAACCCTTCCAACCCCCCCCCCCCCCCACACACACACAGCCAGACAGTCGTGTAAATTCCAAACCCACCCACCGCCTGTCCCAAGCTTGTAGATTTCAAGCGCGTCTCGAGATTTATATGCCAAAAATAGATTCGGGCTCCCATGCACCCATATTGTTCTTGGATTTAAATTTTAATCGAGTGAATAATTAAGTGAATATCAGTTGTCGGCGGAGCAATTGTAGCGGAGCAATTGTCAGGGGAGCAATTAACGCCGGAGCAATTGTCCGTGGGGAATTTGCTGGCGGAGTAATTGTCGGCGGAACAATTGTCGCTGGAACATTCTTAATTTTGTCAAGAACAGTTGTCGGCGGAGCAATTGTCGCTGGAATAAGTCTCTAAGACCAATTATCGGCGGAGCAATTGTCGGCGGAGCAAATGCCGCCAGAGCAATTGTCTCGGAGCATTTGTCGCGGAGCAATTGTCGCATTTTTCGGAGCAATTGTCGGCGGAGCAAATGTCATGGAACCATTCATAACGCGTGCTAAATGAATAGCGGTCCTTATGAATAGCGAGCGGACCCGGATATACTAACCGGCGCTTTTCCGTGCATTATCAGGGACGGATATTCATCAGACGACAGTGAAACATGACGGATGCATTCAGGGAAGCGTCATAGATATTAAGGTTTGGGCTAGGGCAGTGTTCTGGAAATTGTATACAGAAGCGCGAAAACCATAGCATTGAAAATACAACCATAGAAAATACAAGGATGAAAGGACGGATGTACTCGGAGCGTGTCAATACTGTAAACCCCTTGAAGAGCCCACAAATGTAAAAATCTACCACAAATGTAAAAACATTGTGTTTTACAATTTCGATGAATATCAGTCTGTTTTACATCACAGTGCATATCTATGTTATATAACATATTCTCCAGTTATCTTCCTGGGTTTTTTTTTGTTGTTGTTGTTGAAAACTCTATGCTATAACACATTTACAAATATTAGAGAAACCTCACATGAGTAAAAAATACTCAAAACGACTCATCAGTGCATTTATAAAAGAAATCTACAACCTTGTAAATATAAGATTGCTTCAATGGGTATCGCCAATGCTAAATATAGATCACTATATCTGTGGTACGGTGTACATGTATTACCCTTGAGATATGGATATCTTCAAATATAACTGCCAGAATCAATAAATGTATTATAAACATCAATAATGATTGTTTCCGATCTTCTACCTCGTGTCCAACCAAAATCAATAAAACTTTCTTTAACCTTGTTTATATTCATTATCATCGTATCTCTTAAACATGTGCCAATAGCGTTTCTGATTAACTGCCCGTAAACACACCTCAAAAGGAAAGAAAAACCGCATTGTACATGTACATGTAATTGAACAAAATGTGCGTCCTTAAACACGTAAACACATACACGTCAAAAACAATATCAGTATTTCAAATCATGGGATCTTATTTCTGTAATTATCTCTGCAACCAACTGACAAATGTTCCAATTGGTAATTCTTATTCCTTTACTTTCCAGCCTGAAAAAAAACCATAATAACTTTTTCATCATTACAAAACAAAAAACAATATGTTTCTCCGTAAAACTATTTTTTTTCTTTTTGCGTGTATGTGTTTGTGTGGTGTTTTTTTTTTCGTGTTTTTTTTTTGTGTGTGTTGCATTTCTTATTTTATATTAAGGCATAACGAAATCTTTCAGCTTCTCTGGGAGACGTCGGTGTCTTGCTGAACGTCTCAACGAGTTCGATACATCAAGTGGTTTATCCCCTACATCTTCATGGGCACAGTCTTGACCTTGTTTGTGAGAATTATGAGTATTGTGTGAAGTGGTGTCTTCAACAGGGTTGTCTGCTCGTGGGAGTGTACCTTGAGCGCTAGTAGTTGGGTTGCTTCCCTCAGGTTCAGAGGCAATTGGAGATGTCTCTGGGTCAGGAGATTCTTTACTTGCCCGTAGATGTTCTCTATTGCGTCTGTACACTGCGCCATCAACATCCACTTCATATGACCTCTCATCCAAGCGACGCAGTAGGTCTACCCTTCCTTTTTCCAGCGATCCTCTCCTGGTCGAAACGGTTTCATCCTGACAACGTCGCCTTGAACAAGTTCAGGCAGTTCCTTCACATGCCTATCGAAGTATTTGGCCTGTCGTTTCTTGTTTAGCTCGAGTTGTTGCATTTCGTGCTTCGTCTCATGTCTCGGTTTCAGAAGTGAGGAGGTGGTTGGAACTCTTGTCTTTGTACGCCTTCCGAGGAATCTCTGTGAAGTGCTCGAATCGACACCTTGCGTAGGAGTGTTCCTCAAATTCAGCAACGCGAGATGTAGATCTTCACCAGACCTCCAACATTTCTTCATGACTTTGCTGATTTGACTGCATACTCGACTTGCCCATTCGCTTTACTATTATAGGGTGAGATGTTTGGTGTTTGATATTCAACTCCTTTGCGAAGCTTGCAAACTCTCTTGACGAGAACGGAGGTCCATTATCACTCACCTAGTGAAATGGTTGGTCAACTTCTTGATCACATTCTTCGCGGTCGACTTATACAATCGATCAACTTCCCAGAAGTTAGATCTATAGCAAACTGTCACTAAATGCTCTTCACACTCAAAAGACATAAGATCAACTCCGATCTTCTCCCATGGTCGGTTAGGTACCTCATATGACATTAGAGGTTGTTGAGGTTGGGCACTTGAGTACTCCATGCATGTTGCGCATGTCTGAATCCACTCGGTTATATCTTGGGTCATATGCGGCCAAAAGACATGAATCGTGCAGATCTTAGTGTTGCTTCCACCCCACTATGGCCTATATGTAGATCAGCCTTGATGTCTCTTCTCATTGCCTTGGGAACTACAAGTCGCTCTCCTCTGAAGATTAAGCCATCAACAACAGTGAGCTCATCTCTCAGGCCACCTGCATAGCGTCCATTACAGCAACAAACATCCCACCGCTGCCACCATGTTAAAACACTCGAGTTCTCTACTTACAAGGTAGAAATAAACAGATTCCGACGACGAATCAACACACGTTGACACTAATTATGCAGTGTACGATCAGGAACATATAGGTCAAAGTTCACTCACATTGATTTTCTGATGCTGCCATGTATAGTTGTTACAAACAATATAGCATTGAGATATTGTAATGACATGAATACATTGTCACACATTGCACACGCAAATGTCAGAATAACCACAAATGTCATAACATGTCATGATGTCAACCACAAGTAACTAGTGGTGTCCTTTTTTTATGATCAGTTTACAGGGGCGGGCGGCGCGCGAGGAGGGGGGGGGGGGGTGGAGGGCTCGGGGTCGAGGAGCTGATCATAAACTTCAATGGCTAGAAAAATTCACATAAGTATTATACTCGCAATAGAACAGCAATTTATTTTATCAGTCTCAAGAGTGCGCATCATATAAATAAAATTTGAACGTCGTTTTTACTCTTTATTTACGCGATCTTTACTGATGGTTGGAGTAAAATTAAATGCTTGAAACCGGTATGTTATCGTTTCAATCTAGTGATAATCAGCGATAACACAAAAGTACACTATAAGGCGCACGAAACATACTGTTTTGATTAAAATACGGCGCGGTAGTCAAAGTGGTTGGTAACTCAAAATGGCGCACTTTATTCATTGAAAAAAAAAATCAACAACTAATATTCAACAAAACAATGAAGTAAACATTTGGTAGATTCAAAAGTGTGCATTCATCAAAGACTAACTCAGCATTCATATAAATTGATTTGTTGTATTAAATTTAAAAAAGGATTGTCAAAACAATCGCTTCACATTCAGGCAGTGAGATACAAGAATGTCCTCATATTTGGACATCAAGGTTCCCGAATATGCAATACTGATGATGAAATTACTTAAAGTGCCAACATTTTCGCTCGCTCCAAAAGAATGTAAAACTGGAAAGTTGATATTCGGGCAAAAGGCGTCAGTCCCCCTTTGCGAAAATATGCCCGTACGCCCATGATGATATTTAACATAATGTGTGTTGAACGGCAAGTGTTTTATTCAATATTTAAACCATAACTAAATAGTAAATATAATTCTGAGTTTTGAAAGTATCATGCTGGATTTACACTGGAGCCACGATGGCCACGATCTGCACGATTAAAAAAAAAGTCTGAAGCTCCACGATTTCTTTCTTTTCTCTCCCATACGCTTTACGATCTGTAACATTGTGGAGCTTGATAATCTGAGCTGCATGGCCCTAAATGCTATCAGTGTATGTAATATGTTGTGAAAATGAAGCACTGAAAAATGCATGTTAAAGGCATTGGCTAGCATTGTTAGGAATTTAAAAATATCTCATTCTGTTACTTGAAATTTGTACAAAATGTGAGTTATAGTTTTAAAATATGGCTATGAGAGTCTCAAGTCATAATACCTTTGGGAAGTATTTTAAAACAGTGAAAATCTAAGTCAATGTTTGGAAAGAAAATCTATCATTTTAACGGTCGGTTCTTGGAGTTTGAATTTATACTGAATAGAGATTTATGCAATTTTCGTAGCGTGCGAAAAATACATGTTGAATGCGAGTAGATTGACAGTCTCGTCATGTTCTCAAAAAAAAAATTGCACACGATCTCAACGCATAGGAAGCCAGACAAATTATTTTTTGAACTCGAGAGTAACGGTCTCTTATTAAAACGTCTCGAAGACGCGAAATTATAAAATCGCGGTTTGCGTTGTACTTACAGCTTTTCATTCCAAATAATGGTTGTTTTCAGGGTTTTTGAGTACTAATACATGTACTCATACACATGTTTCATCTTGGTTTGAGAATTTTTTAAATCAGCTGCTCACAAAGGTAGCGCATGTGCTTCACAAAAAGTGAAAACATGCAAGTGACCGGAAATGCCACACCTTTTCTCGTTATAGGTTCTGTTTAGAATTTTCACGTTCATCAAGTTCTGTTAAAATCTCCTACGATTTATGACCACGATTTGAGCAAGATTGCTACGTTTGGAGCACGACTGGCGTGTACAAAAGAGGCAGGAAGTCACCCTCTCATTCTCTCCGGAGCTAGAGATACCAATAAGGAACCATGCATGCAAGAGATGAAGAAGATGCTGAATTGCAATTCTGGTTTATGCATACAGTCGCTCGAAAAAGAAAAAAGAGGCAGCAGCAGCAGCAAGAAGATATAGAACAGAACAAGGTAGAAGATAGAGGAAGGAGAAGGAGTACGCCTAGGACGTGGTGGGTGAGGCCATGGTCAAGTGCAGACAGAAGTCACCAGTTGGGGCACTATTCTCAACTTCTCAACAGAGAACTCGGGTGTTATTATGTTATGTTAGCACCTACGTATGCCAACTATGTAAGGATGCCTCCAGATCTATTTGATGAGATCCAGGAAAGAATAACACCAAGCATAGAGAAGCAAATTACCAGACTTCGAGAACCCCTACCCCCTGGATTAGGGCTTGCCCTCACCCTCAGACTTCTGGCCACTGGTAGTAAATACCCTTCTCTATCCTATGCCTTCAGATGAAGTTTGAAGTTCAAAGATGAAGTTGTCTACTGTCCTATCATCTGTGAAGAATGGAAATGCATAGCATGTTGGCTCCATGGACTTCTGCTGGGGCTTCTTCAGCTGCTTGCGTTGGTGGAGGTTGAGATCGAAGCCTTGTCATTATTGGCAGAGGCCTTCCTTTTCGCTGGCATCTTTGATGATGAAACTTCTGGGCCCTCTTGCATAAAGAGTTGCGATTAAATGCAACACAAAGAATTAAACGCAACTTGATTTTCAACCAGGATCGCGTATTTTGGTCTTGCGTTTACTTTCTTTTGCAAGAGGGCCCAGTTCTACAAATCAAATCCAAAAACTATAGCTGGTCAAAGCTGAGATGTTTTGAAAACGCAGTGAATCTTGGAGAGCGCTGGAGCCCATACATACATGTATCGGCAATCGTGCGGGAACTTATCAGAGCGTGGGAGCCAATCGGGATGATCGTAGTAGAACGTGTCAGAGCGTGATGAAATTACTCATGCTACTCAATGTATCTTGACGAAATGTAGTACAGCGTGAACGTGATACAATTACCAATCGATCGGTAGGATTTCGTACAAATCGTTTTGGAAACTCATTTATTCCGCTGTCAATCCGGCAATACAATAAACTCAAGTAACAAAGCTATACAATTATCGTCTCGTTACATGCAACTCACCAGACTAGACATTATTGACATGTTCTACGTATTGTCCTCATATTATTTATGTTGACTCTATATAGAGAGTTAATTTGTATACCAATCTAAACTTAAATTGAAAATCTTTCCTTTCTGATGTGTTTAGGCTGCTGAGTTTAGGCCGCATCTCGCTCACCGATCGCTCGGTCCGCGGCTTCTGATTGGTCTGTTTCACGGGACCAATAGCAGCGCGGCGGTTCCGGCTCCCTCGGAACGTAGCTTACGCTATAAAAGGCGCTTGCAGCGGCGATTGTCCACATTGCCTGACGAAGACTAGCAGTTAGCGGTCGAAACGTCACAACCCTCGTTTGCTCCATCGTGTGACAACAGATCAACTCATACTCGTAGCCACTTGACTACGGTGCGTGCCACGTACATGTACGTGCTTAGGCTATTGCACATTCAGAATGATAGCACTGCCGATTGATTTGCCCCCTTACGCCAGTAGCACTGCTGTTATGATATACAGGGTTTGAACAATAGCTAGAACAATTGTTAATGTTATAACCAATAAATAACCAAATTTTTATGATAAAACTCCAAAACATAAAAAATGTGAAAATACTGTAATACCAAAAAAGTGCTGTGGCACAGAGGGCAGGCTATCAATGTGTAATAAGCCCAACAGCAGTTAAGTGGTTAAAGGAGAATTAACCTCTAAAAATAAAGACGATAGTGTTCAAAGGTGTTATTTATTCCTACTTGTTAGACTATATGGCTTCGCGTCAAAAATATACAAGATCGATACGAATCAAGATTTTCTGAGCAAAATTTATCATCTGCTAGCAATATGTAGCGTCTGCTAGCAGCACATGGGGGCTGCCATTTTTGTTATGTGTACAAGAAGATTTTCTTAATCCAAATGCCCAATTGCCTTTTTCAAAATTAAAAACCCATTTGAGATTAAAAATATAGAATAGATATGTCAATTTATTTTTAAACTGAAGATTTCCTTATATATTTCTGTTGAAAATCGATATTCGCTTAATAGAAATCTATTTTCTCGATACTGTGACGTATGGGACGGAGCAAATTAATTCAAATTTTATGGATGCTTCTTCCCTGAGCATCTATAGCGGCAAACTATGCATTCACCTGCTTTCGGATAATGGACTTGAAAAGTCAGAATGCATGCTGCATATATTTTGTTCTGCTCTGTTTGGCAAACCCAAGAAAATAGATTTTTGTTAAGCAAAACCAGACAATTTAAAAATATAAAGATTTAATTTTTATAATACATGTAAACACCCACTTTATATTTTTCGTCACATATGGGATTTTAAGTAATGAAGAAAATCAATTTAGGTCTTGGATTCAAAATATCTTCCTGACTGGAACATTTCTCAATGGTTCATGTACAACTCCAAATCAGCAAGAAAATGGCAGCCCCCATGTAAATGAGTAGGAGACGATACCGGGTGTTGGAATATCTTTATTTATACCCTTTTCTGATATCTTATTAGAAAATGATTTAGGCCAATAAGTAGGAATATATTACACCTTCCAATATAAGTAAATTTGTAATTAGGGGTTAATTCTCCTTTAATATGCTGATTGTAGTACGTATAATTTTGTATGTTCATGACCACATATGACCACATGTTCATAACTTGTGTAATTTTGTTTATTTATATGAATGTTTGTACTTTTGTAAGCCAACAAAGCAAATTTCCTTAATTGGACGAATAAAATTATCTATCTATCTAATATCCCCTCTTTTCAAAAATTAATTATTGCATTAATGCATTGAATGAAACTTACTAGGGACAAGGTAAAATAAGTTTTTCTTCAAATGTCTCTATCTGCTGCCGACGGAACATAAATTGATACTCGAATTTCCTATGAAAGAGGGTGCGAAAATGGCGCATTGTGGGTCACATTCTTTATTGTAATGACCGTACTATGACGCACCCCGCCTTGGGGTGTAGCTTGTGTCATTACGCTGGACAGGTGCATTATTCATTTTGTTTTGGGTCATTTAAAAAAAAATGTTTTAACATTAATTTTGTTTGTTTGTTCTGCTGAAAAAATATTCGTTTACCGCATTCCTCATGTAGTGTATCCTCAAGTGTGTATTTGATTTGATTTGATTTGATTCAATTTAATTTAATTTAATGTTATTATTTTATACGTGCGCCGTATAGTGTAAATTTGTGTTATCTTTGATTATAACAAGATTGAAACGATAACAGACAGGTTTCAGGCATAGTTAATCGTTTGAAATCGCGTAAATAGAGAGTAAATAATATATTATGTTAAAATTTAATTCATATGAAGCGCCCTCCTGAGGCTGATAAAATAAATTGCTGTTCTACTTATGTGAATTTTTCCTGCCATTTAAGTTTATGATCAGCTCCTCGACCCTCCCCTGGAAACTGATCATAAAAAGGGAAACCACTAGTAAACCACTATGTAACTGTAGTTGAGTTCGACGCAAAATAAACAAAGGTTTCAACAGGAAATATGAAGTTCAATCGTTTCTTTAATTGTATATGGATCGTTGTGGCTTTGATGCTTTCATAAATACAAAACAAAGTCCCTTAATTCCATTCCGTAGTCATGAAAACTCCATAATATTCCGTGAAAACTGTAGGATAAATGTATAATGAAAAGATCATAAGTACAAAAATACATGTATATTTCATCTAATTATACTTTCGATAAATGTGATCTTTTTAACTGTTATAAAGAAAAAACTGTCCGTAAAAATTCCGTACTATAGCCTTCATTCTAAAAGAGTAATTACTTTGCTTTCAAATACTAACTGCACACTCATACTCTGATAAACTGTAAGCCCATGGTACATTGCACTATTGTTTCATATCTATTCCTAGATTAAATGTTGTTATAATAAACCCAACCTTTTGAATTCAAAGTATTAGACCCTATAGATGAATGGGCTACAAGTAAAATAATGCAAAGGGTACATGTATAAAATGTGGTAAAACTGACATTAATAAGTGTACAAATACCCTCTGCTAATATTGCAGTATACTTTCATAAATTTCAAATGACCTTGATTATATCATGAATTGTCCGGAGTGTGCAGTTAAATAACCAATCATATAATCAGGTTTCGTAATTTACATAGACTTATCAAGCACTAAGATTCACATTTATCATAAAATCAAATTTAGCTCAAATATCTTGTCACTTAATTATCGTATATTCTTATACAAGATGTCAACTTAACTTATTGCATTCTTACAAGCGCTTATACCTTTTATAGGCTACAATACCAGGTAGCCATTTTGTAATGTATACTGAACACAGACTGTGGCAAATGCATTGCATTTATACACATACATAATGTACATTACTGAATTGACTTGCAATGTTCGATGGGCCAAAACAAAATTAAACCGACTTCTTTTGAGCTTATAGTATTATAATTTACAATAATAATAAAATGAATGTATCAACTAACCTCTTCGCCTCCATACTTGACTCTAAAAAGCAACCTTGTATCAGGATGCTCTGAATACAAAATGATTTCTTTAGCTCAAAAACAGTCTTCCATCCTTACTGCTCTATCATCATTTGATTTGCAGCTGGCCACTAGATGGCGCTATAACAAAAAATACTTGCTCAAGGTCACCTAAGGTCACAGTAATTAAGCAGATGTACATACATGTTAAAATGACTGACCCGACCTTATGACCTCATATGCAAATGCTTGGTTGACAAAATGAATTATTCATGATTTCTAATTTGACTATCAAAAAGAGTGAAAAAGTAAACTTTAAAACCACTTTCATTGCACACTATTTTAATGAGTTTTTACATTTGTGGTTGACATGCTTTGAAATTTGTGGTAAAGGGTCTTTCAATATTTTAGGGATTTTAATGGTCGGGAAACCTCACACACACACACATTCACATACATGGACTTGTGGGGAACTCTATTCATTTCTCCTATTGTGTTTTGTACCCCACAAGCACTTCTCCTATTGTATTTTGTACCCCATAAGCATGAGGGAATAAAGGGCATCATTGTGCTCTTTTGTTCTCTGTACCCCCACAAGACTACGTAAAACCACACATACACACACACTCACGCACACACACACATACATCTCATAACTTATTTTACATCGGTGCATTATGCAAGCAATGAGTTTTTACATTTGTGGTTGACATGTTTTGACATTTGTGGTAAACATGGAAAATTCTACATTTGTACACGAAATGTTTTTACATTTTGTGGTTAAACAGATTTTTACATTTCTGGGGGAAATTGTGGTTGACAAGTAATGTTTGTGGTTTTTTGAATTTGTGGTTATTCTTACATTTGTGGTAGATTTAACATTTGTGGGCTCTACACCCCTCCTCTGTGGTAATCCTGAGGGTGATCCGGGACTATGTGACAGGGCATTTGAGGAGCGACCGACGCACAGAATGGCTCCAAAGTGCGCCAAAATTCATATAATCATATTCACTGAGTTTTACTGAAAATTTTAAATTAGATGATGGGTTTATGGGTATTCAGACCCGTAGAATCCAATGAAAATATTTTCAAATACCGATGACGTCAAAATGGCTGTCAAAATCCAATGGAAAATAACATATTTCTTGCATTACAATGATTTTCATATCTCAGAAAATTGATAATGTAATCTCTATATGCCTTTATATCAAAAGGTGAAAATGGTGTTAACATAAAGTTCAGGCACATGGTACTTAAGATGAACTTAAACAGGGGGGGGGGGGGGGGGGGCGCCATACTGGGAAATATTTGTAATAACGAGAAATTTGCAATGTATTGTAATGTATGTCCACGAGACTGATAGCCCATGAGACCGGTCTCGCGAACTATTCGGAAAGTGAGGTTCTCGAGACAAGCATTTCGATCTAGCGGGCAGTCGGTCAAGTGGTCTGTTGTTCTCGTGGACTGTCACTGTCTCGCGGGCTGTCGGTCCTACGGGTCGTCCGTCGACTGCGCTGTAGCTGTGTATTACTTGTCTCATAAGATTGCCCCTTTTCTCTTCAGTTTGACGGCACTGATGAAAATCGTACCCAACTGGGAGAATGAGAGATGTGTTCATCAGTTTGTTACGAACGGATGGAGTAGAAGGCCTTGTACCAGCTATATCAGATTTGCATGTGAAAGGGACATAGGTAGGCTGTATGAAATTATTCAGCAAATAACTGGAGGAAGATAAGAAGATATTGTTATAAACTAATCGGTTGATATGATATATGTTTTTAATGTGGACGATTTCGCTGTGTTTGTTGGGTAAAGGCACACGTATATAAACAAGGAGTAGACATACAACCTGGTTTCCATTGTATTTACATATAGAGGGAGTATAAATGTCTTCAATGAATGTCTCAAGAATGCGGATATTGTGTTATACACATTTTGATACATGTTTGAATCAAAACATTATAAAAGCAACACGTTCTTGTACAAATACATTTTACCCTTAGTTCTACCAGTGTTGTCCTCACCGCCTGAAGAATATGAAACCGGTCCTAACCATTTTGTGATAAGATGGAGGCAGTGGAACCCTACAACTGATGTCGGCGATGGACCTGTAATGACATACAAGGTGTACATATACTCATTCCATCGGTCTGCAACCGTCGAAAATTCTTCTTGTGCAACAAGGGAGTGTGACTTATTAGAGTATAAAGTGACTGGTCTGGGGCCTTCTATGTCATACAATGTTCGTATATCGGCGATTCTAGGAGGCTTTGAAGGAACTCAAGGGCAAGGATTGGTCATCACGACAGACGAGAAGGTCACTGAGCGTTTGTTTATAGAAGGTATTTTAGGTTTCCCTAAAGTTAATTTAGAGATTCCTGCATCCACCAGTCTTGCTCATAATTCAAGTCTGATATGAAAAACAGAACTACCTTTGGCAAGATGCTTTGAAGAATAAAAAGCAGTTTAAAGTAACATGCATTTAAACACATAAATGTCAATGGTGACACATTTGATAAAATGCTATAAAGGTACAAGTTAAAGCTTAAACCAAAACAAACAAACTCAAATATTATGCTCCGATGTGTGTTTTTAAAATCCTCTGGGGACAAAATCACCTATTAAATTGACAATCAGAACAATTTAAGTACTTCAGGTCTACTCCGACGTAACTAGGTAAATAATAATACTCGTTTCTCATTTCTGTTTTTGCCGTAACCCTTCCTGTTTCCTTCTCGAATCAGCCACCAATAAACCTATACGAGAGTTATGTGAATTAGAGACGTTTATAATATTACTATTTGTTCTACAGAAGATCCACTCTTGGTGACGGAAGACCCCCCCATGTGCATACCTTGGAGACTATTCAGCATTTCAGTGATAGGGAATGTTTTTCTTGCTGGATGGATCGGTTTCTTATGGTAATATGATTTTCGTGATGAATGTAACGTATCTATTGAAGATCATTGAGACATAATCTATGTCTCAATGTATGAATGTATATTCAAGTATAATCCTTTGAAGAGTGACCGGTGTGTACATTTATCATGCCTATTGATAGTTCCTGGAGTGGGCTAATGGGATATCTTATGCTGGATGTATTTTGTGTATGATACAGGCTCCAGGATTGTGATTGGAAGACGCACAAATTACATTCTTTGTAAAAAGATGGTGTCATTGCAGGAATGAGATCTGGAGCTTTTTTTAGGGTGAAGCTTAGGAGGTTGGAAAAAATATTTTCCAAAAAAAATAAAAATCTATGAAATATATCTAGAATATCTTGAATAACAGAATATTAGTTGGATGCATCCCTGCACATCAACAGCAAAAAACTTGCATTTGGGTTGCGTTTGATTGCAAGGGCCCTTTAAATGTGCATGAACGCTACATCAATGTAGATTTACAAGCAGAGGTAGGCCATCTGCTGAAGTAGTATGAGATTAAGTAATCTATGGAAAATGTATTAAATACACAGTTGGAAAAAGCAACGTCTACAGTGTTGAACTTTTCCCTTCAAGCTATGAAGTGATACGGAAGAACCGCCCGGATGGATACGGAAGTGTTCTCATGGGGCTCAAAAAAAATACTTTGATCACCTGCCAAGCACACCTGACCTTGATGTGGAAGCCATGGCATCTTCATCAAACCCTTCACAGTAAGAACTTCCTCATAGTGGGTGCTTTTTACAGGCCTCGTTCTAGCACCACCAAGTATAATTATGGAGGATCTCTGTCAGTCGGTGGAAAACCTTGACGGCCAATACCCTGATAGCAGACACTGGTCAAAAGGACGTCTTAATGACGTCGCGTCTCACGTCTGACAGACGTCAGATAATGACGTCCTGAAGACATGTTTATTACCAATAGAAGACGTCATAAAGAGGTCTCTTTTACGTCGTGTGCTATTCATACAGGCGTCTTAGAGACGTCTTAAGGACGTCTTAAAGACATCTTCAAGACGTCTAAGACGTCAAAAAGATTATCCTTTTTACAATTATTTAGCACATTATCACACTGTTTAAATTAACATTAATTTTTTTAGTCCTACAACCTATTTTATATCATCATATCCTACACCCATTATTCCTAAAATCCTATATCCTATACCGAGCTACCGTTGTATCTACTATAGTGTACCACTTGTAAAAATGGTTGAAGATTACAATTTTCTTATGTATATCTGAAAATACCTCCACATCCTTGACCCACTCTTGTGTCATATTCCTTTATTTCCCTCCTTCCTTCACAACTGCATTATCTTCCCCAGTCTTCCCCAAATTATGTTAATTTTTTTATCTCTTACTGCCTTAGTCATGAGTTTTCATACCTTCAAATATTTTTTTTTTCTTTATATATGTGCAATATATGTGTGTATGTATATGTTCTGTATTTTATAAGATTGCTTTTTAACCATTATTATGCCATTGTAATTGTACTCAATTCAGTTGTTCTGACTGCCATGTGCAATACCAATAAAAACCTTTTCAATTCAATTCAATTCAACTCATGACAATGATTGAATTATGTACAACATAATAATTAATGGAAGTACATTTTTAGTCTCAACCAGAAGTGTAATTATTGCATAAAATCCTAAAAATCAAATGTCATCTATCTGTTTCCACAATTTTTTGTCGTTTCTGGTCATTCAAGAATATTCACGATCGATTATTATACTCGGATCACGACGTAATTATGACGTCTTATTGACGTCTTTTGACGTCTTTTGACTTAAGTCATTAAAAACTTAAATATAGTGAGGAGGTATTCTTATATTATGAGGAGGCATTTTAAATCGAACTGGAAAATTGAAATGGTAATAATAATAATAATAATAATGATAATTTACCTATCTGCGACTTAAGGCGAAACCTAACAATAGGTTTATTCCGTCACAATAGAAATTCGACGTTAGGGCGAAACCTTACCATAGGATGAGATAAAAGGTTTCGCCTTAAGTCGCAGTTAGAGTTATAATAATAATAACAATAATCATAATAATAATCATAACAATAATAATAATGATAATGATATTACATGTGTGTAGTAATATTAATGATGGTGATAATAATGATAATGACAATGAAATAATAATTTATTTTCGAATACAGTAATATCTCATTTATCAACCCCTGATTTTTTTTTCAATATCGCGCCATTTCTACGAATTACTTCATATAACGGTAGCATCAGTGACAAAATATCCCCTAAATAACTGACAGTATACTCTATTCAGACATGTAAATATTTTATATCATTATCTAATGATTATACAAATACTGAAAATATCTCGTAATTGATTGAATATCACGTAATAATATTGTCCTACAAAACTGGCAAAAGGTCTTGTAAATTATACTGACGTAAATGTCATAACATTGCCCTATACAAATTTGGCAAAAATGTTTCGTCATTACTGATAGATGTCATTTTGATGTCAGTCTATATGACCTGTTGAAGGGGAAGTCCACACGGAAGATAGGTTTTAATATAGAGCAGAGAAAAAAGGAGGAACAGCTAGGTCCGTGAAAGTGTTTAAAAATTCCGAAAAAAATTAGGTTATTTATCCCCAATCCCCCATTCTTCCTTTCACAATGACAACACATCAGAATATGGCAAGTGTGTTTATATAATTTTATTTTTTTTAATTTGATATTTAGACCAGTTTACGACGTCTTGAAGACGTCAGTCTGCTATCAGGGTACCGCAGTGCTGTCATTCAGCTAGACGGTGACCTGAATTTAGACATTGACTGGGAAGCACAATCATCACGGGGCAATCAATATCCAATGCTAATCAAGCAGCGGTTTTTGGAGATGGTTCAAAACTGTGAACTACAGCAGATGGTCTCCTTCCTCACGCAACTTAACAACTGCCCTGATCTCTTCCTGGTAAACAGACCGACTCTTCTCAACAGGTGTGCCGCGCTTCCAGGTATTGGTGACCATGACATTGTGCTTGTGGAGTCATCTGTTGTAGCCAGTAGGAACCGGTCGGTGTAGAGGAAAGTCTTAGACAGCTCGAGTCCAGTGCAAGACATGTGGGATAACATCAAGACAAACCTCTTACAACTGATGGAAAAGCATGATCGAAGATGACTTCAATGAGAACTACGAAATGTACCTGACTTTAAAGAAACAGACGAGGAAAGCTTGTAGGAATAAGTACGTGGAGGATATTGTCAGCCCGGATTCACATCAATAGCAAGTGGTGCGACTCTTCTGGTGTAGCCTCGCTGGCTATCTAACGATGGCATAACATATTCAGATACTGCATCCAGTGCATTCAATCTAACATCCCGTGAACGGTCGGTTTTCTACTGTTTTCACCAGAAATGAAGACATGACCATTATCAAAGACATGGGTAGAAGTCCTTATCCAGCAATGGAAGATTTCACTATAAAACCAGCTAAAAGTTCACAAAGCTACTGGACCTGATGAACTGCCTTCACAACTACTGAAGAGCTTTATAGCTCATGAGCTGACGTCAGTGCTGACTGTCCTTTTTCAAGTTTCTCTCGGTCAAAGAAAGGATTCAGCCGACTGGATGAATGCAAATATCGCCCCAGTCCTCAAGAAAGGTGAACGATGCAAACCAGAAGACAATCTCACTGACTTCAGTAACTTGCAACGTTTTGAGCACATAGTGTACAGCAGTGTCATGGACCATCTTGAAAATCACGACCTACTATCTGATGCCCAACAAGGTTTCCGTAAGAAGCGATTTTGTGTCTCCCAACTTATTCTTGCCATCCAAGATCTTGCCAGGGGCATAGACAGCAGATAACAACTCGATGTCATTCTCCTGAATTTTGCAAAGGCCTTCGACAAGTTGCCACATGGAAGGCTCCTTCACAAGCTTGACTACTATGGCACATGAATCTCTACCCGTGCGTGGATAGTAGATTTCCTTCGTGATCGGAACAGCGGGTGGTCCTTGAAGGCTCCTTCTCTACCAAGGCCCAAGTAACTTCCGGAGTTCCGCAGGGCAATGTTGTCGGCCCGATTTTATTTCTGCTGTTCATCAATGATTAACCATATTACCTGTCTCCTGATTCCACTGTTAGACTCTTTGCAGATGACTGCGTAGTCTACAACAGCATTGGGTCAGAAACTGATAGTGTACCACTCGCGGAAGACCTTAATTCACTTTAACGATGGGAAGCTGACTGGCTGATGGAGTTCAACCCAAAGAATTACCAGATCCTTCACGTCTCCAACAAACGCAAGCCAATCATTTGCCTGTTGCCATGGTTACGGGCATATTTTGCGAGGGATCCTTGGCTAAAATCATTTTACATACCCTCAGGAAGCTTCACACAAAAAATCGTGCTTTTGTCCGCCGTGTCACAATAATCGAAAAAAATGAGCCGTGATAAAATCCCCATATAATTTAAAAATGCGAATTATGCAAATTTTCCTGCCTTAATCCCTACGAGTAGCGATACGTTGGTTGCTGTCAACTTGCAAGCCGGTTACTGTTAGTCTTTGCGCGATTACTCTTTTGAAACACGTCACTACGGAGATGTTCAATTTAAGCAAATTTACGACACAAGCTGATCGAAATGGATTTATTATTTCTTCTTCTAATTAATTTCATTTCTATGCTTTTGAATAATAAGTCTTATACTTCATGATATATTGTGACATAAGTGTCAGCAATGCTAGTGTGGGTATTCATGTAAGACTAATACTTCTGCTCGAAGGGTGCAGAATTCAACCTTACACAATTTTGAACCCCGGTTTTCGCAAAGCGCAGCCGTAGGGGTGCAAAATTCCACCCGAGTAAATTTGCACCCTAAAGTGAACCCTAATTTCTTAGTGTGTAGCATCCAGTGTGTAGAAAACACAATGCGTGTCGAAACCACGTAATAGCAACGTGACACTGCGTGTTTGATCTGACTGGCGTATTAATTTTGTCAGATACCTTACCCATCCAGGGTAGTTTGAGATACACGGGGCATTTGGCAGGTCCAAATCTGGTGTCAGATTCACTTGCTGAACAATCTGGTGTCAGATTCACTTGCTGAACAATCCAGCTTGCGCACAGATCTATGCCGACGATCAATTCTCAATTATGTCCCGGGCCAGAAGCTCAGCGCATTTACGCTTTCTGGAAGCCGCTTACATTCAATCGCATGAACCTCTTCTGTGCAGACAAAAGGAGTTCGTCCAAGCTTTGCGATTGTTCTGAAATTACGGCGTCTAGGTTGCGTCCGGGTTCACCGAGTATAATATAGTTGATTTCGAGTAATTTGTTATATACCTGCGTGATAACCTGATGAGTGCAGGTCGAAAAGCTTCGTTATCATGTCTCTTTTCCGTGCCATATTGAAATTTTGCAGTACCAATAAATTATTTGGATAATATATATACACGTATAATAGTGTGCCCCCCCCCCATCTGCCGGCCCATGGTATATATGGCACTGATAATGTTCCCTGTTTGAAATTCATGGGGGGTAGGGAGAAACCGTCCCCTCCATGAGTACACCAGTGCATGAAGTAGTCAATGTGCGTACATAAACATGGATGAAAACATTCTGACCAACTCGAAATAAATGCCAGAAATTGTGAGTCGCTATTGCTCAGTCTACTACTACTATACTACTACTACTACTACCTGTATTGCGCGTATCAAGTAATCTCAAGATCTGGTAGTTAATAATATGCTGAATCGGAATGAAACTTGGCAATTGTGATGTAAAGTTTTTTATTATAATTTGAAGAGAAAAAAGAGGGAAAATGGGGGAAATGATTGCAGCTTTTCTCTCTTTACTGAGCTGAGCTTTCGATCCTGTAACCGTCATATATCGCCTGCAAAAGAATTATGATAAATATATTTTTTTAGGGTTATTTTTATATTTTTATTTGAAAAAAAAATAAAAATGACTTCTATATTTATGCGCCCTGTATAAATGATATGTATTGATGTTACTACTCCTACAGCTTCCAGAAAAGGCGAGCGACAGACCTATGTAAGATGAAGATAGTATGAAGATCCTGCTTTTCATGAATCTAATGCCGCAGCTGATATACATACCTACCAAGATCCTACGCTCTGAGAGTCACTTTTTAAAGTAGATATTCAAAGAAAATCACAAATATGGCAATTAATGTATCACTAGAAACTGGGAAGCTTACAGATGGCAATCGTATAAGTTTTATGTCAACTGCGTATCTGGTGATTATAAAAACAACACAAATAAAAGCTCTTCTCAGCATCTGGAATATCCGAGGATTCGCCAGAAATATAGCGATGTTTTGATGTCGTCACACTCGGGATCGATCCTGCTTAAGCAGACGACGTCCTATAATGAATGAACGTAATTGCAATGCAATTATTTATCAAATTATAAAGAGTTTGGTGTATTTAAACATGACCTTATTTCACACCATTATAAAGGGAAAGTGAAACTGATTCTGATAGCTAAAACCGTTTGTTTGTAAATACATAGGAGAAGGGTCAATGATCAATGAAATAAACCCCACTTTCAAATTGAAAAGCCCTCCGAATAATAGCAGGATGGTATTCGTTCCCTCTTGAAACGCCGAACATGGCCCGGTGCAAGCAGCTGAAAATACAATGGCGTCTTATTTTGTTTACAAGTGACTGATTCCTTTATTTTTTTAACGCTGCATTTTTCATCAAAATAATACCATACACGAAGTTAAGAGTGAGGCAACAGACTAACATTAAGACTGACGCTAGTGAAGGAAGAGAAATAAGTGAAGAGGAGATGACAAAATAGGCTCTGAAAAATGTGTAAGATGTTATGGGACATCGTCTGCTTAGACAGGACTGGTCCAGGGTGTGTCGTCACATATCTCAGCAGCGTTCGAGGAGCTCTTCAGCTGCTATATCGGGGGCTGTATTTTACCGTTTTATAATTGATAATAATCATTACTTCAAATGTTTCCAAGCGTTGAATTTGGATAACCTTGTTTAATTTATGCCATCTTTGCAATAATAAGTATTAAGCCAATATTTAAAATCATTAACGTTCTACTTTAAGCTTTGTGCATATAGCGAATAATCGAAATTAATGACATTTCCAATCCTTTGCTTCAGTGAACATGATAAATATAATTATTTATCGATAATAGTAAGTTTTGTAAATGTACATACTGAATAACTGAAGAATCGAATTAATCATAATTATAATTCTAATTGGTTATCATTAATATAGCATTTGGTATACTAAAGAGCTGAACAATCGAAGTTAACCAAAATTTCGTTTATGTAAAAGATGAAAACCGTATCAATATTTTCCTTACGCTTTGTATATACACGATCACATAATTTAAATCAATCACTGCTGCAATTATTCTTGACAGATCTATTGCTTTTAAATTTTTGATATCTCTTTTTACAGTGTCTCTTATATAAAATTTCCGATGAATCGTAATGGTAAATCGAATCAGTTTTCTAGAATATTGAATGACTTGTCAGATTATTTCATACGAAACAAAAGGGTACAAATTGTAATTCGTTGATATATAAGCAATATTTGAAAAAGCTAATTACTATTATTTTAATGTAGGCAATTTGATGTAAGATTATCACAATTTGGCATTGAGGCAATGATTTCTTTTTTTTAATCAATAAACCATCTATCTATCTTTCTATGATGGACGAGGGAAATGGGGGGATTACGTGTTGATTGCTCCCGTGTCATTATTGATACCTGCTTTGCTGATGACGTTGCATTATTTACTATTTCAGAGTATATTATGTATATATATATATATATATATATATATTTTATGTAAATGAACAGAACGGTTATGTTTATGGTTGTCATATTTTGTGACACCAAGGAGGTATAACTCCAATCAAACAATAGAATGCCAAATAATTATAATAATAATAGCTCTTTCTAACCAGTTACAATGTAATCGACCAAAGCGCTTATGCCTAGTTCACATTTGCCGCGGACGCCGTGCGATAAAAGTGTCTTCGACTTTCCGTGCGATTTCGCGGGCATCGTGCAATTTGTTCTTCGGGGCCTCGGGGGCAACCCGTCTAAATTCCGTACGGGCATTGTGCGATGTCAACGCAGTTGCCGTCTCCACAACCTCCATGAGGAAACCGTACGGAGCCCGCACGGCTCCCATGGCGAGGCTTCACAGAGGTGGTGCGGTGACTGTGCAGTCGCCGTGCCGTTTGAGGATCCCAATCCCCAGCGTTAGGGATTATGTGTACATATTTCATATAAGTTCTGAATGTGTTAGAGACCTTGGCTTTACTTTGGACAAACACTTAACCCTTAAACACCACATTAGAAGCATCTGCAAATCTGCATCTTGGGGTATTTTTAAAATAGGGAACATCAGGCGTCTGCTTGACCAATCATCCGCTGAGCAACTTGTCCACGCCTTTGTATCCTCTCATTTGGACTCCCTCCTTGCTGGTCTCCCTCTTTCTCATATATCCTCCCTTCAACGTATCCAAAATTCAGCCGCTAGATTAGTCACACTTAGCAGAAAATATGACCATATATCTCCTGTTCTACCGGTCCATTTTCGCATTACTTTCAAGATCCTACTTCTCACATACAAAATCACACATAATCTTGCCCCCATATATCTTCAAAACTTAGTCACCCTTCGTTCCTCCTCTTCTGCCAGCCACATCTATCGAATCATTTAAAATCCTCCTAAAAACCCATCTTTTTAAGCAGTTGTAATTTTATGGAGGCGCATACGTGTAGTTACTGTATTGCTTTTTTATGTTACCGTGTTTACTAGTTTACTTACTTAGACAACCAGTGCGCTTAGAAACGCCCGTATAAAGCGCCATATAAATGCAATTATTATTATTATTATTATTATATTTGGGGTCATTTTTGTGTGCAAAAAACAAATGGAGAGTACATCACATCACAGGATATCACAGTCACATGACCCAGAGTTGCCAATTTGAGATTTCCATAGAATTTTATTCTTTGTCGGATTTTCTCAAACTTTCTCTGATCTATTTCTCTTATTTTTGTGCTTTTATTTAAGCAAATTTTTTTCTCATGAATAATAATTATACAAAATACTAATCGCTTTGTTATGTTATCTGTATTTTGTAAAAAAAATAATCTTACCTTATATGTAAAAATGTAATATTTGTAATATTGAAGATTCTATTTGTAAAATGATTCACCAACAAATAAACATCTGTATTAGCTTGTGAAATCATAAATATAACCAACAGATTTTATAAAAAATAATTGCCTGGTAAATAATGATAATATAAAAGGACCTTATCCGTATATATGGCGATTTCCAGAAAGATTTTATTCTTTGTATTATACCTTAATACTCTTTGTAGCACTTTTAAAGCCTATAATATAATTTTATCTTATCACACAGTTCCCTTATTTCTAATTTTGTATTGCACTATCACTAACACTATCGCAAAGACTTTCGAAAAATCAACCTAAGGCAATATTAATAACCTTGTTCATCACTTACTGAAAAGTGCGAACATTACAGTGATGTATTACGTAATCCGAACATGATTTCTATGGGATATACAGTAAGGTATTAACATTGCCCTTAATTTTTTTTTTTTTTTGATCCTCAGACGAGGAATTTATTATTAAAAAATAACTCAATACATATTACACAGTTTACACAAATGAAGAATTCATAAAATATATACGATTATACAGTCTTCCAATTGATTCGAATATCGTAAGCTTAATTTTCTTCAGCATTTCTTAATCGTTCAAACTTTTCCTCTGAGAGCTTAAGTTGGTTTTTCTTTATAAGATATTTCACATTTTCCATGAGATCTCTTTTAAATTCAAGAAACATTACAACTGAATTAAACTGTTTAGATTTCAAATAACTTAAAACATACACCCTATAAATTGTATATTGAGCAAACAATAGGATAATGTTAAGAAGAATCATATTTTCATTATCAATGTCATATCCAGTAAAAAATAATTTTTCATTAATATCAATGTATAAATCATAAACAGTATTGATTAAATATTTTACTTTAAGCCAGAATACATTAACTTCAGGACAATATAATAGAACGTGGAAAGTATTTTCATCTCTTTTACAGCATTTGCACGTAATATCAGATGTAATTTTCCAAATATATAAATTGTCTTTAAACGGTAAGATCTTATGAATTAGTTTAAAGTTATATTGTTTTATTTTGTTATTTATCAATTTTCCAAACTTGAATTTCAGTAATGAAATCCAATTAAAATTTGCTGCTAATTGAAGTTTGTGCTGCCAAAAGTACCATACATTTGGTTCAGAAGATTTCAAATCAACCAACAAAGAATAAAATTGTTTTGTTTTAGTATTCAAAATATTGATATAATCACCTGTTTTAATTTGAAACAATTGAGGATTATAGTTAATGTTTACTTCAGATCTATTAAAATTATCAAACCAAAAACGTGGAAAGGCTTTTTTAATCTTAGAATATTGGAATTTGACCAGCAAAGAATTGGTCATTAATGTCTGGTCAATTTGTAAATAATCTTTCCATGTTCCATTTTTAATTATGTCGTTTACTCTATCTATACCTTTTTCATGCCACGTATCAAAATACAGTAATTTACCATTGAACTTAATATTCGTGTTATTCCATATAATTTCGTTTTGGATATCGTAAGAATGTAGAAAATCAACAAAACGCATTTCGGCCCAAGTTGAAAGTAAATTACAATAAAACAGAGGGAATTTGTGTTTTTTACACAATGAAAGTATATCGCTCACTGAACAATTAAATTGTAAACATAAAGGTAATCCTCCCAATTTATTTATCCAGAAGAAGCTAAAATATTTCCATGGTTTCTTTGTGCTATTATCTAACAATTTCGGCAACCAGGAAAGTATCAGTGACTTAAATCGAGCATTTAAATCTAACATTCCTAGACCACCTTCATACATTGAAAGATTAACAACTTTTCGTTTTACCTTTTCTCTTTTTGAATTCCATAAGAAGGAATAGATCAATTTGTTTAATTCTTTTTCATATTCACGAGGAAGAATATAACATGAACCTAAATAAATCAGTTGTGATATAAGTAACATTTTTATAACTACTATCTTTCCAATATATGTCAAATTTCTCATTTTCCACAAGCTATTTGCCCTTAAATTAATTTCTCTAAATCAATCGTGTTTACTGTTATTAAAGGAGAATTAACACTAGAATATAAATGTAATTATGTTCAAAGGTGTAATATATTCTTAATCATTGACCTGTATCACTTTAGAAGTAAAATATCAGAAAAGGGTTTAAATTAAGACATTCTAGCACACGGTATCATCTGCTAACACTTCATGGGGGCTGCCATTTTCTTGATGACATGGAGTTGTACATGAACCATTGGAGACCGTTCCGGTCAGGAAGATATTTTTAATCTACGAGCTAAAAAGCCCCATATATAATGGAAAATATATAACAGGTGTATACATTTATTTTAAAATTTGAAATTTATAGATTTCTTTTTAAATTCTCCGGTTTCGCTAATGGGCCAGTCACAAATCAGTTGCGATGCGTCGGCGATGGGTAAAACCCGGGAAATTTTAACAAAATCTTGAGACAGATCTCACGATTTTGCACCCGTCGGAGGCGCTCTCCGGACGCCTGCGGCTTGTCGCAGATTTTTTAGGCATCGCCACACCCGTCGCGGTCCCCAACTTTGAACTTAAAATTTTAAGATTGCTCGCAAGATTTTTCACCCATTTTGGGCATCCCAGACATAATCTCCGATGACCTACGATGCCCTCCGATTAATCGGAGGCGTCCTCCGAATAATCTGAGACTAGTCGCAAGATTCTGTGTGGGATTGGAAATTCAGGTTGAGATTCAATGTCTGCGAGTAGTCTCCGGCGCCCTCCGACTGAATCGGAGGCGCCCTGCGACGATTCGTACGCTTTCTGTGATCGTCTCCGACGAATCGTACGGTGGAATCGTAGTAAATCGCCGTGTATATAAGGGCGGAATCAGCGCCAGCTTCTCTGCAGAGTTGAAGTGACTGTTCTATGTACAACCAGATGAGGGATACCACGCTACAGTGTACAGGGAGAAATACAGATGACCGAGGTCAAGAAACCCTCCTTTTCCCCCACATATACCCAGGGGAAAAAAAATTAAAAGAAAAGACGCTCGCAGATATCGTCTCCGATCCCCTCCGATGCAATCGGAGGCGATCGGAGGCTAATCCCACGATTTTTCGACAAAACCGGGTCAAAATCCTTGCAAAAATCTCAGACAATGTGACTGCTCCACTTTTATTAGGATTATTGCTAGGATTGTTCAAGGATTCTTTATTTTCTACGACGACCCCCGGCCAAAACTAATCCCCGACAGATCGCCGACATTGTGACTGGGCCATAACTAGAAATCGATTTCTTGGTCTTGCCTGGCAGAGCAGAACATAATTTATACAACGCGCATTCTGACATTTGAAGTCCATTATCTCAAAGCAGGTGAATGCATAGTTTGTCACTATTGACGCTCGGGAAAGTCATCATCCATAAATTTGAATTAATTCGCTCCGTCACGTACGTCATAGTATCAAGAAAATAGATTGAAAATTACGATTTTACTAAATATCAAAGAAATATAAAACACATTTTCGTTTTTAGAATATATGTATATATCTGTTAAATATTTTAAATCTCAAATGGAATTTTGTATCAGGAAGAAAGACAATTTTGCATTTGGATTAAAAATATCTTTATGTACACATCAAGAAAATGGCAGCCCCCTGGTATCGCTAGCAGACGATAAATCTTGCTGAGAAAAATCCTAATTTATACCCATCTCGTATATTTTAATGCAAAAATACGTAGGGCAACAAGAAAGAATAGATTACATCTTTGAATATGAGCACATCTATATTTTGAGATTAATTCCCCTTTAATGTGCTTCTAACACATGTACCAGTCCAGTGCCATACGTTACCAAGTATCACTGAATTGGATTATTGAATGGAGAACATAAATTGACATATAAACATATCATTTTACTTATTTTGTCTGATCCAAGGTCTCGGAGGGCTATCAGCTTGAAACAGACATTTGATATACTAAAATCTTAGATGTGGTTGATAACGTATGGGACAAAATAGCTTGGACTTCCCTGTGTAGTAACAGATGAACCAATGCATTTTACAACGTAGACATGCATGCATGTATAGAAACCGCCAATTAAAGATATATAATCATGTCATTTTAACTTGGGTTTATAATATGCACTTATCAACGTCAAGAATAAAGTTCTATCTTTTAACTGATGAATGGTCATTTTTATTACAACGGAGGTAACCAGATTCATCACTTCTGTTCTCATTGTCACTGTGACCTAAAATCATCAATAAGGGTAATAAACTGTTTTTGGAGCACACCTGATGTACTGCTGGTAGTGTCAGTCGAAACCCTAGACTTACCAGGATTGACAGGTATAGGATTGACTGAATTCTCCATTTGAAGGAACTTGTGATCTTTTTGCAAGGGGAACTCGTGATCTTTTTGCAAGGGGAACTCATACAACAGATTGGTTTTGTGAAAAAGGGAGCTGTACGAATTGAGTTCATTTAGTAACTCAAGACTCGGAAAAAAAGAGGCCGATAAAAACAAAGGAATATCCAGGCTGTATTTTCTCAAATTGAAATTTGGAAGAAAAAATAGGGTACCAAAATCTTCTCAATTTTTACTTTAAAAATATGTTTATGGAACGACTGAGGGGGAGAAGAGAAGAGGAAGAAGATGGGTAATTTGGATGGACGGAATCATGGGTTGAAGAGAGAGAGGCGCAAAGGGCCAGGGTATGGAATTCGGTGAAAGGCAGAGAGCACTGTGGTATATTTGGTAAAGGCTGTTTTTGACTCTCAACACGAGATCCTTGCTTGGGTAAAGTGTTTTACCTATACGTTTGTCCCTCTCAACCCAGGTGTATTAAATGGGTACCAGACAATGCAGGGATAGTAAATAACTGCGTGGCCGGCCCTCAGGAAGAACAAAACGTACATGTATTAATACTACTGACGATAGTGATGAGGCTTCTCTGTTAATATATTATAATTGCTGTTGTTATAGTTGTAGAACAACACGATTGTCATAGCCCATGGATACTGCACTAAGTGTGAGAGAGAAAGAGAGGGAGAGGAGAGCTAGAGAGAGGAAGAGAGAGAGATAGAGAGAGAGACGTGCCCCTCCCTTATTTGATAGACGCAGGCTATGTTACAGTGGAAAATACTCTGTCCCTCGGATAGGACGTTAACTGGAGGCCCCGTGTACAGGACAGTCACCACCTTTGCAAGTTAAGAACCCACTGCACTATTCGAATGAGAGTAGGGGGAAACCCCATTCTAGTGGACAGTACACCTGCACATCCAGATCAGTTATATCAGGAGGAGAGACCCCAAGGGTTACAGTGATTCAGTTCGCTTTTCCCCCCTTAGGCACAGGTGACACCAAATAATAATAATAATAATTTGGCATAGGCAAACTTCCAAAGGCCACTGACTTTCACATAATTATACTTCACGACACCCACAGAAACTCGAACAAGATGTAAAATAAAGAGAATATTGAACATTGATCTAAACTGTATTTAGGATATATATTTCTCAAACTGGATTTCACAAAGATGACAAATTCTGAGGTTCCCATCTAAGTGTCGATCTAAACTGTGTTCTACATACATATATTATAAAAAATGTCTTATTTAATTATAAAGTTCTCCCATAATCAGTGTATTTCATACAATATTCAATTAAAATGATAAAATGATGGAGAATGAGGGGAATATCTCGGAATGGTTTCAAAGGCCCCTTCTCATTACTCTAATAATTCTACAATTTTTTAATAACAGCACCTTCCCCCAATTCAGGGTAGTTTTGGTTCTAATGCTTTGTATCATATTCTCAAAAGGGAAAACAAATAGATAATTAATGTAATTCTGCATGATCACTTGATAGTAGGTCATGTAACAAAGATTTCAATGTGCAATTTTATAACATATGAAGAAGTATTTCAAATGTCATGTATTAAACATAACATGTTCTAAGCACCATAGTGTCCTAACATGTCATTATCTGTAAAACATATACATGTACATGTTTTCTCTTTCCCTATTCCATCATCCACAAAAAACCCAACTTCTGAAGGGCACGTTTCAGCTATTCTTCAATGATATAATGAACGTGAATATCTTGCTTATCCACATTTTGTACAATCAAGGGTATATGCACTGAAAAAGATTTCTGAAATGAAAGTATAACATATAGAAATAAAGTAACTACCATGCTCATTACTACAAGGTATAAAATATATTAAAATATATTACTCATGAAGAAAAGTATGCAATCTAAAGAATATAAATGATACAATATTAGAAATCATACGAAATACGGATTTCTTTGAAGTAAAATTTGATCAGTTTGTTTCAAGAAAAAGGCAAATTCATATTAAGTTTTCTTTTTAAAAAATCTAGATTTGATAAAAACAAGAAAATATACTCCAGACTCGAGAGGTAGATTATAAAACTTGTAAAAATAATGAAGTTTTGTTCAAGTGGATGGTTACTGAAAAGTTTCCACAGGAAACGCAATGATTGTTATTATTGCCCTTGTACTAGTAGGACAGAGAACAGACATGTATATAATGCACTATATCATACAAATATTACATTATGCTGCACCATAGAAATAGTTTCATTGAATATTTCTCTATGTTACATACTTGTTGAAGAATGCTTGGGAATTATATTTTTTTGTAATTAAACTGATGGCAAGAAACCCATTCATAGCCTCTAGAGTTAGAGCACCTGTCTACCACCATCAGTTGCAGCCTGTCAGATTCCAAAGGTGAGAAAATATAAACTTGTCCAGGTATGAATTATTTTCATTATAGTTACATGTACAACAATAACCTTTTTCTCCCCAATGCATGGTCATTTCTGTCACTATATAATATGAACTATCATTGTGTGATCTTACACGGGTTACAATATTCACCAAAATGACAATAGAAAATTTGGTTACTTACTATCACAATATCATACACAACATGTATTTAATACAAGATGACAAATATCAAACAAATCTACATACAACCATGTAGGCCTTTACATGTAACTTCACACTTTCTGCAATTTATCTGAATTAAATGACACTATCTCTTTATTTCCAAACTTCTACTCACATTGCTTGTCTTAATATTCTGTCTAATATGTAACTCACTGAATGTTAGAATAAGAAAATTTTCATGAATATTTTAAATAAATTTATTCATAAAAAGTCTCCCCAAATTTCTCTGTAATTAAATATCAAATTGATAACATCATATCAAATGATCTAGCGTAAAAATGTAAGGATTTCAACTTTCCCATGTAATGGTAATAAGTAGCTGAAAATATAATAAAAATTGAATAAAATAACTATGACCACAGCAAAACACTATGACATTGCCTGGTGCTGGTGAGGAGTAAAATCAAGACCAAGTCAGATCAACTTGCTTGACATCCTACTTCAACCAAGCATTGTAAAATAGATTATCATTAATTTATTGACAATACAAAGACTTTGCAAACAGATTTGCTATATATTATTTGCTGAAACATTATTACATTTGAAAAGGGACAAATATGAAAATATCTAATTGATAGGATAGGTGAACATTGTGACAGACACATACTTCAAAAAGTTTATCACAATTTTATTTACATCTACTGGTACAAGAGACAATTGAAAATCACATTCCTGTACATGATATTTCATTGACTGAATAACCAATATTTTCCTCTTTAGTAATTTTGCTTAAATTTTAAAATTTCAATTGTTCTCACATGAACCTATTAGTACACAGTACTAGTAAACTTCACAAAGCATTATCATGTCAAAAATTCAATTCCACACCTTGTTATTATTAAACACTGTCAGCAACCTAGCTACCCTTTTAAGCACACCATGAGTACAGCTACATGTATATACATTACTCCTGATGACGGCCAGAGCATTCTGACCGGAACGTGGAGTTATTCCAACTCACATGGTTGTACCGCAGACCTTTTTCTGAACATAGTTATGCTTTGACAGGATAAGACGGTGCAAGGTGTTTTTTTACACTTTAAATCTACCTTCTTCAAGGAGAGTGTTAACAGAAATTTAAGTTAACTTCTGTTTCAAGTGCATTGGCAATATCTGAAAGTCTCTGTGTAAGTTTGTGATAGTAATGCTGTACGTCAATTAACGTTAAGAATAAATAAACGAATCACTTAAGGCTCGTGTAAATATGCTGCAGTAAACTGCTTTAAATTTTTAATTTATTTTTAAAGCGTACTGCGCTTCACATTCCTGTATCTTACAACACACAAAAGTGAGTATGTATAGGATCTTTGTTACGTCATGCATCCCCACTTGCCATTCATTTAATACACATCAGAGCAGGCGCGATGGCTCAGTGGTAGAGCACTGGTCTCGTAACTGGGAGGATCCTGGTTCGAAATGAAGTGGATGCGCTAGTGCCCTTTGGTATTAAGGCATTAATTCTCTTTACCAATTCCCTCGGAGAGAAATTCATTAAGCCGTCGGTCCCCTGGTTGCTTACTTACAACCATAAACATACTTTCTTAGCAGGCAAACCTTAAAAAAGATGCTGCGTTTTTTATTTGCAGCGGTTTACCGCAGCATATGTGAACAGGCCTTTAATATGATCCATGGCAAACCAGGGCAGGTAAGTTCTTACAGAAGAATTGTTCTATAATTAATTTAACGTTACTATCTAAAGGTACTTTTTAACTGTTTAGGACATCAATGTACCAGTAACCAATATAAACAAACAAAAGAAGATATTTTTAGGTAATTTGTCCCCCCTACAGCATTTATGAAATGCACTCAGGAAACAAATAAGTACAAAAGAAGCAAATTTTCCAAATAAAACACTAATCATTCTCTTTTTGCATGAAACATTCCAATATGTTAAAACAATTCAAGATAGATATATCCACAACCACTTTTATTTTTACTTTAAAAAGTTGAACACCATCTTTAGCAATGTTTATTGAAAATGACACTAGCTGTATTAAGCATAAAATCCATTTCAAAATGCTTAAAAACATACTGGAAGGTCTCAAGCAAAACAAATATCAGTGAGTTGACTGAAAACAGAAATGAAATTCCTTGTATTGTTTTTAACTACTGTTTTATGTCTGTTTGGCAAATGCATGTAGACAATGAATAGTGGTAATTGTCTCCAAACTTAATTCCTGTGTTCATTTCAACTAGTTATCACTCTCCTCTTAACACCATGGACAAATTTTGCATCATAGTCCTGAACAGTTTAAGATCACCTTTAAGGTATAAATGGTTTAACCAAGTTTTGTGCATGTTTTGCTGAAGGAGTAAATGATGGGAAAAGCAGTAATGAGTTTGATTCCTCCCCTTGGTCGTTCTGCTAATGACACTTTTTATTACCTCAATGAGTCGAGGTATGTGGAGAGGAGAACGGCTGGAGGAGTGAACGATTCATTGTTGTTCTCAACACGGGTCTGACGTTGTCCATCACAGTCAAAACCTACAAGAAAGTGAAACAATCAAATTTATCATTGACTGAAGTGTGTTAGTTAGGGTTGGTGATTAAATTTGTTTTGTTTATATAACCTTCCTATCTTTGTTTTGGATATATCTTGCTTTATCCTGATGGAGAGTACAATATCTACATATAAAGCATGAGACAGAGAAGATCAGAGAGAAAAAAGGAAAAGCAAAGAGATCCAGGGGCAAGTGCTCCACAAGGGTTCCCTGGTGGAACATCCATGTCCCAAATTTTTTTGGATTTTGTGAATGTTCATCAGTAATACTTTTCATTCAAATTTTCTTAAAAACAAACAAAATAATTCAAAAGCTTGTTCAACTCCAGCAATATAATACAGAGTTGTGTTGCATTATTTGTAAATGAACCAAGCACAAGGGGTCTTACTTTCTGAGCTGAGGCCCAGGTACTGACACACAGCATGGAGAAGGAGCCGATCAAAGCTGCTGTGTAACGATGAGATGAAGACAGATCCAGGATCATCTGTGAACCATGTCAGTAGCTCCTCTTCATGAAGCTCAACAGCTCCCTGTGGAGAAAAAAAAATACCATGAAAATGAATTTCTCCTCTGCAGATATAGAAACATTCTATGTTTGTACTTGAGTCCATTTGCTTCAAGCATGCATTTGTGATTTTTGTTTCTTTGCACATCAGCCATTTCATGTTTCAGGACATGAACGATTAACTCTGGAAAACAGTGTAATTGCAAAATTCTTGTCTTCTTTCACCTGCATTCAAAGTGTTACCCACCAACTTGGAAAATATTTACGAAATATCACTTTTTAAAAATTCTTTTGAAATAATACCAGTATGAAATGCAGCTCTAAAAAATTTTCATGATCAAAATAAAGATATCATGCACCAACAAAATGATTGCAATTCGCTAATGAATGATTCAAAGACATGTGACTTCACATAGCCCAGTGGCTAACATCACAATGGTTTCAATATTGTGAAGCAAAACTTTTTAATACTCAAAATTCATAATTCCATTTTTAAAATTTTGTTGCTCACTTTTCACTGCGTTCACGGTACTGCTCCCCAATACAATACCTCTTTAATTCAAAATTACACCCCCGCGAGATCTTTGCGCTCATCTACTTCCAGTTCTCTTGTGATCCCTAAAGTCGCAAGATCTTGGGGAGAAAGATCATTTGCCCATGCGTGTCCTAAATTATGGAATAGCCTTCCTGAAGACATCAAAAAGTGCATAACTTTTTATCTGATTCTTTTAAAAATCATGTAAAAACATTTCTGTTTAATTCTTAATTAATTTCTACATGCGCCTTGAGCACTCCACAGAGTGGATTTGGCGCTATATAAGTTACATTTATTATTATTATTATTATTATTATTATTATAAACATTTATACTCTTTCATTTTGGGCAATCACTGTATTGACTCAGACACGCTAGTTCAAATTATTACTTAAAAAGCCATATGCTGTATGTATTTTTACCTTAGGGAGATGTCTCCTTCGGAGCATGGTTTGGAGACGAGTACTGATCCTATTGAAGCAATCCTTAGGAGAGTGGGCTGGGTGCTCTGGTTAAAATACAAGCATCACGATATTAAAATAGACATATGGCCCGTGTGGAAGCAGAAAGATCATATTAACAAGTCAAATGAACAAAAATGGACAAAGAATATAAAAGTTATGAGTTTTTGAAAGTCGGGATCACTTATGCTATGTGGAATCTCCCACTGCCAATTTGATCAAGATAAATGATGTCGATCAAGATAAGTGATGTCGTTCAAGAAGTACACAACAAATTACTAAAAATTATCCTTTTCAAGATGGATAACACATTGTTTCATGATATATCATGAAAATATACTCAGCCCAAAAAGTAAGTCCCCCCTGACACTTTTTGATATAACTTAAGAAATGTTAGATGAAATTTGTTCATTCAACAAACAAAAGTATGCATATTCTTCTTACCCACATTTTGAGTGGTTATTTGTGAGCAATTGATTATTTCATAGTGAAATTATGGTTTTTATTGCAGTCAGTGTGAGAAAAAAAAAAATGCACTTTTCGTTTCCTAATATAATGCAGGGTGTACATTGTGTACTCTACTTAGTATTCACTTCTTTTGTTCAGGTACAGGGCATAACTTCCAATTCAAATTTATGAGACTACATGCACCTTGAAAAATTATGATTTCTTTTTTAGTGCAGTTTCATAAATCTACATTGCAAATTATTTGTCTTTACATGAACGAAAAGTGCAACGTTTTTTCTTGTACCTACTGCAATAAAAGACATAATTTCACTGTAAATCATAATCAATGAAAATGTGGGTATTGAAATTCTGCATACTTTTTTTCTTTTTGAATGAACAAATTTCATCTATTTCTCTAGTTATATTAAAAGGTGTCAGGAGGAACTTAGTTTTTTGGTTGATTATATGTCCCTTTAATCAATTGCAAGAGGGTTATTTTGAGCAATGTCACTTAAAAATTGCTATTTCCTAGACTGTAAATTGGGGCTTAGAGCGACAGGTACATATTGTTTGTATGGTAGATTTCTTTATAAAGTGTTAGTTCCTTAAACCATAGAATACGATTCGATATTTGGTATAGCACAAATTTACCAAAAGCCCTAGTCTTCAGTTTAATATCTCAGGCTAACTTTTCAATGGTTAACATTCCCTACAAAATGAAAATCAGTCAATGAATTACAGAAATTACATTCATTCTAGCAATCTCCTTAACTAGTCTCACTAATGTGGTTCAAATATGCTACCCTTCTCACCAGTTCTCTTGTCCTTGATCTCCATAGGGGTCTCTACTTTAGCAGGAGCCTCTGGCTTGGTAAAACTGTTTCCATTCTTATCTTGTTGTAGGGATGCATTCTTGGCTACCCTGATCATCCCTTCCTCGACCTCCTGTAAGAATCGATCCTGTTCCTCTCCTGAACGGTTCATGAACTCACTCCATATCTGACCCACAACAAATCACAAAACATGCCTTTTTATTGCTTATTTCAAATTATCTTGGGGGATGGGAGCTTTCACTCAACTGGGTCATGTCTTAAATACAGTTCATGAACTCGTCCTAAATCTCCACATCAAAGAGAAAAGAAAAAGAAAAAAAAATATTCAACTGCAAATGTTCAGGAGATGAAATAATATGTTAAGTCCTATCTGAGGGACTTGGTAATTACCAAGTCCCTCAGATAGGACATAAAGATGCAACTCAACTGGTTGTTTTATCTGCAAGCCTATAGTAAACGTATGGATCAAAGGTGAGCATAAACTAGTGAACTTACCTCCATATTTTTCTCCTGCAGAAAGAGTTGTTCAAATGCGCTTGAATGAGAGGAGATAAAATCTGTGATATCAGGCTCTCCGGCTTGGTAGTCCTCATCAAGCAATGTCTTCAGAAAATTGTCTGAAATTACGAACAGGAATTCCAATTACTAGTAGGATGAACTCGATGGTGACCTGTGAAAGATGAACCTATGGAGCCCCTGGCCCTTAAAGTGTGGGTGGACATCACTTTTATAAAATTTATTTGTGTCATTAAACAAATGAAATATCTCCTGATATTACCACTGTCTAAAGGTAGAAAGAACCAATGGTCAATGGTCAAATAAAAAGATTTCAATTTTTTGAAAAAATAAATGGAAAAATGATTAATGTTATATGGAACACATCTCCTGAAATTCTCTCAGGAATATATATCTATGTATATACATCTTTTTGTTTCTAGGCACTATACATACAGGGTTATCTGAGATGAAAATTGTACAAAGTAGCTACTGTACTTTGGTGACTTTCTACGATGGGTGATTTGGAGGTTATTAAGGAATGGTCCAGGGTAGATCATACTAGAGGAAGTAAAAGGTCAGAAGGACTATCTAAATACATGTACAGCATTTTTATCTTTTAAACCCTCAATTTGTAGCAGAGTATACCAGTGTTTGGAAAGCCCATGAATCAAGCCATCCAGCAAATGTATTGAGTAGCCTCACAAAGCAACGCGTGGTTTCTAGTACAACTACCCCCATAACAAAACTCCCCCACACAATGACCCCCACCTCCCCCAAGACAACTATCCCCTACCTACCTATGTACCCCCTTGCCAACAGGTAGGACAATCATCCCTATACAGCCACCCCAGAGACTATCCCCTAATTCCGTTACCCCAAAAGAGGTGTTCGATGGTAAATGGGATAATTTTAAAGGGGTATTTATACAGGGGTAGTTGTTGTTTGGGGGAGGGAGTAGCTATCCAGGGGTATACCTCTCGATAAGAATTTTTTTAATTTACTATTATCAATCCTCCTTGCTTGTCTGACTCCCGTCTTCTTCTTGCGGCGAGGTGAATTGGAGAAGGAACTAGAGGGCAGAGTCTTCTTTGGGGAAAGTCCCTGAGATTCCGTCTTAACTGGCGATGGCTGAAGGCTTGTAGGATGCTCAATGAGCCTATTATGAATAATGAGAAAAGATATATTTTTGATGTTTTGAACATTTGCATTTAGATTTAAAATTTTGCTAAATACAGTACCAGTCAGCATTCATTGACTACACTTTTACACTATTCAGCCCAGAACAATAGATTCGTCCAATAATCCCACTGTTCTGGCTTGAATAGTGTTAAAATGAAGTCAATGAATGCTGACTAGTACTGTATGAAAACTAAACAGGTTTAACAAATGATTTTGATAATCATGGTATAACTTTATAAGCATGACTAAGACTCAAAATATTCTTCAATTTCTCACAAATTTAAGTTCATTCATCATCATCAACGAATAAGAATCAGGGTAAAATTCACAATGATGCAAAATAACAGTTTAAACAGCACTTTTCCAGGACCCAAGAGTATTACATGTATGTCAAACACAATAGGTATCAGAGTTTTCTTTCCACCTCAAGCCAGGGTCTTTGTGTGTACATAGTGTATACAGTACATGTATATCTCCACACAGTGACAGTGTTTTCCTATTTCACAATATAGCCAAATCAGCCACCTGGGTGAAATTCAGGTTGATGAACAAATGCAAAAGCACAAAAAAAAATGATCAAAATTTTTGTTACATGTGGAGTCAAGGCCATCTTAATGGTCATCGACTCGTCCATGCAATTTTCGAAGTCTAACTTTAGTTTTTTTCATTAACCAAGTTAACTTAGTCTTAGCAATAGCAATAGTAACTAAAAAAGTTAGTACGGTACCATTAAGTAAAAAACCCTAAAATCCAAAATTCACTTTCAGTCTCTAGCTAGCTGTACGAGCTCCTTGGCTTATCAATCTGGTACTGGCCTACAGAGCTGTACATGGGATCCATATACTGTGTGTGGAGGCAGATATCAAAAAAAAAAAACTAGATCTAAATATCACCATTTCTCACATACTGTGAGCCATGCAAACCGCCCTCGGAGTTTGCTAAAGGGGTTACCTTCCAGGATCAACGAAGATTGTAAAAATTGAATGAATAAAAATTTTTAAAAAGACAAAAATTGGCAGGTGTAATCAGGTTTTTTTTACCTTGCACGTATATGGGACTACCCATGCAAGGTAAGATTTGTGTAGTCCCATAATACAAATTACACATGCCAGGTAAAAAAACCTGATCACACCTGATTTTTCTTTTTTTATTATTCATTCAATTTTTACAATCTTAGAAGGTAACCTACAAACACCGAGGGTGGTTTGCACGACTCACAAAATTATCTGAGAAATGGTGATATTTCGGGTGGTTTGCATGGCTCACAGTACATGTATGTGAGAAATGGTGATAGTTAGATCTATTTTTTTTTTTTGGATATCCCCCTCCACGCACAGTATATGCATCCCATGTACAGCTCATTCTCGATATGATATTCTCGCTTTTTTTCATCACAAAATATATCGTAAAATTCATCCTCCTTCATGCAAGTTTATGATTTTTTGCTGTTTAAGTAAGGTTTGTGAGATTATCTTAACATGGTATTTGTGATATTTTTACCGAAATACAGTGAAACAAAATTTATCAGCTTTGACTGCATTTAAGGGCTGAGCTCCGCTGCAGAGCTGGGACCTAAATACATGTGCGCGGCACTGACATGGCAAAACGGGGTTAATTTGCTGTAAAATTTGGATCATTTAAAAAATCAGGTGAGTGCATTATATTAAAGGACAATTAACCCCACGTGATATTCTAGATGCACCTATTGTCTGCTACGTCTTTCCATGGAGGCTGCCATTTTGTGCATGACACGGATCATTAGGTACCATATGCATTGATAATAGCCTACCTTTACAACAGATACGTCGCTTTGTTCTGATTGTATTACGATTGTTATTGGCCATGGGCCTAGATAATTGACGACCCATGAGTTCTAATAGCCATCCTGTAAAGCAGATTCCTCGCTTTGTTTTGGTATTGTTACGATTGTCTCCGTCCTTGACGTCAATTCTCCGTCCTTGACGTATATTTTTTATGAAGTATATTTTTTATGAACAAATTAAGACCTTTTAAAAAATATATAAAACTAAACTTACATTTCAGAATATGTGACTTTATCTAATATATATTTGTCCTCTAAAAATCAATTACAAGTTAACGATGAAGGAAATTTTACTTGGGATGAAAAATATGTTCGTGTACACATAAAGTAATGGCAGCCCCCTTATTATTGCTAGCAGACGATAACTTGGCTGGAAAATAGTGATTTATATCTATATCCTGTGTTTTTACATGAAATTGCATGTATCAAATAAGAGGCATATACTACACCATTCAAAATAAGCTAATTCATACGCTGAGGTTAATTTCCCTTTAAGTAGGCCTACATGTATATGATGATCATTACATTCCATGTATTTTTTTTGCACTTTACGACTTTATATTTCAAGTTACGGGTTGGGGTGAGGTACATGTACCTTATACTTTTTGCTATAGCCTAGGCATAGTGCTTAAGGCGAGCGGAGAGGTACTCGTCTACGGTGCCTATGGGAGGCTTCCGTCCGTCTTGGAGGAGAACCTCAAAGTCAGAAGTCGAAAAATATTATAAAACCGAAAAATCAGTCTATTTCGTTCGGGATATGCTCCACTGAGACTACGTCTGGCTTCACGGAATTCCTCTCCTAAGGAGAATCTCTGGCAAACCCGGAGAATAGGGGCCGGTCTGCGCGTGTGTAAGCAAATGTAGCCCAGCGGCAGCGGCGGCGGCGGCGACGAACTTGCACCAGATTCAGCGATGAAAAATTTGCGAGTTTGACTCCATTTCTGGCCAAAATCGTTATGATTTTCATCAAACAACTACAAATCTGAAAGCCAAGAGGACAATATGATATATCACAGCATTAATTACTTGATTTAAAATATATTTGGAAATTGTTTTGAACTTGATTATGAACTTGTTACATGTGTCGATTTTTGCCTCTGCCGATCTGCGCACTGTAAAACATGGCACGCGCACGCCGACCGGCCCCTATTCTCCGGGTTTGCCGAATCTCTAAGTCATAAAATGTTACAAAGTCCTCCAAACAGATGGATTTTTTCTGTCAAGTCTAACTGTTACTACCGAGTACTGTTGTCTTGTCTTTCCGTTGACATGGTTGATGCCCACAATCAATGAGTTGATTATTATGGCATTATTATGACTATGTATCTGACTTTGGTTGTTCCAAGGACTAGACTGATAGTGATGCTACGTCCATGACGTCTGGCTCCACTGACCTCCGCCTCCGGACATACCTAGTCTGGGAAAGGTTGAAATTTGTCAGTAATCATGGTAATTTTACTAGGCCCTATTAATATTAGTATTAAATTAAAGATCTCCACATAACACTAACTAGTATTTTTAGTAACAGACAGTTATTTCTAACCATGCATACATGTGTACATTGCACCACTGTCTTGCAAGCTGTGAAGGTTCAAATATTTAGACCCGAGTTAGACCTACAGCTACAGTAAACAAGACTGAAGTGAAGTCTGAATACAGTCAGCAGGTCAGCATCAGTGAAGTGATTTTATTTTTCAACTGTTCAACAACAAGACAATGATCATGTTCAACAATTTTTCTCCTTAAAAACTTACCCCATTGCCATTTTATTATCTTTCACATGTTCCTCGTCTTTTCGCAGACCCATGATTCCCTTGGATCGTCTATCCTGGGTTTTATATCCAAATATGTTACTGTTTTGAGGACGAAGATAGGGCTTTGACGACGGAAAACGCCGGTTGTTTACATTCGCATCGTACCGGTTCGAGTGTACGTGTGGGGACGTGGTGGTGGTACGTACGTACGGTACGTAGCTAGCTAGACCTATGAGCTAGACGCGCTATATTACAGCTAGCTAGTGTATGACATAGACATGATCGTGGGATGGGCCCGCGCGCTCAAGCGATCTCTCTCACATGAACGAGGCGTGAACGTAACGTGATACGAGCTGCGCTAGCCTGCATGCTGCCAGCAAGGTAGAGATCGATGGCTGCTAGCTGCCGACGATACAGGATGGTGCCATATTTTATGTCGTTGAATTCATCTACTCAAGAAAATATGGGGGGGGGGGGGGGGGGGGGGAGAAATGATTAATTCTTTATTTTGTATTTATTTGTTTAATGGGTGCTTTCATTAAGCAAAAAGTGTCTCTGTAATGCAGTGGCGGCACCAGGATTTTTAAGTGGGGGGGGGGGGGGGAATGGGGGGCAAAAGAAAATGTTGGGGGGGGGGGGGGGGGGGGCGGATGCAGGATTGAGTAAAAGAGGGGGTACAAAAATGAAAGTTTTTCAAAACGGGGGTAGGGACAAAAAAAAAATCTCTCCAAACTTCAAAAAAACGCTCAGTAAAGGGGTTTCCCTCCATAATTCCATGACAAGCAAAAAAAAAAAAAAAAAAAAACGCCAAGAAAGACGACGCCAAGTAAAAAAAAAAAGCCCCAAAAAGGGAGGCGGGGCCGGACCCCGCGATCTCCCTCTGGATCCGCCTATGGGGGGCAAGGGCGGACAAAAAAATTTTCCACCCTTTTATTTTTTTTCACTCCGAAAATTATTGGGGGGGGCAACTGGGGGGGGGGGCAAAGCTTCTGACTGGGGGGGGGGGGGGAAATGCCCCCCATGCCCCCCCCCCCCGGTGCCGCCACTGGTAATGCTGCGTTTACATCATGTTCCCGGCAGCCCCGGCAGCCCCGTTTGCCTGAAACGTAGCGGGACTTGGGATTTTGGCAAGTTTTCCCTCCATATTCACGCTTTGTTGGGTCGTGCTAAGTTTTCTCAAGGTCTATCAAGGTATCCTTGACGGAGGGGGGGGGGGGGGGGGGGGGGTAGGTGGACGGGCCTGCTGAGTCCCGGAGGTTCAAAGGCGTGGTACGGTTCGGCCCGAGGTCTGCCACGGACGCCAGTACCTTCCCTCTCGTTCTGTCAAGTTTTGATGGGGTCCCTTACGTTTTATACGTTCTGCCAAGGCTTTCTACGGATGAAACGTGGATGCCGGTGAGATAAAGCGCAGTTTTGTGCTCGCGGGTGTATAGGAAGGCCTATCAAATACAAACAATACAAACACATTGTCTCATGATACTCCTTGCAGACAACATGAATCACGAAGATGAAAATGATTTTGTGTTTGCATGTTTGCTGGGTGCATGTGTCCACTCTTTGCCAAAAATGTGCATCCGGCAGGAAGAAGGCGAAGGCGGCGGATTACAAGGCCAAGAGCCATAATGCCTCCAGAACTTTTCGACGAGATTCTGGGAAGAATGTCAACAGCCATCGAGAGGCGAGACACGAAATTTCGCTCTGCCCTGCCACCTAGCTGGAATGCAGCTGTCATTGACTTTGAGACACCTGGCCACTGGAGACAACTACTCATCGCTATCATATGCGTTCAGGTGTAGTAAAGCTGCAATTTGCCACATGGTTCCAGAAGTGTGTACGACCATCGTGGAAGCCTATACACGGATGAAGTGTTCGTCCTTCCGGTGAGGCCTGATGAGTGGAGATCCCTTGCCCAGGAGTTTGAAGACAAGTGGAATGTACCTCACGCAGTGGGTGCCAGTGGACGACAAGCATATTGCCATTGAGCAAGCCATCCAACACAGGCTCCATGTATCACAATTAAAAGGGGTTTTTCAGAGTATCCCTCTACTCGCTTTGATGGATGCCCAGTATCGTTTTATGTGGATCGAAGTTGGTGGAATGGGGCACATGTCTGACGCCCAAATCTACAATGACTCAGAACTCTGTGAGCTCCTTGAAGAAGGCCAGATAGGGTTGCCACCACCATGCTCTCTGCCCAACGATGACCAGAATCAAGGGAGCGTTTCATGAAAGGAAGTTGTCGGATATTTCATCCGACAACTGTTATAAGGTACTGAAATCTTTGCATCTGATTGGCTGAGAGCAAATTAATATCTGAAAAGTCCTTTCATGAAACGCTCCCCGGGACATTGGTTACTTCATTCTTGGGGATAATGCTTTCGCTTTAAGGAGCTATCTGATGAAGCCGTACGGGAGAAGAGGTATGTCAAGAGAAGCACTCCAACTATAGGATTTATCGCGGAAGAAGAGTAGTTGAAAATGCATTCGGGATGTTGGCCAAGCGATTCAGATGCTTCCTGGGAACTTTGGAACAAAACCCAGACACAGGTTGGTCTTATTTTATTTTTATTTTATTCAATTTGTTTAAAACAATACTGGAGAGAAACCTTCATTGATATTTGAGATTCAAATACGAATATGATTCTATGATTTTCATTTGCTCATGTCATCTTGCAAATAATTGAAATACCTTTAGTTTTCGTGTTTATGTCATGAGAACTTCACGCTTTGTCCTTAAAGTGGCCATCAAATTTCACCAGCATTTAATTTGAGATTTAATTCTAATATACATTTTATATCATTATAATGGAATGAACCAATTTTAACCTAAATTTAAAAAAAAAAATGATTTTGTTATGTTTCTCGCATATGTCACATTTCTTTTGCCTGGTATCGCGAAATTATATTCGTTTTTATGATACATGCAAAGAAATAATTTAAATATAGTGCTGCGTAATTGAAGCACGCAGATAAGGCTACGACTTCGCATCAACACACGATCTGTTTTCTGATTGGTACAAACATTTGATAATAGGCCGTTCTTTATTTAGTCTCGTGGGCAAGCGTCAACGACGCCGCACTTCCTTATCATGTTTTTCGTCTGTTATGTGTACAAATATTTTCGTATATGAATGACAAATTTCAGTTTTATTTCAGTGCGTGACATCATTGAGGCTGCTGTCGTGCTTCACAACCTCATGAGGAGAAGGGTACCAGTCATTCCAGTGAATGAAGTGGACCATGAGGATGAGGAACGCAACCTGTCGCCTGGCAGATGGAGAGATGGTTTCCAATGGCAGGACGTGAACGCACCACCAGAAGGAAGAGACAGAGAGACACTTTTGATGCAAAGCAACAACGGGAGTACCTGAAAAGATACTTCAACTCCCCCGCTGGTGCTGTAGAGTGGCAGGATAGAATGATCACTCCGCGGTGAAATTCACCTTACACTCCAAAAGACAAGTCGTTACAAGACCACCTATTCCTCATTTAAATGGTTCTACATAATGCATATCGCACCCAGAAAACTGTTCATTCACTTCCTTCACGCGGAATGAGTTCAAAGACAGAGTCTGGGAAAGCTACTGTTGATTTACTTCTTTATTAACAAAACTATGGTAACACAGGAAAATCCACTCAAACACAAGTAGTATGAGTTCTATTCTCTTTTTATTCCTTACACCAGAATTAGACCTGAAGCATAATAAACAAATCAATCTGGAACATACCGAGTAAAGATGATTTTCAGCAACTTCCAAGCAGAGGAGTTGTATCTTCTGTAGCATGGTGAAACAAAATGTGTTCTCTCCCTACCCAAGCTCAAACAAGGGGGCTTTTCTTAACTATGCTAATTCAGCATGTGGGACTCATCCATTATAATATGGGGGGGGGGGCATAAACATGGAGGGGCATTTTTACTCTGTAACATAGCAGTGACAAACTGCCTTGTTACACACTTCCCTGCTTGAATATTGCTGTCCCAGCAATTGACATCAAACATAATTAGTGTTTACTTAACATCTGCATAATCATTAAGTTAGATTGAGCAATATCTGCTAAAACACATTTGTCTACATTATTAACAGCGTTGGATTCATTTAAAGTAGATCTAGGCAAATTATGAGGATTAGGATTGTGTCCGGCATTGATTCTAGATGACCTTCTCAACCCATGCTCGGCAGTTGGGTTGTTAGTATTGTGTAATTCACTTGCATTAATATCGGATGATTCTTTTCCAGTGATCACATCGGTCATTTCAACTACGTTCTGTTTGCCCAAGTCTAAGGAAAAAGGGGGTACATGGTTGTCTGATTCCCTTGCATTTGGAATTCCAGGTGGCAAGATAATTTCTGTCTCTCCACTCCCGGTATTCATAGGGGAACTGGGATCTGTTATTACTGGGTCGTCTGATAACTTGGCTTCTGACAATGCATCATCTTCACTGTCATCCCTACCACATCCACTGGATTGTGGAATAGTTACAGGATCCCGTCGCGACTCTTTTGTACCTTCCTCGGGCATAGGGATAGGCTCCCCATTTCCGGATGCATCCTCCGAGATAAACATGACATCAATGCCATCCGCCCAGTCGCTTTCCGAATCCTCTTGTGGTGGGTGATACCCAGTTTGTTGACCCATTTCGGTGGTCCTGTCTTGATTATTGTCAGATGCCACATCTGCAACCAACTCCCTAGAGTCAAGCAGCTCGCCTCTGTTAACTGTTCGATGTTCTCCACTGTCAATTGGCTCTACCACGTATGTGTGACCTCCAGTATCAAGTCGCTTCACGACTTTGTGTGGTCTCGGATCCCAGACATCCTGGATTTTATTCCGGCCTACTACTTTACGGTTTCTTAGAAAAACTCGTGCACCCACAGGGAGATCGGTGTTGCTAGCCTTAGCATTTCTGAGTTCCCTTCTTCTCAGCGCTTCTTTCTCTGTTCTTTCCGCAGCCTTCTGGAAAGCCTGAGTTAGCCTCTCATGGTGTTCGGTGATCCAGTCACTCACTTCACCTACTCCTTCCACGTCTTGGTTCAGTCCAAGTAGGTGATCTAAAGGGAGAACGGGATCTCTACCGAAGAACAGGTAGTGCGGGGTGTAACCGGTCGACGAGTGAGGTGTACTATTGTACGCATAGACAAGTTCAGGGAGATGTTCCGGCCATTTACGTTTCCTTTCAGGAGGAATAGTGCGCAACCGATCATGCAGAGTGCGGTTGAAGCGCTCGCATTGGCCGTTGCCCTCAGGGTGATAGGCAGTCATCCGACTCTTAGCTATACCGTAGACGTTACAAAGCTCTTTGATGACCTTACTTTCAAAGTTACGCCCTTGGTCACTATGGATGCGCTTTGGGACACCATACCTAACAAACCATTCCTTAACCAGAACACGTGCGACAGTGACGGCTTTCTGGTCTTTGGTGGGTATGGCTTGGGTAAACTTAGTGAAAACATCTGTAAGGACTAGGACATTTTCAATACCACTGCTGCTTCGGTCAAGAACGGTGAAATCCATGGCCAGTACTTCCAATGGCCTTGCAGCAGTCAATGAGCCGATGGTTGGGTGGAGACGCTTCCCTGCTTTAGATAGCATGCATCTTTCACAAGTTTGACAGTAATTAGCAATATCTCTAGCAATACTTGGCCAGTAACACCTCTTCCTTGCCAAAGCCGCAGTTTTCTCCATAGCTTGGTGTCCTGCCTTGTCATGGACTGCTTGTAACACCTGTGATTTGAGACATCTGGGAAGGATAAGCTGCCTTACTTCTCTCCCATTATCAATGATGGTTCGATAAAGGACACCATCCTCCTCTTTAATCCTGCTCCAGGAGCTCAACAGTTTGCGGGCTGCTTTTGTTTCCTTCATCAGCAGACGCTTCGACGGAGGGTGTGTAGTTCTCCAGTAGAAGTGCAGTCTGCTGATGTCTTCATCTGCTACTTGTAGCCGCCTGAGTTCCTCCTTGGATAAACAGGGGAGTGGAGAAGTGGTCCCAGGTTCCATTCTCTCGGACCTGATGTGAACTTCGTTCACATGTGCAACATGCATTCCCTTGAACACTTCTGTGCGAACCTTATGGGGAATTAAGGTGGAGGTGTCCTGACTGTCTACCATGTTAGTCGTTGAGTGGGCTATGGTCTCCAGCAGTCTAGCAGAGGTTGGCTCATTCCCATGATCAACCTTTCGACTTAGGGCATCTGCATTTCCGTTACTTTTACCGGACCTGTATTTTATATTGAACTTGAACTGTGACAATTCAGCGGCCCAACGAGTTTCAGTTGCCCCAAGCTTGGCTGATGTTTGGAGGTAGCTCAGTGGATTGTTGTCTGTGAATACCTCAAACTCCGCGCCAATTAGAATGTCACGAAACTTCTGAGATATCGCCCATCGCAAAGCCAGCAGTTCAAGCTTCATACTAGAATAATTCTGCATATTCCTTTCATTAGGTTTCAGGCTTCTACTGGCGTATGCGATCACTACCTTTTTCTCCCCTTGCATCTGAGACAACACTGCTCCAAGACCAAGTAAGCTGGCATCAGTCTCGAGGATGAATGGTAGATGGAAGTCTGGATAGCCAAGTAAGGGTGCAGAGGTCAACTTCTCCTTCAAGGCGAGAAACGCATCTTCGCAGGATGGTGTCCACCTTTCTGTGACACTGTGTGACATGTTACCCTTTTTCCTTTTCTTGGAGGTACCAGGCAGATCATCTGTTTTCTTGAGGAGATCATGCAATGGTGCTGCCATCCGTGCGTAACCAGGAACAAACCTTCTGTAGTAGCCTGCCAGGCCAAGGAAGCCACGGAGTTCTCTCTCTGTCGTCGGTCGAATCCATTCTTGTACAGCTCTTACTTTCTCACTGTTTGGGACTGTACCTTCCTCTGACACAATATGTCCAAGGTACTGTACAGTTCGGTGAAACAGATGACACTTTTCTGGCTTTACCTTGAGGTTGAGATTTGACAACCGTGAAAGAACGGTCTCCAATCTGCTGAGAGTCTCCTCGAATGTAGATCCGAATACAAGGATATCATCAAGATATACAAGTAGGGACTGGAAATTGAGATCACCGAAAGCCTTATCCATCAACCTCATGATGGTGGCCGGGGCATTGCAAAGCCCAAAGGGCATCCTGGTGTACTCGTAGAGCCCTCCAGTTCCTGTTCGGAATGCTGTCTTTTCGATGTCGTCTTCAGCGACAGGCAGTTGGTAGAAACCGTGGGCAAGGTCCAGACTGCAAAAGTACTTTGCTCCCTTAAGTACTTGCAGGGCCTCCTCAATCCTTGGTAAGGGATAGGCATCTTTGTGGGTCTTGGCATTTAGCAATCGGTAGTCAACGCAAATTCGAAGTTTGCCATCTTTCTTCTTTACGAGAACTATGGGTGACGCATATGGACTTGACGACTCCCTTATTATTCCACGCTCCATGGACTTACTAATGTATTCCCGCACCTCGTCCCAGTGATGTGGGGGAATCCTCCGATATGGAATCTTTATTGGTCTGTCATCTTCAGTCACAATTCTGTGACTAACCATGTCGCAATACCCGATGTCATCCTCGTCTTTGCTAAACGTCGAGCTGTATTTGGTCAAAAGTGATTGTAGTTGTTGCTGTGACCCGTCTAGTGCACCAACGTCCATTTTTGAAAGCAGGTGACTAACATCAGCACCTATCTGCTCACTCTCAACAACAGTTGCAGGTTTGAGGACACCAACAGGAGTTCTTGGTTGGATATAAACGTCTTGGTCACTGAAGTTGGCCATCTGGACAGGAACCTTACCTTCCTCTCCTACTGTCACAAGGGCTGCTCCAAGGGCGACTCCAGTTGGTAGGTCAGCTACATGAGACACATGACGTTCCAACAGGGCATGATGAGTTTGTGTCTGTGAAGGCTGACATGATCCTTCTAATACGGTGATAGTTCGAGCTGGTAGGAGGATTGCTTGAGTCCCTGCTACTCGGACGGTTCTTAGGTCTGGTATGGGTGGATACATTCTCAATGCGTGAAGTAAGGTTGACTTACCATTGCCTCCTCCAGGAACGATATGTAACTTTGATTCATACTCCTTCCCGTACATGGCCTGCAGGGACTGCCTAATGTCCCTCAGCACATTTGATCCAAGGATGACTGGTACTTTCAGCTTCCTTGCTTCGACTGGAGTGTTAATTGGATCTTTCACCACAAGAAAACCAAGATTATGAAATGTATGGTCCAAGGCAGTAACAGAGAGTTCCACATAACCGACATAAGGAATGTCCGATCCTTGCGATGCTGAAATTTGGATAAACGCAGACACATCTACCAGCTCATGCTCAGCTAGGTGCTCCCTGAAGAACTGGTGTGTAACCGTGGACACTTCTGCTCCAGTGTCTACCAAGCAATTTGCTTCTGTCGATCCAAACCTCACACTTACTTGTGGACAGTTCCCTATTGCTCTCTGTAATACTGAGCCTTTCCTTAAACTATCCCCGCCCACCACCTGGCTCACGGTGGGGGGCTCGACTAGTTTGACGCCTGAGTGGAGGGCATTGGTGCATTTTCTTGACCCCTGTTTCGCTGTGTAGGAGGGTGGGGACAATCTCGTTTGAGATGCCCAGTCTCATTGCAATTCCAGCAAACACTTGGCCCACTTGAATTCCGTGGACGAGGCTGGCGACGAGTATTTTGCAGGTATGACAGCAGCGTCTGAATTTGCATTTGCTGTGCTGCAAGTTGTTCCTCCTGCTTTCTGATTGTACTGTTGAGGTTCCCCTCAACAGTAGTTTCCCTAATTGTTGCCTCCCTTTTCCCCTTCGCCTTGTCCTTTCCCATGATTCGGATTATGTGGTCCCTTGTGTCGAAGAAGGAAAGATGAGGTTTATCACTGGATAGCCTCCTCAGTTCCATCTGTACGTTATCCTCCTTTACTGCCTCTGCGAGACGATCCTTCAGTTGGGTTTCCCTGGTGGGTTTGAGGGTGGGGTCCAGGAAAATCATCCTGTCAAAAATCCTGACAAGCTCGAGGGAGAGGGATACGATATCTTCTCCTTCGGCTTGTCGATATCCATAAAACCTTTGCTGTAACTGCGCTAAGTTACTGGCATCACCAAATACTTTTGATAGCACATGGAAAATTTTATTGGGGCATGTGCTAATCTCCTCCCCTCTACCAATAATTTCGCGACGGGCCTTCCCCGCCAGATGCTCCATTAGGAAGGCCGCTTGTTCACCCTCCCGTAAGCTCTTTGAGGCCATCACCATCTGAGCGTCCTCAATCCAGTCCTCCGCAGATGGATCACCTGATTTTTCCGGTCTCCCCTCAAACCTCTCTAGTTTCCGTCCTGATGAGATGTATAATGTCCTTGACATGCCTTGATTTGGTGATGGACGGGGAGGTGAGGACTCCTTAGGGCTCTCATGTGTGACCGCCGGCTTGTCCTGGGCATCTAGGAGTTGTCGCACTTCATCCTTTGCAGACTGCGCTTCTGCCTTTGCTGAAGCTACCTCAGCCTCCTTCTGCTCCATTGCTGCCTTCATCATCTCCATCATCTTCTCCATCTCCTCGAGGCGCTTCTCAAAATCGGACATGATGGGGAGAAAAGAATTAAATCACAGACAAGAGTAACAAATTTAAACAAACCAATAACCAATACAATAAGAAAGTGAAATAATTGAATTTAAATCATGTACACTTATTAATTATACTTCAGGAATGTAAAGTTCATATCATCTCAGAATCAGGATTCCTTATTGAAAAAAAGGGTCTTATCCATTGCATCCTCCGTTGCAGGTAAGTGGAAGTCGGTCCGGTCCTTGGTGTCACGCGTCACCACAGCGGTGGGTAGGGGTTTGGCTGGTCTCCCGGCACACAGGGTAGAATGTTGTCCTGTCATCCGTTATCTGCTGCATAGTCAGGGTCTGGTGCGTTGCGTTGTGGAATATCCTGCCGACTACGCCAAATTGTGACACAGGAAAATCCACTCAAACACAAGTAGTATGAGTTCTATTCTCTTTTTATTCCTTACACCAGAATTAGACCTGAAGCATAATAAACAAATTAATCTGGAACATACCGAGTAAAGATGATTTTCAGCAACTTCCAAGCAGAGGAGTTGTATCTTCTGTAGCATGGTGAAACAAAATGTGTTCTCCCCCTACCCAAGCTCAAACAAGGGGGCTTTTCTTAACTATGCTAATTCAGCATGTGGGACTCATCCATTATAATATGGGGGGGGCATAAACATGGAGGGGCATTTTTACTCTGTAACATAGCAGTGACAAACTGCCTTGTTACACTATGATAAAAACAATCCGAGATGAAACAAAATGAACATTAATAATCTTGTCTCTCTGTTTGTGTTTTGTGATGACATATGAATCATGTACAAAGTACTAGCTTACTCAATGGTATATTTGTTATCAAATAAATGCACCTTTCGTTTTCAGGTCAAGTTAATTCTTGTCGTTCATTAGATCCTTTCATTATGAGTGTCTTCTGTCAGAAATTATTCATGAATGCATAAACAAAAAACTGCTTCACTTTTTGTTAGGTCATAATAACTCTAAAACAAACAATATCTTTCAGAGAATAATGTCCTCTTCATGCCATAAATATGCATCAATCCTATTTTCTTACATTAAATAGCCATATTCTTCAGGCTTATAAGAAAACAAAATTGCACAAGTTGTGCACAGTTTCTTAAGGGATGATAAAAGAAACAGCTTTTTCTCAAGTAAATTGGCCTACATAGAACGATTGATATTTTGCAGAATCCTGGCCTATCGTGAAGGAAAAAAAAGGACATAAAATATCATGTAACTTCGTGTATGGTATTATTTTGATGAAAAATGCAGCGTTAAAAAAATAAATGAATCAGTCACTTGTAAACAAAATAAGACGCCATTGTATTTTCAGCTGCTTGCACCGGGGCATGTTCGGCGTTTCAAGAGGGAACGAATACAATCTGTGATATTATTCGGAGGGCTTTTCAATTTGAAAATGGGGTTTATTTCATTGATCATTGACCCTTCTCCTGTGTATTTACAATCAAACGGTTTTAGTTATCAGAATCAGTTTCACTTTCCCTTTTAGAATGGTGTGAAATAAGGTCATGTTAAATATACCAAACTCTTTATAATTTGATAAATAATTGCATTGCAATTACGTTCATTCATTATAGGACGTCGTCTGCTTAAGCAGGACCGATCCCTAGTGTGACGACATCAAAACATCGCTATATTTCTTGCGAATCCTCGGATATTCCAGATGCTTAGAAGAGCTTTTATTTATGTTGTTTTTATAATCATCAGATACGCAGTTGACATAAAACTTATACGTTTGCCATCTGTAAGCTTCCCAGTTTCTAGTGATACATTAATTGCCATATTTGTGATTTTCTTGCAATGCGATCTTTAAAAAGAAAATGAATCTAATAAAAATGAAATAGGAGTTAAAGGCATCGTTTAACTTGTCAAAGTTTAAAAATCTGAGTTGCATGGCCCTACATGCTATCAAAGTAACTGAATATAGTCAACAAATTGTACAAATCTCTGCTTCACTCTGTTGAAACTATTGATTTATAAGTGTATATTTTTTATATTGCAGATCAAAATTATAATAGTTTTTTTATCACCTCGTGGATATAAGCTACATTTCTATAGCACTGCTAGAGCTAAGGTAATATCCACAATATCTTTCATTATAAATGTATTCAGAAAAATCTTAATTCAGTACTTAAATGAAACTGTTGGACGGCCCGGGAAACTTCATATTCCCCACCGTTCAACCTTTGTTGATGATGAGAGCCAATAAGGAGTCTAGACAGGATTTGCGTTTAATGGTAGCAGCGAAGTTTTATTTCGAAGAAGAAATAACGAATCCCTGTATTTAACAAAAAATACAAGGGTGTCATAAGCAAACTATGATAAATGTGGCGATAGTGTAACATTCAATAATTCCCGCATAAATGTCTCAATATAGTAAACAAGTACAAATTAATTTCATTCATGTCTAGTTATTTGAACATTTATGTAATAAACTATCGGCAAATCTAAACAAAATCTTGAATCCACATTATCATTAAAGTCATATATTGCGTTCGCAAATGATTTAAATTATGTCAAATAACCAATATGAAACCGAAGCGTACAATATATACATTGCCATAAAATACTAAAACATACGCGTCAGTTATTTTAATATAAATTAACTCACCCTAGTGTGGTGTCGATAATTATCCGGATTCCATATTTGTCAGTGGTGATGAGTAATGCACCTTGCCCTACATGGACATAAAATACATAATTTATCTACTACATGCACTTTAGAGAAACCACCATTTGTAGTCAATAATACATATCTTGTGCAAACATTTGTAGAAACTAAATACTAATAATCGTTTCCAAATACTGTATCTGCATAAAACAAATCAGTCACTCTGAAACGCCACCGTACGGTTGCTCTATTAAAACCGAAAGTGCAGATACGTTAAACATAAAATCGTACAGATCAATATATAAAATGGATTTATCACAATTATTTAAGATCTGTTAAATGTGATAAACATGAAATATATTTATCACTGGTTGATATACAAATTGACATTACATATGAACACGCACTTTGCAGAATTAATGCCACGCCCAAAATGTAATAATTTTATAAGCGTGTTAATACAGTTACTTTTTATTTCACTCAGTATAATAAAACAGAATAAATAAATATTGAAGGTGAATTGATTATTTAAGCATCCACGATATTCACTACAAAAATGGTAGTATAAAAAAGGAAACATCTATAATATCCAGTCACTACATACCGTGGATAATCTGCTAAGGTGTCTTCACACTGCGACCTTCCCTGTTGGTTGGTTATGTGGATCTGATGAATGGCTATAAGGCGTTGCCCGACGTTTCACCAGATCCGCATAACCATTGATATAAATGCGCGCTATGTAATATAACTCCGTAAAATGATGTCTAATATGATTTCAAAGAGTTGGGAAATGTCAATTAAAATCGGTATTATAGAAGAAAAACCAAGTAAGATGAAAATATCACAAAGTAACATTAGCTTAATGATTTATTTAGTAAATTGTTGGACTAGTTTTAAAATAGTTCCGTACACTCAATTTGAATAACAATTTTACATTAAAAATAAATCCGCCGTTTGTCAGAAAAAGTCGACCAAATAAAATCAGTCCATACAACTTTTCCGCTACATCAAATCCCCCCTCAGTAAGGAAGGTATTGAAAATCACTTGCTTACGATAAATACGAATATAACCCTACGTACACTCCGTCGAATAACGTTTAGGAAAATGAACTCGTCGTCCAGATCTGGTTTGCCGGACTGGCGGAACGAAAGCACTTTCATCTATAACTTCTCTATCAGCAGGTGTACGTTGTTCAACGTAAGCAACCTTTAAACGATCAAGACTAATCTGGTCACTCTTTCCACCGAGATCAATAGTGAAAAACTTTTCGTTGCGCTTCAACACTTTATATGGCCCCTTGTAGGGCTGCTGCAACGACTTACGCACAGAGTCTACTCGAACGAAAACGTGGGAACATTTGAATAGCTCACGAGGGATATAACTTTTACTCTGATTAACCCTTGCTGGTGCGGCCCTACAAGAAACCATATGTTGACGTAAACGCGAAACGTAATTGCTGGGGTCTACTTCAAATTTCTTGCTCTCAATAAATTGACTAGGCAAACGCAGAGTAGTCCCGAAAACTAATTCTGATGGAGAACACGACAAGTCTTCTTTCACTGTGGTGCGAATACCAAGAAGAGTTATAGGCAAATGTTCATGCCAAAGACTAGGATCGCAGTGCGCCTTTAAGGCGGATTTGAGTTGGCGATGAAACCTTTCGATCATTCCATTCGCACTCGGATGATACGCTGTGGTGCGTATCCGCGAGCTTCCTAAAAGTTTCATCAAAGCAGTAAAGAGTTGAGACTCGAATTGCCTACCACGATCACTAGTAATAATTTCGGGTGCTCCAAATACCGAAACCCACCTTTCAACAAAGGCTTTTGCAACTGTCTCTGCAGAAATGTCAGAAATGGGAATGGCTTCGGGCCATCGCGTGAATCTATCAATGCATGTCAATAAGTAGGTTTTGCCGTTAGACGGAGGCAGAGGCCCTACGAGGTCGATATGCACGTGTGCAAATCTCGCGTCAGGAGTACTAAATGTACCAAGTGGTGCCTTAGTATGTCTATGGATCTTAGACTTTTGACACGCCAAACATTCTCGCGCCCATTTCCTAACTGTCCTATCGATACATGGCCAAACAAATCTTGACTTGATTGCAAGTAGCGTCGCACGAATACCAGGATGAGATAGACCGTGCACAGAATTAAACACTGCCCTTCTATGGCTATTCGGAACAAACGGACGCGTTCGACCATGGGATACGTCACATATAAGCGTACATCCGGACATTATACTCTGCACGGGTTTAAGCACCATGTCGGTTTTTGATGTGGACGATAGAAAATCGGCCAATTCCTTGTCTGTCTTCTGCGCTTTTGCAACCGACGAGTAATCGACGCAAGTGTCTGTGTACAAGGCGCTCACGTTCGGTCTGGATAGTGTATCGGCCACTACGTTATCGCGACCTTTGACATATCTTATGTCTGTTGTGAATTGCGAAATTAAATCCAAGTGACGGATTTCGCGTGGGCTATGACGGTCCGGTTTGGCGTTTAACGCGTAAATCAAAGGCTTATGATCGGTAAAAACACAGAAGGTGTGCCCATCAAGCATGTAACGAAAGTGCTTGATCGTGAGATATATCGCAAGCAATTCTCGACCAAATGCACTGTATCTGGTTTCTGCTGACTGCAATTTCTTCGAGAAGAATGCAAGTGGCTGCCATGTGCCATCCTTCCACTGCTGGAGGACACCGCCAATTGCTCTGTCGGAAGCATCGCATGAAATGCTCAACGGAAAGCCACTATTTGGATACGCCAAAAGGGTAGCATTAGCTAGCTCTGTCTTGATTCGCTCAAATGCTGCTTCACACTCTGGCGTCCACGGTAGCGGTTTGCGCGACCGTCGTGGTTGGTTTTTGAGCAGATCGGTTAACGGTAATAAGATCTCGGCACAACGAGGCACAAATCGTCTATAAAAATTCACAAGGCCGAGGAAACCGCGGAGTTCTTTAAGGTTAGTCGGTACTGTGCAGGCCTGAAGACTCTCCACTCGCGCTGGAAGAGGACTAACACCTTCAGAGGTGATATGATACCCTAGGAAATCCAACTCGATTTTCCCTAGTGCGCACTTCCTGGGATTAACGATAACACCGTACTTACGAAAACGCTCAAAAAGCAAGCACAAATGTTGTTCATGCTCGGCTTCGTTACTACTAGCGACCAACAAATCGTCGATATACGCATACGCAAATGGTAAGCCTCGTATCACTTTATCTATAAACCTCTGAAAGGTTTGCGCCGCGTTTTTTAGACCAAAAGGCATACGCAAGAACTCGTACATACCAAACGGGGTGGTTATCGCCGTCTTGCAAATATCGTCGGGATGAACCGGTATTTGGTGATACGCACGGACAAGGTCGATCTTAGAAAAAATCCGCGCGCCTTCCAAACTAGACGAAAAATCCTGGATATGCGGTACGGGATACCTATCAGGTACGGTTCTATTGTTTAACGCTCGGTAGTCACCGCATGGCCTCCAGTCACCATCGGTCTTTTTCGGAACCATATGTAATGGTGAAGACCATTGACTACTCGACGGACGGATGATATCTAGATCGAGCATATGCTGAAACTCCTCACGTGCTATCTTCAGCTTGTCCGGAGCAAGTCGGCGGGGTTTAGCATAAGCCGGTGGACCGTGCGTGTCGATGTAGTGATATACATCATGCTTTAATGTCTGCGCTTTGTAGATGGGTACCGTCACGTCACTATATTCTTCGCGCAGAAGGTTATTAAATTGGTCGGTATCATCCGTGGTATTAATCACCGGGCTAATACGCGGACTGTTCGAAGGCTTGCCAGTAACGGTCAATCCCGTTACGCAATCGATCAATTTGTATCTATTCATATCAACGAGTAAACGAAAGTTGTGTAAAAAATCGGCACCAAGTATGGGTATACCTACATCGGCTATAATAAAGATCCATTGACATTTACGCCTTAGACCTAAGTTCAGAGTGAGTGAACGCCGCCCATATGTGTCAATGATTGAGCCATTGACTGCCTTAAGTGTCATGTCAGATTTACAAGCACGCTCTTTTTTAGTCGGGGGAAATACTGAGACTGCAGCGCCAGTGTCAACCAAGAATTTTGTGCGCGAGTTCAGATCTCTAATGTGAAAAAGGCGGCCGTCAGGTTGACCAGTGGCGTCGACCGCTCCTAACCGCTGGTCACTTTGTTTTCCGTAGAATTTCGCGAGCAGGGCGGGCGACATCGGTGTGCTTTGTCACCATATGTGCTGTGGTACCAGCAAAGATCGTCATCAGTTACGGCAGTATTGAATCCTACGTCGCGCCTCGCGTCACGCCCCCGACTTCTACTGCGATTGCGACTACGACTTCGGTTACGCTGGATATGACCAACGACCATGGTGAGCTCGCGAACTAGTTTAGTTAACTCGCTTACTTGATTTTCGAGACTTAACGATTTGGACTCTGCTTGCACCTTCACATTATCGATGCTCGGCTGCGTGACAGCAGAAATTGCACCAAAATTTTCTGGCTGTGCTTCAACAATTCTATCCGCTAAATCTGCAAGTTCGCTTAACGACAGCGCGTCACTAGTAGAGGCAAGAATCAAGCGAACATTGACTGGAAGCCGCTGAAGGAAAAGCTGTTTAAATATTCCTTTCTCCAGTTTCTGTTCACCGAGTAACTGCTCCATACGACGGAGAAGTTGTGATGGCTTTCTGTCGCCCAATTCTTCCTCAGTTAGCAACATTTGCACGCGGCGTTGCTCTGACGCACAAACGCGCGCAACCAATTTCTCTTTCAGACATGCGTATTTGTCTGTATCGGGTGGCTTTATCAGAATATCGCGGATTTCTTGAGCAACATCATACGGAAGTGCTGCAATTACATGCGCGTATTTTGTAGCATCTGTGGAGATACCGCGCGTCTCAAACTGGGCCTCAGCTTGAGCGAACCACACTAAGGGATCCGTCTTCCAGAAAGGTGGGAGTTTAATCGCCACAGCGCCTATTGGTTGCTGCGCTCCAACCCCTTCTTTAACTGTTTCAGTCATTGTGACAGGCAATATACATGTACAGACATAAAAAATATATATATCAAATAAACTGATCAGTTCATGAATATTTAAGTTGAATGTAAATTAGAATATCCTGTTTAACGTAAGTTCTGCTATGAACATCTGCTGTAGCTCGGCGATGCTCTATCTTGGTAGTTAATACCCGTTGCAACAAGGCTACACTAACTTCGTTGACCCGCTCACGTCGTCCGGTATCACGTCGTCGTCCGGGCTCACGTTGTCGTCCGGGCTCACGTTGTTTTCTGGTATCACTGCGGGTCCTTGTCGCGTCGGCCCTTATCACGTCAGGTTGCGTGTTCGAATCACGTCGGGGTCACCACTTGTTGGACGGCCCGGGAAACTTCATATTCCCCACCGTTCAACCTTTGTCGATGATGAGAGCCAATAAGGAGTCTAGACAGGATGTGCGTTTAATGGTAGCAGCGAAGTTTTATTTCGAAGAAGAAATAACGAATCCCTGTATTTAACAAAAAATACAAGGGTGTCATAAGCAAACTATGATAAATGTGGCGATAGTGTAACATTCAATAATTCCCGCATAAATGTCTCAATATAGTAAACAAGTACAAATTAATTTCATTCATGTCTAGTTATTTGAACATTTATGTAATAAACTATCGGCAAATCTAAACAAAATCTTGAATCCACATTATCATTAAAGTCATATATTGCGTTCGCAAATGATTTAAATTATGTCAAATAACCAATATGAAACCGAAGCGTACAATATATACATTGCCATAAAATACTAAAACATACGCGTCAGTTATTTTAATATAAATTAACTCACCCTAGTGTGGTGTCGATAATTATCCGGATTCCATATTTGTCAGTGGTGATGAGTAATGCACCTTGCCCTACATGGACATAAAATACATAATTTATCTACTACATGCACTTTAGAGAAACCACCATTTGTAGTCAATAATACATATCTTGTGCAAACATTTGTAGAAACTAAATACTAATAATCGTTTCCAAATACTGTATCTGCATAAAACAAATCAGTCACTCTGAAACGCCACCGTACGGTTGCTCTATTAAAACCGAAAGTGCAGATACGTTAAACATAAAATCGTACAGATCAATATATAAAATGGATTTATCACAATTATTTAAGATCTGTTAAATGTGATAAACATGAAATATATTTATCACTGGTTGATATACAAATTGACATTACATATGAACACGCACTTTGCAGAATTAATGCCACGCCCAAAATGTAATAATTTTATAAGCGTGTTAATACAGTTACTTTTTATTTCACTCAGTATAATAAAACAGAATAAATAAATATTGAAGGTGAATTGATTATTTAAGCATCCACGATATTCACTACAAAAATGGTAGTATAAAAAAGGAAACATCTATAATATCCAGTCACTACATACCGTGGATAATCTGCTAAGGTGTCTTCACACTGCGACCTTCCCTGTTGGTTGGTTATGTGGATCTGATGAATGGCTATAAGGCGTTGCCCGACGTTTCACCAGATCCGCATAACCATTGATATAAATGCGCGCTATGTAATATAACTCCGTAAAATGATGTCTAATATGATTTCAAAGAGTTGGGAAATGTCAATTAAAATCGGTATTATAGAAGAAAAACCAAGTAAGATGAAAATATCACAAAGTAACATTAGCTTAATGATTTATTTAGTAAATTGTTGGACTAGTTTTAAAATAGTTCCGTACACTCAATTTGAATAACAATTTTACATTAAAAATAAATCCGCCGTTTGTCAGAAAAAGTCGACCAAATAAAATCAGTCCATACAACTTTTCCGCTACAAAACGTACCGTTCCGTTGCGGTGAAATTGTCTGCAGCTTGCCCGGACTTGGTCACAGCTTTCTTTAGTTTTCCCAGCTTGGTGCGCATGCTTTCGTACCACGTCTTGAGTTCGTTGGGAAAACGATCCATCTGCCTTGCCTGCTCAGTCCACAGCCTGTCTTTCGCCGCTGCGTCTTTGTATCAAGCCAGCCTCTTAGAATACCGTGGGCTTCTGCTGGAGAAAGATAATGATTTCCTCCTTCTCATCCTCCGAAAAGTTGGAGACAACCCTGGGGGCTGTCCTCCTTCGCACAGGTGTTTCTTCTTGTAAGACCTCCTCAGCCTCAGGTTCGGGTTCCTGTTTAGGAAGCTGGTCATCAGCACGCTCCTCTTCATCTAGCTGCGATGAACGGCGGAGATAATCCCTGGAGATCATCAGGTTGTTCCTGCTCCTCTATTGGTAGTGTCTGCTGCTCCTGCTCATCTTCTGGACTTCTGGTGGTGGCGGTCGCTCCTGCACCTCTACTGGTGGTGGTGGTAATGCAGGATGTGGAGCCTTCGTACGTCGATGCTTCCTCGGTGGCATAGCTTGGCCTTTTTCTTCCTCCTTGCATATACAAACAAAAAAACAATTAAACCCCAATGCCCATCTTTTGACCGAGAATATCAGTAAATTCAATCCTGGTGCTTGTAAGAGTAAACACCTGTCTTTTCTTATAGTAAACACCTGTCTTTTCTTATAGTAAACACTTTTTTAGTAAACAATTTTATTAAACAATACCTGATCAGCTAATAGTGCACCAAGCTGTATACTTGTAAAGATTAAAGAGGTTTGATTTTATTCTTACCTCACAATTTGGTCTTCTTTCTTGTAGTAGATGAAATGTGTCGTCTATTGTTCCCCTGCCGTGCCCGGCATTTTTTCGTCCTCTCAGACCGCGCTAACCGTTCCAGGCCGTTATAGAACGTAATTCGCCGTATCGCGCAGGGCCTGTAAGCCGTCAGGCACCGTTGGGCGTCGTGGTTTAACGCAACGAAACGGTACCATAACAACCCGGATTATGTTAAGAACCTTGACAAAACGCAGCAGAACGTACCAGACCTTTAAGTGACCGTCCGGTGCCGGGAATTCACATTTCCGACGTTCCATTACGGACGGCCCCAAGTTTCCCATTTGCGCCGTGATTGCCGTGGCAAATTTTTTGACAGTTAAAAAATCTGGCCCGGCATCCACGGCAATCACGGCGTGTCAAGTTTGTCCATCCCGTTGATCCGCGTTGTCTTACGTCCACCCGTTTTGTCCGTGGCAGTCTGAAACGGGGCTGCCGGGGCTGCCAGGAACATGATGTAAACGCAGCATTAAGGAGATCCTTAATTAAGTTAATTATCCCATATCATCTCTCAGCCAAACAGATACAAGGGTTTCAATTGCTTATAAATGAGTTCTTGCAACTTGTCATTAATGACAAGTTTTATGAAACATGCAGGGCCCAGAACCGACGGTCAGTGTACGAGTCTACACTCGCCCTCTTTTTTCCTCGCCTTGCCCTATCCAGCAACTCCTGCAGGGAGACAACTGCATAATCTATATAGGCAATAAGATTTTTTTTTTCATAAACAATATTTTTTGCATTAATAATTAAGAGAAAAGGGATTAACAATTCCAATCTGTGATGGTGTGAGTCAATCTTTTCCATCTGCATGGTACGGCAGGGGCGTCGATCGGGGGAGGGGGAGAAACTGCCCCCCTAGCTCCCCAAGAAAATATTGGGGTGGGGGGAGGTGTAAAATAAAACAAGGAAAACTATGCAAAACTCGGGACATGAATGAATTTATTTCATAATACTGCAGCCATGAACAATTACAATTGAAATTTACATCGTTCAAATATCGAATATACAGATATCATTTCAATTTAACCAAAAGTGAAAATATACATTAGTCAATAGAAAAGGCAGTATCATGGGAGAACCTAAGCCTAAGAAAAGCATAGCTTGTTCAAACTAGGTTCCCCAATAATAATAATAATAACGTCTATTTATATAGCGCTTTTCAGAAGTAAACTAATATCAAAGCGCTTTACATAATACGATACTATTATTACCCCGGTCCTCGGATTCTGACATGCCCGCACACAATGTGTGCACTTTATCCGCTCCCTGGGGAGTATTCCAGCAAGAGCAGCACAGTGGCGCTCAAATTGCTAAACAAACGACATAACTTTCGCATCCTACCGGGTACCCATTTAACACCTGGGTGGAGAGTGGCGAATGTAGATTAACGTCTTGCCAAAGGACGCTAGTGGTGGGGTGGGATTCGAACCCTGGACCTCGTGGTTCACAGTCCAGGGACTTATCCACTGATCCACAACACCTCTCAATAAAAAGAGAGAACTAGAAAGGCCGTCAAAGGCGGCAGACCCACGCCTTAGCGGCGCTATAGAGTAGTTGCAATACTATAACTCATGTTGGGGTCAAAACTACAAGGTTACACAGAATTTGCAGGGATCAACCGATCATCACCAAAATCTAATCGATTCTTTCCTGTCAGTATCCGAACATTCCCTGAAAATTTGGTGCAAATCCGTTCACCCGATCTTGTACACAAACAAACAAACAAACTATATACGGAGCCCTTTACATAACCCTGCCGATTTTTATCGGCGTGGGTAATTACAAAATATGTAATTGTATACATATACAGATTATAGCAGTAAAGAGACGAGAAAAGATATGCGTGAAAAGGAAATAAACACACATAAACATCACTAAACATAAAGATGAATTGGGTTTATAGTTAGTAGGAAATCCACATAGGCCTATAAACATGCATAATAATGTGTTAAGTATTTGATTAAAAAGATGTAGGCCTATTGCAGGAAGGGTTTTGTTTTTGTTATGTTTTATAGACATGCACAGACAGAAAAAGAAAATGCAACTGTTATGGACTTATACTGTATAAGAGCTAAGAGCGGATCCAGGATTGAGTAAACGGGGGGCACACACCAAAAAAACAAGTGCACGTGCCCCTGCCCCCTCGTTTTGAACATTGATTGTAATACCTCGGAGGCAATTCATGAATTCGTGCTTGATACATTAAACTGCATGCCTAACTGGTATTAAAGCAACACTTTATTTTCAAAGAATAATATTTTAGACTGAGCTATAGGCTTTTTCAAAATTATTCTCATCACCCGTTCATGTATAACTGAGAGTCTATATATCCAACTGAGACTTAGTAGAGTTGCCCCATGCACGCAAGAATACCATAATTTATATGTAGGGTAAAACCAAGGTGGAATACATTAGCAGTAATACATGTGAGGGAAACAAAGATTTCAATTTGTTTCTAATACCAACATTTCTAGAGAGTAATTTGTAAACACAGTCTGTGGTTTCCAAGATCTCAAAATATTATATCTCAATCTCAATATTATCAATAAGGAAACCAAGAAACTTTAACACCTCGACCATTTTTATTGTGGTGTTTTTAAGTAATACATTACCATCCAGAGATGCGATTGAATTACTATAACATACGAGTTTTCTCCAAATTGAGAAATAGTCTATATTGGCACATACCCAATCATGCCCAACATTGAGCTCCTTATTAGTTCGTTCCAGAAGAACTTGGGATCTTTGTTAGAAAGAAATACATTTGAATCATCAGCAAATAATATAAATGATAACATACTGGAAGCATTATGAAAGTCATTTATATATAAAATGAACAACAAAGGGCCGAGGAGAGATCCCTGAGGTACCCCACATTGAAGTTCTTTAGTTACTGATTCAAATCCATTGATAAAATTACATATTGTTTCCTATTATATATATAACTGCTGAACAAATGAAGTGCTTTGCCTCTTATACCATAATGGCATAACTTATATAGCAAAATGTTATGCATGGTCAACCATATCGAAAGCCTTTGAAAAGTCCAGAAAAAGTCCAATAGTGTGTTTATGATTTTCAGTGGCAGTTGAAACATATGGATAAAATGTAAAATAGTATGGATTGCAGAATGTTTTTCTCTAAAACCAAACTGGAATTTTGAGAATAGGCCTGCCTCACAGTTGTTTAAAAATTTGACCACTCTTTTATAAACAAGTTTTTCAAATATTTTAGATATTGAAGGTAATAAAGATATTGGTCGATAATAACTGTTTAATTCAAGCTTGTCTCCTTTTTTAAAAACTGGAACATTGAACCTAGCTACTTTCATTTTCCTGGAACAACACCATTCACCAAAGAAAGATCAACGATAATGTTCCAAAGGAATCATAATTTCATCCACTATATTTTTTAGCACAATATAAATATAAAAACGACAAAGAAGACGTAAGTTTGAAAACGGAACATGTTTCGGAGTCATACTCCATCATCAGCCTGATTTTTTTACAACAGAGACGGTGCTATAATACTTTCAGATTACATAATACTAAATAACATGAACAGTTAACAATATAAGTTGTGTCAAAATGTACTTAATGGGGTGAGGGACCTGTCTGGTCAAGGACCTGGGTGAACAATATACAGTTAAATAGAAAGCAATATTTGGTAATTTTTCAGATTTATACACCTAAGCAAAGATTTAGACCATGGCATGCCGGGCTCGACGTGTATAATCTTTACGCTTAATAATCTGAGGGGGAATACACTCATTGAAAGCTTCACAATCATAATATTCATAAATTTATCACACGCAATTACATCAACGTCATGTTCATGAAGTACAACATTCCAATCTACTTCTAATATAGTTTCTATTTCAATCTACAGATTTGATATTGTGTTATGCTGCGAAAGAATCTTGGCTGTGGGCTGTGGCACACACTAAGAAAAAAAGGTTTGCACCCTAAATGCAACACTGGCAGCACCTTTTTAGGTGCAATCTTGCACCCTACATGAAAAAGGTGCAAAAATGCACCTTTTTGTTGTTGTGTGCACCCTTTAATGCCCGTTTGCACCCTAAAATGTGCAAAACCCTTGCCTCCAAAAGGTTGCACATTTGTACCTTTTCTAATAAAGGGTACAACTCTATCCCCATACGACGATGAGCTGATTAGATTTTGGGGTAAGTAGGTCAAAGGTCAGAGGTCACAGAGGTCAATTTACATGAAATTACATGAAATTCTTGGTTTTTAGCACCGTTACCGCGATATCTCAAGAACTGTTTGAGGTGAGAACTTCAAACTTGGTACAAGTCTGTATCCCCATACGACGATGAGCTGATTAGATTTTGGGGTAAGTAGGTCAAAGGTCAGAGGTCACAGAGGTCAATTTACATGAAATTACATGAAATTCTTGGTTTTTAGCACCGTTACCGCGATATCTCAAGAACTGTTTGAGGTGAGAACTTCAAACTTGGTACTAGTATGTTTCCCTTTACGAAGATGAACTGATTAGATTTTGGGGTAAGTAGGTCAAAGGTCAGAGGTCACAGAGGTCAATTTACATGAAATTACATGGAATTCTTGGTTTTTAGCACCGTTACCGCGATATCTCAAGAACTGTTTGAGGTGAGAACTTCAAACTTGGTACCAGTATGTATCCCCATAGAAAGAGGAACTGTTTAGATTTTTGGGTAGGTAGGTCAAAGTTCAGAGGTCACAGAGGTCAATTTACATGAAATTACATGGAACTACTGGTTTTTAGCACTGTTACCGCGATATCTCAAGAACTATCTGAGGCGAGAACTTCAAACTTGGTACCAGTATGCATCCCCATAGAAAGATGAACTGATTAGATTTTGGTGTAAGTAGGTCAAAGGTCAGAGGTCACAGAGGTCAATTTACATGAAATTACATGAAATTACTGGTTTTTAGCCTCATCAAATATTTCTAGAACAGTTTGAGCCATCAACTGAATTTAGGCGGAGGCATATAGGAGACGCAGTCGCATTCATCTTGTTTCAAAGTTAAAACGCTCAAGAAGTGAGCAAAATGCATCCAAATTTTTGTTAGCACTATACGTATGTTCAGATGCAAACAAGAGGAATCTTGAAAAGAAAGAGACCCATACTTTTCAGCGAATTGATTCAGAGTAAAGTATGAAGACTTCAGGTTTATGCCTGTATAAAATTAAACCTTCCAAACAATGAAATACAAAAGGTATTTATATTACACGCTTGTTCAGACTTCAATTTCGCCGCGCGGCGCGCTACGTGCGCAAATATAGCTTTCCCTGCTTCATGTAACTGTGGAGAGGTAGCACTCCCGAGCCTTGGGGGCAGCTAGGGGCTGGGCACAGTGCCTCCCACTATGTATACTCACAAATTGCCCTTTTTATTTCTGAAAATGCCCCCTTTCCCTCTGATATGTGCCCTTTTTACTACTGAAAGTTCCGCTTTTCCTTTCTTTTCCTTTCTATTTAGTGCCCTTCTCCTTCCAATAAGTGCTCTTTTTGTCCTTCTGATAAATGTTCCTTTTCAAATCTGATATTTTTCTCCTTATTTCTATAAGTGCTCTTTCTCCTTTTGATAAGTATAATTTCACTTTGGATAGGTGTCCCTTTTTCATACTAATAAGTGCCCTTTTCCCTTTATAAGTGCCCCTAATTTCTCTCTAATATGCGCCCTTTTCTCCCTTGATAATTGCATTTTTACTTCTGATAGGTGCCCCGTTTCCCTTTTAATAAGTGCCCATTTCCCCCTTTTGATATGGGTGCCCCTTTTCAAATCTGATAAGTGCCATGCACCTCTTTACTTCTGGTAAGTGCAAGTTTTCCTATCTAATATACGCACTTTTATCTTCTCATAAGTGCTCCCCTTTCACCTCTGATAAGCGCCCTTTCCTCTTCTGATAAATGCCCCCTTTTACCTATATTTTACCTAGGTATACACCTATCTTCAAAGAATCGGTACGGCTTATTGAAGTAACATGTACCCATATAACTATAATTACAATGTATGCGGTATATAGAGTCGGGGGATAGGCATAATGCCTATCCCCCTCCCCCAAGCAAAGGATTGCACATTCCGCTCGCTCGAACTTGCAATTTGCTATGTCTTGTAATGTATGATGTCATTACTTGAAATTGAACTTTAATAATACTAATAAAATAATAATATTCAGCTAGCTGAAAATGGAGTTATTAAATGAGGTTTTTTAAAATGAAAGAGCGCCCTCTGTAGCCTTGATAATTTTGCTGAAGAGAATCGTACCTGTATGCACTAAGAAGTAACTCTGTAGGTACTATCGAGTATCAAAATCCTAATATCCATGTATATTTTAGGTCATTTTGCCCTATTGTTTATATACTGTCAGAAGAGTGAATTATTTCGAAAAGCCTTCGCCTTGAAATATTCATTGAAGCCATTGTGAATTACTCAGACTGTTGGGTCTGTAAAAAAAAAAAAAGATAGAGAATATTTTGAAAGATTGGTTTTGGTGTTGGACAAATTATGATACAAATTACGCTTTCTCCAAAGCCCTATAATTTATTATCTTGTTTACTTCTTATCAGTGTTAATCAAAAAATGGGACCGTGCCGTGTAAAAACAAAGTCATGCGCCCCCCCCCCCCCATGCGGGGCCGTACACTCTTAAAAATGCGTGGTCAAAAATAACCCCAAACGGGGTTACAAATGACCCCGCATGCGGGATCAACTATGCACAAACCCCGTGCGGGGTCACATTGACCCCGCCATGCGGGGTCACCCAAAGTAACCACATAGCGTGGTTACATTTCGACCCCGAATGTGGTCAAAATTTAACCACGATTGCGTGGTCATTTCTGCATAACTTGACCCCGCATACTAATGATCATTACCTTATAACCCCGTCAAAACGTACGGGGTCATTTCTTCCGACCACGCAACGTGGTCATTTCCCGTCGGACGGGGTTGATACTTCTGCCGGATGCGCGTGTACCATCCACGTTTCAAAGATTTAAAAAAAGAAGCTAATGTCAAGTAATATCATAACATAACATATTTTATATATTTTGCTCACTATGACCTATAACCTATCCTCTCCTATCGTATAGCATATCATACCCCTATCATCCTACTTTAACCCTACTCCTATTATAGTCTTACATCCTATACCTATATATCCTGAAAACCTTTACTTTATTATATAGGGACTGTATTGCAGTGCTTGCTAAAAGTGGTTAAAGATTTTAATTTAATTTTCTAATGTAGATTTTTAGATCTTAAACCTAATTACATGTTTGAATATGTACAACATAATAATTAGTATACATACATTTTTCATCACATTTCAAAGTGCAATCATTGCATAAAAAAAAAAAAAAAAAAAAATCAAGTGTCATTTATATATATAAATTCTGGTTGTTTACGGTTGCTCATGGGTATTCAGGATACATCATGAATATTCATGACAATGGCCCAACGTTTAACCAAGTAGAAGTCGGACCAATACTTTGCTGATGAATAAGCAATATTTCAAATGGTTAGTGATTAACCAGTGAAATTGGAACATTGTGACCAACATATTTTTGGAAATAACCCATATGGTGTTGACCAATCGCAATGGTACATTTTTTGACCAGTCCTTTTTTAGAGTGCATTAAAATGACCAGTTTTTGCGTGGTCATTTTGACCACGCAAAAACTGGTCATTTTAATGCAGCGGGAGCATTATTGATCGAAAACAACCCCGAAACGTGGTCGAATAAATTCGACCACGCAATATGCAACCCCGCATTTTTAAGAGTGTGATGACAGAGAATCCTTCAGCGGCTGCGCGGTTCAAAATAAACATATTTTCCTGGTAATGTGTCAAGGAAAATCGGCTCTAACATAAAAAGGGGGCAGAAGGTGGCAGCCAAATCTGGTATCAACTTAAGCTGAGATATCAGGAAAAATGGTGGTAATAAAATTGAATTGGAAATCCGTGGAAATCTAAACGTTTCATATGGATTTATAAAAAACACGAATAATCAGCCTATTTTCTAGGATAATTATACCTATTATGTTCCTTTCCATTGCGTTTCTTTCCATTTTTATCCCATTCATACAGTGAAATGAACTCTCAGGAATATGTGAGAGCAATTATAGATCGATAACTTAAAAAATACATGTTGAAATAACTTATTTAATGAATATTGGTCACCGTGATTTGCACTGAAACTCGCAATATGTTGAATTTTGCGGCTTGAAGTAGGAAATTTAACTGGAGTTAAATATTTTACTGAAAATATTCTTCAAAGTGTTGTCTTTCAACAGGGCATGACAAAAAATTAAAAAAACATATTGCCCAAGCAAAATGACGTTTGGCGCACTTTGGTTTAGCCCTGGCCCACTGTGCCACGCCCCTGCTCTATACGGTGCATGCCCCGCCAACAGTTAAAGTGAAAAAGCTTCCGCTGCCCGGCTGGTTAAAGGGATAGTCCACCCTGATTACAAGTTGGCTTTAAAAGAAGCAGAAAAATTAAAGAAACAGATCGGTGAAAGTTTGAGCAAAATCTGATAAGAAATAAGACAGTTATGGCATGACTCCGTGACATATTCTTGTGAGCTCCTCTCCCATTTGCTCAATACAGAAAATTTCATAAATTTTCATTTTCGTAGTTTTTGATGAAGAAATATATTTGTTTCATACAGGTTTTGTGTAAAAACATATGAGCAATGATTATATCTAAGGTGCATGTATGATTAAATATTTCCTTTAGAGAAAATGGAAATTGATGATTTTGGGGGTACAGGGCAAATTGCCCAAAATGACGTTTGGTGCACTTTGGTTTAGCCCTGGCCTTCTGCGCGACGCCCCTGCTGTACGGTGCATGCCCCGCCAACAGTTAAAGTGAAAAAGCTTCCGCTGCCCGGCTGGTTAAAGGGATAGTCCACCCTGATTACAAGTTGGCTTTAAAAGAAGCAGAAAAATTAAAGAAACAGATCGGTGAAAGTTTGAGCAAAATCTGATAAGAAATAAGACAGTTATGAATTTTTGAAGTTATAATCAATCAGACACAAATTGGCAACTCCGTGACATATTCTTGTGAGCTCCTCTCCCATTTGCTCAATACAGAAAATTTCATAAATTTTCATTTTCGTAGTTTTTGATGAAGAAATATATTTGTTTCATACAGGTTTTGTGTAAAAACATATGAGCAATGATTATATCTAAGGTGCATGTATGATTAAATATTTCCTTTAGAGAAAATGGAAATTGATGATTTTGGGGGTACAGGGCAAATTGCCCAAAATGACGTTTGGTGCACTTTGGTTTAGCCCTGGCCTTCTGCGCGACGCCCCTGCTGTACGGTGCATGCCCCGCCAACAGTTAAAGTGAAAAAGCTTCCGCTGCCCGGCTGGTTAAAGGGATAGTCCACCCTGATTACAAGTTGGCTTTAAAAGAAGCAGAAAAATTAAAGAAACAGATCGGTGAAAGTTTGAGCAAAATCTGATAAGAAATAAGACAGTTATGAATTTTTGAATTTGTAATCAATCAGACACAAATTGGCAACTCCGTGACATATCTTGCGAGCTCCTCTCCCATTTGCTCAATACAGAAAATTTCATAAATTTTCATTTTCGTAGTTTTTGATGAAGAAATATATTTGTTTCATACAGGTTTTGTGTAAAAACATAATGAGCAATGATTGTATCTAAGGTGCATGTATGATTAAATATTTCCTTTAGAGAAAATGGAAATTGATGATTTTGGGGTACAGGGCAAATGGGAGAGGAGCTCGGAAGATACGTCACGGAGTTGCCAATTTGTGTCTGATTGATTACCACTTCAAAAATTCATAACTTTTTTTTTTTCTTATCGGATTTTGCTCAAACCTTCACTGATCTGTTTCTTTAATTTTCTGCTTCTTTTAAAATCAACATGTAATCAGGGTGAACTATCCCTTTAAATCATAACAAATCCCCCCCTCCCTAGCTCTGCCCCTGGGTAGAGGAGTAGTAATATTGGCGGTTCCACCAAGTCAAAATGAATATAGGACCACAGAAGGCCAAATTAAGTCGCAATGCACCCAATGCACCATACCAAAGATCCTATAACGTTATTGAGATCTTTGGTTAAAACTGAATAACACATTTCAATGAAGTGACCACATCAAGAGGTGAGGTGCAATAAAATGCTAGTATTCAATAAATTAGGATCAAAGGGTGATAAGACGAGGGTGAGGGGTGGGGGCGAAGGATGCAGCCCACCCCTAATAATTTTGAAATGACCAATATATTCGGGTATACATCAATTCGGGCAAGGAGGTGCGCATGCCTTTGTAATTTTTATATCTGTTCATTATTAATTTGTTATATAGTTCTATTTATGAAAAATATGACTATGGAAGGTGCTTTCGGTTATAAGGAAACTGCTTGACAAGCGGGGATGGCGGAGCGTCTCATTCAAAGTGGGAGACACCAACAAAAAAGTGCACTTTGTGGAAAAAGGGGCACCTACAAGGGGTGAACATAAACGAAAAATGGACCATTTTGTGACTTTGGTATTACCCTACAGTCTATTTATTGTTATTATTATTATTATTATTATTGTCATTCTGGACACTGGTCCAGCTTCCCCAATTAGCAGTTGTGTGTAATGGTCTAATGCAATGATTCATGTGCGAGCGAGCAAATTAAGGAATAATTATTGGCCCGATTGAATTGGTTGTACAGCTAAATTGGAAGTTAACTTTGTTGAACATGCAGAAACTATTATGAGAATTAGCGTTTCTTGAAATCTGTTTTGGAGAATGGAATAGACCTACTCATTAAATTAACAGACTATACCGGGTAAACTTGTCTTGAAGTGTACCAATCAACTTTAAAAAGTAATTTGTGGCCTATATTCCTTTCGAGTATTTTTTTTTTCTTGCCCAAAAAAAATTTGGACATTGCATTTATATGTTGCTTGTGGTATTATTTTCCCATGAATATGTAGAATTCTTTCGAGTCAAATTTTCTTCAGGTTATTCGTTTGATCAGATTGCAAATACGGATGTTAAATTTGAAGCAAAACAATGAAGATCGTTTGGAGGAGCCGGGGATCGAACCCGGGGCCTCGCGCATGCGAAGCGCGCGCTCTACCACTGAGCTACACCCCCGACCGCTTCCTTCGTGGTGAATAATCATTTAAGTAATAATGATTCAATATTTCTCATTGCAAGTGGAAAATGTTTTAATTTAGCCATTGCACAGCCCCAATATCCATAGAGTTGAGTGGTTCATTCGCCAGATACTGCATAAGTATAGATTTTGTTAAGCAAAAAATAATATGTCAATGCCAAATCAGTAATTTTGTACATCACGCAAGATGTACAGTGCAGTTACCATGCATCATACAAGGGGCAATTTGAGAAGTCAACTTTTTTATAGGGATAAAATTGGAAAAAAATGCCTAAAATATTCAAATGAAACGTTATAATTTGAATTATTTCTGTTGATATTTTGAAGAATAAATTATGATTATATACTTACTATTATCATTTTTACAAATATACCCCAAACTTTATTTGCAAGCCATAGCGCTGCTGAGTATTATCCCTATTTTATGTAGTATAGTGGACTACGCTGAAAATCGATCCTGATATTATTGATCGTTTTAAAGGTATCGAATCCGATTTGGAACAGATCGGATCGTGACGATATGGTGAAGCTCTGGCTTGGCTGAATCAAGGATGGAGTAAAAACATTTTTGTTGAAAAAAAGTTAAAACTGGACAACTAATTTGTGAGTGCTCTTTTCGTATCTTTATTCTTCAAGCACTTCAATAATTCCATTTATTCTAGATTTACATAAATTGCTGCAAATGCAAGCGCATGCCTTGCCAAAAATAGGCACCGAGTCTGAGAAGTGCCGCGCAGCTCCACGGGTACATCACAGGCACAGCCTGGGCGCGACACTCATGGCAATGGCATGCGTAGTAGTTAGTTCAACAGCCAACGCCAACAAAATGACAGCTCGCTGGCTCGGGGCTTCGTCGAGTGCGCGTTGCTCACTGCTAGTACTAGATGCTGGCGCTTAGATGCTGGCGCTTCAACCTGCCCACACACCAAGCAGGGTCTTGTCTTGTTGGTGTGTGTGTAATTGGGTCTTTACAGATGTGTATCAATCAGATATGATTATTTACATCTGGGGACCGACCTTACCATCCGAAAGATGTGACTCGAGCTCGGGGGGCATTATCGTGGTTGAGCCTTGAGGAAACCACCATTCACTCCGCACAGAAGCGCTTCATTGCGTTACACGCATTGGTTTCCTCATTCCCCATCCATAGACTCTGCAGTGCACTTTATTTTTGCTTGCTAACGAACGAGTGGTTTCCTCAACCACGATATAGCCGACTCGGGTCTCGGTCTCGAACCTGGAGTTTAACTTCCATTTCCAAGTTCCACTGTAACCTTAACTGTTACTGTTAGTGTTACTGTTTTGTTAGTGTTACTGTTAGTGTTAGTGTTACTGTTAGTGTTAGCTGGATTAGAGGCACCCAGGGCAGCGTTTCATCAAACTGTCATAAGACTTTGTACTTATAAGTGCAAAGTCGGCGACATCCCATTGTAACGTATGTTAAAATTGAGTCAAAAGGGGCCTGAGCTTTCGATCCTAGCAGAATCTTCGTCAGAGGCAAAAAGACAAACATAAAAAACAAGACAAGCATATAGACTACAGACACAAAACAGTATACATGTAACAGGAACTGTAAGGGGGGAGGGGGGGGGGGGCTGGGGGCACAAAACAATGGAAACAAAAGGAGAGTGTGGGGAGTCAAAAGCAAGGAGGCAAGTGGGTGTGGACACTCATAGCTACATTCCTATACTTCGTGTGTAGAATGTAGGCAGTCATACACCTCAACTTTTTAAAACACCACTGCACAAAAGTCACCAACATTCACTCAAAATCGGCATTTAATTTACAAAAACCGACCCCAAAATATCCGAGAAATACAATAAATTCAACTCAACGATGTTGGAAAAGATATTTCCAAAAATGAAATCCGTAATTTACTATTGATTCTCGCGAAACGAGCTATCGGAGTCATTGTGTTCATTTCCTGGTCGCCGCGGGCGCTGACATCTCCCTAAAAGATTTTTGTCCTTAAAGATTCGGTCCCTGTGACGTACACGGAAAAGTCCCGATTTTCTGTGTGCGCGATCGTAAAGATCGATCTGCGCTTGCGATCCTGAGTTTCTTCGTGGACAAAAATTTTATTGGCCGATTTTTGTCTAAGACATAGGCAGTATGTAAACAACACGCGATCGCGAAACAAATCGGCAGGGATTTCTCCGGTTTTGGACAAGATTTTGACTTTGGATTTTGCTGAAAATATCAAAAGTTCTTCCTAACGGCCATTTGAGGTAGTGAGATTTTTAAGGGCTGAATTTGAAAGCAAGTATTTAAAATATTTATCTTATTTCCCCCCCCCCCCCAGCCCCGGGACGCTGCCACGAAGTGGCAGTGTCCTGAGTGAAACCAGTACGATGCCGTGGGTCTCACAATTTACCAATGTTCAAATGACCATTGAAAATATGGCCATATAAGTTATTTTTTTAAATTAAAGTATCATATATGCGATGCCACTTACCTAAACAGACCTTCCGCAAATCAGCTTTTCCTAAAAAATGTGTAGAATCGATGAATGTCACTTTTTACTCTCAATTTTCGAAACGCCATTTGCCATGTTGTTGAAGCAGAAGCGAAAATAAGCACTTGCGCATGCGCCTATGAATATTTATTATAACGACGGCATAGTTTTCGTCAATGGAATAATGAATATTCATATATCCACTGTGATCCGGCGATCTCTACTCGCTCGAGCTCCTGCCTGTCACTCGTCTTATTGAATATTCATAATGCTCCCTTCTTGTCTATATAATTATTGGAGCTGCTGACGCATGCGCATTGCAAGCAAAACACCGACCTACGGAAGTTTTTAGTACAGGCTTTTAGAGATAAATAGGCCTTTTTTGTATCATCGTCATTGAAAAGAAAGACGTAAATATTGTAACTACCTAAAGTAGCCTAAAATCAACTAATGTCATGTTTCATGGCTATCATTTTGACAAACGGCCTTGTAATTAAGAGACATCCAAGCAATCAAAGGACTGCTGATCGCAGCCCGAACACTACGTGTTCGGGCTGCCGCAGTAACCCCCCCATACCTTTAGTACATGCGACAGAAAATACCAACTACTTTACAGTAATGTAGCCATGAGTGGCTGTGGAGGGGGATTAAAGCAAACACAAAGGCGTGGAGATGCAAGGACAGTAATGAGCCCCAAGCTCAAGTGTGGGTAATCTGTGGAAGCAAAGGATAAATGGGGAGGCAACATCAGACAGGATAAGGAACAATGCAATGACAAGGGGTAAGAGAAAGGAAGAAGTACTGTACAAGTCCAGTACAGTGGAGTGGTAGGGCAGAAAATAAAGAGGGAGTCGAGTTGTCAGACACCATGTGCAATATGGCATATAGAGTAAAGTGTAGTGAAAAAATATATATTTGCTATCTACTGTATACAAGACTATAAGATGTAAAGCATATATACTAAAAAAAATACATACAAGTGCATATAAAGTCTGTAATATAAATGTCTAAACCCAACAAGGTAAAAAGCAAATAAAATATTTGTATATATATATACAAATATGCATATACATGTATATGTATATGCATGGGAGGTGTAAGGGTGCATACAGTGAGAAATATGTAATAAAAATAGGGCACGGGGCCTGTATGGGAGGTGGGAGATGGAAGGAGTAAAATAAACTAAATGGGAGTGGAAAGTATAATGTAAGGAAGGGGAGTAAAAAGATGTATTAATCATTTCCCTCCTGGATGTTGAGGCCATGAGGTTGGATGGTGCGAAGTCGTCTCATCCAGTACTTCTCCCTGCTGGTACGGACTGTGTCGGGACAGGTATCTAAAGATTCAATGCCCTGTATAGAATCATATCACTGATGGAATGGTTAGGAAGGTTAAAATGGTGGCCCACTGGAGTGTCAAGCTTGGCTGTTTTGACAGTGGATCTGTGCCCATAGAAGCGTCTCGTGAGTGTGGTCTTGGTTTCCCCTACGTGCTGGGTCCGGCAGACTCTGCAAGTGATGAGATATACAACATTAATGGTGGTGCAAGTGATATTGCCCTTGGATTGGTGAGGGAGGTTGGTAGAGTTGCTGGTGAAAGCGTCGCCCTCGTGGATGTGTATAGCACATACGGTACATTTGTTGGCTGTACATTTGTTGGCTGTACATTTGAAGGTGCCATGCTGAATGGGAGAAGAATGGCCAGTGAGAGAGGGGATTTCAGCACGAACGATGAGATCCTTGAGGTTGCGGGGGCGTCGGTAATTAATACACGTTTTTCAATGGGATGTCGCTGAATTTGTACTTATGACGGTTTGATGAAACCATGTTCAGTTGTCTTTTGTGTGTGTGTGTGTGTAATTGGGTTTTTACAGACGTGTATCAATCAGATATGATTATTTACGTCTGGGGACCGACCTTTAACGTCAACATCCGAAAGATGTGACTGTGTCTCCAACCTGGCCTTGGGTCTGCTGAATCAGTTTATAACTTCACTGTCAGCTGGATTACAGCCAGGCTCACACCACAACACCCAGTTGTCGGCAAACCCGGAGAACGGGACCAGACGCGCGTGCTGTAGCCAATACTGTGTGTGACAATACGGTTTATTCCGTCAAGAAATGTGCGTCTGGTGTACATGTATTGTCACACACAGTATTGACTACAGCACGTGCGTCTGGTCCCCTATTCTCCGGGTTTGCCCAGTTGTGTGTGTGTAATTGGGTTTTTACAGACGTGTATCAATCAGATATGATCATTTACGTCTGGGGACCGACCTTTAACGTCACCATCTGAAAGACGTTGAAGTGGTCGGATGAGCTGAAAGAGGAATATTTTAGCAAATTCTGAGGGTGGTTTGCAAGGTTCACCGTATGTGGAAATGGATGAATAATGCCCACTGATATCTTTGCTTACTTGTCACTCCGTAGGGGAGATTGCCTCCGGTGTATGGCTTGATGTTCAACTGTCAACATCAAATTTTATAAAACATCAAGGATGTATGGCTACTCGCAAAGTACAGTGTTCTCCGAATTGTATGCCAAGCCCAAGGTCAGTATTCTATGTTCCGGCGTGACGTCATCTTCCTAACGACAACCCTAGTAACGCCTCAGTGGGTGAAAACAAGGCCTGATTGAGCATCGTACTTAGTTGACTTCGGTCCCACACGTAGCATTTGTAAATCCATTGCATTTTATTTCTATGCCCTTCTATGACTCTCGCACAGTGAACATCATCGGAAATTCCCTCCTGGCAGGATAACCTCATGCTTGTAGGAGTGGTTGATGTCATATTCAGGGAATTCAAAAAAATATAAACAAAACTGAGTAGGTGGGACTGTACAAAGTCCAATACTGTAATGATACGATACTGTGAACAGCTGCATGAGCGAGTTTTTATACCCCCGCCAAACGAAGTTTGAAGGGGGTATAGGAATCAGTCGACGGTTGGGCGGGCGGTCGGGCGGGTGGGAGGGCAGGCGGTCAGGCGGTCCGTTGCAAATCTTGCGGATCGAACTACTTCCTCAGTTTTTGACCGAAAGTCATGAAATTTGGTACACACATTGGTCTTGGTGGGAAGATGTGCAAGACATATTTTTCGGATGAGTCGGAATCTGCGTTGCCATGGTAACGGCATATTTATGGCAGAAAATCAAGGAAACACCTTGCGGATCGAACTACTTCCTCAGTTTTTGACCGAAAGTCATGAAATTTGGTACACACATTGGTCTTGGTGGGAAGATGTGCAAGACATATTTTTCGGATGAGTCGGAATCTGCGTTGCCATGGTAACGGCATATTTATTGCAGAAAATCAAGGAAACACCTTGCGGATCGAACTACTTCCTCAGTTTTTGACCGAAAGTCATGAAATTTGGTACACACATTGGTCTTGATGGGAAGATGTGCAAGACATTTTTCGGATGAGTCGGAATCTGCGTTGCCATGGTAACGGCATATTTATGGCAGAAAATCAAGGAAACACATTGCGGATCGAACTACTTACTCAGTTTTTGACCGAAAGTCATGAAATTTGGTACACACATTGGTCTTGGTGGGAAGATGTGCAAGAGATATTTTTCGGATGAGTCGGAATCTGCGTTGCCATGGTAACGGCATATTTATGGCAGAAAATCAAGGAAACACCTTGCGGATCGAACTACTTCCTCAGTTTTTGACCGAAAGTCATGAAATTTGGTACACACATTGGTCTTACTGGGAAGATGTGCAAGACATATTTTTCGGATGAGTCGGAATCTGCGTTGCCATGGTAACGGCATATTTATTGCAGAAAATCAAGGAAACACCTTGCGGATCGAACTTCTTCCTCAGTTTTTGACCGAAAGTCATGAAATTTGGTACACACATTGGTCTTGATGGGAAGATGTGCAAGACATTTTTCGGATGAGTCGGAATCTGCGTTGCCATGGTAACGGCATATTTATGGCAGAAAATCAAGGAAACACATTGCGGATCGAACTACTTACTCAGTTTTTGACCGAAAGTCATGAAATTTGGTACACACATTGGTCTTGGTGGGAAGATGTGCAAGAGATATTTTTCGGATGAGTCGGAATCTGCGTTGCCATGGTAACGGCATATTTATGGCAGAAAATCAAGGAAACACCTTGCGGATCGAACTACTTCCTCAGTTTTTGACCGAAAGTCATGAAATTTGGTACACACATTGGTCTTACTGGGAAGATGTGTACAACATATTTTTTTTATGTGTCGGAAGCTGCGTTGCCATGGAAACGGCATATCTATGGCAGTAAATCGGAAAAATCTTGCGGATCGAACTACTTCCTCAGTTTTCAACCAAAAGTCAAGAAAGGCTGTTGTCGCGGGGCGGGGGTATTAATCATCATCTTCAGTGATATTTCTAGTTGTTTTTGGTTCCATGACACATTTTCTGTATTTGAAATTTCTATAGATCTATTAGTAAATATATACATATTATATAAAACTGAAGCTGAATATCAGCAAGATATGTACCTATTATGAAATAATCCGAACAAATGATATTGATCGCGTTTACCCATTTTCCCCATCTTTCGCGGTATTTAACGCGATCAGGTAAAATACAAAATGAAAGAGATTATCCCTGCATCATATTGTGATTTTGACAACCTATGGCACTTCAAATTTTCGGCATTTGGTGAAGAAAAGAAAAAAACATTATTGCCACAAAACCAAAATGCGTGCAAAGTCAGTGTGTTGCTATGCGTTGCCAAGTTATTGTTTTCACCCAGCGGCTGCCATCCAGACGAAAGTTCCCGGATGTCCAGGACGGAGGATAGGCGCACGGCTGATATTGGAGACTGTCTCCTAGTGGAGACTTAGCTTTATACAAAAGGACAAAAGAAACAACCAACAACAGGCAAATTTTTGACTCACTGAGGTCAGAAGCCCATTGGTTCTGTGTGTAGACCAAAAAATGTTATGAAAACAGAAATTAGATGGTGAATTTTAAAGTAAAATGTCAAAAGAGGTAATTTTTCATGAGGAATCTGCTTATCACATTTTTATTGTGAGCCGAGGTAATCCATTTGCAGCAAATGTAAACAAAGAAAGTTGGTCTCCTAAATGGGAAACTGTCTCCCAAATAGGCTACCAAAAATGTCTTACGTCATGTCTCCAAAATGGGAAACAGTCTCATATAGGCTGTGCGCCTCTACTAAAGGTTAGAGACCAGCTACAAGTGAGATTTTCCTTGCGTCAGTGCGGTGAAGGCGAGGGGAGAGTGTGGGAAAGGGTGTCCCCCCCCTCCCTCGGTACACTCACACTTATGCGAGATTAATGTACATGTAACCTCCGCAACTTCGTACGGTACTGCAAAGAATTGCCTTCTATAGCAAGTGTGTGATCTCTAGCACATTTTGTGTGCTGGAAAGGAGCAACATCGCGGGTCCAAAACAGCCTGAAAATTTCACTTGATCAAATTGATAAAGATCCTATTGAAGAATTTGGCATGAAATCAGATATTCTATCATCCTAAAATGTAGAAGGAAGTATTTTATTTATGTTCTCAAAATTTACTGATTATTTGGTGTTTTTACCTCTTCAACTTCGAGGTCGTGACCGCCGCCACAGCCCCACATAGTGATGGTTCGATGAGTGCCTGTGGTAGGGAGCTTTAAGCATTTTTATGCCTCCGCCCATCGAAGGTGGTGCCGGAGGCATTATGTTTTCGGGTTGTCCTTCCATCCGTCCGTCCATCCTGCTTTCTTGTTCTAGCGATAACTCAAGAACCATTTGAGGTATGAACTTCAAACTTGGTGCTAGTATGTATCACCATAGGAAGACGATCTGATTAGATTTTGTGGTACGTAGGTGATAGTCAAGGTCACAGAGGCCAATTTCTGAAATTTCAGGTGTTAGCTTCGTTCTTGCGATAACTCAAGAACCATTTGAGGCATGAACTTCAAACTTGGTGCTAGTATGTATCACCATAGGAAGAGGATCTGATTAGATTTTGGGTATGAAAGGTGAAAGGTCACAGGTCAATTTCTGAAATTACAGGTGTTGGCCTTGTTAACGTGATATCTCAAGAACCATTTGAGGTATGAACTTCAATCTTGGTACTAGTATGTATCACCATAGAAAGAAGATCTGATTAGATTTTGGGATACGTAGGTCAAAGGTCAAAGGTCATAGAGATAAATTTTGAAATTGCAGGTTTTAGCCTTAACGTGATATCTCAAGAACCATTTGAACCATTAACTTCAAACTTGTAACTACCGGTAGTATGTATCACATAATGAGACGAACTGATTCGATTTTTTTTCACGTATGTAGGTCAAAGGTGACAGGTCATAGAGGTAATTATACAGGTGTTTGTGAAATTAATGTTTTTTTACCTTTGTTATCGCCATATCTCAACTATTTTGTATTCATGACTAGGAGGAGATAAAGTGATCAGACTTTTGGGTATAAGGTGTAAGGTCAAATGTCAAAGAGGTCAATTAATAATATGTAATTAGAGGCTTTTTATTCTGGTTTACCTACATATCTCAACTATTTTGTATTCATGACTAGGAGATAAATGATCAGACTTTTGGGTTATAAGGTTTAAGGTCAAATGTCAAAGAGGTTAATTAACATGTACATGTAGGCTTGTTATTTTGGTTCAAAATTTAAAACAATTCAACATGAACGTGCAATATATTTCTGATCTGGCAAGGGTGGAGGCATAAATTCTGACTGCGTGCAGTCGAGAATTCAACTAGTTAAGCTCTAAATCTTGCTATGATGTGCAGCAGCTTGGTCTGCAGAGCGTTGTCTTACGTGATGTATGTCAAGAACGAATTGTAAGGTAACTGATTGAAAGTCAGGGAATTGGTACAAGACATTATTGATGACACCAAGAAGGATAAGTCTGGTTCTAGTCACTCACGGAAACATCACTATGTGAGGCTGTGTCAATTTTGGCAGTGGTCACGACCTCTAAGTTTGCAGGCTGTTTTTGCCCGGCGATCTTACTCCTTTCCTGCACACATATGTACTGGAGATCACACACTTCCTATGGGAGGCCATTCTTTGCTGTTCGAAGCTACAGTGTACAATAACCTTGCATATGTGTGAGTGGGTTCTAGCTAGATGGGTGTCTGCATCCTTGAACCTTGTTAGCACTGTTACAGTCAGTCCACAGCGCTCGCGAATTCGCTCTAATTTATAAAATACGTATGCATGACACTTACGGTCATGAATACGAAATCCGAAATGAAAGGCCCAACTTTGCAATCTCCTTATTCGGCAGAGAAACTACATATGAACATGAAATTCTCAGAATATTGAGATTATACTATGACAGTATGAACCATGTAAAAAAATGTCAAAATTTACTTCTCAAAATACGAAAAATTTCAAGATATATTTAGGAGAAAAATCAGTATAATTACAGCTCAAAACTTTAGCTTCAAAACACCCTTGTTTTTTAATGATTCTATGAAAAAATGAGTCCATCGTCTTCAGCAACTCTTCAGCTTTCTATTGGTACCAAAAATATATTATTTCAAGTTCAATACCAGTCAGGAGCCAGCAAAATACAACGCATGTACCGAAAACACCGAACGAAAAATCAAGCATCGAAGAGCCGAAGGTTTTCAGTGGCTATTGGCCGGGGGTACTCATGCGATGTAGTGCATGGGCCGGGGGACGCACGTTGTGCGGGCGATCAAAGAACAACAAACGTGCGCGCGCGGAACACGCTCGAACTTTTTGGTGTACAATGGAATGTATAGTAAGGGTACCCTCGGATGAGGTTACTCGGGGGTCAACAAACGCAATCACTCGATCGAGAACTTGCGTTTTGATTCCGCTGGTGACTTTGTGTAGAATTAGATTTTTTTCGCTTGTTTTTAATGAGCGATGTGGTATTGATCTGGTGTTTATCTTGAATTTCTACTTCTTAAAACTTTCTTGTTTTCTAACAAATAAAGTGAATCGTTTATTTATTCATGCTCTCCATCGGTCTTTCTCTCTCTTTCTAAACAAGCTCTCATATACTCTCTCCCTCCCTCTCTCTCTCTCTAACTCCTTTGTCATCCCCTCTTTCTTCTTGTTCTTTCCGTTATTTTCTGCGCAGAAATTTTCCAACTTAGCTAGATTAATAAAATTGATGCTCTCAGTCTCTCTCTCTCTTTGGCTAACTTAATTGGCTCTTCTTTGACATCTTTCTCTCTCTCTCTTCTCTGTAATTCTCTCTTTTCTCCTCTTATGTTCCAGTTCATTTATCTTTCATTCAATATTTATTCCTTGTCTTTCTGTTTTAAAAAGCTCAAGAACCTCATTTCATAAAATATAATTCAAAATAAGAACAAAATGAACGCTCTCAGTCTCTCTTTGTCTAACTTGGCTCTCTTCTTTGACAGCATCTCTCTTTCTTTCTTTCTCTCTCTCTTTCTTTCTCTCTCTCTTTCTTTCTCTCTCTCTCTCTCTCTCTTCTGTGTCATCCCCCCTTATGTTCCAGTTCCTCTATCTCTAATCCAATATTTATTACTCTGCAGTGGCGGATCCAGGTAGGGTGCCAAGGGTGCATGCCCCCTAACCCCCTTTAATTTTTCTGTTTTGTGAGTTTTACCATGGGAGGGGGGATACCCCGTCTCACACCCTCCGCTCCCTTGCTGCTGGCGCTCTCCCTGTTCCAAATTCCTGGATCCGCCACCGCTTTGAGTATCCCAGTCTTAAAGTGCTTAAAAACCCCAAAACAAATTTGATTGGAATACAGTGGAAACTCATATCAACGTCAGTGGGACCACTGAAATTACCATTATATCGATCCCTTGTTATATATCATGGGTAAAAAAAAAAAGAATACGAAGAAGTGGGACCAGCAAAATCACCTTGTTATAACAGTTTTCTTTTCTTTCTTACATTAAAACGAGGTTCCACTGTACAGGTTTTCAAGCTTCGGGACATAACAAATTATATATCCACAGACAAATTTAAATGAGAAAAGATGTTCTATATGGCGAGAGAATTTTTAATAGTAAGCAACTGACATAGGCTACATAATATATTTATTTAAAAAAAAACAAACATGAATATGTCATAAAAATAACAAAACAAAAATATGAATTGAACTCTTCAAACTGATTAGGCATACCTAACAATACCATGAAAGAGAACGGGTTGTGTGTCTCCTTACTTTACAAAAACATTAAAAAAAAGATTTTTAAAATTTTTTTTTTAAATAAGCTGAATCATTATGCTGTCAATTTTTAGTAGAACTCTGGATCAAGGAATAAAAGAAATAACATGTGTGCATCATACACACAAACAATCGTGAGATTTTCTTCTCTGTATGAAAATGAAATACACCAATAATACTGTTCCTGATGTCCAACTCCAGATACACACCAAGTTCTTAGTCAAAGGAATAAGAAGGAAGCTGTTCCTGTAAACTGTGAAAAGTAGAATCTCCAAATGCTGTTATCTTCAAATAAGAACATTGGGGTGACCTGAAATAATGAACATAAAAATACAAAATGCATTAAGTCAATTGCATGAAGTATAGACTCTAAGATTAATCATCTCTCCCAGCCGAAAGTCCAAAAGTATGGAAGATGATATATTATGAATTTAACCTTACAATACAAAAGAGGAGCACTTCCAAATAACAAATTGGAAAATACATTTAACATTGAAGTCATTGTTGATTTTTCCCATGAATCATGAGAATGATCAGGTGACAATTTCACTATCTCAATATCAACTGAGTTGCTCAATCAATGACTTGAAGGCTTAATCAGACTTTCCATATTTTTCACCTGATCTGGAACAATCAAATTCACTAGAATATGTATAAAATACAGACACTGACACACTTAGTCAAGTATCTAGCCTCTCGGACCATGATGACCAAGAGTAAATCTGTGTTTAATGAATGACATTCAGATAACATTTAACAAATTCATAGTGACGAAGCTTTTCGACCTGCACTCATCGGGTCACAACGCAGGAATGAGAGAATACAAGAAAATACAAAAGTCAAGGAAGGGTGTGTATAGCGACCCGGGTATGATCCGGGCACGCTAGAATAATCGAAGCGCTTGTACAAACTCCTTTTGTCGGCACAATAGCGGATCTCTCGACTGAATGAACAACGCTTCTAAGAAGCGAAGATGTTGAAAGCTGCGTGCTCGGGCAACAATAGTGAACTGAGCCGGGTTATACGCCTTGGAACAAGCCGGACTATTTAGCAAGTGCTGACCAATAGCAGAGTCGCTGTGACTGCGGCATTGACAAAAGGAGTTTGTACAAGCGCTTCGATTATTCTAGCGTGCCCGGATCATACCCGGGTCGCTATACACACCCTTCCTTGACTTTTGTATTTTCTTGTATTCTCTCATTCCTGCGTTGTGACCCGATGAGTGCAGGTCGAAAAGCTTCGTCACTATGAATTTGTTAAATGTTATCTTTAAGTTTTGTAGTACCAATCGTCTGTTTGAATGACATTCAGTTTAGAAGTCTACAATTGACTCTTGGAAAAGGGGACAAGACAAGGTAAGTCCTTATAGTCATATCGTGTTCGTGTTCGTGTAGCTAGGGATAAATTATTGTAATTAATTTTTTATGACTCAGTAGAGTGCCTATAAAGTCTGCGTAGCACCCTTAATTGTCTGCAGGAACATGCATAAAATATGTAACTGCGGAATTCTGACTAAACAAAACACGCAATGAACAATTGTATTTTGTCTTTATCATACCATACCCTTATTTCACTTTTCAGTGATTCTACTCAACAGCTGTTTTTAATGTAAATACTCCTGAAATACATGAAAAATGAATGAGTGAGCACTGCGCAGAAATGGGCACCATTATTTTTGCAATGTCAAAATGACATGGCCACCATTCATTCCTCATAAAAATGACTTTGTTCTTGCTCAAAGTTTGATGAAATTTTCGACACATGTGCACAATTACTCAAAAGAATATCAGGGATAATTAGATTACGCATTCGAGAAATTTCAAAGAAATTATTGTTCAATTTCAAGTCAAATCCCCACCAATGCTAATACCAGATTCACTTTGCATACACATGTTGGACAAAATAAATTTTGACAATATCACTCCAGTCCAGGATTTATTTTGTCAAATAGATCTATGCAATGTGATTATTATGGTAGATGTAAGTGCATGTGTGCTATAATTTTGTCTCCATACTAATTTACATGACGACCATAGGTATAGAAAGGTTGGCTGTGATGATCCACAATTTGGACATTCAATCTGGGCTTGGTTGTATTGATTTGGGCATAACAAAACAAGTCACACTCACCGGCTAAATTCTGCCGTTTGGCTAGCTCCCGACGGCAAAATTGCACTTTTCTGATTGAGATTCAAAAATTATCTCTTCTTGGTTAGGCAAATGGACACAGAAAAGGTCTTAACAGCCGAGACAAAATAACCACCTGGCTCGCACTCGGCTTTTCCGTGTCCTAGCTCCGTCAAATAAACAGCACAAATCTGAACACACGGGACTATGTACAGCTTGTGTCGCGTATCGTCAAAGCAATGTAAACAACAGTTTTTCGCGCGGTTTCACTGTGATTCTTGACCAAATACGTGCTACTTCCGGTAAAATATGATATTCAAGCCATCGTTTAAACTTTGTTTTTGGAGAACACAATTAATGATTCCACAAAATTTTTTAGTGGCGTTTGAGATCATTATCTCACCGATTCGAGGAAAAGTTTGGACAAAAAACAACTTTAATACCAGTCAGGAGCCAGCAAAACGTAAAACTATGTCAAATCGTGAGTGTAAAAATGCCAAAATTACCCCAAACTTTGAGCTCAAATTTCAAAAATTTTGGAGTACGGAAATAATAGAAATAATATACCAAAAGAAAGAGAAAGAATCGTAGAATTCACTTACCACAACATTGCGCCACGTAGCTCAGTGGCATTTTCACAGTGTACGTATGTATTAGCACTTCCCAAACCTCGTGAAATCTCGCAAGAAATCTCGCGGTGGATTGAGGGAAGAAAGGCGGAACGGGATTTATTATAAATTCGCACAGAACAGCTCATTATCGCGGACGCTGCGGTCTGACTGGTTAGGGCATCCTTTGGAAAGTAGTCTAGAAGATTTTCTCTTATATCTGCATAGGCTTTGCATTTGCTGATAAGGTCACAAACAGTTCTGCAGGTGCATGACATGCAGGGCAGCTTGGATCTGAAGCAAGCCTTGAGATCTTGCACAGGCGAGTCATTGTGAGATATGTGCTAGTTAGAATTTGAGCTTTGATATTGATGGCAAGACGTAGGCATGTGGGATAAATGATGTATTATTAAAGCTCATTTTTAAATATCAAATCAAATACAAATCAACAGCACATCGTCTAGTATAAGTCTGAGATAATCAACCCCGTCAAGTGCCTCTTATGACATCACAGCCAGTTAACATTTTATAGTAACAATGCAAAGATGCATTTTACCATACCTTGAAGCACTTGCAAACAATAGCATCATAGGTTTTTACACAAGATTTTTCACAACCTTACAAAATGTAGCCATTGCTATCTCAGTCATGTTCCAACATTATCTAGAGAGATATATTGTGAGGTAGATCGTGAATAATGTTAAATAGCATTTTGTCATTCAAACACAAAATAAATGCATCATGAATAAGTTATCAAATACATGTAAATGAATAAATAAATAAATTTTCCTGGGTTTCTGGCACTCCTGGTATGGTAAAACCAAAATGCATAATCCTATGCATTGTTATGCTAATTTTAGCTAGGTGTGATTATGTCACAAGAGACTAAGATTGTCTTTATTCATTCTCATTCAGACTAAATCTCATGTAATCTTCTCAGAGCAGCTTTTTAAGACCAAGGAGGTACTAGGCAAGCTGGAGTTACCAGAGAAGGGCTCTTTGATAGAGGTTTGAAGCTGACTCGTAAAACCAGCTGGTGGCCGCTTGAAGATTTACAATGTAGAGCACACAGCTGTTCGTTCAAGGAGAGAAACAGGAGTGAGGGAAAAAGAGAGAGGGGGTGAGAAAGGGAATTAGAAAGAGGATGAGAAACCATATTAGAGTTGACAAGAAACATAGATAAGACAATCTATCTATACTAGCAAAAGAGTGAAAATAAATGTTTCAGGTTTGAAATTATAAATTCATAGAACAAAAAACAACAACATAAGACTGCAATTATCAAAAAGATCAAGAAACTTTGGGAAATTAATCATTCAATATGACCTACTGACCTAATTCTAATTACGTTAACAAACCCAACAACAGGAACAAAAATAATGAAATGGAATTCGACTACTATTAAATAATGAAATGATCTAGAATAAGTTTTGAAGGACGAATTAAAAAAAAGCAAATTTAGAATAAAATCTAGGTAAAGTTTTCCTTTTAAATATTCCTTTTAATTCCCGGCCTGCTTACTTTTTAATACTTGCTGAAAAGTGAAGTACTAAATTGATTTTGTTTGTTATTTTTATCCAAAAAGTAACATAATCATACCAAGGACTGAGGAGTTTTTCCTTCAATCTGTATGGATTCAGCAGCAGAATAATTGTTTTAAAAGAGGTCGACGCGTACCGTAAGCATACATCGTACTATGCTACCTAGGCACACATCAAAAAAAAAAGAAACAAGAAGAAATAATGAGAGGGGAAAGAACTAGAGCCCTAGAGAGGGGAGAGGGAAGGAGGATAAGGGAATACAAGACTGTCTCTCTTTTCGAAGCCGACGACGAAAAACTAAACATCGTCAGGGAGGTAGCAATGTTTGCCTGCAACGTAACTTCGGCTGCAGTGCTGCACAGTGTGTTCCCATGCAAATCTTTTCACATGGGCATCCCCAGGCACTCTCGTGGTATTAAGGTGTATTCTAAAGAAGAAGGGACACTATTTTCAACGGTATAACATTTATTTTCAGGAAGTTTGCGGAAAATATTGTAATAAAATTATGAAATTAATACTTATAATTCATCACAAATCAATGAAAGTGTCAAAACGTCCCCATTTCTGGCAGGTTTTTGATGGACACGGAAAATCACGGTGAATACAATGGAATCGACTGCGCATGGAAAACACGATTTGAGAACAACTGCGTAGCAGCAGAAAGCCCGTTTGAAAAATATCTCTTTTCCACCGAGGTTGAACGAGCTTTCCATGGCAGCTCAAAACCTCCGACTTCAAAGAGTGAGTGAGCTGTCCCCTGGAGCAAAACAGCTTATCTTGCTCGTTGCGTAATACTTCGGTCATAAAAAATATTGTTGTAACTCCAGCTTGCCTAGTACATCCTTGGTAAGACTTGTACTTCCCAACTGTCCTTGTTCACATGATAAGATTATCAAAGGCAGGCTTCTTGGCAGAAAAAAAGTTTACACATGGTTCCAATTGACAGAAATATGGCTTTACCAAATCCCATGGGGGTGATCTGAGAGGACTGAAGCAATTTTGCATACATGTACATGTCATGGGACTATTCATGACTCTTATCTGGAGGATAGATGGACTGGTTAACCACTTAAAATATCAAACATACATACACTCTAGAATGCCTTGTCATAATGGTTATTGCTGAGGTTGTATAATTTTTTAAGCAGTGAATATTTATTTTGATCCTTATATACACAGGTTGGATGCTGACTGCAGTGTCTTTTTGGGAGAGTCTTCGAGTGCCGAGTGCCGAGATCTGACTATTGCTGTATCTTTGTGGATGCTTTGTGGTTTCATCATGTAGCAGCTAACTTGCAGTTTCTTCAGCACAAAAAGTTGCCTTTCAACCTGGATGGTAATACACTGTAGAATGAGAGTTTGGGAAAATATCTGAAAGAACATAGCCCCTTGCCCCATTTGTAGTGATATGATTGTCATAATGGATACCGCAATCTCTCTCGGGAAATGATGGATTTGAAGGAGGAGGAGGAGGTGGGGCTACCTATGAGTTCCACAAGCTCCGTTTCCAGCCGCGCCCCTCCTAAACCTCTCACCCCATTCCAGTTATTTCTGCACCACAATGGACTGGAGTCGTACCTCAAGTATTTCCCGAATGATTTCACCCTGGGTCATTTCCGGGCCCTCACTGAGGATGATTTGGAAGATGATTACGGAGTGGAGAAGCTCCCGGATAGGATCAAGCTAATGAGAGCTGTGCACAAGGCCAGAGAGGAGTATGATGATAGAGAGAGGGAACTAGATAGACGTTCACATCATGGTGGAGGAGAGTCAGAAGGAGAGGTATGTTGTTTTCATCTTTTCTGATGTTTCATGTACAGTGTAGTTTATAATGAAATCAATTTAGATCTAAGTACATTGTACATGTACACAAATAAGAAAATTGTGAGATGGTACATGTATATATTACTTTTCAAAATGCTATTTACATGCATGCATAATTTGATCATTGGCCTCCCCCAGGCCTTATTATTACATATGGTTGTTACACTGATATTGCTACATACACTGTAACATTGTAACAACCATACACATGTGTAAAAATCTGGCTTTTAAAAAATACTCTTTATGATTTTTCACCCGAAGATGATGACCCCATGTACAACATGGGAAGAATCCAAAGAATAAGAATGATAGAAACTGATCCTCACCAGAGAGAAAAATAAGAAGTGTGTGGAACTCCTCTTTGGTTTCCCATGCCTTGTAAAATACATGTACATGTAGACTGTCAATATTGATATCTAATACTTTCATCTCTCAATTTCAAATGTTCACTTTTATTGAACATGGAAGAGAGATTGTATTACAGTTTAATTACCGGTAATATCAACTTGCAGAATACATGTACATGTACATAAAGTATACTGTTGGGTCTAATTATTCTTTTATATAATACATTATATTTTTCCTGAAATCCTACCAGAATTCATGGCATAGCATTACAGAAATACATGTATCTCCGGCTTACTATTTTAGCAAAGATGTATATTGTATGAGAGATGTACCGGTATATATTCTAACTAGCAGAAGCACGGGCGCTAGCTGTGTTTATGATTAATCACTGTACCGTATATTTGTTACAATAATCAAGTGAATAAATAAAAAAGTCGGGTAAAGTTATTTTTACTAAGAAGTATTTACAACATGGCAGGAAATGGCAGGAAAGTATGCATTTTGACCATAGACGATCCGCCCTTTTGTTGATTTTGCCCCCGCCCCCTTTTAGAATGAAACCTTCTTTTTTTTGCTTGTCAGAGAATTATGGAGGGACCCCCATAACCACCCCCTCCTGAGCGAATTGTCTAGGTCTGACGAAAAAAAAATTCTCGCCACCCCCCCCCCCCCCCCAGGTCTGCCTTTTCCAAAAGTTGACAAACCTGCACTTGTTTTCCCCGCCTTATACCAAATTCTGGATCCGCCCCTGATCATGTGAATATGTCTTATTTATCCAAAGCTTGCATGAGTTCTGAAGAAAATTCCTTTTAATCTTGATGAAAATTGATGATATGGATATAATAATGTTCGAGTAGAATATCCATGCATAGACCTAGAGGGAGCGATTTGATCTTGCCATGTTTCTGTGGTTTATTAATACTCAGAGTAACATCCATAATTAGCGGTACGTCCCCTGTAAAGGATGCAATAATGAGAAAAAATGAATTTGTCATTTTATTTTCAGGGGGATTATGGCCCCCTTATATGGGTCTTGGGAGGACCGACGGATTGACTTCCCCCCTACTACCCCCCCCCTCCAGCTCCCCCCATTCCATTGTCATCCCATCACCCCCAGGGCGAGGGGAGAAGGGATTAATATTATTATACGTATTCATAATCATTATGGACATATTTTCGAAGGAATTTTCTTCTTATCAGATTTTCTGATAAAGTGCCAAATTACCGGTAGCGAACGTCGTGAAACATACACACTAAACTGTGTGTGTGACCATGAAGCTTCAAATGATTTAACTCTATACCTGTATGATGGATGACCTGTACACGTACGTGCGAACGATCTAACACGTGTGTATAATACTGTACTGTACACTGAAGCCATGCGGATATATGGCCATCCTGTTCTTTGGCATAGCTCCCCTTCACAGGGAAAAGTATACATGTATGGGTTGGCTGGGCCTGAAGCTACAAACCCGCTTCATGGGTTGGTGGAATTGTTAGGCCTACTCCCTGCGGAAATTCAATGTTTAAAGGGAAATCCAACCTTAATAGCAAGTTGCTTTGAAAGAAAGAGGAAAAATCAGAGAAGCAGTTTGGTGAAAGTTTAAACGAAATCGGACAAGCAAGAAGAAAGTTATGAATTTTTGAAAGTTGTAATCACTATACATATGGGAATTTCAAATTGGCCGAATAGGTAATGTCACTGTGATGTAGCTGTGGACAACTCCTCCATTCGCTCCAACACATAAAATGACTAAAATGTCACTTTTTTCAAAATGTTTTAATTAGTAGGATCTTTTTCTTTCATGAGGACCTATAACAATATGCTATCTCCAATATATTTTGAGTACTGCCCCGAGGGTAAAGGTGCTTCGGAGAAAACCGCAAATTAATGATAAATTTGTGTACGACAAATGGGAGAGTTGTCCACAAGTATGTCACAATCGACTCACCAAATTGCCAATTTGAGATTCGCATAGATGTAGTGATCTCATTTTTCAAACATCCATAACTTTCTTATTCCTTGCCCGATTTCTTTCAAAATTTCACCATCCTGTTTTTCTTATTTTTCTGCTTTCACACAAATCAACTTATCACCAAGGTTGGATTGCCCTTTAAAAATGAATTTATGAAATATGGACGGGACGTCAGCCCTCAAGAAGTGCCTCCCACCACCCTAAGAACCCTTCCCCACCCGTGGGTACCAAAAGGCGGGGACCGAAAGGGCCAGGGGAGGAGCCTATTTGAACCAAAAAAAGAGCCCGAAATCCTTAGTGTATTATATTATAAGATGATGATGATAATGTATATATGTACAAACATGTATGGTCTACTTGCAGGCTACAATGTACTTGTGTAAAAAGTAAAACCTGATTTCTGTTAATATAACATTATATTATTGATCATTTTGTAATTATGACTTACAGACAGGTACCTGTTCACTTGAGTATTCATGTCAAAGCCTTTGTAGGAAAACACAAATTTTCTACTAAAAGGATGATATGAATCATTGTTTATAGTATTTTAAAGAAACAACAACATTCCAGTATTGTTTTTAGCATACAGAATTTATTTTCTTAACTGTCTATAGATGATTTTGAATAAGAAGGGAGCTGTATTAGATGCTGTAATGAGGAGACAGAAGCTCATAACCCACAGGAGTCATGACCTTATTATCATGTGTTTTCCTTTACCCGTCCACTGAGAATTCATCTTGTGAATGCATCGTAAAGCAAATTAGTCTGGCTGTTAGCATGGTTCAGTAATTTGCTGTATTTCCCTTCCAACGATTATCGGCAATAATACGCCATATAATGAGTATGCATATTCTGCAGATGTTGTCTAATGAACCGGCAGTTATCACACACACAATGCTGCCATGCTTCAGCTAGTAAGAAAACAACAGCAGGATGAAAACAACATTGACTTACATGTGGGTAGCCAATATTTATCCAAATACTGAATGCGGTGGGCTTTGTTTTATTACATTTTTTGATGAGCATGTACATTTTTTCCCCTTCTTTTTTTGGCCAGATGCAAGTGCAGCATGAACGTCATGCAAATGTTAACATGCAAAATGAGCCCGAAAATTTAAGAATTTATCTAAAAGAACTAAAAAAGCTCACTTAACCGTAATCAAGGGCAAATGAGGAAAGGTTCTCTTTAAGTTCTTTTTTTGGGGGTTTTGTTTACATACATGTACATTTTAAAGCCATTGACATTAATGATATTTTTTAATATATTTGTGAAAGCAGATATTTTACGTTGCCCTATTCTTACATGTACATATCCCGTAAAATCAATACTGAAAAGTAAAACAAACAAGGATACAAAACAAAAAGCTTTATTAACCAAAATCATGGTAGTCAACAATGAGTAAAATATGCACTACAAAAGAAAAGTAGAAAAACAACCCAGCAAAGTAAAACAAATGCTTTAAAGGACAAATTATGATACAGAAAAGTCTGTGACTTTGAAAATATTGTTGTGACACATATTTTTTGCAAATTGCAACAATACAATCCGGTATTGCTTGTTTTCTCCTTTGTGATGTAAGAAGTATTTTTTCTGAATGTGACTCTGGTTTTCATGATGTTCTAGTAGAGAGATTTTCTTGGTTTATATGTTGATCACTCTATTTGATTCTACAATATTTTATTGAGAATAGAAATCTCAAAGGGGTACCAGGTTTAGGGTAAACTGCCATTGATACTTGATGATGTACTATCCTACATAAACACTATGTGAAGCCTACAAATGTGGCTGCACTACAGTTGGCCATTACTTCAAATTTTGCTATCGCTGAACTTTCTAGGCTCACAGATAAATGCATTTGTGTTGCTCATGCTCTCACAAGCTGAATATTGTGCATCATGGTGTACATGTCCTCGTATCACAGGCTGTTGCAAATCTAAGGGTCTTTGCTTCTTTTGCGCTTTACATGTTAATATTTTTGCTTTAATAAAAACTAACCCTTTACAGAATTTTAGGATAATTAGGCCTTCATACATGCACAATTTATTTTATGAGCAAAAATATTGTGTTATTTATAAGTGGAGGTGTCGTGGTATAGTGGTTCATTCACTTGACTCTCAATCCAAGGGTTGAGGGTTCGAATCTCAGCCCGGCACTAGCGTCTTTTGGCAAGACATTAATCCACATTTGCCACTCTCCACCCAGGTGTAGTAAATGGGTACCTGGCAGGATTTATTCCTTGAAATGCACTGTGCGCTGATTACGGCTGCCGGAGCTAAAGCCAGGGTAATAATATCCAAAACCCTTTGGAAGCGCATAGGGACGTTATATCATAATGTGATATGCGCTATACAAGAACAGTGGTATAAGTCTCATGTAAGGCTTACATGGTGAAATTATTGTTTTGGGCAACTCCACAGGTTGGTCGACATGGACCTTACAATTTTAAATTTCACTCAGCTACATTGTATGTATCTTTTTTTTGTGCTACATGTACATGATTGCAGCAACTTGCGCAAACATTGGTAAAGCTATCATCAGTGGTTTACTTTAAGAAAACAATAAATGTTATGAAATGGTAAAAATTCATCTGTGTTTACACTTTTTAGTGATATTTTGCCTATAAATTGTGCATTTTTAGATTGCTTTTTTATATCTGAAAGTAAAATATCCAAAGTTTTTCCAGGATTTATGTAAAAATTAAATTTAAAAGTTCCACTGATCATTTTTCAATGGAAAAAAACAAACAAAGAAGAACGTAAGTCCTGCACGTTAGAATGAAACCAAAGCTGCTGCTGTCTTTAATATGGACAAAAGGTAATGTGAGTAACCGTAACATGAGTAACCATTATTCCTGTGAAATCTGCAAAAATGATGGGTCCAGTAATTTTTTGTTGTCACCCGGTGAAGGTCTCCCTAGCATGGTTCTTTGGAAAGGGTAAAATCATTTTTCAAGAAAGCCTCATATTAACACACTTTTCATTTAAGCCCTCTTTGCAATTTATGCATGTCCAAATTATGTAATGTGAGTAACTGACACATTAGTTTACAGTCGCGGCTCTACACTGCAATTAACTGCCCAAAAGCTTTCGCTCCTTCCTGCTTAATTTGCATAAAATAAACAAGTTGTTTACGTAAAACCGCTACCGAAGAGTCTCAGCTAAATTGTGAAATCTCGCCCGAGAAACAACCAAATGAAATGAACTAAACTTCAAATTCCAGAATAAGAGTTGCTCTAACCCATAATTAGTATCACTCGTAGTCAAATCATTTTTTAATTTGTGAAAACTTGGAGAAATGAGGAGCCATATTTTTTTTTTTAAGTCTGAAAATGTAGCATTATTTTTCACATTTGCTCTTATTGCGCAAGATCAAAACTTTCACATATGAAAAATCAAAGTAATTTGAGGGAATCCTCGAAATATCTTTCCATAATCATCCGTCGAACGGTTATGTCGGGAAAAAATCGAAGGCAATGCATTCATGAACCCTCTACCATTCTTCGCGTGTAGTCCCACGTATAGCGGTGCATGCAGGCTGGTTTCAACTCGAGTGTATGCTAAACAGGGGGCGTGTCTTGTCAGTGATTGTTACCGACAAATTTGTTCTCAGCCAATCAGATTGCAAGGATTTCAGTATTTTTCACGTTAAGTCTTCGATTTTTGATGGCAGTTTTACACAAAACTACTAACTGCGCAAACTTGAAACTGCCCAGGGAGTGAGACTGGAGCTTAAAGTTTAGCAATATGTTATTTGTTTGCATATTTATTTCGTCCCAGACTTGTGTCGGGAAAAAAACAAAACCTCATTTCTCGGCCCTCTGAAACAGAAAAATACTCGTATCTCAAAAAATACTCATCCGTTTTCAGTGAAAATTAATATGAAGCATAATATCCTCATTTCCTATCTACTCTGGAATTTTCATGATATTTAAGGCCCGAATGAGGGAGATACGAGAATGTGAATTTTCGAGAATTTCTGCTCCTCGCTCAGCGGAGGGCTTCGATAGCCGTTAGGAATTCAAAAGCTTTGACGACTTTACAAAGACGTTAATTGGGGTGTAGAGCCGCGCCTGTTTAGGCTAGCAGTAATTAGTTTTCCTCTTCAAAGGTTTTGGGTCTATATATAGGTACTCCAATATCTATGCATTGTGTTGAATAAAACTGATTTAGCTGATACCTGTAATGAGAGAATAAGAGCTGAAGATGTACATAACCCACTACCTCTTCAACTGTAACGTGAGTAACCATGGAATTGCCCTTTTCATGTTCATACGCTGTAGTAGGATTACCATGAACTGTACACGTAGATGACTGAATGGGTCCTTTTTGAAAACAACAACTTAAAAAGTAAAATGGCCTCAAACACTAATAATTCTGAATGGAGGAATAAAAATGAGGTGTGTTGAGTGTTTTGTATTTTTTCATCTTTGACTGCTCAGGAAGTATTTTTTTCTTTAACAAACAAATTTATACTTGAGTCTTGTAATGAAAACTGCTTGTACCACTGGAATAATGCATCTACATACACAATAAAGAAAGAAGAAATGAAATCAAATACAGTTATATGAACATTTGAAATTGTATTCTATTTCTAAATTTCTTGATGGTAGTGGAGATAACCTTCCCATCAAATTGAAATGTGTGCTCATCTTTTTTATGCAGTATATGGTGCAAATCTGCCTTGCAGGTGAAATTGGATAGTACAGAGCTCTCACAGGAATGAATTGAAAAGGGTAGCATTTCACTTTTTATGTTCCTTTTCCATCATGGAAATTGAGCGGCTTGGTGTACCATGCTGATAAAAATCTTCAGGGCCTTGTCTTCCATGATGGCTTTTAGATGTATGAAAGCTGATTATTTGTTCCAAATACATGGAATGGAAAATGTAGTTTTATTTATTTTTTGGTCTGGCACAGGCGACAGCCAAATAAAGAGTGAGAGAGAGAGAGAATAATAATTTCAAATGAGACTACATCTAATGGGTGTTAATGACATGATGTCAAGATTGATTAGGGGAAAAATTGTTCAGTAGGATTCCTAAGAAACAATATTTACTTACAAGTTTGTAAAAATGAGTATATTTTGCAGTTCCCAAAGTAAGCAAAGAAAAAGTGATGTAATTTCTAGATCATTTTCCTTGAAACTTTAGTTGATCCTTTGAGGCCCCTAATGTAACAAGATACGGTACATGCCACATACATTTAAGTGTTCAGGACATTGCCTCATCTTGTATGTAAACCTGCACGACCCAGCTCGAGTACGTTTCAAGACTCTTGGAAAAATCAAATACTGGCCAATCGCCTTTCCTGTGAGTTCCTATTGCATTGTTCTTCTTGTTGATTTCTCCCAATCCTCTGTCATTTATCAGAAGAGAGCAAAGAGATGCAGGCTTTCTTTCTCTCAACTCTTATTACATTTTAATGATCTTTCCTGAGTGGTTCCGCTCTCAGGCCTTGATCGATTGAGTTGTTATGGACCCATACAAATTAGGTGTGATGTCTAGGGGAGAAAATTTATGCTGCTGCTCTTGTCCTTCAGTACATAAGGTATATGCTGGTCTCAGGGAGAGAGAGGGAGAGAGGGGGGGGGGGGGAGAGGGAGAGAGGCAGAGAGAGAAAGAAAGAGAGGAGTAAGAGAGAGAAGGAAGATAGAAAAGGAAAGAGAGAAGGGGGAGAGAGAGAGAAGGGAGTGAGAGAGATAGAGAAGGGAGAAAGAGAGAGAGAGAGAAAGTGAAGGGAGAGAAGGAAGAGAGAGAGAGAGAAAGAGAGAGAGAGAGAAGCGAGGGATGGAGGGATCTGGAGGGAAAGAGGAATAGATGGAGGATGTGGATGAACAGCCACTATTTTGCCATCACAAATTATCCAGCCTGCCTACTTGATATGTGGATATCAATTTTCTAAAAGTGAAAAATGTTATGGCCTAAATTTTCAATTTTGTGTGTCCTACACTGCGATTATATTTGTCCTTTTTGAATCCTAGTTAAGTATGGACACCAGCAAATGAAATGTATGAAGAAAAATATGAGACCAAAATATCCATGTGGAATGTTCCCCATGCTGTGTGGTTGTCAGTTTTCACTTGGCTACAATACCATGATGTAGGTACATGTAGGATTGTTACATTGTACTGTACATGCTGGGGGGGGGGGGGGGGGTGGGGGTTTGCACTATCAAGGACAAGTCTACTACTTGTATGGATACTGTGTATTAACATGTAAATCCCACAGTAAGTCTCAATGAAGAAATAAAGGTGTCCTTTTTATCTGCGGATTTAGTAAATCTCACAAATATAAGGAAGAAATGGCAATGAAATTTTATCAAATCCTTAAGCAGATTTGGAACTTGTCTTGAGTTTCAGACTCTAGATTCAGCATAACCTGGGTTAGGGAGTAGACTAGTCATTACCTCCCAGACAAAATGAGCTAACAGTGGCTGCTGGCTGGTCTCCAATTTGTAATTTACCAGGCTATATTCATATTGATTGCATTCCAGCTTACCCTAAATGCTACAGCATATTGCACGTCTACATCATACGTCTACATCACACGTACATGTACATTGTAATGCCAGCATTATACTGATGCAATGGCAAATTTTTTGCTTGACTTATAATTTGGTGCAAATAGAATTATGCAATGTTAAATTAAGCATGCAAGTGCAACGCGTATGTGCTTTATTGATATCTCAGACGCTTTATGAATGAAAGTACTCCAACAGCGGTACAGTGCATGTTTTCATCTTCAGGAATTTTAAAATGATTATGAAATTATTTCTCCTAGCAGTTCTCAGTTTAATGCGATCATGAGGTGAGCATGTTCATGTTTTGAGAAATAAACGTGTAGTTTCCCTTTCCTACCTGAAAGAAAATAATGTACATGTATATGCAGTAGTGAATCCATTTTCATAATTTTGGAAGCTGCAAGTTCATAATAAAACGGTTTCTCTTTTCTTTTCGTCAAAGAAAATATTGTACAAGAGAGGTTGTCCAGGTACACAAAACTTTTGAAAAAAGTACATGTACTCGTGTTTGAACATTTATATATATATTTCAAGTGAATAATGTTTTGTAATATGCAAAATGTATTATGTTCTTGTCCAAAGGAAGTTAGAGGGTTTTTTTGCAGCTTATTACATGTAGATAATGGCACTTGTTCTGATTTGTTCTCTTTGATTTGTTCTTTTTAAAGCAGTTTACTGTGTCACATCTGAACAAGGCTTTACAGGTTTGGTTTACAAAACTCTTGAGTATGGTTGATGCAAGCTTACATGTATATTGAAATGATGAAATATGCACAAAAGCATTACGGTCAGCAATGATGAGTCATGCATGTATGAATGCTCTTTATACATGTATACATTGGATGGTAATGTTTCTCCGGAACGACATAATGGGCTGTCTGGGAGGAGAACTGTGCATAATATTATGCCTTTGATTATGTTTCTCGATGGCATGGATGAATACAGTATACAATGTACAAAGAAGTGGTAATCATTGTTTTGAAACCTTTCAATAACCATCTCTATGTACAATTTACATCTTTAGTGTGTATATACTCTACATAATGGGAATGAAGACTGCAAATGATATTACACTCAAGTGGGTAGAGCATGGATTTGAAAGTGGTGCCACTCCCTTATATTCTTTTCTTGGTAATGCCATGAAATCAAGGCTGATTGCTTTCAAGGTAATACTGTAAACTCACAATGCCATGTAACATTTTATTTTTTGCTGAACGTAGATTCAACAACATGTAATGGATTGTATTGTCTGTTTGGAGCCAGAAGGACGTTAACTCCTATACTTCAACACAGAGTTAACGCCCTTCTGGCTCTCAACAGACGAATTATACTATGAATCTGTATCTACATGTAAGAATAAAAGAACAAGGAAGTATGGGCTAAAACTATTTATTCATACTCCAAGGTGCATGGATTTCAGGCAAATGTCTGAGAAATGAACGAAATGCCAAACAGTTGCATGCATATGGGTATGGGTTATGGGATGCAAGGTTAATATCTTCATTAGATACCTTTCAAGGGGGAATTTACTGAACATCCTAAATCATCTATCCAGCTGTGGTCATGACAACCTACAGGTCACGTTCTGCTAGGAATTGTGTTTTCATAATTCCCCAAAACTGGTACACCTTTAATATCAAGACATTTCAGATGTGTTGCTTATAAAATATCAAGTGCTTCTTGTATAGCAAGTAATATTCAAAGATTTCAATGATATGGCAAAAAAAATTGTACGCAAAATGTTCAATTCAATTCAATTTATTCCACATTCGATAAAAATGACAATGACAGAGTACAATACATTGGAAATATGTAGAAATATTAACAATAAAAACATGAAAATTCAACAATGATGGGTACAATATATACAGTTGAAATAGTTACAAATAAACAGAAAATATCTAAATGTGGAGGGACAAACAAAGGCCAAGGGTTTATCAAAGGTTTGTCCAAAAAAATATATAATACAGAAAATATATTATTTAAAAGAATTACAGACAGTTGATTGTTAGTATTCTGTTACCTATTTCATCATCAATATAATATTTTGTCTTTTTATAGTACTTTAATGAAGGTACAGTAATGCTGTTATTTGAACTGCACAAGATAAAACGTGAAACTTAACAAGGAAAATATTTTCAAAGAAAACTTCAGTCTCTCTCTTTCCTTCTAATTTTCTCTTTCTCTGTTTCCATCCTTGCTCAAATGAGGTTAAAACTCTAAAGGAAAAAAAATCCATGGATATGATATGAGATCTAAAAGAAGATGGGTAAGCCCAAAGCAGAAGGGAAATTGAAATTAAAACAAAACACAAGAGACCGTCTGAATCAACATTTGCCAAGCTGAGAAATGAAAAAGAATGAAAAAAAGAAAACTGAAACAAGATTGCTATTGTTATGTTCATCCTTTTAAAAGAATAGTGACAACATCTCACCGCTCTTGGGCAATTCACAGATGAAAGCGGGTAGGCCGGGTCTTTTGGGACTTTCGTTTCCATGGTAGAGAGAATTCATTTGATATACATGCATGCCTGGATAGACATTGAGATTGGGAATTAGGAATTGTGAAGAAGGAGAGGAAAATAACTTTTGGGGCTAATCTGATGAAAGCTTTACCTCGGGAGGTTTGGTGAGATGAGAATAAGCTGATTGGTGTCACCGATGCAGCGCCAGCAGTGAGTATTATCATCTCTTCTCTTCTTCACAACAACAAGCTATACTTCATCCTAGCAACAGGAGATGGGGTGCAGTGAAGATGGATAGTTACCGACTACTCTTTGATGTCTTTAAAGATACATGTAATGTTAAGTTCTGGTAACGGAATTGCAATTTGAGATTTATAAACTGACATATATTCAAAACACATGTTTATCATGCAGTAATTTGGTTGTTCGGATGAGTAAACTTGCAACTACATGTAATTTGTCATCTCTTTTCTTCTTCACAACAAGCTATGCTTCATACTAGCAACAGATGGTGTGCAGTGAAAATGGATTAGTTACCGACTGCTCTTTGATGTCTTTAAAGATACATGTAATGTTAAGTTTTGGTAATGGAATTGCAATTTGAGATGTATATTAACTGAGTTATTCTAAACACATGTTTATCATGCAGTACATGTAGTTTGGTTGTTCGGATGTACATGTAAACTCATAACTAATTGACATAAACTTGCTGGCAATCAACTTCGCAAAAACAACCTGTTCTATTGCTCAACACAAGGTGTGCACGACCAACACAATTTTCTCATCTTTCTCTACGCATTAATCAGCAAAATGTGTTATACACTTTTAACTGAATTTGTTCAGGGTATATCATATATTCAAAGTCAGTTTGGATAGAATCAGTGAAATTTCCCTCTCTGTCATTATTCCGATTACCTTTAGAGCCACAATGCTTTTGAAGGAGCAGCTTTTCAAAGGATGAAAAACTTTATGAGATATACATATATTCAACATAATCCTGATGATCACAGCAATTATGGATGCTTCATTCATCAGTCTAAAATAATCACCAACAAGTAATACGGTTGCTCTTAGAATGTACTAATTTTGGTGGTCATCTCTTCATGTTTTGGTTGTTGACACCTTTTGCACATGATGGTCTGCAAGCATTTTCATACATGTACATGTACATGTATATGTAAGAACAGAAAATTTTACTATCAACTTCTTTATCAAGTCCATTTTTTTAAAATTTGAAATCTGGAAATTTATTATATTGTTCCCGTATTTCATTTCACTCTATAATAATGGCATAAAATCAAAGATGCATACAAGTCATATTTTTATTTACATCAGGGCTATTTCCAAACCTACTTTCCCTAGAAAAACAACTCTTATTCTGCTTCATTAATTTGACTGATGATATCGTAGAAACATTGATGTAAGATCCATCTGGGAATTTCAGTTGTAAGGATCAGCTTGTACATGTACGTAAATATCGAAGGGCTTTAGATTTAGCTGCTTTCTAGCTTCAGATTTCCTTCCGACTACCGTTGTCATATTATTCGCTTACAGCCAGAATGGTATTAACCCATATCTTATAACATAGAGTTAATGCCTTTCTGTCTCTAAGCAGATGATAATGATGTATTAAGCCTGTCACCGTCTCCATCAAGGCAGCCAAATTCTATGAATAAATTTCCAATCATTTCGGAGTTGTTTTCCTCTCATCTAATCAATCTTTCCTAAACTTGTCTGCCATATTTTTAAGCTGCTTTCTTGGCATTATTATTAAGAAAGACCCATCAGTCTTTCTTCAATCCTTATCCTGAAAAGCAGATAAAACAGAAGAAAAAAATGCATAATACCTACATGTATGTACATGTGTAGATACATGTAATGCATTGAAATATACATTTACACTTTTTGTTCAAAGAAGGTCTTGAGGATAAAAAAAAGCAAGTTTCTATAATAATAAAAAAGAATAGTCTTCTTATCAGGTCTTATATCCCTAAGTAGGCGTGTTAGTAAGAAATGAGATTAGAACGGTGGGGTGTGGTGGTTTAGGGGAGATCCACCTTCTTGTAAAATAGATTCCTGTTATGTTGCAATTTCTTGTGTATTTTTGTGGATTATTATAATGCATTTCAGGGATATTGAACAAACATACTTACCACACACAATAATTTCTAGGAAATACTGCCTATATGATTAAAATTGCTTCGAATTAGACAAGCTGTACTACATTACTTCCTCCTTGTTCTGTGGAAGCGTCGTCATAGATAATTGACGAGGGAAAAGGAATATACCGGTAAAGATAATCAAGGTAATACTAAAAATTATTAATTCTGAGAAACTGAGGAATCACAAATTCATTTTGTAAGATTACTTTTGGTTGAGGGTGTTGTTTTGTGTTGATGGTAATCTCTAGAGAAACTGGGAACATCTTGAATTTGTAAGGTTAGAATGTTTCCATTATCATTAAATACTGTACGAGCTGAAATTTTCGCGTACAGGTATTTTCGCGAATTGCTACTCGTCGGACATTTTCGCGTGTTAATTTCGTGGTTGCTGGGGAGGGTCAAATCATTACTTCAAGTTGAAAAAACACACACACACAAATAAACGGTTTCATGAACTACTCAATGGTTTCAACCGAAAAAGAAAACTAGTAAACTTAACATTATACCTTGTACTTGCGAAAAGAAAACATACAATCTAAACCTAAGAAAATATAATGTATCCAATTCGCGCTGGACTCGGAAGCACTTGATACATTTGCGATGCAAGTCTACAGTATGTACAGTGAGCTGATACGACCTATAAACAACAATAACAACACATTCTCATTGCAAGAGCGAGGCACTGGCGATCAAAGGTAGCACTCTTCATGCTCAGCGAAAATAATTTTAAGACTTTTGGTCAACAAAACAAACTTGTTATTAGTAGGTCTAGGCCTAGATCTAGATCTATATTCAAGTTGGATCTAAGTGTCTGCGACATAAAAACACACTGCTGAAGTCAATCATTGAAATACAGTCAAACCTGTCTATAGCGGCCACCGAAGGGAAACGGAAAAAGTGGCCGCTATAGACAGGTGGCCGCTATAGACAGGTCGGCGGCCATTTTTAATTTTTGCACATACATGTACACGCAAAAACATCACTTGTAGTTGTACATGCATCCATATATATCACTTTAATAAGAAAACAAGCTATAGTCTAGATCTACAGATTTGACGTATAATAGCATGTCATTGTCATATGATATATAAAATGCCAAAATAATGTGCTTTGTTGTCAATAAATGAGAAAAACAATAGATATACGAGCAATCTGTGTAAAATGAATTTTCCCTCAAATTACCACGTACGTACCGCCCGCGGTAGACTGCTGTTCTTGATTTTTATAGTCTAAAAACGATGTCTTATCATGCTATTGCTTCCTGCCAAAAAATTACAATAATGAGTTTATCTTTTGAATAAAAATAAAATCAATTTTCATTCAATAAATATTTGCCTTTTGAATGTTTTAAAAGAAGTTTTAACTGTTTTTGAGAACAGGCGATAGAAGTGCTTGCTTGATTCATCGAAAGTGCGAAGGTCGACAATGGATCGCCGGTGGACGAGTTTTCCTGCTGTTTTTCAGCAGGACAATCTCGTACATGAAATCATTATTATTGATCCTTAAAAAATAATAGTTGGGTAGTAATTTATTATTTTCACTTTCTAAAAAAAAAATCCCTCCTTTTAATATTTTTTTCGAAAGCTTTAACCCTTTAATTTTTTTTTAATAAATCTTTTAAAAAATAAAAATTAATATTGAAGTGTACGAGCCTGTGCTATTGCGCTATGGCGATCGCTATCAATGCCGACCGTGATAGCTCAAGAGAACAATACAGGTGCAGGGGATTGCAGCTAGATGGTGCGAAGATTACGTAAACGAACAATACTAGTGCTTAATTCTTACTAAAAAGACTTTTAATCTCTAATTAGTAGGCAATGTGGTAAAACTTTTAGATCTTCTTGGCCATTGTAGAATCTATTCACAACGTTATGCCTATGGCAAAACTACTTTTTGTGCATGAAGCTACGGCTCGACTCGATATTGGTGGCCGCTATACGCGGTCAGATATTGACCAAGGGATACATAATGGGTGGCCGCTGGCCGCGTTAGGCAGGTGATCGCTATATGCAGGGTCTACAACACAGTAATTTCCTGCGGGGGGGGTTTTTGGTGGCCGCTATAGACAGGTGGCCGCTAAGACAGGTTTGACTGTACATTGTAAATCTTTTTTTTTTCCAATGGAAAATAATCTTGAGATTTTTTTTTTGTGTGTGTGTGAGTGGGGGGGGGGGGAGTTTGGGGTTGCTATCGATTGTGTAAAATTTTGATTAAAAAAATAAAATCTTGGTACAGTAAGCCTAATACATTGCCCTGTCTAGTTTGAAAACAAGGCATCATGACATAGATCTAGACCTTGGCCTACCTATTATTTTTTTTTATTACTCATAAAGGGATAAAAAATTTTTGTTTGTTTGTCTAGGACTAAATGTCCTTTGGGTGGAAAGTGGGTAAGGGTCAACACGTGATCATGCCGGTTCACCGCACTATGCGCTTGCATTTTTGCCTGCGGAGCTGCGCTGCATGTCCTAGTATTGATCGTAGGCACAAAAATAAAGATGAGATGAATGCATGATCCATCCATGCATTCTCCTACGATCTTCGCACTCTCCGCATTGGCGTGTGTATACGTATAAAGACGCATGGCAAGCATGTGTGTGTATGAAGACGCATTTCAAGCACAAGGTGAGGCCGCATGCAGATATCTATGCCTTGCTAAATCTGCGTGGCTTTTTCATCTCTCTTTTTTTCCACTTATGTTTTCGCATATTTTTGTTTTTGTGCGCTTTTATATTCGCGTGTTGTTATTTTCGCGGTTCAAAGGCGACTCGCGAAATTCGCGAAAATAAAAGCTGTATGAACCAGCATGAAATGAATGTTGTGTATTTTGTAAACTATTGATTTGATTTGGAAATAGTCATAATATTTCTACAGATACAGGTAACATTCTCTTTACCCACCAAACCTCAGTTACTTGATGTTCACTTCTTTACTGAATCATACAGGACTTGTAAATGTAAGTAGAACTATTTCTCATTGATTTAATATTAACCACTGTAATCTCTCTTCTTTGAAGGCCTGTCTTTGTAGGGGAAGAGAATGGTAGAACTCTTTTTAATTATTTTTTTTTGAAGGTTAGAGGTTTTTGATCCATATTTAAAAAAAAATTAATCATAACGTTACCTTGCAAGTTTGGGTATGGATATACATGTACACAAATACATGCACATGTTTATCCGTACAATTCCATTATATACATGAAATATTAATGTGATACTTGTTGTAATTTATTCATGAAGATAAAATAAAAATCAAAACTATACCCTTTGCAGAGCACAGTCGATATGGCACTTTTACAGCCTTGCGCCACTGACGTCAGTGCCCACACAAGAACAAGTATTAAAGCAACGCGTGCGAGCAGGTCTATATGTACATGTAAGTGTATCAAGACAAGTCACTACAACCAAAAATATTCAATTTTATATCTAATGGCTGATATATTAGTACTTAAAGCAAATTTCTAGCCCCTTCATATTCAGAGGGAAGTGCGGACTATTATGTTAGGCTTGCAAAAGAGACATGCCCACATTTAACTTCTAAAGGCTTGTTCACATATGACGCAATAAACCACCATGTTTTTTTATTGTGTAAATGGATGGCAGTTGGGGCAAGTAGAAAGTGTCTACAAGTAACAAAGTTTGCTAAGTACTCACTTAGAGCTGTTATAAAATACGGAAATGTAAGGCACACTCTGCTTTTTAAAAAATTCTTTGTAGTCCTTTAACTGGACATAATTTGGACATTTCCTTTAAAATCCTTGGATCCCACCTGTATATAGTCATTATAATATTTCTTTAAGTATTTTGGAGATAGTGAGAAGGCCTTCCTGTTTACCTTTGTCAAAGTAGTCATCCATCTTGGATTGAGAGCAACATGTGCTGTTATGACAGCTAAAGGTCATTTTAATCATACATGTAGGCCAAATACATGTAATACAATGCTAGCCTTATAAACAACAAAAGTATTGTCCTAGAGGCTCCCTGCTTAATAGTAATTACTCAGAGCTCTTTAGCTGAGGTTAGTTATACATGTAGGGACACTGATTTTTTCTGCGATCATGGAAAACGGACGGAATTCACGGAAATGACCATTTGAAATGGAAAATGCAATTTTGAATGGAAAGTCGCGGAAAACCCCTTTCACCTCAAAATTTTTCATTTTTTCAAGCATAAAATCGTAAAACTTACACTATTCTTGTGATTCATTATGCAGTGAAAAAATATCAGGCCTAAAATCATGGTTAATAACTCTGAATACTTAGCGATATTTGTTAGATTCTTTGGAGACAGGGCGCTGCCATTTTGTTTCGCTGGAGCAATGGAGATTGTGACACAAAAAATGGTACAATAGGAGCAGCGATTCCTTATTATGTAAGCTAGGCGCATACTCATGCGGCCGAGAGGGAAGTAAGGCGAGATTGCCGTACACAGCCAGCACATTTTTAGTAAAGAGGCTGGCATGTGCGCCTAGTATTACATAGACGTAATACTAGGCACGCACACGCCAGCAGCGGGCGCTGAGAGCGGCGAGATTGTACACACGCTGTTATACAGTTCGAAAAAGGGGCTGGCGTGTGCGCCTAACATCGATCGATCGCTGATAGGACATGCATGACAGCCGGCCAAGACTGAAATGTTTTCGTCGACGTCGGTACGGTATGTACGACGATCGAATCTATGCATCATGATTTGATTGATCATTGTTGATTTGTTGGTTTTTCATGTAAGATTCCTTTTTGAGCCAGTCATGATTGTGAAATGCAAGTCGACTGACTCTGTAATGTTAGAACCTTTAATAGAACATTTGTACCCTTCAAGTTCATGTTTGTATGCATATCCTATGTAAACAGAATTTTAGTTTTTTGATGTGTACAAAGTCTATGGCAAAACGGAATTTACGTTTTTTAGCCCATCTGAAACGGAATTCCAGATTTTCTGAAACGTGTACAGTGTCCCTATACATGTAATTGCATACTGTCAAAAACAACATGATTTCAGAAGCAGAGAAAGCAAGTTGTGTGTACATATATTTCACCATAGTTTGTTGAAATAAAATATATGTGTACTGTACAGTTAGAATGCACACCAACACACTACCTTTTGAGATTGTCGTTCTGCTTCATGTGGCCAACAGTACACTGTACATTATGATAGCAATAGAACTACTTGTATACTGTATCTTTACATGTATAAACAACAATAATCTTTGCCCTGTCTATTAGTGCAATGACACATCAAGATTCTACAACACATTTGATTGCTTTGAGATCTATGTAAATTGATTCAGATCTTGTGATCTTATCCAAATGGTAATACAAAGTCCCTAATATGATTTTGACATACATAAGAACATGATTTTGGCTTCTGAAAACATAATTTGAAGAGAATTCTGTTACCAGGCTCACTTATTATGTTAATACACTGTATTTTTTCTTCTTAAATCTTATGAATTTCCTATTTTTGTTTGTACATGTAAATAAACCTCACCCATCTTTCAGTTGTATGAAGTAAGAGCAAATGAAATTTGATTTTAAGTTTTTTTTTTTTTTTTTTTTTTTGGGGGGGGGGGGGAGGTGGGTTGGTGGATGAGAGGTACAACTTCTGCTTTTCGATTTGGAAATATCTTTCTCTTTTCTGAATATACATGTAATGTAATCCATCATTTTGTATTTTCAGTATTGGGTTATATTTTCAGGTCTATATTGTTGTTGTTATATTATGGCACCTTTGACACAAAATGGTCCTGTGTGCCAGTCACTGTAAAAATCAGACGTCACATTGGTCGTAAGGTGTGGTCAAAAGATAGTCCTTTATGAACCTATGTAGATTTAAACTAAGTCTTCAAAATCCACAAACAAGAGAGTGAAGTTACTAAAGACTTTCTGGTTCAATAACAATATTTACAAATTCTGGTATTTACTTACAAGTATTTCCTACTGATTAATGCCACTATCTTTAATAAATGATATTATGTGTGAAAGATTGTGTTTATCTTTAAATATGTTTGTAAGTGTCATCTGTTCTGCTGTAAATTTTAATCTATTCAGAAAAGTACTCCTACTGTTCTTATATTTAACACAATCAAGCAAAAAATGAGAGACATCCTCAACCACATTACATTCAGTGCACAGACCATCTGAAACTTTACCAATCTTATGTAAATAACCTTTAAGATTGTTGAATAAACCTAATCGAAGTCTGTTAATCATAATTTCTTGCCATCTTGGTATATTGCAACAAATATTATTAAAAGATACATATGGTTTAATTACTTTATAACTAGAGTATTTTGATTTACACCATTGAACCTGCCAGGCTCTTTTCAGTGCATCATTCAATATATGCTTAGAATCTGAAACATTTAAAGGAAGAATTACATTAATTTTATCTTTATCAGTAGCATGTTTGGCAAGATGATCAGCTAACTCATTTCCCAGAATACCACAATGACCTGGGATTCATACAAACACTACTGTACTTCCTAAATTTTGGATATTCAATAAAGCATATCGAATATCACACACTAATTTATTAGAAGGATTAAACTGGGAAATAGCTTGAAAGGCACTCAAACAATCAACAAACATAACAAGCATGTAAAGGTTGATATTCTTCAATCCATTCCAAGGCTAAGAGAATGGCAAAAAGTTCCGCAGAATAAATAGAAGTGTTATCGTTCAATCTGACAGATTTAAAATACTTAAAGAATGGAATATACAAGCTGCAACCTACAACTGTACTTTATTGGTACTAGGATTGAGCGACCCATCAGTGTATGAACTGATTGACCCCATTTAGTGAAAATCAGATCTTTCACTAGGAGGCATTTTTCATTTATATCAACAACTAATTGGGTTAAATCAAGTGCTTCAACACAAATGTTAGGAACATTATAGAACCAATATGGAAAAGGATTATGGAGTGGAAAAATACTTGAAATATCCCGAGTCCATTTAGCATCGAAATGAGAGTGCTGCAAACTCTTCTCCCATTTATCAGCAAAATAATATTTCTGCCAACAATCTTGATGCAATTTTTTATTCGGATGAGATACATGTAAGTCTATATTTCTGTGATGCCTCTTTTGTGTCCTCCACTGAATATCAGTTTACATCATGAACGTGTTGAGAGGAGAGCCAGACTGATGGATGTCAGCTCCTTCCTTTCTCATTCTCTCCTAAAAAGCATCTCTTCATATTGACCCATTACCATGGCAACCATGACAGGGACGTCTCATTGGAATTCTCCCTCGTACCAACTTTGTAAGTTGTCCTGCGTGTGAATAATCAGCAATATGTATGCAATGCGGTTGTAATCTAAAGAAGGGGATAGGATGTTAGGTGCAATTTGTAATGTAAGTGCCATTTGACCGATGTTGTGTAAGACAAGGCAGATTAGATGCTAGATCGCATTATGGGAAATTGCGTTATGGTGGGCGAGGTATTTGTTTATAAAGGTTTAGCCGTGTTATGCAAACGACATCGCTGTTTTTTGTTGCATAATGGAACTTCTTGAAGTCTGTGGCTATTTCACTGGAAGAGGACATCCATTCAAACAAAGGTAGCCCCTTTTTCCATTTTGAAATGTACATCTATATTGTGTGTGCAGGGGGGGGGGGGGGGAATAATCATTGTATTCTGGATTTTTTTGTCATAGATTGATCTATCTCTTTAATCTGCTAATTGTTATTTTTATTTACATTTTAGGAAATGCAAATTTCAACATTTTCTTTTTTACTTGGAAATCAGTAGAAATTTCCTCCAGGCAAACACGTTAATAAGACATACATGTAATCTTTAGTTCTGGTAGGAAATATTAAAGAAATTGGAATGAAACTTGGCTAACATGGCCTTACATACATTTTTTTTGTTCCATGTGTATTGGAAGACGTCATGTGCCAGGAAATTGATGTTTCATCTATGAATTATGTTTATTTGAGTTTAAATATCTCAGAGGAACCCCAAAATTGAGGCTAAAGTTCATCGCTGTCCGCGCCGAAGCATGACGCATTGCAATCTTACAGAGGTTCAATGCACAAAATGTGATATGAAACATGACATGTATCAGAGAAATCAATGTAAACCTCTTGCCAAACTCTTCTTGAATGAATGCCATTTACAACTGAAATTGTAATTGGACACAAATATTTCCAGTTCTGTATACTGTATAAGCTGTTATTTTCGCGAGGGTGTAATTTTTGCGAATTTCGCGAGTTGATGTTGGGATGCGAATCAACAGCTCGCGAAAATATCGCCACTTGATTATACGACTGCACTAATTTGCCCCGCAAAAAAGTACATTTATCACCTTAGCCCATGCGATGTATATATGCTACCTCTGAATAAAAATATACATGAATTCTACTACATAAAAGTTGGTCAAACACTTCAGTATCAAGTTTATTCTAGCTCAAAGCTAAAATCTCGTGCCTCCATTCATCATCCAGTAAAAGACATTTATAATTTTGATATGATTTGTATGCCTCCGCTCATCGAAGGTGGTGCCGGAGGCATGATGTTTTCGCTGTCCGTCCGTCCATCCGTCCGTCCCGCTTTCTCATTCTAGCGATAACTCAAGAACCACATGAGGTATGAGCTTCAAACTTGGTGCTAGTATGTATCACCATAGGAAGACAATCTGATTAGATTTTGGGGTACGTAGGTGAAAGGTCAAGGTCACAGAGGCCAATTTCTGAAATTTCAGGTGGTGTTAGCCTGTTCTAGCATAACTCTCAAGAACCATTTGAGGTATGAACTTTAAACTCGGTGCTAGTATGTATCACCATAGGAAGATGATCTGATCAGATTTTGGGGTATGTAGGTCAAAGGTCAAAGGCCAGTTCTGAAATTTCAGGTGTTTGATTTGATTTGATCTGATCTGATTTGATATTTACATATAAATGAAGAAAAGCATTGGTTGGTAAAAGGGCACATTTGGAACAAAGGAGTCGTACAAGTTCTCCATTCACTGAATGTTGTAGCACGGACCGCCATTTTCTGTGTTAGCCTCGGTCTAGCGATAACTCAAGAACCATTTGAGTTATGAACTTCAAACTATCACCATAGGAAGATGATCTGATTAGATTTGGGGGTACGTAGGTCAAACGGCAAAGGTCATAGAGGTCAATTCTAAAATTGCAGGTTTTAGCCTTAATGTGATACTGTAGACGCTGTTATTTTCGCGCAATTAACTTTTCGCTCTGAGCGACCCCAAAACATATTCGCGGGTTCTTAATTTCGCGCTGCACAATTACACGCTCGTATGTACACCCACTCCATTTATTAATTTACACACACGCAGTCCATTCAAATGCATACGGCATGCGCAACTACACACACGCGCTCAAAAATGAGTTGGACACAGACATAGTAATGTGCTGAAGCGCGCAATTCAACCCACATAGGAAATCAGGCTAATATTTTTGCGAGTTCTAGAATTCGCGCCCGCCGAAAATAGCGCGAAATCCGCGAAAATTAATGTACCACAAATATTTCTGCATTTACAGTATCTCGAACCATTTGATCCATTAACTTCAAACTTACAATGTAGAACTAGTACGCATTACCATAATGAGACAAACTGGCTTTTTTTTTTGTTTAATTGGATTCCTCTTGCAATAATTTAGTTTTTGTGTCAAATTATTGAATTTCTCTGAATATTATTTCTTCTCAAAGATGTATAGTCATATGACTAATTTTGCGATCGCGAATGTAATATATTTGTGAACAGGTCTATTGTTGATGCATTATGATTTTATGAGCTATTGCCCTTATAGCTCTCAGCAGATGATATTGATGACACAAATTTTATTTCCATCATAATGATTATTGTGGATATTGATTGATATTAAGGATAATGAACAAATCATGCATGATGGCACTATATTATTTCTGGTTTGTCGTTATAAAGTGTTTCACAAGACTAACTATTCAGGGAAAGAAGAAAAGGAGTGCTGAGACACTGCTTTTGATAATGCCTTTAAATTTTTTTTCTTTCAATGAGGGAATACATGATTTGATGAGCTCAATGTCTGTCTAGACCATCAGTGCCATGCTGCCCTCTATCTGTATAGGAAGGAACATTTTGTACAATGCTGAACCATCACAGAACCCAAACCTACCATTTAGCTTGTAGACAGTATATTGATCCAATCCTGTAAAGAATATGATGACTGCCCTCATGAGGCAGTATGTATAAATGGAGAGAGAGAGAGAGAGATTTAATAATACCAGATGTTTGCTAAAGAATATTGTAAAATATAAATATACTGGTATATAAAATACATGTCTCCCTTTCCTTGGTCGTTGATATGAAGGATAGATCTATTTTATTGATGGTGTTGAGTTAAAAGGTGTCCAGTATGTATCAAGGTATAATTTTGCCACTTTTGTTTAAACCAACTTGAAGTGGACTTAATGAATTAATTGCTTGATGTCATTTTAATTGGAAAATCTTGTGACATGTATGAATTGTACACGAAAAGAGACACTCTTAGGGGGTGTTGCAAGAAAATTGCAATCAATTGCAAATCCCTGAAATCAGTCGCAAGTCTTGCAATTGATTGCAAGTTCCATTTAAAATACATGTATCATATTTGCAATCGATTGCAAGTTTCTTGCAACACCCCATTTGATATATACTTGGCTAAGAGGACAGAAAGGCTGCAGAAAATTATGTCTGCATACATGTACAGTGTAGTGAAGATAAAATAGAGAAAATAAGCGGGAAGTTATATCCGGCTGGGTGCACTGTGCAGTCATAGGAAAAAGTAAGCCGGAAAGAATTCCCGACCCTTGAATAGCCTTATAGCTATAAAAGCAGTAGGTATTTCATCTTGTGAATAGGCGTACAAATCTCTCTGTTATGCACTTCCTCTCCTTATACCCAGAGCCTGGAGTCAAGGCTAAGTGTCTTTTCATGTTCAGTTCCAGGTATGCTTTGATCCATTGGACAAAGCTATCATTGATCTATCTTCCACAAAGAAGGCAGAAATACATGTATGCCTTTTTCTGCCAGCCGGAAACCTTAAATCCTCTTGATGAGGATTGAACTGGGAATGTTTGATGCTGTCTTCCGCTGAAGAAGATCTATCTATCATTGCCTTTTTCTTCCTACTTTTTTTTTGTATATATACTTTGTTACATACTTTACTTTTCATTTGCTTGGTAGTGCCTGTTTAATGAATGTATGTCCACGTCTTGTTTCCATGTAGAATTGCCCAAATGATCTCTACATGCTGCAATTAGAGGTACATGTACAGATTCTACTTGGCTTTTGAAAATACTTCCTGAAAAATCAACTAAAATGTTTATTGAAGGCAGTCTCATGGAATCCCTTTGAATTATATCTCTAGTTTTGATGATATCTATGAGTTTAGAGTTTATGAATATAAAAGAAATAGAAATCTTATATTTTGATAACAGACTGATGTATCATGTACCGTTAAATGGGGTTGAATAGGAACGGAAAATTGATAATTGTTTTTAGTGGTTTTTTAATCACCAGGAATGATACAGACCCTTTACTTTTCCTTTATTCATAGAAAGTAACAATGAATAGAGTCTGCTCCATTATTACAAAAAATATTCTTGGAAAAAAAAAATTGTTCCTTTTCATAGCAGTGTCTTGATTTTCCATTGCTTGAATCTCATCATATGCCTGTTGTAACTCTTATGAAAGGCTCTTACATATATGTATGTTGTCAAATTGATAGAACCTGTATCATTTGGCTGACTGTATTATGTGTGCCTGAAATGTAAACATGGTCTTGGTCAAGATTCAAGATTGGCTTTTGATTGGCTTCTGATTAGCAATGTTATCCTGTTATTTTTTTTGTCTAATGAATTTCTATGAAAATGATGTGTAGGAAATCATGACAATCATAACCGCAAGTGTGTCACAATCGACTCACCAAATTGATATTCGTATAGATGTTGTGATGTCATTTTTCAAACATCCATAACTTTCTTATTTTCTGCTTTCACACAAATCATCTTATTCCCAAGATTGGATTGCCCTTTAAAGTTTTGAAATTACAAGTCCATTCATATGGTCTGAAACTACAAGATAATCTAAAGTTTTGAAACTACAAGTTTACATGTAGCTCCCTCCCTCCGTGTGAACCTGACTAATGACAATGTCTTCAAAAGCATGAAAGTGATGAAACAGACCCTCAGGACGACTAATGATCTGATTATGAAAATCATCTTGTTTTGAATAATGAAAATGAAGGTGTCCTTAGCACAAAACAGATAGTTCATGACTGTCATTAGCACCCAGCTTATGCCAGAAGTGCCACTTGAAAGTCATTTCGGGAGTAACTAGGGATATTCTAAGAAAACTGGAGGCTTCTTCTTGAGAATGTAGCTTTATCTTAACAATTTATTATTTTCCACCATGTCAGGATTCAAAGTCTACATGTGTATGTTTTTACCTTAAAAAGTACAAAATGTGTATATTTTTTCAGAAAAATTATATTCATTCTTACCTCAGCTCTGTTGTGATGCTAATTGAGTGTGGAATCAATTATAATTGTACGCACATCTGACATACTATACATGTATGTCTCCAAACTAGTCCCCATTCCGTCTGTTTAAAGCCAGAAGGGTGTATGTGGTAATGTCCTTCTGTCTTTCAGCAGACGTTATTTTCAGATAATTCAAATGAAAAATTAGTACGGTAATTAGTCCTATGTAATGAATCGCGATTGTTGAGCTGTGTTGGCGTTAATTTGTTATTCCTTCGGGCTGATTTCTTCGTAATTGGCAACTTATTTTCACAGGAAATGAGGGACAGTGTGACTTTGAGTTGCACTGTTTCTTTGCCAGGTTTCGATAGACATTGTATGATGAGGCAATTGTAGCATTATAGTCTCCATCTACACATACATGTAGCTATCCCTGATAATCTACAATATAATTTAATGAAATCAATTGAAAAATATTTGAAAATATATTCTCCTGTCATTCACAGTTTCATCATTGTGAAATGTTCTGGTATGCTGGTCCTAAACATAAATTCGGAAATCCAGTTTTATTGGTTTTTAGTTCAATATTTGTTGGTCAATGTTCACTCCAAATCGCAACTCATCTTGCAATTTTATGTTGTTACAGATATGCATGTAAATACGTGAAGTGTCTGCCAAAGAGGGTTAAATTAATTGTGAGCATAAATTCGTGATTAAATGCCTTATTTATTTGCATAAGTTGAAGAACATCCATAAAGTAACATAAATTAAAGGCAATGACAATGACAGTGATATTTTATTTCTTGAACGGCCCCTCATGGGGGCATGGAAGAAATACAATCATATTCAAATAAGGTGTATAAGGCAATATTTGGCATAAACCCGTGTGAAAAAAAGAGAAGAAGGAAAAAAAATACAGGGAAGAGAAAAAGAAGAGAAGAGAGAGAGAGAGAGAGAAATATATACACAGCCCTGGAAAAAATTATTAGACCAAGCTTCTGTAATAAGGGTACCATAATATTCATACAAAAATAAAACAAATGATTTGTCTTTGTATGTCATTGAATGAATACCAAATTCCAGCAATTACTGTATACCTTGCTTTTATGTAATTTTATTTCCTTCTTGCTTGGTCTAATACATTTTTCCATGGCTGTATATACATGTATATATTATACCGGCTATATAAGTGCGTATACAGTACCATTATTCAACTACATAATATTAAAGACAGATTCACATGCAATGGCAGCTTGATAAATATACACAAAAATAAAACATATCTACTGCTTTTCTTTCACTACAGAAATATTAGGCAGGAATCCATTGATTAGTAAATTACAGTAACTGCAGTTGGTTTTGCTCTATATTTAAAAATCTCAATAGTAAATAGTTGACTGTGGAGAAAAGTAGGGCAGGGCTTTGGTGGTTGAATTAACCCAAATTAGCACAAAACATTTGGTAGTTAGTGGAGGTCAAAACAAGCATGTCAACACTTTGTAGATGAATAAAGTTTTATGTCTGTGATGTAATAGGGCAATAATCACAGCCATTATCTCATTACACATCAAGCCTCGAGGCACACATTAGCAGAGAGGTTGAGGGCGATATTAAGAGGAAATGCATTCTAGGATGTGATTAGGAGAACCGGTGCATGTAGCTTTAAAGTTCACTTCCATTCGCCTATGGTGGTAACCAGTAAGCAAGGCAGTCGGGCTACTGGTATGCGCCAGTGGTGGTGCAGCAGCGGGGAGTGTTGGTTACCCTTATTATGTTCTGCGGAGGACTGGCAGTAAGGAACACACAGTGAAACGGACGGGGATTGTATTTGACTGATGTCAGTCAGTCAATCAGTTTGCAGACTGCTTGCATGTTGAGTGGGAGTGGGTTGTGTGGGATTAGGTTACATCTATTCAGACTTCAGCTGGTAGTGGCAAGCAGTGGGTTTTCATTCTGTCTGGGGCCCTGCAACCATCCAGGCAGGATATTTGTTAACCTTGACTGATGCTGATGTCCTGTGTAGCTGTCATGACTTTGTTTTCGCATAGTAGAGGGGGAAAATATTTGCCCTGGATCTGAGATCGCATAAGAGGCTGGCTGTTATGGCATCACTGTCTACCAATGTGATATGATATTGTCTGTGGTTTAATATTACATCAAGCTATTGCAACAAGACAACTGTGATTTGAAATTGCATTGTGCAGGACTGTTAGCCTGTTTCAAGCACACTTTTTGTGACAGCCTTTGTTTTGTTATTTTTTTTAGATACAGCCATCATCATCTTGTTTTTGCACAGCCGTCAAACTAATTGTGAATGTTAATTCTTCTCTTTGCTGATTTTCATTTGCAAGGGGAATGCGTTATCCAAACTAACGAGTTAACTTGTCCCAAGTCTTCAAAACATGACATTAATGAAACATCGTCTTGTGGTGACCTAGCGCCCATGAGGGGCATCCTTTGGCAGTAATCAATCCCACGTAGGCGGAGATCCTAGCTGTCTTCTTGTTTTTATATTCCACATATAAATGAACAGCTGTAGGAGAAGTGTTATTTTAATGTCTTTATGACGTAAGTCTGCTCTTTTGAAGAAACTCTGCCAGAAGGCGCTTAGTCCGTTGGGAAGGGACTTGACGCCCCTCCATCAGAGTGCCAAGTGTCATCTCAGGAGTAGGAGGAGAGGACATACAGTGTATGTGTGTGTGTGTGTGCATCATATTCTCTCAATCTATGGTATCCCATGGATGACGATGATGTAGCTAGCATGCTTCCTACCATGTGTTTCATACATTGTGTCCTGCTGACTTAGAGACAGACGTATAAGACATGTCATCTCTCATGCATCTCTTAAATCCATCGCAGTCTGGCTTGTTTCCTTAATTTGAAGGAAGGCCAGAACATATATTATTATATATTTGACGAGAGAGAAAAGCACTGCTTAAGTGCTTTGTATCATTGTCACTTCAATACACATGAATTTTAAGCAAGATGATGTCCAATTTGGAATGTGATGTCGTCATGTCTTTGGTCCAGCGTCGACCGCGGGCTCGAGCCCCGTGTCACATCAACATTGTGGTAAGTGACAGACTTTTCACGTGTGGTGCCTCTTTAAGCAGTTATGGTACAGATAATGTTGGTATCTGCTCGGCTCATGCAGAAATTAAGCTTATTCTAAATCAGTTGAAAAGTGACAATATTTTAGTGAAGTGAATAATGATTGGATATTCACATCTTGCAATAATTATTCTCATGGTTATGGAAAACAGCAATATAAACTTCAGTATTATTTTTTGTTATGGCTTATCAGCAATTTATGTATTTCTCGTGTGTAGTGTGTACAGTATTTATTTTCATATGAAGATTAATGGAATGATGAAAAAGAGATGGATACTACTTTATTACTGCTATTTGTAACCAATTTTATATCATTAATTTTCATAATATTGCACAGCAGCAGTCTATTGTTATAATGTATTTTTGTAAGCACCGAACCCAGTTTATACATGTATGTACACTTGTACATGTATCTCCCCTGCACACAATATCAGCTAATTAAAGGTCAGCATTAGGTCTCTGACGTCATATTTTGGGGTCATGAATTCCTTTTAACCTGGTTCTCTTGTATTCTTACTCACACTTTTTAAATGCAAGAAGAAAAGAAAATTTACAATTTTGGTTGGTACAAAGCATTGTGAATAGAAAGCTCAAAGCGAAGGTGTAGCCTTTGTGCATCAAAGTCTTAATAAAGGAAAAGACACTTTTCTTGTTAGCTATCCATTAAAAATACAAAATAGTTATGGAGGTCTTTACCTAGGCATCAGTTGTGTCATTGGCAAGAACATTTGTGACTACTCTGATGCTCAGAAACATTTATGAACCTTTTTAGTTTTATGTGAACAAATAGATTTTTACAATTTTTTTTTGGTATGAGAAAAAGAAAAATAGGACTCCTGAGAAATGTAAATACACCATTGTAGACAAGGTCAAATAAACATCATAATCCAAGTGATAAAAAGGAAACAGGGTGCCAAACATGTATATGGCTTTGGACTCTGTAGCCTGGCATGAAGTATTGAATTGCCATGAAAATTTGGCTCACACCAACTTGATGTAGGTGTACTTGAATCAAAACATTCAACTTTTTTTTTCTATTTGGACGAGGATGATGTGTGAATAGAAGGTTAATGTATGATCACTTAATTTTGGATCAGTTGCTCCTTTCTTTAGCATACACATGTTTTTTTAATTTGAGGTGATTTTATTTCTGATGAATGTACCCTTTGGATCTTGAACACAATATCTTCAGATATCATGCCGTGTTATAAAAACAAATATGAATGAAGCTCATATTGTCTGTTGAGAGCCAGAAAGGCATTGACGTCCTTCTGGGTCTTAGCAGATGGCATACAGATCATTAAAGCACCTAGAAACTAACTTCAGTTATTAAAAGAAAGAAATTCAACATAAAGAGTTGATTTATGGAAACGGAAAATTAATTGTATAGGCAATGAGAATTAGGTGGCTCATAAATTTTGTTTTGAATGCTTGAAGTGTATCAGATCAGCTGTATGAAGAGAAATAGGTAACCTATTCCACAGAGAAACAGCTGCTGTTGCATAAATGCTTCCCCTTCCAGTCTCCTTTAGATCGGTTGTATTTACTTCTAGAGTATAAGTGGAAGGCTGCTCTAGACATTTATTTTTATTTTGAAACATGAACATATTTTATACTCTTGCACAGTTTTTTCAGGGCAGACAGTTTATTGCAATACAAATACATTTATACTTATTTTTCCAAGGGCTCTTTAGAAATACCTTTCAGAGGTATTGAGATTCATTGGTGCATAGTAATATCATGTCAAATGCACATTACTCTTGCATGGCAAGTGACCAGCATGAGTGCAATTTCATTCGCCGACTGCATATTTTCCTCTGATTTTCTCCCCAATTGATCGGGAATGAGCGAGATAGCCATGACCTCCTTCTCTGCAGAGCTTCTCTTGGTATAGATAAAGCTTTCTCTGCAACCAATGACCATCTTTTCCTCCGCATCGATCATTTCTACTTTATTGTCCTCACATCCTGCCTCCTCTCTTCCCTTTTTTCTTTCATATCATTTTTCACTATTCTCTCTCCTCCTGAAATCTTCCTAATGCTGCATCTCCTTTTCTCTCTTCTCTCATCCTCTTCTTCCCCTTTCTTTCTTCCATCTTTTCTTGAGTATTTTTCATGATTATCAGCTCTCGTTTTCCCATCATTTTTGTTCCTATCATCTCTCCTCCCTGTACCTCACTCCTCTCTCTTTCTTTCTGTTTCTTTCTCTTGCTCTTTGCCCCTCTTTTTTTCTCTGTGTACATTATGAAATAAGTAAAAAACATGAAAACAAAGTGTCAGATTTCACAAATTCACATGGAAGTAAGAAAGTAATATTCACATTTTTTTTAAAGGCCAGATGTGTAAAAATTCTTCCTATGTGGTGCATCATTAAGGAAAGAGATTTCGATGAATGTTATGAAAGTTATATACCTTTATAATCAGTAGGTTCAATGCACATACATGTAGGACTTCTATTTTTGTAATTCAAGCACTTTCGATAAAAGCCTGCGCAAGATCTGCCTATACTTTTTAAACCACTCCATGAACTGCTTATGAAATCGGGTTGATGCTTTTTTTCCTTGTTAAATACTTTAGTGTTTGACAAGCTTGTGAACAGCTATTCGATTAGAAGGATCACATTGCAGGACACATGGACAAACATGTGTGTTTTCAGAGTAAATAGTCATCGTTTTCACTGTCTCTATACTTGTAGGTGATTTTGTTCCATACCAGTAAAATTTGCTGCTCCCAGAAAAATTTGTTGTGATGTGATTATTTAAAAAAAAAATTTTTTTAATTATTATTTTTTATTTTTATTTATTTATTTTCTTTTTGGGGGGAGGGGGTTTAAGTCATAGATATGGGAGAACTTGTCAATAAAATTCATTGGAAAAGGTCTTGAGGGGTTTAAGTCATAGATATAGGAGAACTAGTCAATAAAATTCATTGGAAAATATCTTGATGTAGACTGCAAAATGTATTTCTGCCATATGCGCACTTGTGATTAAAAATTATTTGATCGCTGAACATATTTCAGAGCAAATGAATAACTTTATTCGAAATTTCCACAAACTTATCTTGTGAGAACAGTGAGCATAGTGTGTAAGCACAGTATCCACGCTGACAACTTTTTAATAATTTTTTTATTCATTTTGGTGTAAGCTCTCTCTTATCTCTCTTGCAAAAGTAGTCCTATACATAATGATGTTCACACTTGAAAATTCTTTACTACTGTAAATCCAGAAACTTTGAATTTAAATTTAATCTTCGCGAATCTCGCGAGTGGTTTAGACCCGCAAAAGTTTCATGGTGCAAAATTATTGAATTGCAACGGACACAACACCGAATTTTTGCAATTAGCGTAAGTTTCTTGCTGTGAAAATGGCTGTTTAGAAATTGTGAAAATTTCATGTAACAAACGTTTCTGGTTTTACAGTTCTTTTTGTAAATTTGAAAGCAATACATGTACATGGTATAATGAAATGTAAAGGAAAAAAATGAAAGTTAGACAAAAATGCGTCCAAAAGATCCCCATAATTATTAAAGACCCACATCATTTAATGGATGCCCTTTCTTTTGGACAACCTTCTTTTTTTTTTTTTGGGGGGGGGGGGACATCCGATTTGAAATCCGAGCTTAAAGCCTTGTACTCTTCCCTTAACATAAGTAAATAACCTACACTTTTTTAATACAATGTAACTACATGTGTGCCCCTTCTCCTATACAATCATCATACATGTACATGATGTGTTTCTTTAAATTCAAAGTTTCCTTAAATACAAGTCTTTCTCTCTTGTGAAAAGGCTGATAATTTCTATGATGCATTGCAGCTTAAGCAGAGATAGCTGAATAACACCGAAGTTGCTGCTGACAGAAGTTATCATGTTATCTTCCATCCGTGCCAAGGATGGCAGCCTGGCTTCACTCTTGAGGCAAACTGCACGTAACACAATAATGTTCTCTAGCTATCAGTGACATACCTGCAGGTGATGACCAATTTCTTCTGATGTATCCAGAAACAAAGTGAGAGAAGGAAAGTAGACCTAATGCAGATTTGCCGTAATATTGATGCGTTTCTGAGCTTTGAAAGAATTGCATTTTTCCAGGAGGTGTCGGTTGCATAGAGAGTGACTCTGTGGATTTTAAATAAAGGTGTAGCAGGGTTGTATTGCTAGAGGCAGTTAAGTTGAGAGAAAAGAGAATTCTTCACTCCAAATGAGAGGTTTGACTGCACAGAATTTGAAGGTGCGATTGATTTCATCTTCCTTTTCTGGCTGAACTCTCAAGGGCGTTGCATTTGTAGAACATTAAACAAGTTTACAGCAAGGAAAACAGATATCTTACACTGTGTTATTTGAATGTCTCACATACATTTCTATTGCATATCAAAGTTTGATTGCATACAGGACTTTATCTTTTTTATACCTCTTTCGTTATCAATCTTTAGTCATTTTCCATTTTGGAAAAAGTTTTACAAAGTTTGATTTCATTGCTGCAATTGTTTTATTTTCAATGACATGGTTTGTGATACAATAACCATACAAACAAACAGTCTCAATTACACTCCCCTTCTACAAACATATGTGAACCAAGATCAATCATGTCTAAACCACAGACTGTTTGTATAGTATGAGAAGTAGCATACCTCCAGTGTAACTCATATTTATACTGACAGACAAGATAATCATGAACTTACCACTGCTGTGGTCTACACCTGCCAGCTCCTGTGATAGATTTATCATAAATGTAGATTGAAATTCAAAGATGATATTTAATGATAAAAATAATAATATGTCTTGTTTACCCAGGGTAGCCTCATCGTTATATCGTCATTATATACTCTTCTCCCTGGGGGCCCTGAAATCATATCATTACTCCGGCTAAAGACGAGCAACTATGATATAAGGCGCTCAAGCATTCAGGGAAATTCTTTCTGCGGGTACCCAGTTACCTCACCTGGGTGGAGTGTGGCCTTCTCCAGTGTATGAATTTTACATAAATCTTCCAGAGATGTAGTATAAATCACACAATCAGGTTGTTGAGGGCAGAGTATTGGGATCTCTTAAACCTTTATTTTTCATAACTTTTTATGTAAAATTATTTATTTTCTAAATGCGATTTTTGTCAGATATCACCAGATTAGCAAGTATATATGTACAAGGGTGAATAACCGACGACCTAACAAGAATTTACACTTTCCAGTTCAAAGGCATGTTGTTTAGTTCAGTATTTTTGTGGTTATCTCCAATTTTTTTCCACCCAAATTATGAAAATCCTTCTAAAGATTAGTCACTGGCAGAATGCCATTCTCTCCTTGTGGACATATACCCAGGGTTGTGTGTTGTAGGACAAGCGGTTACAGAATTTCCCTCATCGCATTTTGTTACGAATTACTCATAACAACCAGGGGACACTCTGTCACTTACGCACTCAATGAAAAGAGAGAAAAAAGGCAGGAAAAAGATTTTTAGGGGCAGAAAGAGTACCCCTGTGATATGAGACCATCAGAGGGGCATCGCTCTGGATTATTTAACCACACTTTGGCATAGGAGTAGAAAGCTGAAGGGGTACAGCTAAAGGTAAGAGTTCTTAATAGTTGATCATTCTTGTATAATACAACATAAGGCATTATGTAATAGTTAATTGCCAATTAATTTAGGAAAATGTCGAGAGAAATCTGGAGCATTTCAGATTTTGGGCATCAACTTATAGAAAGTGCATGTACATGTACATGTATTGTAAACAAGTTTGTAGTTTTAATACAGTTTAGACTAACCAGAATCCTGAATTTGTACACATGCTAATCCATTGTTCATAATTTTAGTCGTGTTTAGTTTAGTTAAATGAGCAAAAAGGAAATTGGAAGCAAATAGGAAGATTTCATATTATTCTTTTATCAAAAGATACATGTACAAGGAATTTTGATGTTCCATCCATGATTTCTAATGAATTTCAGTGTAAATATCTTAAAGGAACGCCTAAATATGGCATCACGTAAATCTGTCTTTGCAATACATTATCACTTAGATAACTTACATGTATGATCGGAGACTCTATAAGATCCAAATTACCTTGTTAATGATTACTTTAAAGGAATTGTCTTTTACATTCATGTGTATATGTTATTATTAGTAGAGATTGACCTTCCTGCCTTTTAAATAGGAAGTGGTTGCAGTTAAATATGAATTTATAAGGTTGTTTTAAAAGAACATGATGCACAAAACAAAAAGTGGAGAAACCTTCAAATTATAAGCAATTTGTTCATTCAAGATATTTGTCTTACAATTGTTTACATACAGAATTCTGCTGCTAACTTGCATTGTTGTAATAGTTAATTTATAGGCATACACAATTATTTTTTCATCTTCGCTATGTTGTAGGAATATATCTGTAACAACTCCTTGATAAATATGGCATACATGTATATAAATTATACTGCTTTGGTAGACTTTGTTCTTCTGTTTATTCCTACATGTTATATTTCCCCCTATTTGGGGACAGTAATAATGAGTCAGCTTGTGTAGATTGATTAAGGGTCAATATTGTGTATCTCGTATCTCATGTCATAGGTAACACTATCTCTATTCCAACTCCTTGCTGATATTAGGAGGATAGAATTTGATCTTTGTAACTCAACGAAGAAGATGGTGAATCAGGGTCTAAGTTTCCAACCCTTGAGGTCTTGGTTAATAAGATTGGAAGGGATGCACAGTCAGGGATGCAGCCCTCGCTTCCCATCTAATGCTGCAGTGGTCCAATGTACCGTACATGTAAATGTAAGATGCTCTTAAAGGTTCTACACAGTGTTAGTGAAGGTCAAGGATTCAGTGAAAATTGTTACTCTCTGTTCATCTCGATGTGCTCTGACCAAATTGAAAATCAGTATTCTTCAACTAGCATTGAAATCTATCATAGGACAAGATACATGTGTAAGTAGGAGCTATTTGTACATTTGTATGAATGACTGGAAAAAATATTTTTTTGTTATTTCTTTGAGATTTATCACTTTATCACTTTATAACTTTTGATAGAACATTTTTGAATTTTAAGTTGTGAAAGACTGATAACCATGAGATATTCATGATTTAAGAGAATCGGCCATAATTTAATTTGTGACAGATAAATCCTAAAAATTCACAACTCAACACATAATTTCTCGAAAATGCAAGCATACCGGTATTCGAGTGAACTTGTAAAGGATTGTGTTCTACCTATACATGTATGTAAGATTATCCAAAAAATGAGAACATTCAGGTGTATTACTATTTTAACCTTGTCAAATTTTACTACCTCTGTACATTTCCTTTAAAGGTTAGATTAATGATTAATCTTCACATTGTCAGTATGGATTGATAGATTATACTGTGGCTTCTGGTAGAGTAACCCGAGTATACCATGCCAAATTTTCCCCCTTGTGGAATTTTTGATTAAACTGAGGCTGGAGTAAAGTCATTATTATTCATTTGACTTGTATTTTCCTTTTCATTGGGGTGGAGAAAGTATTATCACACTTCTATTATATAATTATGATTTGAATAAATGTTGTGAGGTAATACATGTAGCTCTGCACTGAACAAGTTTGTTCATACATGTAGATGACAAATAGGTTGTATTTAATTAGGAAAGGCAGAGCTTTAGATGGTACTTCATCTCTGGATCTTTATTTGTATGTTAATGAGAAGAGCCCTTGGTATCTAAATTGATATGTTGATGAGTTCTCTTCAAGAATAATGAATACTGATAGGTAGGACTGTGACAAGAAGCATTATAACAGCTGTAGGGCACATCTTCACAGTGATGCGCTGTCACGCTTGTCCTACTTATGACCTCCGTCCCTGGCTGGGTAGGCCAGTTGGAAATGTACCCCGATGAGAAATTCATTAACGTTAAACAAAATGCCTAAGTTTAGAGCTGCTGTTTGGAAATGTTCTTGTTAGATGGCAATAATTGTTTCAAGCCCGCGTGAACCCTTGTCATTTTTAGTAAGTCGTTGTTTTGTTAACTTAAAAGTTTTGCTAACTTACATGTAAGGTTTAGAAATATCAAGTCCTGTATGAACGTAGCTATTGGCTCTTTTCAGTTGATATTTGTTGGGGGGGGGGGTATAGCTTGAAATATATGGGAGTAGAGAAATGATATACATGTAGCTCTGGAAAGCACTTAAAAGGTTTGTTGGTCTTGATCTTTCTAGGATACAAAGAATGGGGCCTAAATTAAAATGCTTTGGTCACAAATCAGAGCGGCCGCTGGAATTTAGGCATCGCTCAGCGATGTTTTTGAGAAGTCAAAACTGGAAAAAATCGGGGGAGCTTCTCTGCGTGGCATCCGGGCAGTGACCGACTGATGACCCACCGATTCCCGGGTGGCTGCCGCTCGGCAACCTTTAGTCTAGCAGCTTCGATTTTTGACCTAAATTGCTCGAAGGTGACCGCTCGATTAGAACGGTGCATGGGCGGCGACCGCTGATTTCCCGTCGATCGCTTGTCGATTTTTGGTAAAAACTGGAGGAAATTGGGGGAGCTTCTCCGCGCCACGTCCGGATAGTGACCGACTAATGACCCATCAATTCCCGGGTGGCGACCGCTTGGCAGCCTTCGATTTCTTCTTTTTACCTAAATTGCTCGATGGCGACCGCTCGATTAGGACGGTGCCTGTTCGGTCGCCGAGCGTATTTTGGGCGGCGAATGAAAAGTGGGCAGGCGCCGCCAGAATTTTAACTTCGCTCTAAAACTTCAGCAGCGACCGAGCGATGCCCTAAAAAGCGGTTTGTCCCCGGGCGAAATTGGCTAAAAACTCGCCGCCCGTCTGCTGAGCAGGCTAATTTTCGGGGTTGTGACCATAGCTTAAACCATAAAGTTGTATAACAGGGAGTATGAAATCTATGATGAATATCCAAGGGCCCTTTGTTTTGTGGAAGATTGGCAGGACTGACATGAATTACATCACAGTCTTGCAATGTGCATTACTGAGATTGTTCCATTATCAATTAACCTAATCATATGACATTAGCTACCTGTCTGTCGCAATGCCTTCTATTAGCTTCGTTTGTTATGCCCTGCATGCACCGAACCAACATGTACATCATGTGAAGAGGCCTTAGGAGGATGAATTCATGTTGAAATATGACAAAATAATATTCAATCTTCTGCTAAACACATGTATTGCATCATGACAATGCAATATGCATTTGTATATTGTTCAATTGTTTATCAATTTACATTATATGAAGTTTTTTAAGAGAGTGTTGAAAACTTATCACTCTGATAAGTGTGTCTAATAATTGTAAACAATTTACATTGTAAAGCGCATTGAGAGGGCCAATGGTGCCGAAATGCGCTATAGAAGAATGTATTATTATTATTATTGCAATGTATATGGCAATGGCTCCATGTCTTTCACATTTCCATTAGGTGCTTTTGTTTATATGGCTTGGACCAAATCAACATACAATTCATAGCAGTAGACTTTAATAAGTCAGTTACATGTACATCTGGTTTAGAGGCCATGGGGGATTAGATGTAGATGTTTGTCAAAATAATTTAACTTCAGAAACATTAGGCCGCCTATATTGCTACTTTCCCTTCTGCTGCTACATGTACATGCACACACATAGATTTTTACACTCTTTTTCACTGATGCTTACTTGTAATGTATGTATGACCTGCGGTACAAAATTGATTTCCTTCATTGTATACCCCTATTCATAATGTATTTCTAAATGTATTATACAGATGATATTGGCATACATGTAAGTACCCACTGGATGTATTCTAGTTCAATTTTTAGATACATGAGTTATTATTCCTCATTTATTAGAGACCCATTTCTCAGAAGTGAGTTATTAGTCCTTGGGTTCCATTGCACTTTTTGATGTATAGCTTCTGGATTGAATTATATTCTTCACTCAACAACTTTCATGCTCTTTGCAAATGCAATTCTTCTCATGCCTTTTATGATGATTTAAAGGGTGCTGAATTCCATCAAATGAATTTTTATTTTCAACACATGATCAAGATAACATTTATTGACTTTACCCTTTCTCATAAAAAGCAGTACTTAGGTCCGTAAAGATGTAAATAAAAAAAAAATAGTATTTATTTATTTAAAATCATATATTTCATAAGTATACATGTTCAATTTCAGATATAATTCACTTCAAATCCTAATCTATGTTTTAAACTTCTTCTGACTGCCGAATACAGACATACATGTATGATGAAATGAATCAGCAGTACTTGTGGGGCAGCGATGTCCAATCGTAACCGTTATGGGAATTATGAGGGGATAAATGGAAAATTCCTGCACGGGATAGGGTTTATCCTCTTTAATTCACTCACTTGCACTTTTAGACCTAGCTCAATACCCTGATCCCTCAACAACCCCCTACGTATTGGGTTCCTCCAGTTTGAAAATCATATGAATCATGGCGTTTAGCTGTACTGGCCTGGCGTTTAGCTGTACTGGCCTGGCATTTAAGTTTGGAAAGACAGTTGGAAAAAAATGCCAATCATAGGCTATCTTTGAAAGGATGAAATAATAATCAATAACTGAACACAAATTGTAATTCAATAAAGGAGTTTCACATGTTGTTCTACATGAATGCTTTGCCACAGGTAACTGTCTATACAATGGGACATTATTATCATATTACCTTGAAATTCAATCTGATGTGGTGGACCCGGTGGTGGTGGTGGTGGTGGTGGTGGTGATGTTCATGATTATAAAATGTGAACCCAACAAAATTAAGCTGATTATTTGATTGTATACATTTACTAATCTGACATTTATGTTCTAATATGAAGTCTGAGCTTAGTTAGGTGGCATTCTGTCTTGCAGATGTACCCCTTGTACTTAAAGATATTGACTATTCCCTTTGAGTTGCCCCGAGCTGAACTCTTAAGGCTCGGCGCTTCCATCTTTCGGCAGAATGGATTCCACTTAGCGGCATCCGACATGCATTGAGTAGTTCATTTCTTCTGCACCTGTCCTTCTCTCCATGCTGCATGTAAATGGAAGGAGGCTTATGCCTCCACACATGATAAATGTACTCAATGGATGCATCCTCACGCTAGCTATGTTCTCAAAATCAAAGTTCCAGAAGTTTTATTTTGCGAACAGAATCTTCTCAAGAATATCATAGTGAAGTGATGAGGGGAAGTTTCTGTACTAGTGATGGTGAATTTTATGCTTAATAAGAATATTGTATTATGAATTCTTGTAGGAATGTTCGAGAGTGATGATGTACCATATAGATGCCCATTTTTGTGATGTCAGAAACATACTAGTGAACTGGCACATTAACTTGTTGAATATTAATCCCTCAGGAAGAACAGCACTGAAGCTGATGAGGCTTTCCTGGGTATAGAAAATTATTATTATTATTATTATTATTATCTCTATTCCAAGATATCATGTAGCTTAGGCTGCTTGGACTGCTGGGGATTATGGAAAATGCCTGTTATATCAAAATCAAGTCATATCCATTAAGATGACAGATTCCACATCAGGGTGATTCCATACAGAGTATCCCGTACGACATATGGCATTTATATCCATATATTTCATTTCGAAATTAAAAATCTATTGATATGGCCAATAATGATTCTTTCTGGTATATACATGTATACTATTAGCCAGGGTCATATCAAGAGATTTTTCATTCATGGATGAAACATATTGATAAATGTCAAATTTTGTGGGGGACAATCTGCACAGCTAGAATGGCCCATATCAGTGACCAGTGAGCAGGAATATTCTTCCTTTTAATTTTTTTTCTAGAGGAACAATGCGAACAATAAAGGATCTTCTTCACATGTATTACCTCTCCTTGTAAAATTGTTTTCAAGAAGATATAGGATCTGTAATGTGAACACAGCTAATGAGTCATGTCATGCAGAGTAACATGAGTTCTCCTCTCTCCATCTCTCCATCTCTCCATGTTTACCGCCTTCTGTTCTCCTTTGTGGAGTAGAGTGCCCCTAACCTGAAGTCCATGCAAACAATGTTCTTTTATTATCCTCAGTATTCTCATATTCAGTACCAGGTCACATCTGTTGTTGTGATGATTTGGACAAAGTTACACATGTACATTTATATTGTACATCTACACATGACACAAGAAAGTTGTAATGCAAATATGAATTAAGTGCATACTGACGTACTTGTTCATGTATCAGCCAATTACGTACAAATGGAACTCGTTATACCATTAGTGACGTCGGCACATGTGTACGCAATACAAAGAAAATTGAGAACTAAATTTACTTAAGTGTGGTCAAGAAAATAATAAATTCATCTTTGACGTAATACCAATTTACCTGAGGAACCCCAGGATAAGAATTTTGAAAAAGGGTTGTCAGTGGTAGTGGGCCGATTGCCTGCAGACCTACATTATAGTTGTTGACTCATTTCCCTAGGCATATAGTCCTATGCTACATGTACCTCCCCTATCTGCAGCCCCATATATATAATGCTGTGTTTGTCTTTATGGTACACATGAGGCATCCTTTATGTCACTCTGATATATCAGGTGTGGCATTGACAGGATTGATAACGGTGTCTGGTAAACAATCCTGTCTTTCAAACAATAACCTATCTCTAATTACATGCTGCAGGGGCAAAGAAGGGAGCGTTTCGTGAAAATGGCTCGTAGGCAGTTTCCTCAGGGATAAGTCACTGTCTTGTCCATCTCTTTGTAATTTATCATTTAAATGAATACACCCACATGTATCAGAGGGAATGAGGTGTCAAATTGAATTGTATAATAAGTGTACTACAGTACTTTCACAAATTAAACCTTTGCGCTTTTATAAAAATTTTCATCATCCGCCTTCTATTCCAATTTAAGATAAGTAAGGTGCTAGACAACAGATGGTATTCAGCATCTTCTCTTGAGAGAGGTTTATGCTTACATCTGGAAAATAAGACATGGAAATCGATTTAAAGCAATACTATTATGTTTTTCTTTGAAAAGTGCCAAGAGAAGAAGGATGAGAGAAAGAGAAGGGGAGAAATGATGGAAAGAGAGAGAGAGAGATGAGAGAAGGTGAGAGAGAGATGAACAAATCAGTGTCAAAAGAGACAAAAAGATGCTCACATACAGAGACAGGAAGGTGGAATAAAGAACATGTATGTGATAGAAAAGGCTAATGTAGAGCTGGAAAAGGAGTTGATGATGCATTCTGTATCTTCATCTAATGGATGCTCTTGGAAACATTACTGCCGGAAATTCATACATCATGAAAACATGAAAACAAATTTTTACAGAGATGGAACTGACTGAGTGCTAGCCTTTATGCCAGTGGGCATACAAATATCCTGCAATTATGATCTTCATTTTATATTCTTTATAGATTCAAAAGAGAGGAATATCATAATTGTCAGCATTGAGAGTGTAAAAGTGTGCATGCATCTCAATCAGAACTCTGTCTGCCCCCTTGCCCATCTTGCTCAACCCTTAAATTTTAATTGAATAGATTAATCTTAAAGAGGCTGTCCCACCGCTTCATTTGACTTTAATGACTAAGCCAATCATCCAGACCTAAAGCTTGTTCTGATGGTTGGCCCACTTCAGATGGACACACTAATACATCATCCAACCTGTGACACATTCATTGAATACGAAGGGGTCTATAAACTAAAAACATAATGTAATATTATGTTAAACTATGATAAAGCTTTAATGTACATGTAGGACATTATGATTCACATAAATATCTTAAATTTTTTTACCCCCAGAATATTTGCATACAATTCATTGCATTAATTTAATGGGGGAAAAAACCCAACATGATATTCAGTCATGTTTATGAATACAAATGTTTGCATTTTAGTGCTCGCAACATGTATTGTCACTGTTTGAATTATACATGCAAAATTTAATATTGGTTAAGACATGATGTAATTTATTCAAATAGACATATAGTGCAATATACCTGATCAGCTGACCTCATTTGACAACATCTGTATCAATGTTCATAGGAAATGTCTTTATCTTAATCATATCTCCTATAACTCATATCTCTCGGCATTGAGTTTATCTCGCTTTTGCTCTCAGCGTTTGATGCTTGCCCTCAGTGCATGTGTACATTCTGTGTAAACAAGGACAAAGGAAACATGTTTTCTGCCATGTGTGTCTCACTTCCACTCTATGCATGTGTTTGAACACGTGTTCCTTCTGGGATTCTCTTGACATCATTTTGTACTTTGAGCCCCTCCCCTCAAATAAAAAACACTTTGATTAAAATGATTAGAATAATTATCAAAGAAGAAAATTATTAAAAAATATGAAAAAGGACTTAAGCCATACGTTATGTGAAAACCTACAGTAAGTAAGATTAATTTACATGTACCAGGCATTTATTTTTCAGCAATATATATTTATTTGCATGTTGTTAGAATTCTCAGTTTGTCACTACAAACACCAGACAAAGTTGTTGTACATGTACATGTATTACTCTGTCCTGTACAGGGGTATGTGGTGAATTGGGCTCAAGTATGTGGAGTTGTGGTATTTAGTTGGTAGTTTCTAAAACTTTCTACAGTATCAGTGACACATTGAACACATTGAAAAAAAAAAATCATATTAAGGCTGAAGCTAACACATGATTATAATCTTTTAATGATGGGGGAAACCTAAATCCATAATATACATGTATATTCAATTCAGTATCTTATTTCTTATCTATATGTAATGTTAGAAGCTATCATAAAGACTTGACACTGGAGTTGGTAATTTCCATTCTCGACCAACATTTTATGGGGTTTGGTTTTGATATGTAGTGTAGTCTTCAAGACGTACTGTGTATGTCTTGAAGAAATCACTTTCAATTTCATTCATCAATGTCACAGTTTCTCATGAAACAGAAATTAATAAATGTCAAGATGCTGTAAGCAGTCAAGCAGAGTGGTTCTGAGGCAAAATTTATTATAATGAGCAAAACATTTAAAGAGACATACCCCATACATGTATAATGTTATTCAAAAATAAATGATGTAAAGGCAAACGACTGATATGCCTTTATTTCTTGTTCGACTGACAAATACACCATCAATTTTGTAAGATGATGATTTCACAAAGTTTTTAAAATTGAATTTGAAGGGAAATCCAACCTTAATGGCAAGTTGCTCTGAATGAAAGAGGAAAAAATCAGAAGCAGATTGGTGAAAGTTTGAACAAAATTGGACAAGCAATAAGAAAGTTATGATTTTTTTAAATTTGTAATCACTGTACATACATGTATGGGAATTTCAAATTGGCCGGATAGGTAATGTCCCTGTGATGTAGTTGTGGACAACTCCCCCATTTGCTCCAACACACAAAATGACTAAAATGTCATTTTTCAAAATGTATTACTCAGTAGGCTCTCTTTCTTTCATGAGGACCTATAATAAAATGCAAATCTTCAATATATTTTGAGTACTGCCCCAAGGGTAAAGGCGCTTCAAATTAAATGATAATTGTAGAGTTGTCCACAAGTATGTCACAATCGACTCACCGAATTGCCAATTTGAGATTCGCATCTATAGATGTACATGTACATGTAGTGGTCTCATTTTTCAAACATCCATAACTTTCTTATTCCTTGTCCGATTTCTTTCAAACTTTCACAATCCTGTTTTTCTGCTTTCATACAAATCAACTTGTTACCAAGGTTGGATCTTATCACGCAATAAAGGAAAATGATTGATTTACACCTGGGAATGGCCAGGATGTGATAATAGGGGTACCATGGGAAGTATACATGTATGGCATCTGCTAATGATGGAAGGTGACAATTAATTGAGTTATCAGCTCTTGTCAGCATTAATTAAGAGACTGGGAAGGTGAAAGAAGGAATAATTATTCTTTGCAAATCATTCACTCAACCTATTCACATGTCCAAGCTATATTACAAATAAGCTGTCGAGAAATATAATACTAAGAAATATATGATTGAGCACAATTTTGAGCACAATTATAAGCACAGTTATGGAGCAAAGTTTTAGTGTTTGCATAAATTTTCATGAAGCAGTTAAAGCTGTTTCCAGTCTGAAACTGCACTGTTTTATTTGAATACATAATTAGATGAGTATAGAGACATGAAAACATCCATATTGTCACCCAGATCCATTTTATAGAGAACCAGGCTGTACAGTGTATAGAGACTGCTCAAGGGAGACAAGAAAAGTGGTCTTTATGAACGGGTGAACTTTATTTACAGGTTACTTCAATATAAAATTCAGTGAGAAACACTATTCACATGGTGGCCTCTATGCACAGGTGGTTGTTAAAGCAGGTTTGACTGTATTATGTAATACACACCAGTAATTTATTTCACATCTTCAGCTGACAGCATTGTACAGATACTAGGGGTGGATCGAGGATTCTTTGAAAATAGGGGAGGGGATGTATCATTATAGTTAAGTAGGATTTATTTGGCTGAAGAGGGAGGGGTACATGTATATGGAGCCCCCTTTTTCTTTCCTGTTGATTTTCTTCACATACAGTAATGAAATATGTCAGCAGTCAACCTATATTTCTGTTTGAATATATTTTGGGGGATAACATTTGTAGAATATTTTGAAGATGTCAATGAGATAATCTGCATATATATTTGAAGATTAAACTTATTAATAGAGGATACTTGTTTTATATGATTATTTATTTCAGCTTTATGCATTCCTATTGTTTCCCTACTACAGAATGTAAGTATCTCTTTGCTTATGAATCCTCGGATGGTTCAGAATTTATAGAATTACTGATCCATTCTTAAACCTATAAATGAATTTTCCAGGTATTTGGCACTGATTGAGAACACATGATAATTGATTGTCCTCTCTATTATTCTTTTGTTGTAGTCTGATTGTGAAGACTGTGACAGACTGACCTTAGATGCTCAGAGCCCCAAACCAAAGAGTGCTGGATTCGCAACATCCTTACCTCGAGGTTTCAAACTAGCCCGCCCTCTCTCCATCGACGAGAGTCGCTATGTCAGGCGTGGTAGTCTTGGAGCAGCAATGATGGGACCTTTCCACTTGAGCGTAGGGAGTTCCACAGGATATCAGTCTAGTACGACCAATGCCTTGACCCTTGGAGGGGATTCTGGGAGTAACCTGACCAGGATGAGACCTCTTCTAGGGCAGTCTGCACCTTCACTGTCAGCTAGTCTGGTGAGTAGCAAATTTAGATACTCTCTAAAGCTCACTTGGAGACATTTTTTTGTGAATAGATGTTATGACTTGCATGTCTTTTTCTCTACTTCAATCTGATTCCGTATTTTCGTGTAACCAAAATTTTTATACAACCTTTTCGTCTTTTTACCTACCTCAATTAGATTCCTTGTATTTTTTGTGTAACCATATCCCCTACAACTGTATCATATTAAAACAGGAGTCCACACTGATTTTTCTTTATTGGGAGACCCGTCCTGATTGCAGTTTTTAGGGTCTGTTTACAGAGCCCCCTGTTAAAAATTTGAAACTATGGGGGTTCAAAGTTTGAATTTTGGGGCCCACGTGTCCTGGGAAAGTGTTAGTGTTAATAGCCTTGTGTAAACCCAGATAGAAGTAATTTTCTACTTTTGATTATATTATACAAAGTTTGAGAAATCTTTAGAAAAATAAAAACAACAACATCCTTGAAATGGACAAAGTCATTGGAATGTGACTCTTAAGATCCTTTTCAAGTACTTGAAGTAAAATCTGCACTCCTTTTCTAATATTACTTTTATTGCAACTATGATTTGTCTTTTCTGAAGGGGAAAAAAAGATGCTCTTTTCCCCCTACACATCATTTTGGGGTTAGTATGTGATAGATGGTAGGAAGATTTTGTTTTCAACTAATGCCCATCATAATTTTCCTGTTGACAATATTCATCAATTTGTAAGCTAACCAAAAACACAGACTGTAATAACAAATAGACTGTCTTATTTGTAAATGGATTGTAGAGGCTCGTATTCTAAACACAATATACACTTGTAAGAGGTGTTCAAGGAAATCTCCCATTTCACTATCTTGCACAAAGTACACTCAAAGCAACAAAAGATAAACGGTACTTTCTGAATGATGTTAGGGAAAAACATATGTGTAGTTTTATGGTACATGTAGATGGATGTTGCTATAAATGCCTAGTCTACCACTCACTCAGTAATAGTAATATTTCATAAAGATTGTGTGTCTCCTAGACAGTAACTAACATGATATACATGTAAGATATACATATATTCAAGAAAATTTCTCATTTCACTATGTTGAACACATTGCACTTATGACATCAAAAGAGAAACAGTAACATAATGTTATGGAAAACAGTTGTGTATTAAGGGAAAACAGTTTTTATGGTACATGTAGATAAATGTTGCTAATACCTAACCAAACACTCACTCAGTAGTATTTCATGAAGTTAATCGTAGATGTACATGACCAAAATCGTATATTTAAACTAAAGCCAACCTCCTTTTTATGTAAATGTATGTACATGTATGAATATACTTGTGTGATATTGTTTGTGGTCATTACTTTTTTCATTGTAGAATTGTTTGTGTGATGTCGATGATGCTATTGAGCATGTAGGCTAACCACTAAAACCACATCTCTCATCATATGTGCTGTAAACATAATTTGATTCCTGTATATGTTCATTGTATCTGAGTATTCTCAAGTATGTTTCAAAGACTTGCCTTGGAAGTTGTAGGTGTAGTGTCAGTACTTGCGGTCTGCTTTGTAGAGACTAGTTGTGTCCTTCCCTGCTTCCTCTCTCTTCTGCTTATTCCATCGCCAATGACATTAATGTGAGCAATGTAAATTACAAGTTAGACATGACCATGCACAGAATCCTGAAGGAACATGATTAACAGGGACATTTTCTTTTTATCAATGTCATTGTAATGTAAACAGTCTTATGTTTGCCAACCTTTCAGATAAGTAATGGTCATATAAAGCAGTCTTGAGCTTATGCAAGCTGTTAAAATGTAAATGTACAAGTACAGATAAGATACATGTGCACAGATGTTTCCCTTATGTCTATTTCATTCTTTCCTCTACAGTACACATTTATCTTAATGTATTTAGTCAGTGTTTTTGTTACATTATATACATGTACATTATTGTCTGCTGCCGAGAGCTAGAAGGGTGTTTGATTCATGTCATTTTACATATTAGAGTTTAAGTCCATCTTGCTCTCGGCAATTCTCCTTCTAAATCCATAAACTGTATCCATCTATTTTTTTTTTCTTACTATTAATATAAATGCATGAATTATTTTATACAGTTTTAGTCATCTACATACATGTCTCTATCTATCTATCTATCTATCCATCCATCTGCTTTTAAAAGAAATATACTGATAGCTATCTCTCCTTTTATATGCCCTTCTATCTGTATGTAATTATTTGTCTGGATGGATGTCCATCTACATGTATTAATATTTGTTTTTGTCTTCTGCATTGTGCAGTGCACGCATATACATTGACTTACCTGTGCCTATATTTCTAACAAAATTGTATCTCTGTCTCAGTCTCATTCACTCTCCACCAATCCATTGTTATTTACATGTAGCTCAGTTTAAATAAAAAGAAACATTGTTGGTATATACTGAAGATTACAAAACATCAATGAACTAGATTATGATAGCGGAACTTTCCAGTGTTATTGCTGGTCATTGCAACACTTCCTACCCTATCACAAATGGGATATCCTCAGGATATGGCTTTTCCTCCATCTGATAATGATATTGACTGTTGAGTACCAGAAGGACATTAACTGATAGGACTATACATAGAGTTAACTCCCTTCTGATGATATTGGGATTAGTTTGCTTCAACATGGAAAGTTTCTGTGTACTGAAAATACCATACCTTTCTCTCACCCCTGGTTTCCGGTTGGAACATTACAGGGCCATGTGAAATAATTGTGAAAGGCCATTTATTATTTATTACCTTATAAGCTTATTTTGGTATATGATATACATGTAATATGAATCAAAATGAGCCAAGAGTTTTGTGAATAGCAAGTTAACCAAAGAAAATAAAAAGTTGGTTGCAATAATGGAAAAAAGAGGTTAATTTGTAAGTTATCACAGTCAGATTTGTCTTTTTGTGATTTGTAATCCCTCTTAAAAAACAGAGATACTTCAGTGAATTTCTCTTTTATAACTTATACACTATTCAATGACCATTTAGTATAGGGAGGTGTAATTTATTTTTGCTAGCATTTAAGGATTTTTTGTTTACCCATTTCCTCATGTTAATTTTCTGTTTGACATGTTTAATACTAACTCTAAGGATATAGTCTATTTTTTAGAGCCAAAAATACTCTTAACTATGCTTTGAAAGTTTGTTTTATATTAATTGTACTTGTGTAGATTATGTCCATGGTGCAGTGGCTACATTAATATGTTTTTAGTAATGCAAATTTTCTAATGTATGATCCCCTGTTTTTCTTTCTCTGATTTTCAGAAGGAGTTGTCACTTGTACGGAGAGGGAGGTAAGTTTCATATCTACCATTTCACAATTTTCTTCACACTTCAGATGTTGTTTTTTTCTTGATATTAGTTTTCGAGGGAAAATATATGTAGGAACATAAAAATATCTAATATTTTTCATTTTATCATTTTTATGCATATGATAAATTTGTGCATATACTTTTGACATTACGCTTTTAGATGTTACAGAAAGGATTGATGAGAGAAGGTTGACAGAAAGAGATACAGAGAGCATGACAGAGAGAGAGAGAGAGAGAGAGAGAAGGGGGGGGGGGGGGGGGAGGGAGAAGAGAGTATATGAGGTTGCCCAAAGCAAGGATAAAAGCATTTCTAGGAAGTTTTCCCAATTATGCTCTTAAAAGTCGAGTCTGACGCAAATTCATAAATCTGCCCTGCATCTTGGGGATTGTTAAAGAGAAATAATTAACAAATCTAGTTTGTTGATTCATCAGTTGACTTGCTTTCTGCCACAGCATTTCTAGAACTGGAGGCATGATTCAGCGAAGACCAAACACTTGCTCATTTACAAGACTCTTCAAAATCAAGCCATATGAGTCCCTTGGAATTTGTTAGCACTCTTTTCCTACGCTGACGTCACAAAAAGCTGTAAATGTCCTACTTATTGTTAAAAGCTGAGAAGGAAAATAAGAAAAATCAACAGGAATGGCCAGGGACAGCTAGGCAGGAGTTTTTGTTTTGTTTTGTGTTTTAATGGCAAAAAGTGTGTGAGAGAGAGAGAGAGAGAGTGATAGACAGAGAGAGAGAGAGAAAGAGAGAGAAAAAGAGATACAAGTAGAGGAAAGGAAAGAGGTCACAAGAGAGAAAGAGAAAAGAAATGTGTGACAAAAAATAAAAGTACCACTTATGGTGAGAAATGAAAGTCACTGTGTTTTGTTACCTGCATTGTCTTGTACATGACAAGTCTGGAATGTACTTCATTGTGCACCCTTGCAGTGCTAAGAAATTGTATAAGCAGGGTTGTTTTATATCCATCAATTTGCATATACATGTAGGCTAGTAGTGTTTGCTTGCCTCCCTGGAGACTCATTTTGGGGACTTATCAAAATCTTTAAATGCTTCCAGTCTAACCAGGCTGAGCAAAAGTCTATCGGAGATACAGTATGTTGATAGTCATGGATCTTTGCATTTCATCAAAAGTCCACACATAAAGGAGTGATGTGTGATTTTTTATTCATGTCAGATAACTCACGTGGATGTACAGTTTGTTTCTATGTGGGGACCTGTCAATGTGTATGAACTAGGGACAGCTCTTTCTCCAGAGGCTCTTTCTCCAGAGGCTCATTCCAATTACTATTGATTTGGAATACGATACCATGGATATATTCTCATCCCTTTTCTCAAGTGTAAAATCTAGAAATGTGCATTGACAGTTTGAAGTCAAAGATTTTCATTACAAAACAGTGGAATGCTGCAGCATGTGATTATAATTTTGATTTTCTTCTGAGTTCTCATGATGCAGTCTTCTTTGGGAGATGTTTCCTCCGTATTCTGGAGTATCCATGGTGATAACGGGATGCCATCTTGGAGAGAGAAATCAAGTTGAATGGCTGTTCATTAGGAAGTCATTGTAGTGAAACAATATTTGTGATTTTTTTGTTTTCATATCGATCTTGCTTGAAGATGCCATTAATGTAACGGCCCATTAACAGTTATTCTGCAGACAGATGGCATACATTGTACATTTAAATTCCAATGAGCATTGGTACAGAAAAACGATCCAGAGAATACCCCAGAACATCACAGAACTTTATACTTACACGTAGTATTATATAAGGAGAAAATTATCTACCAATTTGAGAGAAGTGATTTCAGATATCTTAACTCCTTTTCATATTTAGAAACCTCCACCTATCATTGCTTAAAGTTTAGAAGACATTTTTGCAGTGAATCCATAGGTTCTTATCTTCAATTCTGCACCTTTGGCTTGAAATACATCTTCTTTCCTGAAAGCTCAAAGACTGAAAAATACTTCTTTATGTCGGATTGGAAAAAGATACCAAAGACACACGAACTGAAAGATTTATTTCATTTATCGCACCGTTTTGTGGTGACGTAAAGAGAAATGATGTTATTGTGATGTCATCGCAGAATGATGTGTAGGAAGAGATCTGTACATGTACCTCAAGGTGTTCCCTTACGTTACGAAGATGGATGTTACCATGCTCTTTCGTTTCATGTACGTATCCACTTTCAAAAACATCCTCCATCTTGTGGTGTGGATGGTTTTCTATTTTAGACTCGACTTAGAAAAACTCCTCGTATTCCTCACATTTGATCAGCGCTTTATATGGAGTTTCCTCATGTATATTCATGGGCCTGTATACTGGTAATTCAATTACACCTGATGCAAGGACTATAAAGTCATTTTAAACAAAGGGAACACAAGGGGACCTTGGTCTAACTTTCTTTTTAAAACTTGATTATATCTTTGATTCTTACTGGAATACGAACCATGGAGCCTTGTTCATATTAGATCATTTTACATGTATTTGTTCTACCCTACTCTTTTTCATTTGTTGAAATTTTGTGAATCAGAGTAGGGAGAAATAGTAGAACAAGTTCACCAAAGGAATGTTGAAAAAAGTGTCGAACAAATCATGTATGCTTAATCATGCCATAAAACAATTCAATGTTTTATGCCATATAACTCAAACCCAGATGCACATACACACATATAAGAATGTAAGCTACAGTCTTTAGAATATGTAGATAATTTATACCAATAATTTCTTGGTACTACAAAATTTCAATATGGCACGAAAAAGAGACATGATAACAAAGCTTTTCGACCTACACTCATCAGGTTATCACGCAGGTATATAACAAATTACTTGAAATCAACTATATTATACTCGATGAACCCGGACGCAACCCAGACGCTGTAATTTCAGAACAATCGCAAAGCTTGGACAAACTCCTTTTTTCTGCACTGAAGGGGTTCGTGCGATTGAATGTAGGCGGCTTCCAGAAAGCGTAAATGCGCTGCGCTTCTGGCCCGGGACATAATTGAGAATTGATCGTCGGCATAGCTTTGTGCGCAATCGCTGAATCGCATTTGGCTATCTTCTGTGCAGACAAAAGGAGTTCGTCCAAGCTTTGCGATTGTTCCGAAATTACAACGTCTGGGTTGCGTCCGGGTTCATCGAGTATAATATAGTTGATTTCAAGTAATTTGTTATATACCTGCGTGATAACCTGATGAGTGCAGGTCGAAAAGCTTCATTATCATGTCTCTTTTTCGTGCCATATTGATATAATTTATAGTTATTTTTTATGTGAAAGTGAAAGCTAAAGGCCTCAAGATTATTTTTATTGCAAAGAAAGGATGGGATAGAATGGAAAGGGGAAGGGGCCATGCAAAAGAAGGGATAGGTAGGGGGAAAGGGCTTGCCTTGCCAAGTGTGGTTTAAATTTTTGTAGGACGAATTCTGTTTGTAAATTGCAGCCAAAAGCAAGGAATAACAAAAAAGGGAGCCGGATAGTCTCTCTTTTCCTTGTGTCCATTTTCATTTTCCCTCAAATTTTAGGTTTACTGATTTACTACAAAATGTAAAGCCACACTATAAGTTCAAGAAAACAGTTGCAACGTTTTAAACATTTTGATTGAGGTTACTTTTAAGACAAATATACAATGGACAACTAAGAGCTATACAGTATCTGTTATTTCATTTCATGTATTCAGATGGAATTAATGGTCCATGATAATTGCTCTCAGACCAGACCTGTCACACTGCTTTTAACTTAAGGATAAAGAAGAAGCATTGGTAGCTGATATTGCAACAATATACACAAAAGAGATGTAAACATCCATGTGTTGTTAAAGAGTAGTTGTAGAATGAATAGAGTTATGATACCCATTAACAGTTTTAGTGGGCATTGTTTGCCTTGCAGTCCAGGTTTACAGGAGAACCTACATTACAACTGTTACTTTTTTTAAGGCTTTCATTCTGATTTTAGTGGAAATTTATTGCAAGTACTTGGCAGGAAGCATAATTTAAAACACAAAGTAAGTAGGGTATTCTTGTGGTAAGAAAACAAACAGAAGATCCAAGAATAACAAGCCAAGACCAAGCCAAAGACAATGGCAAGTCTCATAAGAGTAGCACAGTGGGACATCTCAATTAGCTGAGGTCACCTTTTCCAGAGCAGTTGGATCATTACTTGCAGAGGTCTAGTTAATCATATGCACCAGTCTAAACAATTTGTTGATAAACTATTTATGCTGAATTCAAGCAAGGCAGTGTGGTTGATATATATGGAACCCCATTCCCTTGTAGATTGTGCTGCACTTTCAGTACGGAAATTGGTCATTATAATGAATAGGCGACATGTTACCATAGAAAGGAAAGAAATCTTCCCTGTTTGTTGAATAATTATACATACATCTATCCTGTTCACATATGTACAAATCAATCAGGCAGCTGGAAGATATCTCAAAAGATGAGGGGGCCCAACCAAATATCAGATTCCATTCAAGGCTGTCACTGTTGGTTATCTCCAGCATGATTTACGGCCTTTTCACACCAGGGTAAAATTCATTGGTATGGAAGCTTATTAGTTTAAAGCTGATTAACTGATCAGCTCTAAAGAGCTGAATATTACTCCTGTGTGAAAGTGGGGTTGGACAATTTGGTAATACTTTATTTTTTCGACTCGAAATTTTTTTTGTAATTTTAGAAATTATTTTTTGACCGTTACTAGTACATGTACATGTACTTGCGTTGATTTCTGAATAGCTCCCTCTATGACAGAAGGAAGACTTTAATTTCTTACAAAGGAGTTATAGAACTTGTGACCTTGAAATTTCATTGGCAGTATTTGCAGGATATCTACTTAACCTATTCTAAGTTTCATGGAATTTTGTGTAAGTCTGCAAAAGGGGTGAAGTACCTTTAGTGGCGTCATGTCAACATTCTCATCCCATATACACTGTCTAATTCCAAAAAGAATTTACCCTTATACAATACAATAATTCTTTTATCTTGCACTCTTACAAACTTTTGTTTTGCAGTGCTTCACATCACTAAAATTGTCCAAGAATATAAGTGTTGATCACTGATCAAAAAAGGAGAGTATAGAGATTTTATAGGCTAACATGTCACTGGATTTCAGTCACATTGATAGAAAGCATCTGATGTGATATGTAAACTGTATGGCAGAATGTCATCTGAATATCAGTAATAACAAACAAGACTATCAGGCCATGGGACCTTTGAATGGTAATAGCTCTGTACATCATTGCACATGTCTACTCTCGTGACATTAACGATGGATATTATTTCCGCCACTTGGTTTTACATTTCACAAATTTGTGCTGGTAGCAACCCTGGGCTAAATTCATTTTAAAGTATAACCTACATATGTAACTATGGAAAAATATCTCTTATTCATTGCTTCCTTTGAATAAAACTTATATTTCATGCTAACCATAATATCAGTTATACCCCCTTTTTTATTGGGGGGGGGGGGGGGGGGGCGGTTGGGAGGTCTTTTTCTCAAATGGGGGAAGAGTTTGTTCAGTTTTTTAGGACAAACTTGGAGAATCGTCTTCATACCATGTAAGCCTTCAACTTTATGTACAGTATTTCGTGGATAACAGAGACACAGACATTTTAGTAAGGTAAGTTGTTGGTTCTGCAATAATGTACACAGCCTACTTATAGTGTAATTGTAGCACATATTCGCACATGCGTTGCCAGCTTATTTTCACGTTTTGTCAGGACCCTGCAACAATTTTGGAAAGTCATGAAAATCAAGCCCTCGCATAAATAAAGGCTGATACAGTAATTGTTATATAATGAAAATTGTAAAGCATAGAGGAGTCATTAATTAGCCTAATCATCATGATGATGTTTTGATGGAAGAGAGATTAATTGGCCGGATATTCCTCTGGTATTTTAATATCCAGCTGTTCATGCTCAATTGGCAATAATATTATCACCTGGGATCATTATAGTTATCATTGGGGCACATCGTCTACTGGGAATCAAAAGGGTTTATGTCACCATTAGCACAGGATTCATGCCCTTCTCCCTCTCAGCAGTATAATAGTGAGCTTTTGAATGTGTGGACTTGAACGCCGTCCTAGATCTTCCCAGCTACAATGAACTGCTTTGTGTTAGCTGCATACCACGCTTTGTGCAAGAACGGCTCACCCGTCCATTGGTTCTCCCTCGTCCACAAGTCAGATCGAGAACACGTCAAACATGGTTTTGCCGTCTTCTCTAAAACGTGAACCTCGCTTCACCCATTGTTGGCTTCATGCTTCACCTACTTTGTATGCAGTCAACACAAAGCATTCCATTGATGCTGGGAGGATCTAGGACGGCAGTCTAGTCGACACATCCGAAAACTCCTTATTAATGAATCTAATAGAACTGTATACATTTTGTACATGGACACATCATATATCATGTAGAACTTCTCTAAATATAAACAGTATACATGCATGTAATTCCCACAATCAGTATTTTCTTTCCTTCTTTCTTTCATCAAGGAAAATGAGCAATGTAATGGACAAATTTGGATGATATCCATACCTTTTGAAAAACAAAGGGACGTTGTATCATAATGTGATATGCGCTATACAAGAACGGTTTATTAATCATTATTATTAGGCAGATGACCTTAATAAGATGGATGATAATTCTCTACTGGTGTTGGTCATTTATCATTCAAAGGCTCCCCTTCCACTTCACTGCATTCTTGATCTGTTTTCTTCCTATTTAATTGATCTTAATTTTTCCTGAATCTGTTTAATATCTAATGACATCAGAGTGAAAAATATTGCGATGCATTGCAGGTAAACAAATCATGTTTGATTTGTGAGCCGATACTGTGTGAAATGTTGACATGGTGTTGGTAGCACTTTAATCTACCATGTGACAAAAAATTTTTTCAAGAGAGCTTAATATGGTCTTCATTTTAGTAGTAATATATTCTGACACTGAATAGGATGTGAATGTCATTGAAATTTTAATCGGAAAAACAAAAGACAAGGAGGCGCGGAGCTTGGTAGGGCAAAGTGCCAAGGCAGATTATGAGTGTTACTTATTTCAATTGTACCCAAAGTTTATAGCAATTACAATTCTTAAAAATACTTATTTTTGTTTTAAAACAATGAAGTGATATGTTTGTTTCATACCTAGACTTGTGTTTACCAAAATGGTTGATGTACATGTAATCATGGTTAGATGTGAAACTGTTTTCTGCGGAGAATTCACTTGCTGAAGCTAACTAGCTATCACCATCATAACATGACACTTATCAGTAAAGTAAGAATGAGTTGAATATTATCTCTTCCAATCAATAATGTGCATGCATGGTAGATTGTGCAGTGTAACCTAAACTGGGTTGAGATGCACCAACTGATAGGATAGGCAACTGGCACCCATTTCTGCTAATTAGACTCAGTGAGGGCCCTAGGGGGATAGAGAGATGGTTGTTTACTGCGTAGACAACGTGCACGTTCCACCTGAGCTTGAGTTCTCGTGCGAGATTCGGTCTGCTTCGTGCAGTCCGAAATGTAATCCCAGTAGTCCAACGGATGCGTTTGACTCACAAACTTTGTGTACAAGTGAATGGGGCTTACGCAACTCTGACTTCCCCATGGCCGCCTGGTGGCGTATCCCTTTAAGTTGATTTATGTTAATTTAGGTAGATTAATGTACAATACTTGAACAAAGAATTAAAGGAAAAGGTGAGAGACCTCTCTCACCTAAATAAAATTTCTTATTTTTCTGCCTTAAAAAACCCTAAATGTCACATTTAATAAAAGTATAGTTCATTTTAAGTCAATGATTATATTTCCATGAATTATTCTGTAATTAAAAAACTATGTACGTGCTCCATAATCTCCACCAACATTAAAAGCATTATGATGTACGTTACTAAATGATGTTCAGTTTGAAGTGTACCTTTAATTTCCCAGAGCCTTGGGCAAGGTATTTTCATATCATATTTATACTCCCAGTATGTGTGTTTAGATTGACAATAGCATACCAATAATATCACTAGGTCAGGGTAGTTCTGTTGGGAGGCCACACAACTACTGTGCACACTTCACTATTTCTCTCTCTCTCTCTCTCTCTCTCTCTCTCTCTATTTCCATCACTTATTTGCACACACTGATCATAAACTTGTGAAACCATGAGTAATATTTAATATTCATATCACCAAAGGGATATGGGTTTTCATTCATTTACAGTACAGTTTTCTAGCGTGTCATTCTGATATGCGTCTTCATATTATTGATCTTTTATATTGCCCTAATTGCAATTCTTTTTGCACCTCCCAAACTTCTGACTTTCTATTTTCAAGTAATTTTCTTCCAGGGCTTATTGAACATTAATACCTCCACTTGAACATTAGAAGTAAAAAAAAAACTACATATCACCAGAATACACCCATTTAGAGCATAATTTGCTGTTGGGACCCACCTAATATTACTCATAATCTAATATGTAAAAGACATGTCTGAGAGCTAGGATTCACGATCCGCTACTTAACTGCCAGTCATCATAATGAGGGAAATTTCCTGTTATTTTTGAGAGAATTACAATGAAAGAGTTATTTTAAAGATTCTTCCAGTAATGCTGATTGCTGATCAATGAATAATCGTCAAAATATTTCTAAAGTTAATTTCAAAACAATGACTTCATTACTCATACTAGCAAGCAGGGAGCCATTCTTTACATAGCAACTGTTCGTATCATAAGTTGTATATTTTGGGCAGTTCTTGACAGTAAATATCAGTCATTATTGCAAGTAATACAATGTCACCAATGGTTAATCTTCCATTGTAGTAAAAGGATCTAAACATTATATTTAGAATATTTTTTGAAGAATTACTTTGAACCAAACATCAATTACAAAGTAGCAGAAATCTATACACCTGTCCTTTCTTGTGATTAAATCCTAAGTTATGATTAGGGGTGAATTCCAGATGGTTAGTTTTGCAAGAGAAAGAGGGCTTATTATGACAAGGTTGCCATGTTTGAAGTAGTTAAAGACAGCATTGTTCCTTTAATCTATACAGTGAGTAAGAGGAAATGAGAGGGACATTCTCCAAAGCGTAAATTCAACAAGTGATCTCTCCTTGGTGTGATTTAAACCTCTTTGTGGTCTCTCTCTAGAGGTATGTGTGCAGAACACATTCAGAATACATGACTCATCCTCTTCAACCAGCTTGAGAATGATGACAAAGGGAGAGATAGATTGAATGAAAGAAGAAGTAAACACACATACAGATAGACAAAACAGAGGGGCCGATAGAGGGATAGCATGGTACGGAAAGGAGAGAGAAAGGAGAGATAAGGGGAGAGAGAGAAGGGGAGAGGACTGGCAGGCATAGAGCATGGCAAATAAAAAATGGGGAGGGGAAGGGAGATACAAACCAAAGTTTAAAGAGAAGAAAATAGTATAATAATAATAAAATAGTGGTCTAAATACTAGACTTGAAATGCGATGATCATGGGTTTGATCCCCAGCATGGCACTTATGTCCTTGAGCAAGGCATTTTATCTTCATTGCTTTTTTATTGTACATTGAATAAATGGTGTTTGCCATATCAATACCAACACGTGTTTGTGTGTTTTAAAAAATGGGCATAGCTGTACAAATAAAAGCACATCTTTCATGCATTAGGGACTTATATTTAATTTAATAAAGAGATGGATTAGGGTTAGGCCTAGGATACTTACATATAGGATTAAGGTTGGGATTAGGAATAGGGATATAGTGCATTTATAAACCTTTATCAGAATATGGAATTTGGAAAGTAAGGATGAATATTGGAAGAAGAGAGAGGTAATGGACATCCACAACATTTTTTTTAGTACTAATAATCCAATATAACATAAATTTGTAGTATACTTGGATTAAAGAGAACTGTTGCTGGGTTAGTGCCATGAGCGTCCTTGGACGGTGTGTGCGCTCTATAAGTTTTCACCATTATTATTATTATTATTATTATTAACATCAGGTTGTTTCAGAACAAGAGCTTCATATAATCTGTCATTGCACTTCCTAATCAGTTTTTATGATCGGACCTTTTCCTGTTATTTGAATCACTATCTTATCTTGTTATTTGAATCACTATCTTATCTTGTCATTCACAGATTGTATAAATACAATAAACAACTTTGTACTTTAGCATTAAGCTATCCCTCTCACACTTACCCTTCTCTTTCTTTCTTTCGTTCTCTGTCTCTCTATGAGCCCAGCCATTATGCCACATTATGCCACATTATGGGTGTATACCTCCAATCACTCTGACATGCCTGTTAATCCGGGGATGACACACCAATGTTGATTGCTAAGATTACTCAAATCAATTGGATCATTTTGGCTGAATCATTGCAATGTTACGCGATTTTTCCATTACTTACGATGATTATGTGTTAATGGTGGAAAAGGTAGGGGGCACAGGAGCATATATGTCTCCTCCCCCTAGAAAATCTACAGTACACTCATGTAGACATGTGTCATTTAACCAAATTTTATAGTCTTTTTCCTGCTGTGCTTACCAATTTGCATTGTATAGTTGTAGTATCTGAGCATCTTGAACATTAATCCACATTTGCCTCTCTCCACCCAGGTGTCAATGGATACCTGGGGAGCGTTTCATCAAGTGTTTTGTCAGTGATTTTTACCGACAACTGTTATAAGCTACTGAAATCCTTGCATCTGATTGGCTGAGAGCAAATTTGTCGGTAACAATCACTGACAAAACACTTGATGAAACGCTCGCCTGATATGCTAGAACGCTACATAGTTGGCCGCCAAGCTATGACCGGGGGTAATAATGTTGGAGTGCCAGGAGCGTCACAAAGTGACGGACATAAACGCTATACAAGAAACCACCATTATTATTATTATTACTATTGTCCTTGGAGTGGATATGTTTGCACTTTTTTTAATCATGATGATTCAAGGTAGCCTGTGATTGTGTTGAAAGGTGACTTTGATGAAATAAATGCTCTATTGATTTCAGATAAACTTCATCTGTTCGGCTATTAATCCCCTTCTCTTACAATGTAAAATCCTGATTTAAATACTTCTATTTATTCTAGTCATGTAAACATAGGCCCATTTTGTAAGTTCATGGTCTCAGACATCCTGTCTATAGTGAATAGGCTCTTGACCTTGATGAGTCACAGACATGTTTGCGTTTTATAACATGAGATGCTGCTGCTGCATCGGAACAGACATTTGCGATGATGTGTACTTGAAGAATAGATAAGTTGATTTGATATGCTACTGGTATATCTTAAACTCAAGTTGCATTTAATGAAATTTTCATGAGGCTTGTCTGGCATTGTACCAGCTAATATGTGCATGTATTGTACAGAACAGATATATTTTAGATTTAGTTCTGCATAGAAACATTCATATGATTATTTTACTGGTCTTTTGCATCTACATGTTGAATCTCCATGATCTACAGTGTATGTATGTTTTATATTGTGATGCTGAGAGTGAAACTGAAGGTACTGGAAGAGTGTGTGTTTATAAGCAATCGAAGGAACATCTTGCTTTAATATTCATGTTTTAAAATCATGATACTAATGATGACATGAATGCATACTTGCCAACTGTCCCTATTTAACAGGGACAATCCCGATTTTTCGGTAAAAGAAAGAGCCACTCGTACCACTGTGTCCCTATTTTTGCAAAAATCTGTCTGTAGTATTAAATGTATAGGAAACTCAGAAATGTCCCTATTTTCAGCCTCTGCCTTGTCATTTGTCCCTATTTCTTGGGTTTCAGGGTTGGCAGGTCTGTGAATGTGCTATTTGCTTTAGAATTTTAGGGTAACCCTGTTGAATGATTCACAGCCTAGCCATCCTTGGTGTGTTCACGTTATAAAATCGTGATATTGACCACAAATGAACATGCCCTTCACAATAGTTGTCTACATGGATATGAGGGAAGCCCTCACAAGCATGAGTCACCCACTATTCATCTACTGGGATCTTATCAGTGTCATCAGTTGTCAATGTGTTGACATGTTTGGTTGAACAAAATGAAAACTAATGGGAGTGGTAACATTCAGGACAATTGCTCACATTTTGTGGTTTTGCTAAGTAAATTTGAATCCAGGGCCCTTGACTACATACCTCATTGATGAGTGGAAAGAAGAAAAAAAAACTCTGGTTGAACTGTGCCAGGTTTTAAAATAATTATAGTAATAATTGTGGCTTCTTGTATATAGTGGTCCAACATTATTACCTGGGTCATAGCCAATCGGCCAAATATGCTGTAGTATCAGGTACCCATTAACACCTGTGTGGAGAGTGGCAAATGTAGATTATTGTCTTGCCAAAGACATCTTTGCATTTAGCCATGTTGCACAGGGATTTTTTAGGAGAAAAAATATGACCATTGGAGAAGTGCAGTCTACTTCTGTTACACTTTACCAAGCCTTTTGTATTTCGTTGTCCAATTTTAAACCATGGTTTAGTTCAGCCTTCTCAACCTGTTGTCTGTATATTGAAGCATTTCCATTGTGGCCATTTGGAAGATTTATAGGAAAGTCCACTATAATTGCCACTTGCTCTACTTTCAATGCCTATGGGTCCCCAATTTCCGTCTGGGAGTGAAAAACATTGTCTGGAGAAAATTGGGAACGGTTTCGTAACAAAGTAAAAAAGGTTTCCCCACCTGGATTTAGCCAAAACCTAGATTTACCACTGTTAAAGAGGAGAATATTCCCTACGATTTCCAAAGCTTAAATCTGAAGGTGGAGTATTGATTTCACAAGTCTTTTATTTACTTTCACCCATTTCCCTCCATTTTTTAGAAGCAAAGAATATGAAAAGTTCAATTCTTTGGTTTCCACAAATATAGTAACATTGAATGAAAATATGCTTGCAAGTCACATGCTGTGTCTTAGTGGATACTTCATTGTAGCAGTTTGGTCACAAATTTTTGTGTTATAGTATCTGCTAGAAAACATTGTTTAAAAAAAAAAGTAGATGAAAAAAAAGAGAAGAATACAAAACTAGGACTAGGTATCAGTAATTCTTTTTTGAACCATGTGCATGCCTTGGGTAGCTCTGTAAGTTGTGAGCCTAAATCCAACTGACCATTGCAGAGCTTTTGTCCATTTCCTGTTGGTAACATGAAACCTCAAAGAGGAGAAAACACTCAAACCAAGTCGGATCGTACTTTCAGATGAGGGGACTTTGCACAAATCTTCAGACTATTTGGTGAAAATCTCATGCAAGTGTGTGAAACATGCCATTTAGACATATCATGCTATTTTCTTCCTACAAATATCCCTTTTCAAGAATCTTTTATATCATTCACTCAGAGCGGGAAGGCATTAACCTCGTTTTACAAAGATTTCATGCCTTTCTGGCTGTCAGCAGAAGAGATGGTATAATCATTCTGATCTTCAGGAAAGATGTTAAGAGACGTTATCCAACCTTTAATTGTTCGTGCTTACATCATAGGGAGAAGAATAGCAAGGTATATCTTCAAGCTTTCCTACAGAGACCTCAGCTTAAAGCATAGTAATCCTGACAGAAATGTCATGGGATTAAGAAACTTAGAAGTTGTCCAATTATGTCTCACTGCCAATTTCCTTGGAATACGTTCATCCCTCTCTGTTGGCTCTGATGAGGGAGGTAATGCTTGAGGGTTATTATTAAAGGTCTGTCATACTCGTGAGACTCACTGAAATTCTGTGGCATATATCTGTCAACATTCTGTAACCTGCCCATTTTCTTACAAAAAATTGTTTTATACTAATTTTTTCATAAACTATCAGCGCTTTTCAGGGTATTGCGTCATATATGAGTATTTATTGGAATTTGATATTTTTCTCCGATAGAAGTGTGCTGAGTTTACAGACGTATACTGTGAGTTGATTTAATATGTAGGACAGGAGGAAATCAGGGGCAAAAGTGATGTTATATAGAAAGGGGAAAGAAGAGGTATTGGGGGTAACAGAAATGAACTGTTCTTTAAAAATTTCACAATATTTATGCTGCGAAAATAGTGTGGTAATTAATCGTAGATCAGCCAGGTACATTAGACTTCTGATAAATTTCTTAATGTTTGTGTTGGGGTGAAAGTTGTGTTTAATAATAGATCAACCAGGTACGTTAGAATTTTGAATTATGTTATGATATGATAGTGATCTGGTGTAAATCAACAGGAACAGATTTGTTTCAGTCTGAATACTTTTTCCAAAATATCAGCCATGCACAGGTATATGATATATGGCACTATCAAGAATATGCCTTAATACTCTGAATAAGACTAAAGATATAACAAAAGGGCATATTCAATTAAACATGTATGTATTATCGACACAAATAAGTTTGTTGAACTGTTTTTCAGCCAGCAATTAGCCCCCAATTAGCCCCCTTTTCCCAAAAAAAAATTACTATTGCTAAATAATGCTTAGTTTACATTTGCCCCGGGCGCCTAAGATAGATTGGTCTATGATTTTCCATGCGATTTTGGGGGCATCGTAGGTGGCTATGGGCTATGGTGTTGTGTTAACATTATCTGCACGCATCTTGCCATATCTTGTATTGACCCTCGAGGGCAGGCTGAGGCAAATCCGTACAGAGGCTGCTCAGAGATTGTACGGAAATCATGTAATTTCAGTGCAGTTGCCGTGCAGACCCCCCAGCCTCCCCACAGAAATCGTGCGGAGCCCATCAGAAAAATGTTTGGCCCGTCTCAAGGTGGCTGCACGGCCACGGTGCGGGAGCTGTGGGGTTGCCGCTGGATGACTGCTCACCATCACGGGTACTGCACGGGCAGCGAGCGGCAACCTTGCGTTAGCTGTGCGAATGTCCTATGAGTGTACACTTTCTGTAAGATTTTTTGTTGCCCTCACAAAAAAAGTTCACAAAAAAATCGTGCGTTTGCTGCACGATCTGCGTGAGGCCTCCGTGCGATGCCCGTGCAGGGATTGTGCAATGCCTCCTACGGGCTACAGGCTTACGATTTTTTTCAAATTTTGTATACCTTCCCGCTAAACAAATTCGTAGAGGCCGCGGAGCCCGTGAATCCATACGAAAATCTGATGGCCTCCTCCTGCCTTCGCACGGAGGCCGCACGGAAAAGGGGATACGGGCAGGATACGGGGAGGATACAGGCTCCTTAGACCAATTTCAGGCCAAATGTAAACTAAGCACAAGTCAAGAAATGTTGATTAGCACAAAGGATTATATAGTGAAATTATTCAGACAGTTTGCTGAATGTGAATAATATGAGCAGATGCATGCTCAGCAGAGACTCCCTGATGAATACACCCAAATAGTGAAATACTCCTTTACTTTTTTGAGGGGTGTGGGGGGCACCAGACAGTGTTCTACCCTTTCATGCTAACGACAATTCTGGTATTTCAAAGATACATGAATGTAATATCTGGCTGACTTTAGCTCTTGAACGATAACCTTAGCCATGTAAGCAGGTCATATGTATCTGAACACTCTCTAGATAACATCAGGTACAATGCATCCCTGATGATATTAAGAGCTATCGCTTCCCAGCGTGTATTCTTTTTACCTCCTGTTATTGTGCAGTCATGCTGAAGGTGTTGTGTTTTCATTAAAGGTGAACCGTTGACTTAATTGCTGGAGTATTTGTGTATAATGTATTATAAACAGGATGTGAGCATTGATGTATGTGCTAATGTGTTTCTGGGAACGCCTTAAAATGCATAATACTGATAGATGTTTCAAGCATACTCTGCCAAATGATTTATCGTAGAAAACCAAAGACCAAGGACGAAATTGACCATGAGATGTGCAAGATCACAAAGTCCCAGGAAGAAATTGAAAAAAAATGTTAAAATGGATGGGAAATCCTTTACTACTACTTCTACTACTACTAAAATCACTTTTACCACTACTGCTACTACTACTGCTACTACTTCTACTGCTACTGCTACTGCTACTGCTACTGCTACTGTTACTGCTACTGCTACTCCTGCTACTACTACTGCTACTACTACTGCTGCTACTACTGCTACTGCTACTGCTACTACTACTGCTACTGCTACTACTACTGCTACTGCTGCTGCTACTACTACTACTACTACTGCTACTACTACTACTACTGCTGCTACTACTGCTACTACTGCTACTAATGCTACTACTGCTACTACTGCTACTACTGCTACTACCACTACTACTGCTACTACTACTACTACTGCTACTACTACTACTACTGCTACTACTACTACTACTGCTACTACTGCTACTACTACTACTACTACTACTGCTACTACTGCTACTACTACTACTACTACTACTACTGCTACTACTGCTACTACTACTACTACTACTACTGCTACTACTGCTACTACTACTACTACTACTACTACTACTACTACTACTACTACTACTACTGCTACTGCTACTGCTACTGCTACTGCTACTACTACTGCTACTGCTACTGCTACTGCTACTACTGCTACTGCTACTACTACTACTGCTACTGCTACTGCTACTGCTACTGCTACTACTACTGCGACTGCGACTGCTACTGCTACTGCTACTGCTACTGCTACTGCTACTACTACTACTACTGCTACTGCTACTGCTACTGCTACTGCTACTACTGCTACTGCTACTGCTACTACTACTACTGCTACTACTACTACTACTACTACTACTGCTACTACTACTACTACTGCTGCTACTGCTACTGCTACTACGACTACGACTGCGACTGCGACTGCTACTACTACTGCTGCTGCTGTTATTGCTGCCCCATGTTTTAACAATGCTGATACCTTGAAGATGGCATCAGTACTCAAGGGGAGTGTATATGGACCTCCACCAGATGACTTAGTTACATATTCTATCTGAATTACTTGAGGCGGACGTTTAGAATTTCAGATGCTCCTTGCATGCCTCGGCAAAGTGACTACTCAATTTATCATGACCCATCTAGGTTTTACCATGCGTTCAAGGTGGAGCTTGAGATGGTAAGAAACTTGGAAGATGGCAGATAGATGAAAGATATGAAAATAAGATGAATGAAAAAAAAAGTAATAAAACAACCCCAAAACAAAATAGTAACAACAAATTAGTGAGCTTTGAATTACAATCCAATTTTTTTTTTTTTTAATTATTGAGATATTTTTGTTCAAATGCAAAAAAGTTGAGGTTTTGGTAGCAGTGCGTGCGTGAATTGCGTGTGTGTGTGTGTGTGTGTGTGAACGGTCCCGTCATGTATGTATAATGTCTTCTTGTTTGCCTACGGCAGATTGTGACCTTAGTCTGCCTAATCAAAATCCATTTGTCTGGAGTAGATCCTTCTTTCCTGCTTACCACTAATCAGCCACCATCTACGCTGTCCTGTCTGATTAACGTGCATGTTTACCATCTCTCTTCGTCAACCTTCCATAGTTTTTATTCGTTCTCGTCTATGAATTCTCATTGTCCATTTTTGTGAAGTTCTGAAGTGTCCTCCTTTGCTCCCTTTCTCATACTGTCTCTTTGGAGTCAGAAGGGCATTAAGTCCCATCATTTGTAGAGAGTTAACACTCTGCTAGCTCCAAACAGACAATACGTTAAATTTTTTTTATTCATTCCTTCTGTTTTTTCCCTCTTATTTCCTTATTTTCTCCTAAAATCAAAATGCAGTTTTGTAGTTTCATTATATGCATTCTAGACTTTGTTTCTATGTGCCAAGTCTACATAAGTGATAAGGTGGTAAACTCTCCATTGTAAGCTTGTTCCAGTTGACTAATGCACTTACAGAATATGCCATATTTTGAGAACAAGACTTGTGGAAGAAATATATATTTTAGTATCTTTAAGAGATAGATAGGGAGTTTGGATCAACTAATTTTGAAAGAAATATTGCTACTGAGAGACCTTACAGTGTTTAGATACAAGAGCCCAGAAACGTTGCACCGTCAGGCTCGGACAATGGAAGTGGGAGGGGGGGCCCTTTTGTCCACCAAACAAAAGTTGCCCACCAAACAAAAGTTGCCCCCCACTTCCATTGTACAAGCCCGACGTTCTGCCGCCTCTGTCAGAGCCAAAAGGGCCTTAACTCATACACGATATCGTCTGTTTGCAGCCAGAAGGGCGCTCAGTCCCATCATTTGTACAGAGTTAACGCCCTTCTGGCTCCAAACAGACGATATTTAAAAAAAAAACCATCTGTGATCATATTTGAGCATTTTAAGAGCAATCCTTTTCATTTGTCATTCCTACCATGATATTCTTACACATAAGAATAAAAAAGAGAAAGCCTACAAATGCTTTTTCACCTCTGTCAGTACTCTACTTTCTCTTTAAAAGCTTCATTTGCTATCCCATCCTTCACCCCCTCATCAATTTCCTTCATGTTTGCCTTCTTCGAGGCTGTTTACCTGATAAGCCAACGTCATATAGTGTCTTCGATCCCCTCAATCCGATTCTGTTTGTCTGAAGAAGATTTCCGTCTTGGCCTGTCATGTGGTCGCTTCTTCTATGCTGGTCTCTTTCTCCCTCCCTCTCTCCTCTCCCTCCCTCTCCCTCCCTCTCCCTCTCCTCTCCCTCTCCCTCTCCCTCTCCCTCTCCCCTCTCCCCTCTCCCCTCTCCCCTCTCCCCTCTCCCCTCTCCCCTCTCCCCTCTCCCCTCTCCCCTCTCCCCTCTCCCCTCTCCCCTCTCCCCTCTCCCCTCTCCCCTCTCCCCTCTCCCCTCTCCCCTCTCCCCTCTCCCCTCTCCCTCTCCCCTCTCCCCTCTCCCTCTCCCTCTCCCCTCTCTCTCTCTCTCTCTCTCTCTCTCTCCCTTTTCTCACTCTATCACACACTCTTCTTTCTCATTTCATTTTCTTTCTTCCCTTCTTTTACACTTAAAAAATTTATAAAAATTAAGTACTCATATATGTGACTTGAATTAAGAATTTGTTTTCCTATTTTCTGCCTATACATGTATCTCTCTTTCATATTTATGGACCTGTGTAAAACCTCACCCTTTTGGATAACATGCCAGTTTTTCCAATATTTTCTACCTTTCTTTCTCTACTCTAAAATTGTGATGACTGGTGAGTAGTGGAGGGGGGGGGGGGGGGGGGTGGTAAGGGAAGAGGAAAGGGCGGTTTGTTCAGTGCGTATCTCATTTATAATCAAGCAGGTAAAATTTATAACCAGTATTCCTTGAACTCTACAGTGAGCTAATTCTACATGCAGATCTTCCCTCTCTCCCTGAAAGGAGGGCATCCGCAATGCGTCATCCATTTCAAGCCGCAAATGTCAAGTTGCTATGACAACCGTACCTTTTACTAGTCCCAATATTATTCTAAATTAATTAGTCTCCTCCTTAGCTGGAGGTGAATTTTTCCCTCTGAAAGGAGTCCGCGCTAGGTAGTGTAATTTGCCTGAGAGCAAGGTAACATACATTGTTTGAACAAATAGGAAGTTTTTTGTAGTATGTAGGTTCTGTAATTGGATGAATTAGCTGTTGCTAGAAAGCCACTTGTGAATCAGAACTTCAAATAATACATTACATTTGATAGGATATGTTGTATTAAGCTAATCACAGCAGTGTGCCTGATTGCTGCTGATACTACTGTTTGCAGTTTGGAGACACTAGTATTTTTAGTGCTTATTTGCATACCCAGACATCATTTTGTGAAGTACAAAATACTTGCTATAATCAGGGATTCCCTTTTGTTTTAAGGTACAAGAAGACAAATGAAACTAAGATAGTTATTACTACTCAGTGGAACCTCATTATGATAACAAACTCCATGAGACCATAGAAATTACTTTGTTGTATTTAATCCTTGTTATATCAGGGTTGAAAAATGATGGAATACAAAGAAGTGGAATCAGCGAAATGACCTTGTGATAATGAGAATTTGTTATATAACAGTGCTCTAACAAGGTTCCATTGTATGTGCTATTTGGTTAAAGCAAGGACGAAGCAAGTAAGAGTTGTAGATTCAACCCACAAATGATTTCAATTTAACCTCAAACCCCTCCCCCTGAAATCATTACAAAGCCTATGCTAAAATGAAATGTGAAGATCAGTATTTAGCTGAAGTAGACGGTAAACAGGCAACACAGCCTCAAGCGGCTTCCATCCTCATCTTGATTTATTGAGGTTCTGTCTGCTAGTTTTCATCTACCATTTACCTTAACTCAAATATTCATGGGTCTGACTGATGACAAGTTAAGCCGTGGGCAGATTTCTTTATTATTTTTTCAAGTTTATTTTTCCTCTCTCAGGTCCACCAGCCCCCAACCATATAGCTCAGCTTTCATGTTAGTCCCACTTCAGTGTTTGGGTGTCGGAGGATTCGAGTAGGGTGTTTACCATCCATTCTGAATAAATCAAGGAGGCTATATAGGATAAATATTCCAGCAGTTATATGTTGCTTTTTCAATTAGGCCAACTTAAACAAAAGTGAATTTGCTTAGTTCAGACTTGTATACAGACTGATATTGTGTGTGTTACAAATTATGGTTTTATGAGAATGTGTCAGATAGAGAGAGGGGGAGACAAAGAGACAGAGAAAGAAAGGAAGAAAGAAAGAAAGAAAAAGAGAAAATGATCTAGAAAATAGAGATAAACAAGATATGAAAATAATTTGCAAATTTGGACACAGACTCTTGTCCCAAAATTTCATGAACCCTATCATTTGGAGTGTTTTTAAACGACTTTGCAAAAATAACATGTCGTTATCTTCAGTAGATAGCTGATTGAACATAATACTTCATACTTTCAATTTTACACTGAAATGATATACATGTGTTGGTGGACTGATAATTTGCTAAGTAAAAAGACACTTCATTTATAATGTTCTTGGAGTGCAATTCATCTCTGCCAGTGGCAATGTTGAAAACACAATAAAAGATATCAATTTAAACGACTGAATTGTATGATACATGCTCAGTAATTCCTATTCAAACGTACCCACCGTGAATATGTATTCTGGCTCTTTCCACAAACATATACCGTATACTTAGCTCCATTGTATATGTGGTATGTGGTAGAAGTCATTCATGCACACGTAAGGAAAGAGAAGAGCTTAGGTTACATGTCTTACGTCTGTTGACCCATTGACGTAATACTGTGGTGAATATTTCACCTACTTCTCAAAATCAACCTTTACAGAGCTGACACACTATTACCTCTCTAATAATTTGAACCAGAAAGTGGGCTTGAGTGGACTCTTGTTGACACAAACCAAAGCATTGAAAATACTATATTTTCCTCCATTTTTGCAATTTTAGCATTCTGTTAAATTCTATAATTCTCTCTTTCCCCTTTATTCTATTTATCATAGTGGTTGGATTTTGTAGAATATGAATGAAACTTGAAAAATATATCATGTAAATGTAAATTTATTTTATTTCATTAAACTCACATATATATGTTCACGTATGCTGATGCAGTCAGTTATATAAGAGATATATTGAGGTACATGTAGCTTTTATCTGAAAGCTCATGTCTGATGTTGCGCAATCTAAATGTTAATGTATAGTTTCTATTGGATATTCACACGATTTAAGATATAGCATATTCTTGTCTTTTCTTGTAGCTCTTGAATTTAATAAGGAAGTAATGTTGTTTTTGGTAAGGAGATCTCTGCATGCAAAGAAACTATTTCATGCCAGTGGTGCGTATTAGCTTACGTGATTTTGTTCATTCCTTGTGTATTAATGCCATATTTTTGTTTCAATACATTTGTGTCTTTCAAGCAGTTATGGACGAACAAGGAAAGGAAAGAACAGTTCACCAGTGATGAAACGTTCCAGTTCTCCTGGTTCCCATGGGGATGGTATGTAGCGATAACAACAATATGATATGTCTTCATATACATGTTTATCGATAAATGTTCATGAGTTCCTAGAATAAACAAATGCATAACAGCAACATGATTTATACTCTCACTCCAACGGAAAAATTGTTAACTCATCGAAGCAAAACATCAAATCAAAACATTGTCATAAAATGCTTAAAGGAAGTTATTTTAATGGCATAATTCCCGATATCTCCTCGCATCATGATAATGCAATAAAAATCAGTAGTTTCTGCTAATAATCACATTTATAAGCTGCCTCTAAACATCAAAAATATCTCTAAATATCAATTATGAAAATGAAGTTTTATAAATATCTAAATGCATTCTTATTTGTATGTAATTTGTGGTATCAAGCAGATGATGGCTGTTTGTGATCCCAAGCATGAATTGGAATTAAGTTGCCTGTTCTTTCAGTTCATTTAATGCTACCCCTCCGGCTTTCCCTTCCCTCGGCCTAAAAATTGAATGAATGTGTGACTAATAATCAATAAAAGCTGACACATGAGGGAATATAATCAATCGCATTTTAGCTACCCCCGCACGAATGTCTGCGTTGATCGTTAATGTTGTCAGATAAAATGTTGCATCTCTATCAAGTGTAAAAGATGATGAAATCTACACTCAATAAGATGCTGATCTTTCACACCGTCTGTTGGGAGCTAGAAGGGCTGTAAACACATTCTGAGTTACCAGCTTCTAGCTCTCTTCAGACAATATATTGTAAACTCTATTTTTTCCTGAAGATGTAAGGCTGCAGAATTAAGAAACGGGTTTCATAATGGGTTATTGTCTATTTTGTCTGTAGAATTTATGCTAGTATCATTGAAAGTGAGTACTGATGAGTAACAGCATTTTTTGTTTTTTTTAATGTTGAAGACTGTTTTGTAATGGTTTTCGTAGAAAGGCTTAGTGCTTTGCATGACAAGGTAAAAATATTTCTATATTCCAACATTTAAGTTACAAAAACAAAAACAAAAATGATTTGAGTGATCATTCAAATGTACATGAACAGACATACCATAATATTAAGGTTACATTCTTTTTCCAGCTGAACATGAATTTTAATTCCAGCTGAACATGAATTTTAATTTTGTTGATATGATTTCTTTTTTGTACAGGGAGTCCTTTAGAGAGCCCTCGTGTGCCGATCCACCCCCATGCCCACTTTGCCTTTAACTCTGTACGTCAGGCTGACGGTAGGAGATGGTCCCTCGCATCACTACCATCATCAGGATATGGTACAAACACACCCAGTTCAGCTGTATCGGTAAGTTCACACTGGCTCAAGTAAATCGCTCCACAAAACGACTGTTTTCCAATTAGGATCATGACTATCAGTATAGGTCTATCCAGATATTCAGAACAATCATAACATTTGACGTGTGATAACTTTCTTCAACATTTTAGTTTGCCTTTAGTCATCATCACTGCAGTCTACTTTTGAGCCTATTGTATACTAAATGATCTGACTGTGATCTGTTTTTATGGAAGGAATTACATTTTCATTCTGTTAAAAAGTTAAACATAAAATATTCTTGAGTTTTCTAATGGTCTTATGAACAGTACATATGAATCACAACATCCAATTTGTTGGGCATTTTAAAGCTTTGCAGTTGGAGAACAGGCCTATTTGGCTTCAAATTGGGGACAGTTTTGCTATGATTTGCAAATTATCTTTCTATTATCTCCTTTCATTCCTCCTGTTCAAATCTTGAGCATCACTATCAGTTACCTTATCAGCCCTTCCCGGAAGGTCTCAAACTTCTCCCTAAACCTTTTAGTAGCAGTGAGAGTAATGTAGGATTGATCAACTGTCTGTGTCTGTTTCTCCTTTTAGTCATCCTGTTCAAGTCAGGAGCGTCTTCATCAGTTACCCTACCAACCCACCCCTGAGGATCTTCAGCTCCTCTCACAACATTTCAGTAGCAGTGAGAGTAACGTAGGAGGGGATCAGGAAGATGGCCGCAGATCACCTTCATTTAGACCGCGATCTAGGAGTCTTAGGTAAGTCCATGGGCTATCATACTCTTTCTTCCTTTTTCCTTCACATTTTTACTCTTCCTCTTTCTCGGATTATTCTCTGTTATCATCTTTACCTGCTCCTTCTTCATCTCTGTGTCATATTTCATCTTTCCCATTTTCTTGTCCTACCTTGCTCATCTACATCTTCTCTGTATTCATTTCTCTTTGTAATTGTCAACTCTTTTTCCAGCTTACTCTCCTAGAACTCTGTCTATATTTTCACAGTGTTTGCTTATTATTTTTAAAGATTTTTTTGTGCATTTATTTTAGCCTTTCTACCAGTACTAAGTAGGTATTACTTCATTTGCAATGAAAATTTCAAGTGATGTTAGAACCTCAAGTATGGATGCACAGACTTGAGTCTGAATGCAATAGTTTTTACAGAAATGGATGGGTCATCGTAAGAAAGGAGAGGTGTTATTGATTGGTTGAATTCAAGCAGGAGCACTCAACCATGATTGGCTGATTTTAACAATGTCTTATTGTTGTTAAGATAAAGTTTTCATGTCCATTGCTTTCAGCATTATACCCAGCAGAACATGTTTGCAGTGTTTCAGTCTTTTGAAATCAAGCCTTGCAAACCTTGACCACAGAACCAATGTCTTTACCAAGATAACCCTGTAACTGGTACCTAGATACTAGCCTGGTCTGAACCCTATCCAGTCCATCTACCTCTACTTCCACCTCCCCCCCCCCCCCCCCCTCTTGCCTCCATATTCATATCAAGCCACCATCACCACCAGAGTGATACTAGCTTTGTCTGAACCCTATCCAGTCCATCTACCCCCCCCCCCCCTTGCCTCCATCTCCATATCAAGCCACCATCACCACCAGAGTCAGTATCATATGAATTTCTTAATTATGAAAGAAGAAATATCCTTCATTCTTGTGTGAATATTGAACATGTGATGTCACACATGATCTCTGAACAAAACATCCAATCAAAGGATCACCTTTCATGTCGGGTGTTTTACAATCTCAAAATTAAGTAAACCAGAGAAAATTCCAATCACAGAACGACATTCTCCCTTAGCGATATAGTTTCCATTCCTTTGGACTGGAGAGAGAGAGAGAGAGAATAGAGAGGAGAGAGGAGAGAGAGGGGAGAGAGGGAGATGGATCTCCTGATTTATTCCTGACCATGAAAGCAAACATACAGTAAAGTTCCTGTTACACAGTCGCCAAATCCAACTGCTCCCATCTCTTTACCAGGGCACTTTCATATACAGCTAACCCATCACGTACTACCCTATTCCCTTTGCTTGTACCCAACCCAGCAGTACTTACTCCCTTATGTTTGTATTGACTCAGAATTCTTTGCCCAAAGTGAAACGTGCTTGCAATTCAGCCACCGAGCACGTTGAAAGATCCATGCCTTCGGGCCTGCATTAAACACATGTCAAATGTATCCTAACATAATTCATCAGTTGAGAGCCAGAAGGGCGTTAACTTTTATCCCTTTACTTAATGCCCTTATGTCTTCCAGCAGACCTTTATGTACAATCACACTTCCAATCGTGCTCTATGTCAGCCAACATCTTTGAATGAAAACACAATCTTTCTACTTCCATTGAACTGGAATAAGATATACTATCTCAGGTATCAACACGTCCAAAAAAATCATAGTTTTGTACAAGCAAATTCTGAAGTTTGTTTAGTATCAATGAAATGGACACTTGCTTTCCTGTGTTTTCTCCATTAAAATCATTATAAAACAGTACCACAGAGAATGTGTTCTATTTGAAAGTTTTTTTTCTTTCTCACCAAACTGTAGATCTGTACAATGAACTATACTATGAAGTGTGAAGCTGTATGATGTGTTTGTACCCTTAAACATTCCATTCTGTTGATACCCTTACTTAATCTCAAATCTTCATTTTGATTTGCATTTTGATTTCTTTTTTTCCTTCCTTCCTTCCTAATGTTTATTTCATTATCATTTTTTATTCTTACCTTCTTATTTTTGCTTGTCCGACAACCTTTTGCTTATGGCAGCCTTTCTTGGCTATCCTTGCCTGATCGGCCAGTCATCTCGTTCAAGTCCCAGTCTGCGTAAGCCTCAATATCACAAATTCTCATTTCCTTGATATATACTCTGCCATCTATATCATAGCAAGCTGGTCTACCCGCCAACTCCTTTGTTCATGAGATCTTCTGCTGTTTTTCTCCCACTTTTTTCTCTGTATATTTTTTTGTTAGAGGCTCGTTCGCATATATACGGCTGTAAACCGCTGCGTTTTTTAACGTATTAAAATGGATGGCAAATTGCTCCCAACACAGGCCCTGTCTGTGTTCACATATCTCTTTGTTATGAGATGCTGAAATGTGAAGCATATTACACTTGTGTAAAAAAAACCAACTCTGCTGTGGTTTACTGTAGCATATTTGAGCGAGCCTTCATGCATGCTGGTACTGTTGATATACTAACCCCATTACAGTCTACTTTGGAATTATTACATTTTAAGCATTTTAAACTTTGTTTACGAATGTCTATTATTTGGTGTCAATCTGGTAGATATGAACTTTATAGTATGGTGGCATAATGCTGGAAAGTTATGAGTGATAATCCAGTGGTTTTGCTTTGAAACCTTAGAAATAGAGAAAGAAAATCATGATGATCACAGGTGTTATTTGTTATACATGAAGCTGATGGTAAAATGATCTTGTCTTTATAACATAGAAAAATAAAAACCAGCAGGTTTTTAGATGCTCAATCGGAGGCAGGAAAAGCTTCTTTGCCCAACTCATTACAAATTATTTTAACTTAGCACAGAGGATGTACTGCATGTGTTGTATTTGTTTGGTAAATGTATTTTACTGCTCTAACTCAGGATACAGTCTGCACATACATAATATTATTTCAACTTGAGTACATACTCTCAAACCGTCTGTTTTATTATAAACAGCGATGGTCTTGTTTTGCACATTAAAAGCAAAGGATATTGCAACATACTTAAATTTAGCACCTGAGGTTGTAAGCTTTGTTACTAACATTTTCAGACATTTGGGACAACATGGTCATGTACTTTAAGGCAGTGTTTTTATTTATTCATTTATTATTTTTACTTAGATAGCTCAAGTGAGAGGTTTTGCAATTTAGAAATATCTATAATCATGCTCCATTTGGTATTAGGCATTATGTTTCGACTACAAATCCATGCTACTTCATAGCAGGAAGATAATATGCAGAGTATCAATAATTATGAACAATAATTTACAAATGAATTTTATTCTTATCAGTTAGGGTGTGTAGTAAGTATACAAGCTCAACTTTAAATCTGGTGATAGCATATTTAAATTTTGAAAGAACTTGAAAATTTATCATTACAACAATACCTTTTCATTTTTGCCATCCATTTATTTTATTTTATTTCAAAGCTTTAGTTGAGTGAAAGAAAATGATAGAGAAATCTATCATCACATTATGTCCTTTTTAAATTTGTTTTGTTTTGGGGGTTATCAACTAGATATTTGTAATACAAAAATGGATTTAGTCATATATGAATTAAATCTTGTGAATTACATGTATACAAAGGGTATGTTGAGATGGAAACTGATTAATTGCGAGTCTCCTATTTTACATCAACGTCTGAAATGTGTATGATGGATATTAAAGAGAGGGTCCAATGCATATCTCCTGTGTTAGTGAGCCAAAGTGCGCTTCATTGATTGGTAACGAGGTTGCTGGATTATAATGAGTGTAACTTTGATTCTAACAATGATACAATACCATACATTTTATTTCATAAGAAACTCACTTGTTTCCTGTTTTCATTTTGAGGACAGTTGATTGGTATACCAAAAATACAATGATACATTAAACAGGTTTAACGTGGAGAAGGTTTACGGTTCACCATGTGGTTAGTCCTGAAAAGGACTATTGAGTAAGAACAAGAAAGTGGAGAAAAGTTGAGAGGAGAAGAAAAGGAAAGGCAAGATAGAAATTCAGAGAGTGTAGAAGTAATCTTTCTTGAAAGTGTGAAGTCCTGAAAAGGACTGTAAATCAGATGAGAAGGCTGAGAGAAAGATTACTTCTACACTCTCTGAATTTCTATCTTGCCTTTCCTTTTCTTCTCCTCTCAACTTTTCTCCACTTATTACTCAATAGTCCTTTTTCTGGACTAACCACATGGTGAACCGTAAACCTTCTCCACGTTATCAGTACCACCATGCAAACCTATACCTTCAAAGATCATCTAAACAGGTCTATTGTATATGTACTTCAATGCAGCATTCCTGTTTCGGTCATTACATATTATGTTGGAGAAAAATAAATCATAATTTGTAACACATATGGAAAGTAGAAACCCACACTATAAATTCCAGTTTAGCACATGAGCTTTGTGTCTTATGTAGTGTACTTTAATCAGCATTTTTTAAAATAATATATATATATGTATGGTATATATATTCCTAATAAAGTTGTTTATTTGTGTCACCAAAAGTTATCCTGTATATGCAGAACGCATATATCCAATATGTATTGATAATGTGAATGTACTGTAGATCCTACATTGCTGTATACTTTAGCATCCATATACCCTCCCCAATGTCATGTACAAAGAAATGCTCACTGTATACTGTTTTTGTATTTATTGTAGATTTAAAGTTGTCTGTTGTTGTGTTTAACAAAGTAATACTAGTACGAAGTTCTTGCAAATCAGACTTCTATGTATTTTTTCAAGGAAAAATAAATAAATAGAAAGGAGTATAAAAGGCATTTCTTTGCCTCGAAAGTAATTCCTCACCAGCTGTTAATACAAGAGTAAATATTATACAGATTACCACTTACCATTTATAATTGTCTGTTGATAGTGAGATTCTTACTTTTCCAAAATAAGAGGACCCGTTTACATGTAAGAACATGTAGCTTATTAAGTGAGAAATTAGTTCTTATTTTTATTTTGAAATAACTACATGTATGCTGAACAGATATGCTTTGATACCAGTTTTGTCTATTTCTCTTCTTTTTTTTTTAACTTATGTACATATTTATTGAGACATTCCATACAGCATAACAAGTTTACATCATATGATAATGCACTTTATTTTATATAAGAGATGAATATATTATCAATAAGAATGATAAATTATTATGTTAAATGTACAATTAAGCAAAGCTCATATACACCACTGTCTACTGTACTACTCTACAGTATGATGCATGGTTAAGAGTGGAAACAAAATTTATGTAATGTACACAATATATCTATAGTGCACTGCCAGCATATGATATATCATAAAATTTATGTGCATAATTATGATGTCAAAACAAATCATGCTATCAAAATGCACTTTTGAAGGGTATCACTACCCCATGGCCATACATGCAATCTGTGTTGCCTAAACAGAATCAGTGGCAGCTTTTATCTTATTTATACATACATGTATGTATGGATGAGTTAAGATGTACAAAAATATGACTCTTTTATTCATTGGAGCTGCAGGGCTGACTTTGAACATTAAAAGCATTTTTACTCTAAGTCAAGATGAAATTGGCTATCTACACTGTACATGTAGTAATCATGGGTTACATGTCTTTTTTCTGAGGGTTCATAATTCTGAAGGTTCGTTTTTCCGAAGGTTCGTATTCTGAAGGTTCGTTACTCCGACGGTTCGTAATTCCGAAAATGAAAAAGGGTTCATAATTCTGAAAATGAAATAGGGTTCGTAAGTCAAAAATATAATAGGTTCGTAATTCTGAGAATGAAATAAGGTTCATAATTCCGAAAATAAAAAAGGGTTCATATTTCTGAGCGTTCGTAATTCCGAAAAGTTATGTAGGACTCTATTGCATTTTCAGAATTACGAACCTTGAAAATTATGAACCCTTTTTCATTTTTGGAATTATGAACCCTATTTCGTTTTCGGAATTACGAACCTTCAGAGAAATGAATCAAATGTTCAGAATTATGAACCCTACATGTATATCATTTTCGGAGTTATGAATGCCCTTCTATGGGAAATTTGTGTTTCGGAATTATGAACCTTCTGAAAAACCAGTATCCCCTGTTATCATGTACATGGCTACATCAAAACAGAGGCAAATTAACAACTCACGTAGTTACTGGTGAAAGTGGACTCATCAATCTTTTTGACTTGTAAGAGTCTCTGAAATTTCTTGATCTCAGTCAATACTTTGACAACACTCATCTAATGTAAATGCTATTATATTACTTGTAGAAAAATATGAGCTAAATGTAACGTAAAATAATAATATTGCTGGTTGTATGTGTCACACCATCAACTATATCTGCACTTGGTTATAAAACTGTACATTACATTTAACTGGATTTTTTCTGGCATGTTGATTAAAAATGTGATTATAGATGGAGCAAGCACAATGTTCAATAATTGCACACACATATAGGGAACTTTTTATGAGTAAAACAATATCAATATGATGACTGACATCGTACAAAGTGAGATACAGTTAACTCTGCATAACTCAAAGTCGCAAAAGTCGAGTTTCCCTAAGTTAGAATCAATTTTTTTTTACCAAACTATGCAAAACATGTGTTATTTACATTTCCCAAGTCAAACTATTTTCTTGTGGTCTCAATAGATTTGACTTATGCTGAGATAACTGTATTTAAAAAAATTAATTCTTTTGTTTCCATGGTGATGTAGTGGTGCGAGCAGTCCCTTGGTTGGCAGTACAGATCATGAGATGCTACATATGAATAGCCTCTACAAGGAGAGATTCCCCAAGGCTAAACAACAGATGGAAACCAAGCTCACCGTAAGTCTTGATCCATTGTATTCCTGTTGTCAGGCTTTAAGTCTGGAGACACCCTGGATGTATTTTGTTACTGGTTTTTAGGAAAGTGATTAGGGATTGGAATAGTAGAGTAGAAGGAAGATATGGTCAGGAATAGTACAGGGATGAGGATGGAATGAAGCAAACAAAATGTGATGTGTAAGAAAATAAAGAGGTAGAAAAGATGTATAAGAAAGACAAATTTTGGACTATAACTACCAATAAATAATTATTTTGCAAACTATAACCTTCATTATTTACTCCCTTTTTCTCCTTATTCAAAGTCAAAGTCCCTTTTCTAGCATTGCGTCCTCCATTAGCTATAGAGGCCTTTCTAAATGCTTTTTAAACAGCCATCTCACATTCACCTGGGCCCTCTTGCATAAACAGTTTCTGATCTAACTCAACTCCAAAGATTACATGCAAGTCCCAAATATCTGATCCTGGTTGGTTGAAAAGCAAGTTGCCTTTAATTTTTTGAGTTCCGTTTTGATGCATGAGGGCTCTGGAGAGTAAGATAGATATAATGATATCTAAAGACCATAACGTTCAGCAATCCTTGACATCCTGTAAGTGACTCTTTGTTATATGTAGGGAATGGATATTTATTGTTCATCAAATTGCATTAGTATTTCTTTTTGTCACTACTCCAGGAATTTATTAACAAGTATTCCATGGATATGAGCCAAGAAGGGCATGATGCAATCTATGCTTTCCTGGTTCATCAGGCGGTAGAACTAGCCCGAGACTGCTTAGAGAAATCACAAGATGACCAGGTCTCTCACATTTACTTCACTGAGGTCTCACACAAGCTCCAAATGCTAGCAGAAGATGTAAGTCATTTTATTGTACAGTCAATATAACAATTTAAGTAGTCTTTATAGAGGGGGATTTGTTACATATTGGTTACCTTTAAATACAAACTTATACTTAAGGTAGTAAAATGCTTTTTTAAAAAGAGGAAAGTTGTGCTAGAAATGCCTTAAGATTTCTTGGGAATCATAATGGCAAAGTCTAAGGAACTTTGGAGGATTGAAAGGATTTGGGCGAAAGAATAAAAGTGAAGCTTTGGAATTGGCTTGAATATGCAATTGATGTTGATAAGGCAAAGTAAAAAGATAATTCTATAAAGAAAGGGATAAAAACAGACAATATGAAGGAGGGAGAGAGGTTTAGAAAGAGAGGAATGGAATTGCAGAAGAGAAGAAAGGATAAAGCAAATATTGGGAGGAACAGGAAAGGAAACTTGAGACGAACAAACAGATAATTTCAGAAGTAGAATATTAAGAATGAGACAGATGTGCTATAACAAAGGATGAGACATACATGTAGATGTCACAAGATATGAATCAGCATTTCCTTAATAAGCAAATAAAAATCCATGAATCATTGACAAGGGCAAATACTTAAGACGATGGATCGCCTCAATATGTTCCTTTATGAAATGAGGAAAATGAGAGTGGATTATTTTCATGCAAACAAACCACTTCTTTAAGATCCCACGTCACTCTTGAGGCCATGGTTGAACCTGGCATCGAAAAACCTGTCAAATTGGGGTTCTTAGCTTACGCCAGAACTGTCAAGTAGGAGTCTCTAGAGGGCAGCGCTTCTTTTTAAATCACCCACGTGGTATGTGATGTGAATTATAAACTGCTGTTGTTCCCTTTTATATGAAAATGATGGTGGGCTAGATACGGTTTCCCAGATGCCTGCCTCATGTTATTATTCAATGTTCCTATTTTTTTTCCTACTTGTTTACCATTTGTTTCTAAAGAAATTGTTCCCTGACTTTCCTCTAGAGGTTTGTGACAGTGATGATGTGACAAATCTCACACTTGTTCTGTTGCAAGACTTTTGTTATTTCCTTGAAACTTTGACAGTTTGTATTGAACGCTTGTATTGAATTCATATAATGCTTCACGTACCAAATCTTGTAATTGTCAATATCAAATAATATTTGAAGTGTCTTCATAGATATATCTTGATACCTACGACTTCCAAAGCTGAGGTTTTCAAGTTTTCGTCTTTGAACGTTTCCAAATACAAATTTTTTAGGTATAATTTTGAAACAAAGTTGCTTTTGACGAGTTGAAAGCTTACCTGATTTTTTTCTGACATAGCATCAATTAATACATGTATTTAGAAGGTGGATTCCATCCAAGGAGATGCTTTCATACATAGCAGATGAATTAATGTTTTGTTGTTTAAGTGTTCATGGGAGAAAAATATGTGCTATAAGCAAACTGGTCTATTCTTATGCAAATGCACTTAAGCATACTGCGGAGGTAGCTTGCGACAGGACGATGATTAATCATTAACTAGATTTTTTTTTTTAAATTACATTTTTTGTCTTTCCCTACTGACTTTGTTGACAGGCTGAGAACAGATCTCAAGTCTCTGCCAAGTCTTTTACAAGGGTAGTGAGAGAGCTACTCATACTACTAGCTAGACCAGCCAGACTGCTTGAATGCTTGGTAAGTATCCATTAATCATCAGAGAAGACCCTTGGGACATTTATACTTTCATCATCACTTTTATGTCCCCTTGAAGTTCTTAGCTTGGAGGGGGAAGGGGGGAAGGGGGGGGGGAGGAGGGAAGGTGGTTGGATCAATGACTAACACATCTAGAAATCTCTTCCTGCAATACCAGTCTGAAGAAGAATTCAATGATTTAGTATTCTGATGGATTTAGTTGTTTCCTCATGTATAAAAATATTTTATAATAATGCACTTACAGAACAGACTTTTATATGCAATACCAATCAGCGTCTGTCAGTATAAATCTGTATGTCAGCTAAGCTATATATGCCATCAATCGAAATGGCCTCATTTTTTCCAATGATAATTTATCAAACCTAGTGAGGGTAAGTAAACGAAGAAGCTTGACTGGGGAGGAATTTTTAATTTGTAAACAAATCTTTCGGCATATTACTCCCAGTGTTAAAGATCGTATGCTCGATCTGTAATGAAAAACACAAGTCAGAAAAAATTGGAACCAGCGGGATTCGAACCTGTCATCTACTGCTTGCCGGGCAGCGACTTAACCACCAGGCTATTCTGGTTCACGGCCAAGTCACGACGAACTAGAATCAAATACCCAAGATCCTCTTCTTTCTGACTCATTAATATTCAAACGGTCCGCCGTGGACAATGGTTAGTAAACGAAGAAGCTTGACTGGGGAGGAATTTTTAATTTGTAAACAAATCTTTCGGCATATTACTCCTAGTGAGGGTAAGTTTATCAACCAAGGCTAAATTATTCAATCTTTATTTAAAGTAGCAAATGTATGGTTTTTGTTTTGTATTTGTTGGTTTTTATTCCTCCATGTATTGTTGTTGAATCCCAAGTATCTTTTCAATAACTGAAAAAATGTCAATGTTTGTGACCTTGATAGGAATTTGATCCTGAAGAGTTTTTCCAGCTGTTGGAATCTTTTGAGGACCAGGCCAAAGTTGGATCTACCATTTCTGAAGACCTTCCTAAGTACATCATCCATCAGCTAGGCCTTAACAAAGATCCATTGGGTAAGAACTACTTTCCCATCTCATTCATACCCCCCAGATAATTAAACTAGAAAGGCCGTCAAAGGCGGCAGACCCACGCCTTAACCCAATAGGTTTTGTTTTGTTGCGATTATTTTTGTAAGCAGGCCATTCAAAGGGGATAACAAGAGGCACATCTCCCCCCCCCCCAATAAATTTTGCCATATCCAGGTCATAGCTTTGTGTGTCCCCACCCTTGAAAAAATTCTTCTGAAAAAGATATTTTATTATTGAAACATCCCTCCCCTAAAAGTAATTGATTAGACATGTCAGAGAGCGTGGCGTGGTGAGAAAAAAAATGTTAGCAATTTGTATTCAGTGTTCAGTCATGTAAGTGTTAGTAAATGTATTCATGTTCTATCTTTAAATTACATTGCAATTGGGGTTGTTTTGTTTTTTTCATCGGGCTTGGATAAAATAAATATGACGACAAAATAAGTTGGATCTCGACTTCAAAATGCATGCGAGGCACAGAGCTTACTCACTCAGCTCAGTCACCACCCATCAACAAAGTCAAAGTGGATACTGGCGTGCATGTATTCGGCGAACCTCGATCAGCCACCAAATTTTGCAAATCCACACAAATTAAAAAGAAATCCAGTGTTTGTATATATTTTACAACTACGAAATCCACTCAAACAGACATAAATGAGTTATAAACTAACTCAAATCTCAAATGACAGGACCGTTATAACCCAAAGAAAAAAGTTCAATCCTACTACAGTCAGTAAGGCACAGGCACTGTACTCCCTGGGGTTATGTACTCCCTAGCCCGACCAGATCGCCGTCACTTCGCGACAGCGCTGTGTATAGTTATGTACGTACAGCTAGCTACACAGCCCACTCACTCAGATCAATACACGCGAACGCTCGCGAGTGCGATAGACTCACTCACGTCGAACAAACTCACCAGATTTTCACCGAAAACAATTAAAATCACGTACTACACGTCCACCAGGATAAAATAAATCACAAAAACTTCCACAACAAAGTGGAAAGAACCGGGGAAAATAAACAGAAATGCACAGAAGATAAGAAATAGAGGAGAAGCCGTAGGGGTAGGGTAGCCTGAATCTAAATGAATTTGTAGTTAAAAAAGGTATCGCGCGCAATCCCTTGTTGCTGGGATACGTTGGCTTTGAATATTCATTGCAGGCTCGTACGGATTTGAAGTGAAATGGCAAATAATGGGTCTAAAAGTCTTCTAAAATTCATAAACCTGAAATAGACTTTTGGTGAGACGAAGTAATGAGTGTTTTGATTGGCCAAAATATTTCTGCATCTGCAGGCGAAGTTTGGGGTCATCAATCTTTCTAGTTTCTTTCCTGTCACTATCTGAACTGAAGTTCCTATACTTTACTACAGGGTCAAAACTTCAAGGTCACACAGAATGTGCAGGGGTCAACCAATCATCACCAAAATCTAATCGATTCTTTCCTGTCACTTTCTGAACATTCCCTGAAAATTTGGTGCAAATCCGTTCACCCGTTCTCTTGTTATCTTGTACACAAACAAACAAACAAACAAACAAACAAACATACGGAGCCCTTTACATAACCCTGCCGATTTCATCGGCGTGGATAATTAAATTATTAATTTAAAGTCCAACCCGTCTTCGTCACCACCTCTCTGTCTATAGTAGTCGCCTACATTGTCTCCCTCTTGGAAGAAATATTTGTTTTGGAACCTGTGTAGAGTGGCCACTTGTCACCTTTCATGATTCCCTTGTATGGGCTCTAAAGACAGATTTGACTATATTGTATCATTAAAAAAATAACTCTTACAAAACCTTAGACACAATGCTATATCCTGACCTCACCCTAACCCGAAAAACTAAAAGCCGCTCGCACCCCTTACTCCAACGCTACATCTTTTGTGAGATAGAGCCTGAAACAAAATGTCACTTAGTTACATAAATCTTCCTAGATGAGAAAACCGTTATAGATGATACGTATTTATTTGATTTCTATACGTAAATTTCTCAGATTATTTTTTGGTAGTCCACCTAAAATGGAGCTGTGATTTTTTTTCTTCTATCTGTACATTGTGAAGTGATGTTAATATTGTTCAAAGCGTTGATGTACCTGTACATATTTATAAGCATGTCATAATTAAGTGTATCATATTTACGTTTAAAATTCTATTTTTCACTGATAACCGGTAGTACATGTATGTTTCAGTGTAAATGTACAAAAAATGTGTAGATTTTCTGCAATCACTTATATACACTTTCAAGAACAGCATTGTTGTGTTTAGTGATGTTGTTTGAAATTGTTAACATCTCTATTTTCAATGAAATACATATAGAATTGAAAAATATAGAGCGATATGTTTGTTGTGAACTTTAATCATTTTTATTTTTCAATATGCACTACATAGTATATTAAAACTTGCTGATATTTTATTGTTAAAAGTGAAAGTGCAGATTGTTTGCAAGTGTTTAATCTCTCTATTTTCTGTTTCTTTTCTTCCAATTCTCACCCTGCTACCCTTTTTCTTGTCACTTTTCTACTTTAACACCACTTTGAGATAACTTTCTCATCTCGTTGCTTACATTAATCCATGTGCTGACTTACTACAATCTTTCTGCATGTATCTGTTTCATTCTGTTTCATATTATTACTCTGTTTTTTAATATTTCCATTGTTTTTATATATCTTTATCACATTGTCCATTGGTGGCTCTTCATATCTGTATTACAATTTACTTCATTATTGTCCTTTTAATTATCATAATCGTCATCACCATCGTCATCATCATCATCATCATTATCATCATCATCATCATCATTATCATCATCATCACCACCATCATCATCATCTTCATCATCATGATCATAATCACCATCATCATCGTCTTCATTATAATCATCATCATAATCACCATAATCATCGTCGACATTGTCATCATCGTAATCATCACCATCATCATCATCGTAATCATCACCATCATCATCGTAATCATCTTCATCATCACCATCACTATTATCATGACCTCATTCCTGTCTTGGTTGCTTTCCTTTCGCTTGTCTACCTATTTATCTTTCTCCAACATTTACCTCATCTTCCACACTTCTTCCAACACATTTATCTGCTTGCATTCATCCATCAATTCTTTCCAATATTTTCCCTGTATGACTTGCATGCGTATCAATCTTTCTTATTCTCCATCCTCTGTCCTCGGTGTTCTGCGTCACCCGACTACTACCCATGTGTCCCTGTGCTGTCAACAATACTCTGGGCCTGATGCTGTCCTCGTTGCCATGGAAATCAACATCCGCTATTCACATTGGGCGTGGAAAACCTTCCCTATGTCTCCTCTTGTGTGCACCAATCTCAACACATCTGCCTCCAACTTCATTTGTGTGTCAACAATGAAAACTTTTGGTTCAAAACTACTTCTTCACATTATTTTACTAACTAAAAATGGGTTTGATTCCATTTACCCTTTTAATCCCTTGTACAACTCTTTTTTGAAAAATCATTTTGTATCTCACGATGGCATGCTTGTTCTGTTTTGCTGTGAAAATTACAATCCCTTTGTTTTGATTCTTAAAATAAAAATTGATATTAACCATGACTTATTATTATATTTTATATATATTTTTCAAAAATATGTATTCAAATGCATTTTTTTAAATAATGGGGACTACTTTATATAATGTCATGTTGCGTAACATGACCTGTAATTTCATGCTTGCTTTTACTTCGGATTTAAACAATGCTTATGCTTCAAATGCCCCTATGACTGTGCAACAAACTTATGCACACATTCATATTCTATTTATCACCCATCACATGAACTCTTCTTGGCTTATTATGTGATGGGTTTCTACTTGTACTCACCTCTGGTTGACCTCAAGTAGCATATTTTGATCACTTTCCAGATGTAGGTGACCTGTGTGGGGATTCCCCCTCACCGCCACGCCAGGATTCAGGAGAGGAGGAAAAGGTAAGGAGCATGTTATCAGTGGGGTTGAATTTAATGTTTATATCACTCCTTTGATCTTAGTCTTATCAGAGTCACTTGGGACTTGATGATTGTTGCCTTTACCAAAGTGTATATTGGATGGGAAGGTTTATGATTGTGTATGACAAATTGCATTCATGCAGGTTTTGCAATGAATATGATCACATAGAGAGAAAATTTAGAGAGAGAGGGAAATAGAGATAGAGAAATATATTTTTTTTTTAAACCGGATGGGAGACGTAGAATGGGGGGGGGGGGGGGGGAGCATAGAGGGTGGATCGGAACTGAAGCAATTGACATGGTTTTGTGAAAACTTTAAATATGAAAATATATTAGGTAGTGTTAATAAATTCTAAAAAATTATGTGAGGAAATTATGGTTAATGCTTTATTCCTTGTATCTTTATTTATCAAGGGCAATGTTGACAGAAAAGATTGCTTGAAGGAACCAAGAGAAGAAGATTTTGAGAACATCAAAATCATCAGCAATGGAGCATATGGGTGAGTGCTGAATATAATTATAATTGAATCATTTAAAAAAACAGTGTGGGTGCAACACGATCTTTTATTTGTTACCCTGTTTGTTTGTTCTTTCAGGGAGTGGGGCGTTATTTCAAATACAGTACAATAAAAAGGAGTCTTGCCTTATCTATTATGGAATAATTTGTTTGAATTTAGGGGCCATACTGAATTTTAAGTTTAGGTACAAAATTAAGAGTATTGAAATGAAATTAAAACTTGAACACGCAATTACTGTTTACCAGTACATACATGTTATTAAGTTGTGAAACCATGATTCTGTTTGGACCAAACTGCAAGAAGAAGAAGTATTAAATTCCTGTTCATTTTATGCAGTATTTAAATGTGCCCTGTCCTTTTTTAATCTTTCTTGATACAGTGCTGTTTACTTGGTGCGACATAAAGCCTCTCAGCAGAGGTTTGCTATGAAGAAGATCTGTAAACAGAATATTGCCCTTCGTAACCAGCGGGAGCAGGTCTTTGCTGAACGAGACATCCTCACGTTTGCAGAAAACCCCTTTGTTGTTGCTCTATACTGCAGCTTTGAAACAAAGGTGAGCTAATTTACAGGCAAATCTTGTTATAACAAAGTCCATGAGATCATTAAATATGTTTCATTGGGCTGAAAAATAACAGAAGATATAAAGAACATTATATTGTAATACCTAATATTTCTTTTTAATGCCAGGAGCTCACTTTTGCAATACTATAATTATAGTAAAAGCAGAGCGATGAGGAGAAATATAGTGAAAGAAACAATCAGCCCAAATCTTTTGTCCTGTATGGTTTTTTTTGGGGTTTTTTTTTGTTATTTTTTTATGTTATGTTTCAACAAGTTTGTTGTTAGTGTCATGATTAGTCATTAGTTATTTTCCTTTTATATGTATTATTTTAAAATGGAAAGGTATTGCAATGCTTCAACCTCTGCATGTTACTACATTATATATCTTACCTGTATTATGATCATATTTGCCTTTTAATTCTGTTATTGTTTACTCATACTTATTCTCATGTTTTTTGTCATAATGATCATACTATGCAATGCCATTTACCATGCAGAAATAAAAAAAATAAAAATGAAAATAAATAAATAAAAATAAATAAATATAAATAAATAAATAAATATACATGTAGTACAGTGGAACCTCGTTTTGAAGGACACTGTTAATACAAACAAGGTAATTTTGCTGGTCCCACTCTTTGTATCAGAGCTATTGTTAACCCTGATTAAACTATATAAAGAGGTAATTTCTTTGGTCCCCAGGAGTTTGTTATAAGTATTTGTTCAATTTGATGTGATAACTGTATCATGAATTATTTTGCTCATATTTTCTTCTCTCTTTCTTCATCAGAAATATTTATGCATGGTGATGGAGTATGTAGAGGGAGGAGATGTAGCTACTCTGATCAAACATATAGGACCACTTCCTCTAGAGACAGCCAGGTAAAACTGAGAATTATATTCTTATTAGCTCACCTGAGCCTAAGGCTCGAGTGAGCTATTGCGATGGAAATTTGTCCGTCGTCCGTCGTGCGTCGTCCGTCGTGCGTCGTCCGTCGTCCGTCGTCCGTTAACTTTTCACATTTTCATCTTCTTCTCCAAAACCCATGATCGGAATTCAACCAAACTTGGTAGGAATCATCCTTAGGGATAGGGGACCCAAAGTTGCTAAAATGGTACATGTGGCCCCCAGGGGGGCCCAGGGGGAGGGCCCCCAATTGTAAAAGCTATGTAAATTTCAAACATCTTCTTCTCCAGAACCAGGTATAGCTCAGACTTGGTATTGTGTATGGAGATACCTCTATAGATGAAGAATGAATGTTGTTCATGAAATTTCTCTGAGTGGCCCTATAGGGGCCCTGTGGGGGTAACATACTGGAGGGGGGGGGGGGGGGGGCGCTGCCAGGCAAAATGTACATTCTGATCTTCTTCTCCAAAACACATGATCGGAATTCAACCAAACGTGGTAGGAATCATCCTTAGGGGTAGGGGACCCAAAGTTGCTAAAATGGTACATGTGGCCCCAAGGGGGGCCCAAGGGGAGGGCCCCCAATTGTAAAAACTATGTAAATTTCAAACATCTTCTTCTCCAAAACCAGGCATAGCTCAGACTTGGTATTGTGTATGGAGATACCTCTATAGATGAAGAATGAAGGTTGTTCATGAAATTTCTCTGAGTGGCCCTATAGGGGCCCTGTGGGGGTAAAATACTGGAGGGGGGGGGCGCTGCCAGGCAAAATGTACATTCTGATGTTCTTCTCCAAAACACATGATCGGAATTCAACCAAACTTGGTAGAAATCATCCTTAGGGGTAGGGGACCCAAAGTTGCTAAAATGGTACATGTGGCCCCAAGGGGGGCCCAGGGGGAGGGCCCCCAATTGTAAAAACTATGTAAATTTCAAACATCTTCTTCTCCAGAACCAGGTATAGCTCAGACTTGGTATTGTGTATGGAGATACCTCTATAGATGAAGAATGAATGTTGTTCATGAAATTTCTCTGAGTGGCCCTATAGGGGCCCTGTGGGGGTAACATACTGGAGGGGGGGGGGGCGCTGCCAGGCAAAATGTACATTCTGATCTTCTTCTCCAAAACACATGATCGGAATTCAACCAAACTTGGTAGGAATCATCCTTAGGGGTAGGGGACCCAAAGTTGCTAAAATGGTACATGTGGCCCCAAGGGGGGCCCAAGGGGAGGGCCCCCAATTGTAAAAACTATGTAAATTTCAAACATCTTCTTCTCCAGAACCAGGTATAGCTCAGACTTGGTATTGTGTATGGAGATACCTCTATAGATGAAGAATGAATGTTGTTCATGAAATTTCTCTGAGTGGCCCTATAGGGGCCCTGTGGGGGTAACATACTAGAGGGGGGGGGGGCGCTGCCAGGCAAAATGTACATTCTGATCTTCTTCTCCAAAACACATGATCGGAATTCAACCAAACTTGGTAGGAATCATCCTTAGGGGTAGGGGACCCAAAGTTGCTAAAATGGTACATGTGGCCCCAAGGGGGGCCCAAGGGGAGGGCCCCCAATTGTAAAAACTATTTAAATTTCAAACATCTTCTTCTCCAGAACCAGGCATAGCTCAGACTTGGTATTGTGTATGGAGATACCTCTATAGATGAAGAATGAAGGTTGTTTTTTTTTTTTTTCTCTCTTTCACCCATGACACGGGTATTTAATTCAACAAAAATCTCATTTTACATATAAATCAATTTTACAGAACGATTAAACGTACATTTCCAAAATAACAGGCAAATTATACATTTCTGTCTTTCCTGCTTTCATAAAGGCATTATTGATATCTATTCTTAATTTTAATTCCCTTAAAAAGGTAAACCATAGTCTTTTTTCCCTTTCTTCCTTACCATATATATTTCTGAAAATCAGCATTTTATAAATACTCCATAGAGCAATGGTAATAATATCATCAATCTTCTTTTCTTTGTAATTTTTTAACAGAATGTCGATATCAAAGCAAATATCTACGTTATATATGTTTTGCACCATAATGAATAAGTTGTCGAAGAATGACTTATTTAATTGACAGTACAAAAAAGCATGGATTAAATCTTCCTTGGCATTACACACTTCACAAATATCGGAATTTCCTAATTGCAATAAAAACAACTTCCTTTTTGTTGGAATGAGGTTATACAGCATTTTTAGATTGAACTGTTTCAATTTGTTTTCTTTTATATTTTTTAAATTTCTCTGAAAGACATTTTTCCAGTTTATAGCATTATTAACTAGATTAACCCAATATGTTGGGCCATCATTGGTTCTTTCATGTGTTAAGATGTTATAAAATAATTTACTAGAACATAACTTAAGTTGTTTTTCTTTTCCCTTCGATGATATTGTTGGAATATCTAGGGTACTAGCATCTTTTAGATTATTCAACCACACTTTCGGTGTCGCCCTTTGTAGTTTAGAATAATCAAACAGGGCTCTCGCTTTTGTTTTTTCAGATTTAAGCTTTTCTTCCAGTTTTGTGAGCGATACAAATTTTCCTTCAATGCAAATATCTTTCAGAAAAATGATTGAACTAGCATACCAATCTCTATAAAATAGTGGTCGGTTATTGTAGACAATATATTTATTATACCATAAAATTTGTGTACTTGAGTTCAAATCATCTTTTTTGATGAATTCTTTTAAATATGACCATGCTTTTATCAGTTCAACATAGAATCTTGGCAATTTGTCAGCAAACCACTTGTCTGTCATATGATTATCAAGGGTAGAATTTAAAATAAGTCTAACACCTCCAATTATTTCAAAATTCAGTAAAGCAAATTCTTTCCAACAACCATTTGTATCATCAACAATTCTGGCCAACCATTTCAATCTGAAACTCTTAATCAAATTCTGAATATCGACCATTCTTATGCCACCATCCTCATAATCCTTCACGATTGTGACTCGTTTGACTTTGTCAACTTTTGAGTTCCATAAAAAGTGGAAAATTATTTTTTCCAGTTTTTTTACTACATTGTTGGGAACTGAGCAAAACATAATCAAATGAATTATTTGACTAATAAGTAGAGTTTTAATAATAAGGACTCTTCCTATAATTGTCAGGTTTCTTTTCCTCCAATTATCTACGATTCTCTGTATCTTTTCTAATTTTGTTTCCCAGTTCAATTTCGCAACCTTATCTTGGTCATGGTCTATATGAACTCCTAAATACTTAATACAACCTTCCGTCCAATGTAATCCATATTTTTTAAAATTCCAATAATGTTTTGTAGAACCCAACCATTTCAAAATTGTTTTGTCTTTATTAACTACTGGACCAGCCACATTTCCAAATTTATCCAATTCGTCTATAATGTATTTCATAGAAGACTTTTCTCTCAAAAACACAGAGGTATCGTCTGCATATTGCAAGATTTTTAATTCTTTTCTGTCGTTATTTCCAAACAAAACTCCTTTGATTTTATCATTTTTTCTAATTCTTTCTGCTAACGTTTCTACCACTAAGATAAAAAGCATGGCCGATAGCGGGCATCCTTGCCTTATACCTCGACTGATCTGAAATGTTTTTGTTCTCCATCCATTAATAAGTATTGAACTCTCCGCTTTGTCATACATTAGCTTAACCCAGCATTTGAAGTCTTCGCCAAAATCAAACTTACACAAACAATATTCAATAAAGTCAAATTCAACGGAATCGAATGCTTTCTGAAAATCAACTAGCATTAACGCACCTTCTAATTTCTGTTTTTTCATATAATCAAAAACGTCTTGCGTGAGTCTAATATTAAAGCCGCTCATTCTATTTTTAATGTAACCAACTTGGTTTTCATGAATAAGTTTTGGTAAAACTTTATGTAACCTGTTTGCTAGGGCAGCGGCCATTATTTTATAATCATAGTTTAACAATGTTATCGGCCTCCAATTATTCAAATCTTCCATCTCTCCTTTTTTATGGATCAATGTAATAATTCCTAATCGTTGAGCTTTTGACATAACCTTATTACTAAAATTTTCATTAAGCGCATTAACAAACACAAATTCAATGTCGTTCCAAAACTCTCGATAGAATTCGACGGGTAAACCGTCTCCTCCTGGAGTTTTATTTTTGGTCATTTCAAAAGCAGCTTTTCGACATTCTGAATATGTTAATAGCCCTTCACACAGTTCTTTATCTGATTCATTTAACTTATTTACAATAAAGCTTTCAAAATATTCTTCGATATCTTCTTTTTTAACTTGTTTACTAAGATATAGTTTTTCGTAAAAAGAAACAACCTCCTTCAGAATATGTTCTCTTTCCGTGATAATCTTACTACCTTTCCGTATTCTAGTAACATTTCTCTTCTGAGCGTTTTTCTTCTCTAGACTCATAAAATACCTTGTATTCTTTTCACCCTTCTCCAGCCATTTGACTCTGGCTCGCACGCTTGCTCCTTTGCATTCTCTGTTATACAATCTATCTAAACCACCTTTGATACCTAAGAATGAAGGTTGTTCATGAAATTTCTCTGAGTGGCCCTATAGGGGCCCTGTGGGGGTAACATACTGGAGGGGGGGGGGGGCGCTGCCAGGCAAAATGTACATTCTGATCTTCTCCAAAACACATGATCGGAATTCAACCAAACTTGGTAGGAATCATCCTTAGGGTTAGGGGATCCAAAGTTGCTAAAATGGTACATGTGGCCCCCAGGGGGCCCAGGGGGAGGGCCCCCAATTGTAAAAGCTATGTAAATTTCAACCATCTTCTTCTCCAGAACCAGGAATAGCTCAGACTTGGTATTGTGTATGGAGATACCTCTATAGACGAAAAATGAAAGTTATTCATGAATTTTTTCTGGGTGGCCCTGTGGGGGTAACATACTTGAGGGGGGGGGTGGGGCAAGTTGTCCGCCATCCATAAACTTTTTACATTTTCAGCTTCTTCTCCAAAACACATGATTGGAATTTAACCGAACTAGGTAGGAAGCTCAGACTTGGTATTGTGTATAGAGATACCTCTATAGATGAAGAATGAAAGTTGTTCATGAAATTTTTCTGGGTGGCCTTATAGGGGCCCCTGCACCAGATGTGAATTGATCCACCTCAGGTGAGCGTCGTGCCCCCTGGGGCTCTTATATAGTCTGTCATATCGGCTTTTTCAGTTTACGGGCAAATATAACACTGAGAAAAGTCAGAACACCAATGTTGATACATGTATATCATAATCAACAATCAACATTCATATATATAAGTTGTGCATTACAAGTAAATGTGTGACCTTAAACATTGTAGATTGTACCAAGATGTTTCTCTGATTTCAAGAAAACAAAGTTGAAAACTGATAAACAGAATGAAACAAAACAGAAATTAGTAGTAATTAAACCAGCACATGTCTGCTAAATAAGTTGCAACGGTTCCAAGAATTATAAGATTTTGTTGGCTTAGGAGACTAAAAAAATTAACAGAAATTAGCATAATAAAATCCAAAGTGTTCTCATATCCTACAGGACTATAATTTTGGCCATCATAACAAGTAATCATTTGCATTCTGTTTATTCAGTAAGTCTTGTTTTCAATAACAGGATGCAGTCACTAATAAGGTCAGGTTCAATCTATCCATAAAACCCCATGACTCTACCATCATCATCATCAATAATATGACAAATTCTAGTGAACTTGTTTATCACTAATGATGGAAAACAAAAACGAAGTTTGTTTCTAGGTCGGTATCAAATGGCCCAGCAGATTTCTAAAGACTGCCCTTATTTTAACAAGATAGAAATAAACTTAAGTTTTGTTTTATTGATACATTTTAGTTAATCATACTTTCTTATGCATTTGGGTTTGACATGTGGTCATATAATGTCTCCTTGGCTTTTCTGTCATCATGGTAATGAGTAGTCTCCTACTCCTCTTCCTACGTAGCAATTCCTCATCTGTAATGTTGCATGATACTTCCTCTGTTCATTTTCTTCTCTTTTTATATTTTAATTCTCTAATAATTGTATCTTTCAGGTTATATTTTGCTGAAGCAGTACTAGCTATAGAGTACCTACACAGTTATGGAATTGTACACAGAGACATTAAACCAGATAAGTAAGTCCACACTTCACTATTTTGTGTAAAACTAAGCTGTTTAATAATTCTGTATCATTATAAATCATTGTCCAGGCCCCTTAGGCCACCCAAAGCTAATTCCTGTTTGTTTTGTTATTAAATATATATGTCACAAGTTTTATTTCAGTTGATTTGTTATGACGTAGGAGAATAGAAATTGAAAATAGATCTTCCAGCAGATTTCACCCTACGGTTGTCATAAATATATTCAATTCAAAGTTATACTTGGGTATTATACAAAGTCAGTTGTTTTCACTGTTACCTCTAACGGGTAAATGGCATTTTGAAGGAACTTATGCAGTGGTAAAAATTTTATAAACAGTATGAATATTTGGAAGGGATAGGGGAAAATTTATGATATTTTGCTCATTGAATAAGTGCCAACTGAACAAAAGTCTTCACGATGTAATATGTATTGAACAAAAGAATCTGAATGAGATAACTTTGATGTATCTTTCCTGTGAATTTCACAAAACTTCTCTTCTGTTTTTAATATTATTAATTAATATCTAAATATCATTCAATTCTTTGTATGTCCATAAATACTATTTCTGTTTGTTATGTTATTACTTTGTATGTTATTTTTGTGCTGTAACAGCGCTCTGATCAGTTTTCTGGAAAAGCACTTTATAAGAAACATTTATTAATATTTATATTTATTTTACTATTGATAATTTTTGTTGGAATTTTAAATTCTTATTAAAGATCTTTTTTTTTCTTTGCTTTTTTTTTTTTTTTACTAAGATTGACAATGACATATTACCTCTGAAGGTGGTTAAAATCGTAGGTTTTACACTACAAATTATAATAAGTTAGGTTTAAATCGATAATCATTTCTGATGTTTCATATGAGATGAATGTCTATATTTTGCCCACAGCATGTTAATAACCTCCACAGGACACATCAAGCTGACGGACTTTGGCTTGTCTAAGATTGGTATCATGAGCTGTGAGTATGTCAGTAATAATGTAATCCATTGACTGCTGAATTCTCTCATTCTCCTGGGCTTATTACGGGAAGCATCTGCTTCCTGTAAGCAATGGGTTAAAGTCTATCGTATCAGCCAAGGCAAGATAACATGGCTAGGATTTGAGTACTGAAAATCTGTGCAAATTGTATATCTTGGCCTTTAACTGAGATGAGAGTGGGGAGGTATGTGTTGTGAGTCCTTCAATACTATTCCTCAACATAAGGAGGACATTTTCTTTGGGGAGAGGGTGGGACAAAAATGGTAAACTTCTTTGTCTCGCTTGTTTCATTTGCATGCCTGCTATTGTAATCTGAAACTGAAGTTTTTTCTTTTGAGAAATATATCCCCTCCGCAAACTTTCCTTCCTATCAAAAAGGCAGTTGTACAAAGTGATTTGTTTTTGTAAGTATTTAATAACCTGTTTTCTTGTGTCAGTATATAGCACAGGCCCTCTCATTATATTCAACATTCATTCACACTTGACATACCAACTTTGCATTGACAGTAACTACAAACCTGTATGAAGGCAACATAGACAAAGATACCAAACAGTTTCAAGACCAGCAGGTGTGTGGGACACCCCAGTACATCGCTCCTGAGGTGATCCTCAGACAGGGTTATGGTAAACCGGTAGACTGGTGGTCTATGGGTGTGGTCCTCTATGAGTTCTTGGTAGGTTGCCCCCCTTTCTTTGGTGAGACTCCGGAAGAACTCTTTGCGCAGACTATTCATGGTGAGTAGAGCTATTCAACAATATGATCATACCTTTGAGAATGTTTTAACTGCAGATTATTAGTATAACATTCAAGAAGTACGCAATGTGGTTTTACTATTGTTTACTACCATAAAACTAGAAATTTGTGCACATTGAGTAACAATGGCTACCAATCACACAATAAAATATATAACTTGTAAGACATTTCCTACAATGACAGCAGTCATTTCACAAAGTCTGCCAGACATTGTAGACAACAATGTCACAAATAAAGTAACTTGATTGTGTTATTAAAAGAATAATCTGATTGTTTATTATCTGTTGAGAGGCCTAGGTATTATATTCTGATTGATGTTGTATCCACAGTTATGATTGAATGGCCCGACGGTGATGATGCCCTATCAGACGAGGCTGTAGACCTCATCAACAGCTTCCTACAGCAGGACCCTCTCTTCAGACTTGGTACTGGAGGAAGCGAGGATGTCAAGTCGCATAAGTTCTTTCAAGGAGTAGACTGGAATGGCCTGCTAAGACAGAAAGCAGATTTTATTCCGCAGCTTGAAGGAGAAGATGACACCAGCTATTTTGACAGTGAGTTGTGCCGCCCTCTTTGCTAACAGATTGTATGAGGGCTTAGATGCCTTGCAAGAAAGTCTTAACTGCTAAGATGCACTAAATCTTGCTCCAAAAAGTTCTTTTTCATTTTTCATTTACTATCAGTCCTCTGAAGTAGCTATTAGATAAAGGGGAAGCTTCATCTAAAATTCTGTGCTGTGGGTCCCATACATGTATGTTCGCTAAAACTTTATTTTTTTTATAAATGGTCAATGGAATGGTGCCCTGTGAATAAGAACTTGTTTGGATCACTTTTGACACACTCATCCACTTTCCAAAATGTTGCTCTCCAAATACATTGATACATGATGTGATGTTCTTTGACATTTTGAATTTTTTTTCTAGAGTTGATGAAGAAGAGTAATGTTTTGTTTTCCTTGATCCCTATTATTTCAGCACGCTCTGAGAGGTACAACCATGAACTGGACTCGGACGATGAGGATATACCTGAAATTGGCAACTTCTCCACGTTCTCTCCACGGTTCAGTCGATCATGCAGTAGCGTATCCCAGTCATCAGATGACACAGAGAGGAGAGAGAGGTCTCACAGCGCTTCGCTACCCTTAGGAGATCTATCCCATCATTCCTTGCCTGCCAGGAACTCTCCACAGCTCCTGACGGTGGACGTTGATAGGGGTAGTAGTCTCCCACTCCCAGACAGGTAACCTTTTATCATCTCATTCTTGATAGGTCTCTAAACTGTATTTTTGGTCCAAATTGTGTCAGAAATGCAGATCTTGTGAGGGAATACCATACCACACATTATTTTAACCTCCTGTATATGGGTCAGGTATGCTATTGATTGATGGTAGGAAAGCAGAGGACACCTAATCAATGACATAAAGGGGCACTGTAAAGATGTACATGTACATGCATATTGATATGACTGGGGGGGGGGGGAGATTTCAAAACCAACGGGGGAGTGTTATTTAAAAAGAAAAATTGTATTTCTATCATTTATTTAGTGAAACATGTTCGACACAAAATACGAGTTGTTATGTTATGCTCCTTCAAATACTATTTGAAATTCATGTAAATTTTGGGAAAATACGCTTCTTCCTGCAATATAAAATTTGTTACCTTTTGAAGGTTTGAAAATTTTTGATGTTAAAGATCAATAAAAATCAAATTTTTTAATGTGCTTGTCATATGACAAGAGACATTTTATGAGGCAGCAGCCCCACAAAAGTTCCAGCTTTGGTACAATTTATGAAAATACTATTGTAGGGAAACAAAGGTAATATTTCCACCATACTTGTTCTTTTCCCCACTGACCATCTGACCGTAGGGAGATCGCTCGGCTTTCGAGACGTTTCTCTGCCAGCTTTGCCACTGATGATCATGGCTCCATTTCTATTTATCGAAATATTTTGAGAGACAGGTAAAGGTTGCCTGCGACAGTTCCATGTCAATTCAGTGCAAAGTCTGTACACTGCAATCTCGCACGCTGCTTCTGTCATCTCTATATATACTCAATTTTTTTTATTTTTTTGTCAGCACTTTCTGCAAAAACACAATGTGCAAAATGTTGTGAACACAAGGCCTTGTTACATACCATTTACAGTCAGTTCTTTAACCAATGAAGCACTCGTCTTCCCAAAGTTGTCTTTATTTTATAGGATTTATTGTAAATTTACAATTGATTGTAATGTTTATGTTACAAGGCCAACAATTTTGATGTGTTGTGATTGTGTAACAGCTGATCAAATATTTAATTTGATATATATACATGTATATTGTTGCTTTTTTCGTCATCACTTTCTTTATAGAGATATTGGGCTTTTTCAGCTTAGTGTGAATATTCATCATTTGCTGGAAGTTTGGTTAATTTCATCTTAACATCTTTTTTGTATAAGGAAATGGGAGGAATTTTAGAATTATTTGCTCCAAACTAAAGAGATTACATTTTTAATCTGCTAAGGAATTAATTTAAAATCTCTGGAAAAAATATTTGTTGCCCCTATATGTGTATCTATGTATAATTTTGATTTTTTTTTTTAGAGTGCAGCTATATCTTTCCACTTTTATTGATAATTCTGACATTTTAATAACAGCTGTGATTAAGATGTCATAATAATTGAAAAAATATATATATACCTCTTATAGGTTATATTGGGTTAATGGTTAAATCTTATAAAATCATTGTTGATTAGTGTGAGAAAAAGGGATTGTGTGCAATTATTTGGAATAATAGATTTTATGAATATGTTGTATTAATGAACTATGTGTAGATGAGTACCTACATGTATGAACAGCACTTTGATATTACCTACATCAGTTACCACTTACCAGTGTAGATATGGACAAGAACTAAAACAGCACAACTGCCTCTGTTTCATATTGTTCTCCATACTGTTTTCATGTGTGGACCGCAGTCTTATATGTGACTACTGTTCCTACAAGATATTTAGAATACAGTACATATACATGTGCCTTTTCTCCTGCTATGATAGAGTTGATTGAAAACATTTAATTGGCAGCTAATTGAATTAAGACTTATGCACTGTTACATGTATGTGTTTATAGTTGTATTTATCTGCTAATTGGACATGGTGGGGTTTTTTTCTCATGGAGTGTAATGAACTTTCATTTAACTATCTGGATGGCTATTTAAAAGAATTGTTGCAAATGTTATTCATTTCATTATACAGTTGCAGATATATATTTGCTTGTTTTATCATAAAATGCTCTTTTTGACATTGAAAATCAGTCAAATGGGTTGTATACATTCGCTCTGTATTTACTGTTTTGGGGGCATATCAATTTATATTAAAGATATTACAGAACATCGCAAGAACATAGGAATTCATACTTGGTAGAAGAAATAGATGAACATGTGCAAAAGAGAAAAGGAAAGGAAGCAGCATGTATATGGGCCAAGGGCCACTAAGCTCATAGTCATCACTATTACCTGGGGAGCATTTCATCAAGTGCCTTGTCAGTGATTTTTACTGACAAATCTGGTCTCAGCCAATCAGATGCAAGGATTTCAGTAGCTTATAACAGTTGTTGGTAAAAATCAGTAACAAAACGCTTGATGAAATGCTCCCCTGGAGGCATGTGAGAACTCGATTGAGATACTGTAAAACCAGAAGTTTGCGACATGAAATTCTGCGAATAGTTTATGTTGGCTTTTTCACAGGAAGAGATTTTTTTTATTTCCAAATATTTTGTGTTGTGATTCAATCTAGATTTGATAATTTCGGCATAAAGCCTTCGTGAATCTCAACCTCTCGCAAAATTTGTGAAAGTTTCATGCATGCTATTGTTTCTGGTTTGACAGTATAACATAGAGTATAATATCAATCTAACATCATAATACATCACATTCTCTGAAAGTTTGCTATCAAATTTATATGTATTCTTCATTCTGGAAAAAAAATGTTCTGCCAAATATTTTCATCATCTTTATTGATCTACTTTTTCCTTGAGATTCTCTTGAGATAAATACTCACATTTACAGCAAGTCATGTGATATTGTGACCTTCTTGAACCGTGTCATTAAGAAAGCTAAATGTATATTCATCATTCCATGGAGACATTGTTATTTTATATCTCTTACAAATACTTGCATTTGCATACTCCTTAAATATCAAACAGTTTAAAAGATGCTATTTCATAAATTTGGGTCAATTATACAAAAGGATGTGAACCTTGATAAACCCTAGAAATTGGTTAATTTGATGACCATATTACTCAAGGCATAATTTCTCTGTGAATGATTTGTTGAGTTTACATTGTATAATCAGGAGCATTTTCCTGACATAGATGTATACCAAATTACACAAGTTCAAGTAAGTTTTCCAAGAAAGATATTGTTTAAGTGCTGCAAATTCAGCAATCATTATGTAACTGTAAATGCCATTTGTACTTCCAAGCTAGATCCGTGAAGTCAATTTCTTCTCTCTTTTCCTTCTCCCTTCTCAGGACTGCATCTGCCAAGAATGCTGAGCATTCCGATGCCTCCTCCTCCCCCTGCACCCCGCCCCAAGACTCCTCCCCTCGCACCCGCCGTCGGACCGGTATCTCCCACAAGCCACCACTGCGGGAGGTGCTCCCACGCTTCTCCATCTCATTTGACGAGGACAGCCCGTTGGCATCATCCCTGGAATCTCAGGGTTCTCTAGGATCATCAGGGTTCTTAGGAGCAGGGGATGGAAGGAACATAGGATCCTCAGAGAGACAGAGTAGACCTGTAGTCAAGTCAGCATCATCCAGTATGCTGTCTCTTATCATACCTTCAGGTGAGTAGTGATTTTATATTCTTAATGCCTCCACAAAGTTTGAAGGGAGTAGAGTAAAACCAGAAACCTTCGCGCCATAAAATTTTTGCGAGTTGCTAATGACGGCCAATATTGCAGCAAGAACCGTTCGCGAATTGCAATAATTTCATATTGTTTCAATTGTGATTTGATTAATTCTTGGCGTGAAACTTTTGCGAATCTTGACCACTCGCGAAATTCGTGAAAGTTTCATGCAAGCAAAAATTTCTGGTTTTACAGCATGTTGGAGTGGATTTACTCTCAATTTGTCTGTTGTTGCAAAGACTGAAGTAATTCCAATAAAAAATTGATCTGCAAAAGGTGTAGGTATGCATGATAGTTCTTTTTGGAGGAATAGGGATTTAAATCCTTGCCATGGAAACTGCATTTTATATGTCATCTTTGATTATATAGGTGTAGGCTTATTAAACATCGATATATGATATAGTAATGATAATTACAGGGTCCTTATACCTGACCATCCCTGGCTATCAGACCACCAAAACACATAAGTGTTTTGGGGTTAAGTCCTATTTGTGTGATCAGGTTTATATTAAGTTATGTCTTTAACAAAAGGCAAAAGTGCTCTTACTTTAACCTTTTAGTCACTAAACCGCCCGGGATCGCCCTTCTTATTACTCACTGAACCGCACAGGACTGCCCGTGGACTTTGACCTGTGTAACACTACAGCAAATGTATTGTAGGGGATATGGGGTGCTGAAACTTTGTGTGTGCTATCTCTACATATCAGCCATTTAGAATCCGCATTGAAGCGATGCGTTACTGTGCAAAGAACTTGCGTACAGCAGAGTGTCTATGCCAAAAGATGGTTTACTGAGACTGAGTTCAGTGAGTAAATGACTACAATGCACGTAATCCTCAGTGACTAAAGGGTTATCCTGTCCCAAACCTGTTTCCAAGACCTGTGCTCTTACCACTCTTACAATGCACCTTAACCAAGCTAACCCTTTATAACCTCTTCTCTTTCTTACAGATGAACTTCACGTGCCATCGCCCATCAATTCTCCAGGAGGTGAGTCGAGCAGCTCTAGGGATGACTCTCCTTCTAGGGATCCATCCATGTTGAGCAATGTCAAGTCACCTATCGTCATCAAGAAACCTCCGAGGAGGAAGACCATGGGATTTCATATGCAGGCTATCAAGGTCTATCTAGGAGAATCTAACATATATACCCTTCATCACCTGGTTAGGGTAAGTCATGCCATTTGGTTCAGTATCTTAACATACACAAGGTTATCAACTGAAAGCAAAATACTTCTACTTTATAGAAAATAGAAATTTATTTTGTCATAAAGCACATTTTGATCACAATATCCCTTTGTTTTATGTTTTACATTTTTTGGGGGATGCACTTTATATTTTCAAATGCCCTTTGTTGAACGATGGACCAAAAATCTTTGTTTCAGTGATCAAACCATCTCTACCCTTAATGAGGAGTTTTCTGTTCTCTGCAGAGAGATGTTTTTTGTTAAAATCTGATTAATATGGAAATGGCGATTTTTCATCCAATTTCAGGCAGGTCTATTATGCGCTGAAGTAACATTGGGGCCATTAACATGATTTACCATGATATATTAACTGCCATTCTTTCATATTTCATACCCACAGCATGTTGAGGAAGGAAGTCCTGCCTACGAAGCTGGCTTACGACCTGGGGACCTAGTCACTCACATCAATAACGCTCCAGTAGAAGGCTTGATCCATCGTGAGATTGTTGAACTTATCATGAGTGGTGACAAAGAGGTTGTAATCCATGCTGTACCTATGGACAAAACAACCATTCAGACATGTGGAAGAAGGAACTCAACATCTAGTAAGATGGCCAGGAGAAAGAAGCCGAAACGTAAAAGAGACTCCGTGGAGCGAAGGCGGCGCAGTGCAGTATTCAGAAGGTCGAGTTTGAAACGGGCATCGACAGATGGAAGCAGGGCTAGTTTAGCAGCATTAGGAAGGCAGGGCGGGACGGACACGTCTCCTCGATCACCGACATCGAGATCACCACGTTCCCCGCCCATGTTCCACATGCCAGGTGAACACACAAGTAGCACACCGTTGACATCATCACCCAACAGTTCTCCATCATCGAGCTGCCCGAACTCACCCGCTGGACACTACACATCATCCAGACCCAGCACCTTACAAGGGCTGGCCCATAAACTCCCCTTCTCATTCAGACCTGGAGGGAATCGTAGGAAGTCAGTTGGTCACATCCCACTGTCCCCGCTAGCCAGGACCCCTAACCAGTCCCCCGCCCCTAAATCTCCTGTCCGTAGTCCCAGCCCTCTGGCTGTGGTAACCAGTCTTGGGCATTCCCCCGGAAGCTCCAACACCACCCAGTCCTACCCCGCCCACATGCTGAGCAGCCCCACCCTTGCTGCCCCCATGAAAGTCAAGACCAAAAAGTACATGCGAGCATCTAGGAATCTTGAGACCCCACCTTCACCCCTTCTTAGAAGGGCTCTCTCCCCAGACCATGAGAAGGTACCCATGGACATGTTTGAAGTTCAGCTCAGACCAAGAGCAGACTCAGCATGCGATGCTCTCTCCAGGGAAGAGAGAAGTCTCAAAAGGTTAGGAATCATCAGCAAAGAGAGGGTAGCTGAGAGAAAATCTACAGGGTCCACTTAAGATATATCATTATCATGTGTATAGAAGTGCAAAGTATTCACTCTGTTATATATGTATATTTGACATTTTGTGGATGTGACAGTCTTTGGTATCTGATGAGATTATCAAGCAGTGTGGTGTTGTATGAAGCAGCTATAACAGTCAAGCATGGATGGTATTGTCTTGGTAATCCACACAAGGTTTTCATTTGATGAACAAAACAAAAAAGCATTGAAATTTACCAACAGTTGATTAGAAAGTATTTTATGTCATTATTTCTTTATTCTTTGCTATTGTGCCTGTATGTGTTGCCAAAGATGCTAAAATAAAAATGGATGGATGGATAATTATGCAGACATAGCTGGTGTGATAGCACGATATCTCAATAACCTTGGTACCAGTCTGTAGAAGGAACTTTGACAGTAATTAACAGTGAGAGTGAATAGAGTTCAAGATGCACTGTGTATATAAATGCATAGACAAAATTGAAGACATGCAAAATAGGATTATAATACATTGGTGAAATGAAGAAAAAAATTGAATGGTGACATTGAGAATACATGTACAGTAGCTGCAATTTGAATTAATAACAAGATTCCAAATATGGACAAATGCCACACATGCATCAAAGATAAAAGACACTTGTATGCATACAAATGACCCAAGTCTTTTCAAATCCTGGCCTCTGTAACAATTTATTATATTGATATCAAAGTTACAGCATTAAAGTTGACTTGGAATGTAATTTTGGATGGAAAGTCCATAGTTCAACAATCTTTTTGCAGTGGGATTCATTCATGCAAGACGGGAGAATTTTAGAAAACTGATGACGAATATAAAATATTATACCAAAATCCCCTTAATTATCATTCAGCATTAACATCAGATTAATTAACAATGTTTACCTATTCTCGTACTGTTGTTTGCCTTTGATTAAAGAAAGGTACATCTGTAAATTTATTTGTGCTAATGACAGTATTATTGATTTGACAAGTTCTATTTTTTCATTTGAATGATATATAAAGAAAATGAATGGCCTTGCTTGATGAAATATCAATGGTGCATTTAAAACTATGATTTCCAGAATATTAACACATATATCATTCATTTTTGCAAAGTCTTATGCAATTGATATGTAGTAAACTCAACACAAACATACAGATAAAATGAAGATGATACATTAATTTGAAAGAAAAATACCTTGATTATGCATTTTGGTTATCTACAATTGCTTCTGTCCACCCAAGTGTTAAATTAGTATCCAGTAGAATGTTTATTTCATTGTGATTAGACTGACTGGATTTCTCCCCTGTGTAATGGAAAGTGTGCACTATTTGAGCTAAATCATTATTGATCCAGTTGAAATGTTACCAAGGTGACAGTACACTCTAAAATGCTTTTATCATTTGCTTGTACCTGGAAAAGTGTGTTTTAATAAGCAATTATTATCATTAGCATTATTGATATTGTTAATGTTATTAATAATGATGATGATAATGGTAATGTCATTTATGTAGCGCATTTTCCATATAACTTTTATAAGTGACTGTTCAAATGTGCTTTACAATGTTGTGGTGTTTGTTTTAACACATTATCATGAAAAACAACTTGAAGTGAAGGTGAATGGAATTATCAGACAAAGCAGGTTTTCAGGAATTATAGTGTCCTGGGGAGCGTTTCATCAAGTGTCTTGTCAGTGATTTTTACTGACAAATTTGCTCTCAGCCAATCAGATGCAAGGATTTCAGTAGCTTATAACGGTTGTCGGTAAAAATCACTGACAAAACGCTTGATGAAATGCTCCCCAGTTTGTTGAATGACTTTTGAGAATTAATTTATCTTATTTCATGACCCAGTGAAATGATTTTTCAATGCTCATAATTTGCTTCCGCTTTGGACTGGAATAACAGATTTTGTTCAAAGATAAATTGCCTTATTTTCAAAAAATTAATTGCATTTTGCCTAATTCTTCAATGCAAATGGGTTGAAGTTCTAGGTAAGTTTGTGTGAAGTGAAGTGAAAATTAATATGGTAACTAAAAAACCATTGCTTTTTATTTGTCTGAACATAAATTTTACTATTGAACTTTATTTAGGTTAAAAAAAAAGCTTACGTTCATTCACTGCAATGAAATACATTAAAAATAGTTAATCTCTTAATATTATTACCTGTCCAATTTACTGATTTAGTTTTTTTTTAAATCATCATTGATTTGCTTTTCGTTATCCATCTGTTTTGTCTTTCAACATTTGTTATACAGACAATATTAGCACAGTATTTTGACATGCTTTATTGCTGTAGTATTATTATGTACAAAACTACAAATACATTCCTGAGCTGTACAGATAAGAGCAGATTGAGTTTGTTAGAGGGAGATAACATCTTACATTGGTTGCTTCAAAATTATGCCCTCACATTGATAATAGCCATAGTGACATCACTAAATGACCTTTAATAATTCAAATAATTTTTCTGAATGTTGGATAGTCTTTTGCTCTTGTGACATCCGCGAGACCGACACCAGACCGATAATAGACCGAACAAAAATGTACATTACAGCAAATGGCCAAGGTTCAGCAATGTAACTGAGGTATTGATAGGGAGAGAGTATTTTGACAATTTCACATCATTTGCCAGTGCAGATAAGAGAAGGAGTCTTTTCCTTAAGGATGCTTCGTGCAGGTTTTTTTAAAGACTACATATCATTGTATACTTATCTGTTACTGATACAAAACAGTAGTAGTCTTTGTATTTCAGACTCAATGAACCAGATGTTATCTTCCTCTGACGTTTGCTTAATGAGAAGCTCTTTGTTTTCATGAGGAGAACAAATATATCACATTGTACAGCTGATGTCGCACTTATTACATGTTAAAGATTCTGTGTTTTCTCTGCAAGTGCACTCAGTAAAGAATTGACTTGAGAGAGAGAGAGAGAAAGGGAGAGTGCACTTGCTTGATATGTACAATATCTATCAGATTTTATTCTATCTTCGGAAAGATTGATTTTTAAATTTGTACTATTCTATCAAAGCTTTTCTATCGAAAATTTAAATATATTCCTATATAAAGTGTCTTGAAAAAGTGTCAGAGTTTATTCATATCAGCATATTAGATTGTTGTGGTAGTTACGTAGTAGTCTATGTGTAGAATATCAAGTTGAGGAAATGGGTAGGGGTATAGCACGGGAGGGATACATATATGTTTGGGGGAAGGGAAGTGATATGGTGGGGAGGGGTAAAGGGGAAAGATGTGGTGGTAATTTGATACCATGCAAAATCAAATGTAAGATGGAATTTTATTCATAATCAAATGAAAGAAGAGAATTATGAAGTACAAAAGTGGATTTATGCCAGATAAAGCGTTTTTGTGTATTCTGGGCATCCTTTCACGAAACCGACATAAGTATATTAGTTTGCCAACATTGGTGAACTTGTACTTACAGTGGTTGTGTTAGAAGCTGCCCTGTTTGATATCTGGTATGAGATGTACTTGACTTTCCATTCATTATTTTTGTCCATGAATGAAATGAAAAAAACCTTCAAATATAAGATGGATTTTAAGAAAACAAACTGAGGTGCAGTGCTAGGATTAGTATACCGGGTAATTTCTCTATTATGGATATGAGATGGGGGATATGAGATGGGGAAGATGAATCGAAAACATAGATAATTCTTGTCATTTAGAAATCTTCATGGGCTACCTTAAGTAATTAATCTGCATTGAGTGTGTAAATACAATATAATGAATTATCGCAACATTGATAATAAATAGTGTGCTTTAGTGGTGTGTGAGAGGGAGATGATCTGAAGATTTTACCATAATGTGTGGTGTTGCTGTAAGAAACAAATATATATATTTTGTCATACCGGTTTGAATTCTCATGCTTGATGTATTTAGAGAGTATATAAAGATTAATTTCATTTATTTCCTCCATCCACCTGTCACTGTAAGGAAAAGGACTCATTGGAATCATGTTCGCATCTTGAAAATGTGATTTAAAAGAAGTATATTGTTCAGAAAGTTAGAAACATTGACAAGGTTGGTAAATTCATGTAATGTCTTATACAGACTTCTGATAAGTCTAAATGGATTACATATCGGCCAGTCATGAATTGACTTTAGATTGTTTGGGGACTAGGATACAGATCAATCATGCTGCTTCATGAGAACAGGCATGGTTTTTGTCCTCTTGGATACATTGTAATGGCTACCCTAACAATGTTACGTGCAAGTGTAGTATACCCATATTGCTCTGTCAATTTAATATGTAAAAAGTATGATTTCTTCGGTAAGCTTACGGAACTTGATCAGAGGCAGTGGAACGTTGGGCTTGGACAGTGGAAGCGAGGGGGGACACCTTTTGTACACCAAACAAAAGCCCCCCACTTCATTCTCCCGAGCACAACGTTCTGCCGCCTCTGAACTTGATAGATTTCTACTTTACATATATACTTGCCAGGTACTTTGTTCAAGTAAGACCTTTTGGTTCTTAATCTAGGATCACCTTTGTAACTTTATATTTGCAATTAAAGCACCTGTGATGTTGAGTGTGTGGTATGTTATCTGTAAATGATGCACATATTACTGTTTTGCCCTTGTGTGGTACCCTAGTAAAGTTCACATGAGGGACTCTCTCTTTCTCTGCCAGATGCTTGTGGGAACAGAACTCAAAATAATTCTGGTTCAAAACCATTTGAAATGCATATTGTATGCAAATTCAATATATTCATTGAGATGAAAGATTGAGTATTGTTGAAAGCCATTTGAAGTAGATCAAATGCTATAAAAGACAAAGGCTGAACATTGTTTCTGGCTGGTAAATGGAAGAATGGTTTCCGAACCGGAAAACATGCATATAAACTGTCCATATCCCTCAAAATGCCCAAGTTTTTTTGGTTTAAAAACAGTTTGCAATTTCCACTTATTCATGATAGATTATGGTCATTTGTTGAATAGTTAACTTCATCTTTGCTTATTCTTATTTTTCCTTTAATATTTGACATCCTTATGACCCTCATCCTTAGCGGTATTCATTTCTTCCTCTCATACTCTTCCTTTTTCCCTTGTCATCCAACGAAAGTTTATTTTTGTTTATGCTTAAAATAGTGATTTGTGCTTCATAACAATTACATAATTCAGATTATTCTGAATCGCTTTCTTCGTGACCTGGGGGTGTTTCATAAAGCTGTGTGTAAAGTTAGGCATGACTTTACGAACAACTTGAATATGAAGTGCAAGATGGGATGCCCAAAGTTTTTCCTGATGTTTTTAAAAGTGTGACTGTATTACCAATAACTTCAATTGAATTATGGAAAAAAATATACTTTGCATTAAAAAGGTTTATGATTATTGATAAGAATGGTAATCTACATCTGCACAGTTCAACTTAAGTTTATACAGTTAAAAATGATTGAGCATCCCATTTGGCTTGTCATATCTAAGTCATTCGTAAAATCAGTCGTAAAGTCACGTGTAACTGTACGAAAAACTTTATGAAACACCCCCCTCATGTAATTTTGAGTGTAGTTATACAGTGTATTGTATTCCAATGCTTATCACTAACATTGTAGGAGAACAGTATTTCAATGAAGTATATAAGAATAAGGGTTTCATTTCATTATGTACTCTCATTACCATGGAAGTAACTTCAGGTTTAGATAGAAAGTTTCACATAACCTGTTTAATTTATTAAACCTGTTAAGTTGTCAGATATGAGTGAAAAGGCCTTTTGATGTTGAGGTAAAATATAAATGAATTTGTTCTTTAAAAATAACCTACACTGAACCAATTGATGTGTGTGTATATATGTATGTATACAAGAGCAAAAGAAATTTGTACAGATTTATTATGAGCTATCTGTATGTGTAGATACAAAGTACTATTTGTCGCATTGTGATGCCTGTGTTTTTATTTTTTGAAGTTATACCTCGATGTACAAAATTTATCGAAGAAACTTTGTGAATGTACGCTGCTATGGGAAGAAAACAAATTGTGAGAAAAGAAATATGAGAAAACATAATAAAGCATGTCTATGAGCTATTACAAAGATAAAGCAGTTGTTGTTATTAACTCTGAATTTAAATGTGAGATGTAAAGCTGAGGGGTATTGATATGAATAGAGAGAGAGAGAGATTCGGAGGGAGTAGAGCAAGAGGGTGAGTGAGAGAAAGAGAGAGAGAGAGAGAGGGGGGGAGAGGTAGAGGGAAAGAGGGATATATTGAATGAGAAAGAGAGGGGGAGTTTGGGAGGGAGAGAAAGAGATAGAGAGAAGTAAGGGTTTTTTTGCATTTAAAAGTTCCTGGGGTTGAGACCCCTGAATACTTTCTGGGAACCCATCCCTAACTGAGTCCTCATCAGGGATCCACACCCCTGTTCTGATAGTATATACACTGTATAGTTGGCAAAAGTTAAGGTTTTTGTTTTTATGAACAAAAATGAGAAAGAAAGAAAGAACAAAAAAAGATGATGGCCCAGCTCCTCATTGTGCGTATACTCATCACTCATAATAGATGGATTACAACAGCAAGAAAATAATTCAGTCATTCTCCGCAGGCTTGCATTTTGGTGTTTGTAACAAGGACTTTAAAAGAGCGAAATGGGAAATAGATGGGATCATCATCGTGAAGAGGAACACTTGAGGTACTCTGGGTGTCTGTCGGTAGCTAGAGGTCGGAGGGGGGTGAAATTCCTGTCTCCGAATACGCCACCTCTGTCGGCAAAAAAAGGGAGAGGGAAGAGAAGAAAACTAAAGAAAAACGAAAAGGGAAAGGAAAGGGGGAAAAAAAACATGAAAAAACAATATAGGAAGAACTGGAAAGTTAATATTCAGCCAAAAGGAGTCCCCCTTCTGCAATGGACTGCAGCCTTCCCCCTTCCCCCAGGATTTTCAAATTTCCAATACTGAGTATTCAATATTTGGGCAGCGAGGTTCCCGGATAAGCATGGAACTTTTGTATGTAACTTTTGTATGTAACTTTTGTACATTCACTAAAATTTTTTTTTTTTTTTAAATTTTGCTTGCTTGAAAAAATGTATAAATGGAAAGTTGATATTCGGGCAAAAAGCGCTGCCGCCCCCCTCCGAAACACCTGCGATTTTCTTTTCTTTGTATTATTTGAGGGGGGAGGCAGAGATAAGGGTTCACCATTTTTGTCTGTAAATTTGAATCTCACACCCTATGCATGTGTCTAGTGGCCCTGTGTGTCATGCCTGCAGCCCCACCCCCGCGCTGCACCAGAGTGCCGACTTCGGCTACCTAGAGAGGGAAAGATTAAGCTCAAACCTGCAAGACATCTCCCCTTTCTTTCTGTTTTTATGAAAGAACAAATAAAGAAAGAAAGAAGAGAAAAAAAGATACAAGTGATAGCGCAGCTCTCGATCTCATACTCATGAATATTGATGAGGCGCCACTATTGTCATTTTGCTTGGCCTCTTTTAGTGCTTACCCACGTGTAGACAGCTGAAAACCGTCTGTTTCGGAGGAGTCTTTAACATTTTCTTATTTTTACCTTCTCCTCCTACACAGACGGCTACCCAACCTTCGCGGTGGTTCCGGGACAGCCCGACCACCGGACAGCCCGACCCAAGACAACTCGACCCAATACCCTGGACAACTCGACCCGGTCGAGTTGTCCAGGGTGGGCTGCGCTTTCGGACAACTCGACCTACTTTTTTTCTTCTAACAAATTTCATGAACAGAGTTTCACATCATGGCTACAAAAGACATTTTCTGCATCAAGTATGTTGATATGATGCATTCATGACATGAAACAAGGAATTTTAAGCTTTTCAGTTCTATAAAACATGATTTTCCCGGTGCAGTGAGAATAACGGTGTTCCCCGTGATCGGGCCCCACGCACCGATCAATGAGAAGCAAGCGACTCTACCGAGTAACTTACTTTTTATTGGAGTTCATTTTACTGTCTCTTGAAACATTTCAGGGGTAAGAATGCTCTATTAATTATGTATCTTTACATTTCAGTATTAACTAATTTTCTCTACTTCATTATGGCTTGCCGCAAGTCTGAAACTCACACAAACTTTTGAGATTCTTCAACAAACAGGCCACTGATTTCGCTGGCGGGAGAAAGCACTGTGTTGGTTGGCGATTTATAAGAGCGGCCATAACTATATGTCAGACAATCTCGAAAGTTTGTGTTAAGTTTCAGACTTGCGGCAATTAAGCCATAATTTCAATGAAGTAGAGAAAGGTTAAGATACAAAATAGAGCATTCTGACCACTGAAACGTTTCAAGAGACGGTAAAATGAACTCCAATAAATAGTAAGTTACTCGGTAGAGTCGGTTGCTTCTCATTGATCGGTGCGCGGGGCCCGATCACGGGGAACACCATTATTCTCACTGCACCTGGAAAATCATGTTTTATAGAACTGAAAAGCTTAAAATTCCTTGTTTCATGTCATGAATGCATCATATCAACATACTTGATGCAGAAAATGTCTTTTGTAGCCATGCTGTGAAACTCTGTTCATGAAATTTGTTAGAAGAAAAAAAGTAGGTCGAGTTGTCCGAAAGCGCAGCCCACCCTGGACAACTCGACCCGGTCGAGTTGTCCAGGGTATTGGGTCGAGTTGTCTTGGGTCGGGCTGTCCGGTGGTCGGGTTGTCCGGACCCCTTCGCGGTAGATAAGGGGATCTTACAATACATGGCCTATGAGCATATCCCCCCAAAAGGGGGGATCTGATTTTCCATCCCTATAAGCCATCCCCTTTCTCTAAAATTTCACATAGATGGTGCTAGGGTTCTCATATTTCAATACATCACAAACCCCCCCCCCCCAAAAAAAAAAAAAAAAAAATATACAGATAATTAACAAAATTTGGGACTTACTCTGGTTTGAACTCCCTTCGCACTGACTGACTGAGTATTCGCTGCGTTTTACTACACAATCTCTATACGCTTCCGACTAGGCCTACTTCCGGGTCATGTGATTATAACCAAGAAGGCTGTCAGCGACTCGCTACTGACGTGCAACTTCCATGCTTCAAATGATCAGATTCGTGTACCAGACGAGGAATTTGGGGTAAGAAATTTATTCAAGCATATTATATTACCGTTGTTCTCATTCTGAGTTGTTTATTTTAATAAAATAATGTATTTATTGGAAAATGAAAATTCGTCCTTAGTCCCTGGTACAGAGTGAGAGACCGAGTTCAGTCTATGTAAGGAGGTGTAGTGAAGCAAGACGTAGTCCAGTGGAACACCCGACGAACAGAGACTGAACTTAAGCTTTAGTGCTTACCCACGTGAAAGTGACTGAATGCAAGAAGAGCCATGACGAAATATAACCGAGGGCCAGGAAGTAACATTTTTGCTGGATACAGATCTTTAGGATTCGTCTGCAACAATGTGCCTCATGGAATGCGTTATCATGCCAGATCAAAAGACCACTATGTGATCACCGCCATCGGAAAAGCATTTCATACATACCGGGTAAGTGGTCCCACTCATTCATTTTTAAGCTGGAATTGACACCCTTTCATTGCCAGCGTGGCCCATGGAGCTCCGCCGTGGCGACGGCGCGGAGCTCCATGGAGTACCTCCCATGGGATCCAATTACATATAGAGTCTAACTATAAAGCTACTAACAACTTGGAAGAGAGGCCATCAACAATGAAGACATTGGTCTATGTGTAGACTAGAGTACTTTAGTCATAGGTCTAAGTTACTATTCATTTAAACTTTAAATTACTATCTCTGATCTTGGGCTTACTGCGGCAGCCCGAACACGTAGTGTTCGGGCTGCACTTCGCAGTCCTTTGATCGCATGGATGTCACATAATTACAAGGTCGTTTGTCAAAATGATAGCCATGAAACATGAAATCAGTTGATTTTAGGCTATTTTAGGTACTTACAATACTTTACGATTGACTGTCGTCTTTCTTTTCAATGAGGATGATACAAAAAAGGCATATTTATCTCCAAGAGCCTGTAGTAAAAACTTCCGAAGGTCGGTGTTTTGCTTGCAATGCGCATGCGTCAGCAGCTCCAATTATAATACAGACAAGAAGGGAGGATTATGAATATTCATTAAGACGAGCTTGAGCGAGAGCGCTAGATCTATACGCTAGCGATCGGCGGATTACAGTGGGTATATGAATATTCATTATTCCATTGACGAAAACTATGCCGTCATTGTAATAAACATTCATAGGCGCATGCGCAAGTGCCTATTTTCAATTTGGCTTTAACAACATGGCGAATGGGACTGGTTTCGAAAATTGAGAGTAAAAAGTGACATTCATCGATTCTACACATTTTTTAGGAAAAGCTGATTTGCGTAAAGTCTGTTTAGGTAAGTGGCATCGTATATATGATACTTTAATTAAAAAATAATAATTACATGGCCATTTTTTAAATGGTCATTTGAACATTGGTAGATTGTGAGACCCACCGAATCGTACTGGTTTCACTCAGGACGCTGCCACTTCGTGGCAGCGTCCCGGGGCTAATCTTGGGCAAATGTTGGGAGTAACTGTTAGATGTTGACATGGTTAACAAGCACACAAGAGCAGAAAGAGGAAAGAGAAGGAAAAAAATAAGTAAGGCAATGCATGCAATGTGAGAAGTTTTTTATCTGATTTGCAGATGTCAATGAAAACTGGGCGTCTGTCTTTTTTTTGCAATAATAGAAAAATATCCAAGAAGAAATCCCAACTGAGTCAAACATAGTAACTGTTGGTCTATTCAATAAACATTGAAGAAGTAGTCGATGAGATCGAAAAATTTGTTGTGATTCATAGTTTATTTCCCGTCAACTTGCTCCGTGAAAGCTGTATGAATCGAATAAATCGAAAGATTTATAAGTAATTGTTCTAGTGTACTTGAGCGTTATTATAAATTTGTCTGAATACATATTATAATCAAATCAGATGATTTAGCTGGCATTGTAAATAATATGTCATGTCATAATAACTAGTCGATTTAAAATCTTTAAGAGAATGTGGAGTATCGCGATGTTAAAGATGAAAATCTGTTCTTATGCAAGTAATCCACCTTCTCTTTAAATACATGTAGTTGTCCCTTAACTTGTCAAATAAATATCAGTTACACCACATAACCTTCATCAATTGTGCACTTAATTCAGAAGTCATTATGATTTTGACTAAACTTAATATAAATGTAGATTAAATTGCAGGGACTATCTAAATCATGCACACTAATAATTTAGCTTGGACTAAATGGAGTTTTAGAGACCTTAAAACGTCTTAAGACTCATTAACATCATATTATTACTACATCTATACTCTGTGCACATACATTATTATGCAAATTATGTCAAATTATTTCTGAGTTGTCATGTGTACCTTTTATATGCATTTATAACTATACCAAACTTAATATCAGTGTCTACATCAGTGGTGTAGCTCATATTTCATATAGAGTATACAGTGCACACCTGATAAATGGGGTGGTCAGGGAGCTTATAATTTATCCCAGTTAAGACAGTTTCCTCTTCATCTAATAAACATTAAACCAGAATAAGCAAGAATTTGACTGGTGTTTGATATATAGCCCCCATTAACCAGTTGTTCCCGGTATCCATGTCCCATTTAAGGGGTGGCCACTGTATAACAAACATACATACATTCGTATAACAGCTTGTCTTTCAACGTACGGTTTACCATTCACTCTGTGTACGGTTTCTTACACCGTGTTATGTACATTACACACATCTTAGCAATGTTACGGTATGAGCTATGTTTTATGTGTTAAATAAACTCTGTAAAATCTCACTTATATTGCAGTTATATTCATTTCTGATCTCAAATTACATTTACTAACCTTCTTGCCTCCTTAGGACGCAAATCTGAAGAGCATAGAAATTGTGATGTTCGAAATTGAAGCTGATTTGCAAAGACAATCACCATAAAACTTCAGCTGCCGTGACAGTACAAATAGGAAGGCGTAGAGGGCGCTATAAATTCTACGACCTACGTCACACAAATTTCTCGTATCGTTTGGTATCTCGCGGATTGAAAACAATTGCATTAACAAACATGTTGTTAACTTAAATTTGTTAAAACATAAAAGGTCATTATTTTACTTTATTACCTTTATTACCGGATCTACTGGAAAAATGCAGTTACTTCTGCAGTTGTGCAATATGCTGTCAGTGTCGAGGCTTGAAAAATTCCTCTTTATCGATCAGTCATGTCACTAGAGGCGCACGGCCACGGCCGGTATTAGAGACTGTTTTCTATTTGGGAGACTGACGCAATTGTCAGAGACTTTTGTCAACATTTTCGGCAGCCTATTTAGGAGACAGTTTCCCACTTAGGGGACCAATTTTCTTTGTTTACATTTGCTGCAAAGGGATTACCTTGGCTCAAAATGAAAATGTGATGAGCAGATTCCTTATCCTTATTCCTTACCACTTTTTGACCATCTATTTTAAAAATTCACTGTCTAATTTTGTTTTCATACCAATTTTTGTTATGATCTACACACAGAACAAATGGACTTCTGACTTCATTAGTCATTGAGGCAAACATTTGGCTGAGAGAAATTGCCATGTTGGTGTTGCTTCTTTTGTCCTTTTGTAAGCTAATAGAAAAATTCTAATCTATCAGTCACCAAAAACGCACTCTATATGAAGAAAACAATTCGTTTTTTAAAAGATGCTATGCCCAATTTAAGAAAAGTTGACATTTTCAAATCATTTAATTGATTTATTCCTACAGTATGTTCTCAGTATGAATAATTGACTTTATCTTATATTTGATTCTACATGTAGGTGTCCAAGTTGGCAATCGTAGCAGTGAGTAAGTATTAGAAGAGTTACAGATATAACTTTTGAGGCCAAGTAAGAGCAGAGGGTTTACTCTTAAGTTCCTCATCCAAGCCCTCACATTATTTTACTCTGCTTTTGCTTTTATACAATCCATTTTTTTTAATTTAAGATTTTTTTTAATGGTTTAGAGACCCCGTAGTACCCTTTGCTAGAAAGAAATCTGGACGTGAAATGGAATTTTATTTTATTTTGCATGCTGAATTTCAATATTTGATTCTTTGATTTGAAACTTCACTTGAGTTTTGAATTTTACTTCAAAATGCATAAAATTTATAATTTAAGCATCCTGAAAGAAGAACATTCCAGTCTCGATCAGGAACATTTTTGAACAAAAGTATTTAGAATGCTGATACTGTTGGCTAAAGATCCATCTTAAAAGCTCTTTATCTAGAAATCTTTTTAATGTTAATTAGTTTCTTGAGGAAGTGACCTGAACATCTCTCACTCTTTACTCATTTTTTTTTTCCTGTATCTTGTTGCAGTACCGAGAGACATGTCTGCGATATGTGCAATGTAAACATGGCATATTATTATTGTGTTTTTATTTACTTCTTTTACTTCTCAGGTGACACACATCCAGAAGACATCACCTGTCTGGTTGCTGATGCCTTCCTTGCTTACACTGCCTGTAAGAATGTGGTACGGGCATTTACACTGGGACAAAAGGTGAGTACATATGTACAGTAGAATCTATCAATGTCCAGACATTTCTCTATTCTGGCAAAATCTGAAGAAAAAAAAATTGAACTATCAGTCCCCTTTGAAACAAGCACACATAAAATTGCATTAAAATCCAAGCATATACATGTAGCATGTGCATTCTTATTAGGAAACATGTATCAGAGAGAACATTATAGAAGAACAGTGGAATCTGCTGTGCTTGTAATTTCTGAAAATATGTGTAGGACCACTAGAGAGATGCATGTTACTTGTAAAAAATTTATGAAGACACAACCAACCAAATAGTTTGTTGTTGAAAGCTGTCATGTACAGACTACTTTTAATAGAGTTTAATCGTGATAACTCAAATGACCCTAAATAGCACTCAAACTGAGCTGTCTCTAACTTCTCTGAGCCAGACCCTTGGCTGACCAGGGTCACATCCCAGGGTCAAATCGTTGTATGAATGCTGTATCAATTTCACATTGCTTTCTCTTTTCATCTAGGTGGTTCACACGTATACAGGTCACACATCAGATGTCCATTTATTGCTGCCGTTCGGTGATCATCTTGTTAGCGTTGATGTAGACAGCAATCTCAAGATATGGGATATTCAGTCTGAAGGTTGGCTATTAGAAATACAAGTATTTTCTGTCAAAACATTTACAATTTATAGTAATTTGAATAATAAAAATGCATTTTTGTTAATAAATTTATTTGTAATTAATAGTAAGAAAGAAAATATCATAGTGGAAATGTAGCAACATTCATTTTTAGTTCGGTTCAACTGTATATCCCCACAAAGAATCTTTGTCTTGTTACAACTGCAAAGCACAAGAACTTTCATAACTGATAAATCATTCCTTGAAATACAAAAATACAGTTATTTGAATAATGTATGCATACAAATGCATATTGAAATGAAGAGCTGTTGATATTAAGAAAAAAGTCAAAGATACATTTAATAGTGGAAAGTAGTTGTGTCTCAAAAACCAACGGAATCGTGATTGAAGATGCCCACATCTAGCCTGGTAGGGTAAGGGAGATAACTGAATGAGGATCACTCAGGGCTCATAACTTGCCCTACTCCTGTTGACATACTTCGTTTAGCTGTGATATGGACGAAGGGTTAATAGAGCTCCAGGCTCGTGTACAATACCTCAAAAGGCATTAAAGTACCTCAGTCTAACCATAAACTGTTATTTCTTACCTTTAGAGTTGTATCTGGACCTACCATTCGACAACAACATATTCCGAATATCCGCGTTGATGCACCCAGCAACATACCTCAATAAGATACTATTAGGAAGTCAACAGGGTGGCATGCAACTATGGAACATCAAAGCAAAGTAAGATGGTGGTTTCATTTATTCAATCACAATCATTTCATTTTCAGAGTATAGCATCGATAATTCATGCTTTAAAATTGGAAAGAATTGTTATTCCAATTTCGAGCTTAAGTGAACAAAATTAATGAACAACTTTTGCCATGCTCATTCTGGATCTTGTTATTTGTATTTTAAAACTTAAAAATCATGCTTCTTTCTGCTTTTGATATTTTTCAGCAGTTTTGAATCATTATTTTTCTTTAAAGTTTTTATAGGAAAAAACATCAACACACTTATATCTTTTGTCTTTCAGTAAGTTGCTGTATACTTTCCAGAACTTGGATTCTCCAATAACGGTCATCAAGCAGGTAAATTCTTGTGCTTTTTCATTCACTATTTTATTTTCAAAGTTGTTGCAAAAAGTTTTTCTTTTTGTTTGTTTTGGTTATTGTTTGTTTGTTTCGCTTATTTGTTTTGTTTCTTTTTGTTGTTGTGTTTTGTTTTTTGAGAGAATGTATTCCAAATTTATAGGATATGAATGTAGAAAATAGAATAAATGTATGCTAAAAAAAAGAATATACCGAGTAGTTTGTAAGATAATTATTTATAATCACTACATAGTTTCCAATGTTCTTGTAGATATTGGATATTGATTTATTTAAATTTTAGAAGATGCCCAATCATCAGTTACATTTAAACATGGCATCACCCAGTACACTGCAAATATCGTCTTAGCACTTTTAAGTGTCAAAATGCAATTTAAGAATAGCATGGAGGGAGGTTTGTTAAAAAATGATGTCATTATATTCAACCATAATTTTATCTGTGATCCTAAACTAGTACATGTAGGCCAATTTGACCATCTATTTACGATAGCTAAAAAATGTTATGACTTCTTTGATTACCTGTTTTTTCATCTGCACATTCAGTCTCCAGCTGTTGATGTAGTAGCTGTTGGTCTTGCTAATGGAAAGATCATTCTCCTCAACATCAAGTATGAGGAGACTATTGTTACCTTCACACAAGACTGGGGACCTGTCACAGACATCGCATTTCGCACAGGTATGTTTTCGTTCTCTCTATCTCCTTAAAAAGAGGTGTCGTAATATGAGGGTCATTGATTCTAACCCTGACACAGCACTTATGTCCTTTGGTAAGACACTATTCCTCCTTAGCCAGTCCCAACCCAGATGAAATGCACTCTGCACTTCTATCAGATGTCAGTGCTGAAGCCGAATTAAAGATTTTCATAGTACTTTGGAAGTGTATAGAGACGTTTCATCGTAATATGATATGCTCTTACAGAATGATGAAATGACGTTGTTTTTATTCCGTGAGCAAAGATGATGATAACTTTTTCTTTTTCATCCTTGTGCAGATGGCAACCCTATTATGGTGACCGGAAGCACGGCGGGCCATCTGGCTGTCTGGAATCTTGAAGAGCGCCGTCTACAGGCTCAGATGAGAGATGTTCACACTGGAGCCGTTGCTGCTCTTTCGTTTCTCACGTCTGAGCCTATTCTTGTGACCAATGGTGGTGATAATACACTCAAGGTTGGTCTCAAATATTCTAACATACTGTAGAGTGTGGAAGAACTGTCTGATTGTTCATCTCGGGTGCGACATAATGATCTCTGAGTTTTTGAAGAGGGTTTTGGTAAACACTCAAATTTGGTTAAGAGTTTTAGTGTAATTTTAGTATGTAACATTGCTTGTGCAGTATACCAGAATGAGTGAGCTACTCTTATCTGCTGAAATGAAATGAGCCTTACCTTGGTTTGTGTCATGCTTACACATACCTTTCCAATAATCTTTCATTTTATTTCAAATATGCAAGAGAGGCACATGCTCTGAAAATTGTTTTTTGTAGACTGAGCATATATTTGCAATGTAAATGGACATTTGTTTTCATTTGTTATTCAAAGCACTACATTTTCTGATGCTTCATACTTTAATGTCAAATCATGATGAGCATCACATGTAATTAAGTTTTCCATTTCCCTGTGATGAAGGTATGGATATTTGACCAACCTGATGGAAGTGGAAGAATCCTACGACTGAGGAAAGGTCACAATGCTCCACCAACCAGCATCAAGTATTATGGCAAGATGGGCAAAACCATCCTGAGTGCAGGTATGTTTAGAAGTTGTAGGAAAAAATAATGGTAACGATTCACAGAATTTGTCTAACATCTTATTTCTGTTAGCATATCCAAAGGTGAAGATGTGTACCCAAGTCTTGTTAGAATTATGTTGAAGTTATAGAATTATATTTATTAGCTCAATACTATGTAGAAATGTACATGATTTGAGGACATTCCTTGCCAGGGGACTAGGTAGGGTAATTGACTTCAATTATTTACATTTCTATTGTTGCATGATCTTTAAGATTTCAAGGTAACGCTTTGTATTTGATAATTTTCTGTCACTTAAACTCTAGATTTGATATACTTCAGAACTCTACAACTGTTCAACATTTGAAACGGTTAATAGAAATATAGGTACGATAGATAATGTTTTGTTTTACTTTAAAAAAACATTTTCATTGACAATGGCATATGGGTTATTTAGAGGACTGAAGGAATAGTGATAGAAAAAGAAAAGAAAAGGAGAGAGATGATAATGAAATAAAATTTCTGTTCATTTCTCAGGTCAGGATGGCACACTGAAATCATTCTCCACGCTCCATGACAAGCATAACAAAGATCTTGGTGTGGCAGCCTATGACAAGGCACCTGGGAAGAAGAAAGATAGTAGGAAAGGATGGAGACACATGAGACCTATCACATGCTTTGCTGCAGGTAAGGTCAAAGGTCAAACCATTGCTTGAAGATTGTGTATTTGATATCATTTATAACTACCATTTTGAGCTCAGACACGATCGCTTCAAAGGAGTACCAGGTGTTCATGCAATGGTAACGTCTGAGAAGGGAATTTTAGAATTTAGAATAATGGCAATAGGTATAAGATTAATAGTGTCAAATTTTGCTAGCTGTAGAAATTGTGATGCAAAGATAATCAAATGGAATGAAGGATCACAAGGCTTACATTCATTTCGTTTTGATAAAAATGTACCAAGTGCTGTATGTATGTGATCTTATGGTCAAGCAAGTAAAGGTCAAAGGTCATTGGTCCTCCATAAGATATATACATCGTGTAGGCCAAGGTTTTGTTGTTGTTTTAGTTATAGCAGAATTGTGTCTATTATAGTTAGTACACCATATTACTTATGAGTTGTTAAATTGTAATGTTTGTGATTTAGTTTATTGGTTTTTGTGTCATTCTGAAGATATTTTCAATTTCTTACATGATAAGTTACAAATTTCCTTGACAGTGCATGAAAGAAAACTTCATGATTGAAATAAACGTGCTTATTCTGTAACGTCTTTAGAAACAAGTCGTGAGAGTGACTGGGACGGCATAGCTGCCTGTCATCAGGGTACACCTATGGTGACTACTTGGAACTACCAAAAAAGCAACATGGGAAAGCATAAACTCAGACACGATCGCTTCAAAGGAGTACCAGGTGTTCATGCAATGGTAACGTCTGAGAAGGGAATGTCTATATGGGCATGCATTATTTACAAATTTCTTTGAAATTGCAGTGATGTCAGCTTCAAGATAGGCAGATTTGAGAGATACCTGCATCTGGAATTCCTTTTAGATTCAAACTTCATCAGAAATCATGGACAGTATATCAAAACATACAGCCCTGGAAAAAATTATTAGACCAAGCTTCTGTAATAAGGGTACTATTATATGCAAACAAAACTATAAACATGATTTGTCTTTGTATTTCATTGAATGAATACCAAATTCCAGCAATTATGCCTTGCTTTTATGATATTTTATTTCCTTCTTACCACAAAAATAACAGTAACCATTCTTGGTCTAATAATTTTTTCCATGGTTGTATGGGACCTGTATATTTTTATACAAGTAGAACACTATGAGAACATATTCATTCCGATCTGTTTCATAACCATGACTAACTATTATTTATTTTTAATGTGTCAAATGATCAGCAAGCATTCAGAAACCAACATAAATAATATCCTTTGTTTGTTGTACAGGCTGTGGATATTTCATCATGTGGGAACTTTGTAGCCATAGGCTGGAGTAGTGGAGATGCAGACCTGTACAACATTCAGTCAGGGATTCACAGAGGGAGCTATGGTGACTCAAAAGGTAAAGATGACCTCACCTACTCCTTTCTCCATTCCAGTTGGGCATTACTGTAGATCTTGTTATTGTGATCGGTTTTAAATATCTGATTTATTTGATTATTGTCTTCATCATCAGCAGGTTGTACAACACATGCTCCGGCAACAATTGCTCCGCATCAATTTCGTACACTAACCAAATTCTAAGCTTCAACCAGGACCAAACACTTTACCTAACCCTGACCCGAACCCTAACCTAACCTAAAACCCAATTAAAACCCTAACCCTACATCTTTGACGAAATAAAGCCCAGAACAATTGTCGCCAGAGCATATGTTGAAGCACCCATCATCATCATCATCACCATCATCATCATCATCATTATCATCATCACCATCACCATCATCTTCATCATCATCATCATCATCATCATCATCAACACCCTCATCATCATCACTATCACCATCATCATTATCACCATCATCATTGTCATCATCATCATCACTATCACCACCATCATCATTGTCATCACCATCATCACCATCATCACCCTCATCATCATCATCATTATCATCGTCATCATCATTATCGTCATCATTATCATCATCATCATCAACTTCACCATCATCATCGCCATCATCATCATTATCGTCATCATCATCATCATCGTCGTCATCATCATCATTATCATCATTATCCTTATCTATTTCTTTTTTTCTTCATCATTATCATCATGACCTTCATCATCATCATCATCATCATCATCATCATCATCACTATCATCACCATCATCATCACCACCATAACATCATTACTATCATCACCATATTTGTCAACAATATATCAAGCTCCATCACTTTTATTTCAGATGCAGCCACATGCTACCTCCTGCGCTGACTTTGTAAATTCATAATTTTATTCTTCCTTCTGACTACAGCGCATGATGGGGCAATCCGTGGTCTAGCTATCAATGGTCTCAACCAGGTCATTATCACTGGGTCAGCGGATCGTCATTTAAAGTTCTGGCACTTCAAGAAGAAGCATCTCCTTCAAAGTTTAGAGTTCAGTCTACCTCTTAGCCAGCTCGTACTGCATAGAGAAAGGTATGCTAACAAATCTCTTTTGATTCTAATCTTCATCGAAGTAATCTGTGATGAATAGTTAAAACCAGATTTTTTTTCCAGCATGTATAGTTTTTTGGGGGATTCGGATTGCTCTCAGCACTTCAATATATTTGATTAAAATTAGCAAACCTTGGAGTTTCCTGCTTTAATTTGGGGAACTAAATTCTGGACTGTACTTATCATTTGATATTAAATTGATGAAAATCTCTCAGTGCAAAATTGTCATATAAACATGGAAGCAAAATATAAGTAATAAATCTGAAACCATTTGAGATGAAGATATGAAAATTATTGGAATTTTCAATGATACGAGGCTCTTTGCTGCTACGTTTAATGATATTTGTGTCACCCTGCAGAAGAATGGGTGCAGGCAGAGACCGCTCCCTCCCCCACCCATGTCTGTTAGATCATTGAAAGAAAAAATAAGCAGACTTGTGATGATATTGATACCATTCTTCCCTCCTCTTTACTCACTTCAGTTCCATGTTAGCTGTTGTAACAGATGACTTCACTGTCCACGTGGTTGATGCAGATCTGAAGAGGGTTGTTCGAAGGTTCTCAGGACATCATAACAGAGTCACAGATCTGGTAAGATCACAGACCTGGGTGGTGTTTCATCAAGTGTCTTGTCGGTGATTTTTACTGACAAGTTTGCTCTCAGCCAGTCAGATGCAAGGATTTCAGTAGCTTATTACAGTTATTGCAACTTGTCATTGATGACAAGTTTATGAAACAGGGCCCTGGTAAGATCATTTCCAATCCAATCAATACATGAATTTGTAGAGCGCCAGTATCTAGTTGCCTTATCAAAGGTGCTTGATGAGACTGAAAAATACTGACTATACCATCCATGATTTGTTAGGGAAAAAACCAAAGTAGTGGCTAGTTGTAAAGCAGTTCCATCGGATAAATACAAAATAGGTATTTTTGTACCCCTCACATACCATTGGGAATCTTAGTGGTGTAGATCTGAAAGTTTAGCTCCTATTGGCTCAATGTGCTTTATCTCTTTATCTCTTATCAATGAGAAACTAAATCAAAAATTCAATGTAGTTTGTGAGTGTCACTCCTCCCAACCCCATTATGTGTGGAAAGACACATGAAACTCGACTAAAATTTGAGAATAAGGAAACTTGTCCAACAATAAACATATTTTGATTAGATGATCTTTCTTTTTTTCAATAATCAGGCATTTAGTCAAGATGCAAGATGGCTGCTAACCTCATCCATGGACTGTACAGTGAGGACATGGGATCTTCCTACTGCAAAGTAAGTGATCTGTAGCATACTTGTGGTGCTATTCAGTTTCTCTAGATGCCTATGTGAAATTTACTGACACATAGACGGCAGCTTTTAACAAAGGAACGCATCTAGTTATCAATCATCTTTCACCTATAAGGATTCTATTTTGTTGGGGTAGCCATGCACCAGACATCAGTGTATGCCTGGCCTTTTAGAAAGTTCCTAGATCACAGTGAGATAAACTATGATTGACAAGATGCATTCCTTTGTTAACCCGTTTGCTACTGAAGTCTTTCATTTACATAGGCTTAATACAGGGCCCACCCGGTTCCCGTAGACAATGGGTTAAAAACCTGAAGATTCATGGATCACTACAGTTCTCAAAGCTACCTTCCTGATATCCCTCAATAGGCAAATGTGTTGACTGAGAATCCATTTAAGAGTCTTTCTTTTTGAAGCAAGAAAATTAACAGCCTGAATGATCTTTTGGAGAATCTTTTCAGCTGCACCCAAACATCTTGTTTACTAGTGACGCTGGTATTGACATGGCTAATGACATCCTTCCATCTTAGATTTTCAGAAAATATAAAGCGAGCATGATGTATTTTTGCATCTTCAAACTTTGTTGTGATCTTATTCTTGCTTTTCAATTATCTTTTGTTTGATTTTATTCTATAGGTTAATAGACTGCTTTCTTGTGGATGCTGCTGTTACAAGCCTCACACTCTCACCAACCAATGACTTCCTAGCTACCTCCCATGTTGATGATCTAGGCATCTATTTATGGTAAGAAATATTAGAGCCTTGCTTGCCCATCAACTCAAAACCATGTAAACCAGAAGTTTTGTCTTGTGTATTTTCCGAATTAGATATTCCAAGTTTTCCAATGGTATAGAAAACCCTGTAGGATGCAAATGGTATTTGAATATTTGAAATTCAATAGCATGTGAGCCCCTGTACAAGGTGACTGGGTATGATTAATGCTCCCCATTATAGCAGAAGGGGTGATGATGATGAAGCGCAGCATTTATTTGGTGCCATATTTCTGTTTGGAAGAAGAAAAAAAAATCCAAGGTGCACTGTGTATGTTTGTAGGGGGATCACCTGGATGTTAAGCTCTTAGAAATGACAGTATTTAGCAGTATACAATTGTTTCTAGTTCTTACTATCAATATTATATCTTAATCATTTATTTTGATTTTTGTCTTCTCTTTCAGGTCCAACAAGACCCTGTATAGCCATGTAAGCATTAGACCTCTCCCTGATGACTATGTACCTACTCTTATCAGCTTACCAGGGACTAGTGCTGAGAAAGGTTTGTACAGTTATTGCTTTCTTTAAGATTATTTTAAGATTATTGTATAGGAGTAACTGAACATGCATGAGTTACTTCTTATTAATTATATACAAAAAAAATCTGCTCCTCTGAGTTTCTTCACTAAGTAACTTTTAGTTTAATGTGTTTCACCACTAATTTACCTCCATCATGAATATCTTCCTAATCTCATCATTCACAGGTGAGATTGTTTTCATTTGCTGAATCTCAAAATGAAAGTACTTTGTAGATTTTCAAAAAAGGTAGCTGTATGTTATTAGAAAAAGCCTCATCAGAGGCAGTTGTGAAGTCTAATGATGTTGAAAAATGAGGTCTTCCTTCAATATTCTTCTTTGATATTCCAATGTACATTGTACAAGTGGTGTATTTTGTAGTGAAAGTTTCAAGTCCCTTTAATCTGTTACCAATGGTGTGTGAGATGTTTCGGACCTTTGTCTAAGGGAAATCTGTGTTATACCAAAAATGAAACCATATTTAAGTTTAATATATATTGTAATTATAAAGAGGAGATTATTAATAATCATATTTTGAATAAAGCCTGAAAAAATCGTAGTGCCCCGACCGGGAATCGAACCCGGGCCACTGGCTTAACGTACCAATTGCTCTACCACTGAGCTACCGAGACACGGCCGGACGGTACAATCATTTCAGGCTTATAGTCACTTATTTTTTACCAAACTATACAGGGAAGGCATCCACCATTCATTCTTGACCGTATAGCAGGCCTCCTACAATTTAAGTGATTCCCGGTCGGGGAGCTACGATTTTTTTCAGGCTTTATCCAAAAAAAAAATATTATATAATATATATATTCCCATTTAAATGTACTCAAGGTCAAGCTACCGGTGTGGATGTTGAGGATGGAGATGAGGAGATGGAGAAAGAGGAGAAGGAGGAGGAGGAGGAGGAATTGACAGAATTCAAGTCACCGGAGCAGATTGGAGAAGAACTGATAACACTGTCACTTCTTCCTAACTCAAGATGGCAGAGTCTTACACATTTAGATCTTATTAAGGTCAGTATTTGGAAAATGTTATGGCAGCCAGTGCTAGGGAGATGGAAGGAGGTGGGGGTTGTAACTCTTTTTACTGCAAGAAAACTAAGTAGCAAAAAATGAAGTGGCACATTCTGTAATAGACTTTACAGCATCTGAAAATGCATTTCATTAATTGCCTAAAATCCTTCAATTCTAATCAATAGAGTTTTCACCATTACTCAGATCACTGTGACTGTGCAATATCAGCTTCTGTAATTATGATCATTCACATGAAAGTGATTTTTACCTCAGTGCTTCCTGATTTGTCTTGAGATATTGAAAATTGCTCAAACCTCTCAAATATACAAAGAACCAAAGTCAAATTCTAGCTATTACCATGGTGGAATCCAAACTGTGACCTTCAATGCCTTATAAGTTGTCTTCATGAGAAATGTTTTGTTGTATTATGTATTCACGTATCATTTGTGCAGTTGCCCTTGCTATCCCGAACAGTCTCAAGGGCAACAGTACTGTGGAGCCTTGAAGCACAGTATGATGCATAGTACAGGTGTGCTTCATTTTATTTATTATTGTTCATTTGAAAACAGAAAAGGAACAAGCCAAAAGAACCTCCCAAGGCACCCAAGGCAGCTCCATTCTTCCTACCTACCGTAGCAGGTCTTACACCCAAGTTTGTAGCTAGCACTGATGACCAGACAGATAAGGTAAGGACAGGTGTTTGATGGCGCTTCCACATTGTCTTCTCTTTCCCATTGATTGGGAATTTTATTTAGTTTGTCATACATCAGTACATACTCTCATTTAATGACTAACAAATAGTTCAACTAAAGGAAAAAATCACATTTATTCATATGATTTAATATGCGGTACTGCCCTTATGGCTCTTTGCAGCCAAAATATGATTAAAGATGACATTTCATTTCTTGTTTTTTTAAATAACTTTTGAGGGTCCCTTGCCAAACTCAAGTTATTGTGTTACACAGAACAAGTGCAAATTGATGAAGATTAATTTAAGGCAATATGCCAACCTGGTCCTGGAATTGAAATTGAAACGCTGCTTCAGAGCACAGCATTTACTAATTAGGACTGAAAAATATTTCCACCTGCGCTGCTGTTGAAAATTTGGACTAATCAAATGTAGCGTGTTTATAAATGCTGGGAAGGTACAGTTATTCCGTCTACAAGTCATACAGTACTTTAAAGCAGATGTATACATTTTTATTTTTTTTGTTTTACTTTCCATTGTACATTCAGCCATCATCTCAAGTCTTAAATCTCTCTAACATGGAGATGAAGTCTGACCTGTGTGACCTTCTTGAGAAAGGGACTTCCCCTGAACATTGTAAGTACATCATTAATGAGTTTACTGTCTTATCAGAAGCCTCATTTGCATATTCATTACAATCTTTGGCACTAGTTTTAACATGTCAAAACTATCTTCATCAGATAGCGACTCGTTAGTACAGCTTTCTTTTGCTTTTCAAAAATGATGGTTCAGTCATACTTTCTCCTTGCATTCAATCATTTTTCTTTGCAGATGATGCCGTACTGAAGTTTCTCAAGACTCTGTCCCCATCTCGTGTTGACATGGAACTGAGATCACTAGAACCTCTTGGTGGTGGTTCTGTGTTAGCAATGAGACAATTCATGACATTTCTTCATCATTGCTTGACTGCAGGCAGAGATTATGAACTTATACAGGCATACCTAGCTCTCTTTCTCAAGGTATGGCATTGTTGATTAGGTAGCTTATCAATATGTAATGGCAGTAAAATATGCATCCGGAACACAAGATATTATTGTTAGTGATATTACTAAATAAACATTTGTTAGTAGACATATTGAAATAACAGTTTTAATATCATATAGCTCAATCAAAATTTGTAGATGTAATTTACCAGCTCTCTTTCCTAATGATATGATTCTACCTTATTGCAATAAAATTATGGTTTTCCACAATTATGCAGTACGTCTTTTCATGCCACTACATTTTGAGAAGCTAATTTACCCGGACTCCCCCACAGAGTGTGTGTCATTTTATGTCTTATTGGACTTTGGAATTACAGACAATGTTGATTGTCTCTGCATGTAGTACAAATCATTGTATACTGAAAGTAAACATTTTACACCACAGTCTATACCTTCTTTAAATCATATAAAAATTACTCTTGTATTATCATTGTGATATCATATATGTGATTATGATTCCCTTTCCATGGTTCACTCAATGAAAGCGATATGTGGCTGCTCATAGAAATAGTTTGTCTGCCTAGGAATAATTTTATTTTCAAAGCATCCATGTGACTACCACGTTTTCCCTCAATTTTGTGCATAATATGTGTAAAGAATGATTTTGTCCCAAGGCAAGGATAACAATCATTCAGTTATGCATTGTAACCTTAAAACATTCTCTCTCCTTATTCCTAATGTTGATCCCTGCCAGCTTCACGGTGCCATGATCGCAAGGGAGCCAGACTTAGCACAGGAGCTCTCCATGCTAGCACATGTGCAGGAGGAGTCGTGGATACGCGTCCAGCGACATTTTGACCAGAGCCTTTGCCTTGTCAAGTATCTCAAAAGTGCCAAAATATAAAGTGACCGACTGGACGGGAATTGTCAATAGACATTGGACCTTATATACGTTGCTGCATAATTGTTTAGAAAGACCTGGGATGTGATATATGGAACTGAAACAAGTATGAATCCAGAAAGAAGTATCCTCTGCTCTGTGAAATACATACTGGTATAGATTAATAAAAAGGTTAATCACAACAAAAATCACACAAAAATAATAATAAATGCTCTTTCAACTACCTTGTGTGCTTCCATGAGAAAGAACCTTTTCCTGCAAGCTGCATTAATATCTTATATTAAAGGCAAAGATTTTTAAAATAGATTTCCTTGTTTTTGTAAATTTACAGCTATCAGAGTAGAAGACAACCCTAAAAAAGTTCCCTCTGGAATAACTGTGTTTGTGAGAAATCCTAAGTTTAGTGTAAATTCTTTGGGATTTATCAGTCATTGATAAATAAATTGTGTTATGGCTGATTGGCTCGATCATGAATAGTCTCACAAGTTCTATTCATATTAGTTAATCTCAAAATAAAATTATGAATATATCTAAAGGAGAATAGTGTATCAAAAGTGAAATATATTTGTTTATCTGGACAGATAACCCTGACTTCCATGTATATGGCTGTGTATTAGCTTTCAAAGCTTGTTGAAGAAATCTGATTGCCATTTGGTCTTAGATCAGTTGGGTTGATCAGGAGAACAGATTTTCAACAAATCAATGACCTTGATAAGCTTAGTTCTACCTCTCAAGCCATAGGTCCAGTGGAGCGAACTTTAAAGATAAAATTGAGTTCTGGTCATGAGATTGAAATGTGAAACAAACTGTCTCAAAGCAATTGGGGGAAAGGTTGATTATATAGCATATAAGAATTGGTGTATCCTGTAAGCTTTTGGAAGCACCAAAATGATTAGAAATTGACTCGATCCTGCAGAGAGTCACATGTACTGCACACATAAATGTGTATATGGGACTACACACAAATGTTCGGCCTGAACATTTCAACTGTTTCTTGTCATATTTTGAATATGAGGGTATTCGAAGAGCAATCCTTTTCAGGGGACATTTCTACTATGGTAATCTTCCAAACTAACATAAAAAGAATAAGAAAGCTCAGAAATTATTTTTTACCTTTCCCAGAACTCAACCTTCTCTTTAAGGCATATTCTGACATTCTTAGTATTCAGATGACATGAAACAATCTATCCGTCAAAACATGTGATTACTGTGCCATTTAGAAATATTCAAATGTACTCCCTTTTGGTAATATATATACATGTATCTATCAAGATCCATAAGGACATAAGGTCAGGGGCCTGGGAACGATTTTGTTACTGGGGGTGCTGTGAGCAAAAAAAAAAGGTCCTCAGCATTTTTGTGTCTCTTTTTTTAAGTCCAAAAATCTCTGACAAGCAAAAAAAAAAAGGTCCTCAGCATTTTAGGGTCTCTTTTTAACTACTTTTTAGCTACAGCACCCCTAGCATTCTCAGCCCTCTAGGGGGTGCTGCAGCACCCCCCACCCCCGGCTCCCAGGCCCCTGCATAAGGTGCTATCAGTTAATGTCCTTCTGGCTCTTAACAAATACTATTATGTCAATTTTTGTATGTATGATGACAAAGCCACATTTAACTGAAAAGCATGTGATCATTTGTCTTCCTAACTGATATGTTGATCTAGCTCTTCTGAGGAACTCCTGTGTTTATTTTACACTCTTGTCTCACACATTTTTCAAAAGTGATAATTGGGTAATTTTTTAAAATGAATAAAGATCTTTAGGAGTTCCATTTTTTTGGAAGAACTAAAACAATGTTTGTTTTTTGTGTTTTTTTTTCTTTCTGGAGTGTAGAGAGGTAAATTCATGATGTGACAAAATGCCAATTTTATCAATAATGATATTGTGAAATGTTCTGTTAGAAAGGAACATTGTTTTAGTACTGGTATATAATCATGTCCATTGTTCATATTGTTATGAATAGCATGTTGAGTTATGAAGCATCCAGAGTATGAAATATGTGACTTATAAGATAATGTTTTGGTGCAGAGGTGTAGAGCCCTATTTATTCGGTGTCATGAAGTGATTTTTGCTCAATTGAAAGTTGGTACATGAACGAATTTTGTCAATATAATTATTTTCTTTTACAGTTCTAAAGAATTCAAATCATGTTGTAAAGCATATGAATTTGATCATTTTATCATTGTATTTTGCAAACATTCTTTTTGTATTATAAATTAGATTATAGGGGAAACACTTTGGAACCTTATTGTGAAGAATACAGTTACAAGTTATAACAAACTCTCATTACAACAATTTAATTTTGCCAGTCCCAGTTTTGTGTATTCTAATAGTTGTTTAGCCCTGATTATCACAAGATTTCAACTTCAAAAGGTTATTTCTTTGGCCCCTTTCCATTCTATTGATTCCTTTAATGAAAACTTTTTGGACCAAAGATTATAGATCTACATTACCAAAGCATGCAGAAGCTGGAAGAAAAGAAGAAATAAGAAATTTACAGATGAAGGAACTCGGTCAATGTTAAATATTACAATATCAATATAATTGCTACCTTACAAGCCAAATTGTGTATTTAAGGAATTAGTCTAAGTTTTCATATGAAATGGAGCAACCCAGAGTCGAATCGTTTTTGTAATCAAAGATGCATTTTTACTGTGTACATGTACTTTATTTTTGATTAAAGTGAACTGTTGAGTAACAGTTTATACTCATGAAAGGCACGTTTGAATTCTCTTTTGTTGTGTCTTAATTGTAACATTGATAATTTTATGGAGCAAATGTCATAATTCCTTTCCAATTTTTGTCCCTATTCACACTGTTTTAAGCTACATTATATCAGGCATGACAGATTATCTGTTCTTTGTTTATTGAGAAAACTGAAATGTATGATATCGATCTATACATAGAGTTGTCCATGATGATGCAACAGTGGAATGACCTTGTAATAGTTTTGTCTTTTACAAAATACATGTATAAACTTACTTCATCATAGTTCTGATTAAAAGAAACATTTCCTCTTATCTAATTGTCTAATTTGGACTGAAGGGAATCCAGCATTGTACACTTAGTGCAATATCTTTGTAAAGTTATTATTTAAAGCCCTGTCAACATTTAGAACAAAAAATGTATTAAACCTTGAATTCAGGGCCCAAAGTAAATCAATTTTCGAAAATGCTCAAGACAATTAACTGTTATTATGAATGCTACTAGATGTACACAAAGTATAATTGTAAACCAAAATAAGCTTCATATATCCCTCGTTTCCTTCCAGGTTTATTGTTATCTTACTCACTTCCGCATTAAGCTCTACAACCGTGATCTTGTAAAGGCTCAAAGTACGAATAAACAGTCCTAGAAATGACATCAGGGCCCCGTTTCATAAAAAAATATTATCAGTAACAACTGCCCCATTTCTATGACAAATTTGCTCTCAGCCAATCAGATTCGATGATTTCAGTAGCTTATAACAATTATTGTAACTTGTTATTGATAACAAGTTTCATGAAACGGGGCCCTGATTCAAACGTAAAGTAGTGTTTAAAGATATCTGTCCGGTATTGAAACTAACTCGGAAGAGGATTTCAAATTGTCTCCTTGTCTTCCTTTTTTCAAACGCCAAATCGGAATGTTTTAGCCATTACAAAAAGTATCATTTCGTCTGCTACACTATGATCCACCCACTTTGACCAAGATAGGCCTGTTTATGTAATTTCGACACTTCCGAGTCAGTCTATCAAACCAAAGAGGCTAGAAAAGCAAAGGCAAGAAAAGTAAGACATAATACTTTACAAACAATGAATAGAAACGATGACAACTGTTATTTATTTTTTTTTTGGGGGGGTGGGGGTGGGGAATTGGTCACGGGTATCTGTTTACAGAAAGGTTTTGAATATCACTCCTTCCTTGATAAAATCATGTCAATGAAAGTAGTCTGCAATATTTTAACGCAGAATATAAAGAATTACTGTTAAATATACTCAAGAGTAAACAGTCTGAACTGATTAAGGAGCCAGACAGGTATTATTAATATTTTTTTTAAAGACCTCACTTGATATTGCAAGCAATATTGATGGTATTCACACAGCTATTCTTCATTTTTATGAGGCTCTTTACGATACGAGGTTCCAACCTCACTATATGTCATATTACAAAGAGATTCCTCAATAAAGCTATTGGCTGGATATTTTTTTATTTTCGGGCAAGAAAGACGATAACATTACTTCATCGTCCTATACTTGTATCGTCGATTTTATCGACTCTACATCCAGTAGACGGAACTCGACACGGAAATACAAACCTTGAAGAGGAGATTATGGTCATTTCAAAACATGTCTGGTCTAATCCCCCCTCGGTGAGAGGAAACAATAATTTAACGATGTGTTGGGGATAAATTGGATTTGAAAAATATACAAGTAGAAATTACAAGTAGAAATAAATCACACAGCAAGTAGCTGATAATGAGTAAACACTGGAAATGTTGAAGTGGAAAAAGTTTTTTGTAAATGGTTACGTACTTTGGCTTTGCAAATATATCGACAGTCATTGTTCAAGAATCACAGATAATAATTAATTGATTAATTCATCGATACATGAATTCATTCCTTCATCGTATATGATATACATGTACATGATAAATCACGTAATGACTTGATAATTAATGAAGAGTTGTGCACATGGGTGTCGATCCGGGGGGGGGGGTATATCCCCCCTCCCCCCCCCCAAAAAAAAAAAAAAATTGTGGTGGGGGTGGCCAGTATTATCATCCCCCAATATTTTTGGATGAAATAAATAAGAATTATGATACATTAACTTAAAACTAATAATTATCCAAACTCATTATGTTTGATCTTGAATGTGATAGGAAGTAAGGAAATAAGAAATGTTATTCTCAAATGAGGTGTTCCGTCCATTGGTGTAGATCCGTGCATTCCTTCTTTTCATTAAAAAAACATTTTGGGATGCTCTAAAATGCAAGTTTTATAGACAGATTTTGAGAAAGTCCCTGGTGTGGGAGGGGGATACCCCCCGCCCACACCCTCCCCCGCTCGGTCGCTTCGCTCAGTGGCGTATCTAGGGGGCAGGGGAACGTGCCCTGGGCGGCACTTGGAGGGGCGTAAAAATGCAAAGGAGAGAAAGAAAAAAAAGGGGGAAATTACGAAACTGCAGGATAAATGCACTAGAAATCTAGTTTTTGAAAGTTTGAAATGCGAAAATTTTCCAAAGCTCGGTCGCTTTGCTCCCTTTGCATATTTATTTTCTTTCAAAAATCTCGTAATTTCGTGCCCCCAGTAGGCCTATATAGTTCTAAAATAGCTTAAACCTTAAAGGGTTCAAAATTTGAAAAAATAAAGATGTAATTGCTTTGTTCGCTATATCATGTAAGTTTCATATGACTCCTGATAAATATTGCGCCCCCAATATAGGATAAAGTGTATAAAACAGCATTTGCAAAGGTTCAACTTTTGAAAGAAATCTCAACTTTAGGTAGCCTTGCTGAATTTCTCGACTCTTTCTCAAGCCTATATAGGGTTTTCGTTAGTTTTGCTCCCGATTGTAGAAGTGAGTGAATAGAAAACCGTTTATCAATGTATAAAATTCGAGTTTCTATCGCTCAATTGCGGTGGTCAATTGCAAAGTTTCCTGGGTAAAATGCACAAGAAATTGCGTTTTTTAGGGTTAAAAATTGAAAAATTTGCCGCTTGGTCGCTTTGCTCCCTAGCTAACGTAGATAAGTTTGGGCACTCGGGTGGGGGGGGGGGGGGGGCGTAACTTCATTTTTTGCCCCAGGCGCCATAACCCCTAGATACGCCACTGGCTTCGCTCCCTCGCCGGTCATCGATCCCCCAATCGTAAAAACGGAACGACACCCCTGGTTGTGCATTTAACTATCCAAAATCAAACATTTGTATGAATAGGATCAAAAGCCTCCCCCCCAAAAAACAACAACAACAACAACAACAACAACAACAAACAAATAACAACAAACAGAATTTAGCATACTTCCAATAATGCGGGGCAAATTTTACCGATACCAGTAAATGGGAAATCTTTTGAGAAGAAACATTGCACCAAATTCGCCAAAATTGGTGGAGTACTTTTTATAACAATGTTGAAGACATCCACTAACGTATTGTGTAGTGTCAGAAAAGGTATTCTGCCTGATCTTGAGGCAAGCCGTAATAATAAAAATGCTCCCTAAAACAAAAGGCCGTCTACCCAATGTCAATCTTGTTATCATTTTTTTTTTCATGTGAAAAGATTTTCCTCCCGCTGGTACCAGCGAATTTAATACTGCATTATCGACAGTATGCTTATCGGGGTTTTTTCCCCTTCTATTTTCTTCTTTTTTTTTTGGGGGGGGGGGGGGGCATCCTTTATTGTTAGATCGGCTAAATCAATAGCGATTATCACATGATTTGATAGTTTTGATTTCTTTGTTTTATGGCGAATGAGTATACAAGTACTTTGCTGGCGATTATTAAACTTTCGGGATGCAGCCTTGAAACTTAATGTTTTTCAAACAAAACATTTGTTATTGTTACTGTGCACCTGCTTTACCCAACGGATCACCCATCTTCCGCTGTTAAAGTTGTAGTTGCGCACAGAGGTATAGGCCTATTTAGACAATATTGACTATCAGCATATAACTGTAGACACACATTTTCTTTGTTGGAAAACGATGGATGTTTGGCTGCCATACGGAATTACGGATAACTTCATATGTGAGCTACTACTCGCGCTACTCCTGAAAGAGTACAACATCTCTTCATAATCAATGAGCTTTGGATGTGCATTTGCATTAAAAATAATTTGAGGTAAGTATCAAACAGAAAAAGAGGATACCTCAGGATTTTCTGGTAGTACAACTAGAGTTGGACCCATACGTACTCGTAGCGGTAGGATAGTGAAACGGCCTGTTTTGTTTACATTGTAGCTTGTAAATAGACTGTATTGTTCTTACATATTACATCACTGTACACTATCTATGCATACATTGCGTTTATTAGTTGGTTATATTCTACACATGTACATTGTTTTTATAGAACTTTTGTTTGTACATTGTATCATTATGTCATTATCTTTGTAAAATAATTGTATTCAAAAGTCATGTATTGTTATTAATACTTTTATGTTTGTACTCTCATACCCCGAGAGGGGGTCAAAGAGTCAATAAAATTCTACAAATTCAATCAAAATTGAGATATTTGAGAGAAATTCCGTTATGTGTTGGTGTATGCTCCATAGGGTTGCTGGTCCATCAACACTCACAGACATCCGGAGTTTCCAATCCATTCTATATGTGTTGGTATAATGTGACATTTTAATTGATTTACAATCTCTCTCAATTAGTTTTCGTTTGAATTCACATATAATAATGTCAAGAATATTGAAATGAACAGGAATTTATTTTGATTCTAAATTGAAAATATGGAATTAAGAATAGGCCCTACTATATAAATTTTAAAAAGAAAGAAAACGGCTTATGAAACAGAAAGCATGGTAATCACTTTTTTTTTAAACCTCACCTGACGCTGTTTATAATAGACAGCAGATCACAAGCTCCATAATATTAAGACAAAATGTCGATTTATTGTCTGATATTTTCAATTTCTTAAATTATTATATTTTGAAGTATAACATGCAAACATTAGATTCCGATTTTGAATCATTATTTGAAGCAATTAAAAAAAAAATCATGATACTATTAGCTATAACCACATTATTGCTAACTTTTCACCATTAATCACTCCCAATTTTACCTGGTCCAGACCAAAGTTATACCTTGTTTTTGCGCCATGCCGTTTAACGATGACACGAATATCGATCGTCCGCTCTTAGTATTATAACTGTCATTTTTAAGGGCAGTATGAAGAAGGTACAAAATTTATTTTTTATTTACAGGAAAGATTTGACATCTTGCACCAATAATGAACACATGGATTCTGAGAGCATGCTTACTCAGCGGGTACTTGCAACTTATCACTTGTTCAGGTATGTTTTAATACATCAACTATATCTGTTGATTAGCAAATCATAACTTTGATGTTCTTCACTGCAAAGGCAACGGGCTCTAGAACATTCCTATTTCATATCATTGCCGAAATATATTTACAATACATGTTCAAGATCAAGTGACAAGTATGCTAGAATAAGGAACACGAGAAGAAAATAATTATGATTAAACGAATATACAAAGGGGCCGCGGAACGGGGGGGGGGGGGGCTGCACTGAGCCCCGCCAATATTTTATTGTTGTTGAGTATAGACATGTTTCATAATGCTTTTTAAGCGGCATTGCAATTATTACAATATGCTCGTTCGCATGGTCAGCCCACCTCCCCCTCCCCATACTAAAAAAACCCCAAACAAACAAACAAAAAACCCGCTTCGCAGCCCCTGTAATATTAATTCGTACTCTTAAGTAATAATTATACTTGAATTACATATTGTTCAGATCGGAGTGACAAATTTTGGCTGTTTTTCACCAGGAACATTATTTCGGGAATCACGCCGACCTCTCCAGTCTAGTCAGTGGGGGTGGGGTGGGGTTGTAGGGGGAACTAAATTTCCCTAGTAATCACCCTTGGATCCGCCTATGAAATAAATCACGTTATTGCCACCTGTGCTCTTGGGGCTTCTCTGTATCATAATGAATATGTTTCTTTTCATATATGAATACTTCATCATAAAAGTAGAACCTACTGTTGTAATTAGGGTCATTTATTTTGCTATACAATAATATTATACTGGCTTTGTCCTAAGCAGTCTGTTGTGTGAAAACATAACACTTGCTATAAAATAATAAGGTGTGAAGGACAATTTACGTAATAATAATTATAGCTAAATGTGTAATATATCTCCTTGGACTGCAACAGTTTTACACGAAGCTTACGACATACCATTTATGTTACAGTGGAAAACAATATGATTAGGACACGGTGAACAGAACGACCTTTGACAATGGAGTATACCGGAAATCTGAACTAAGCGATGACTCATTCTAGCTAACCAACAGCTTGCACCAAAATATTTTGGGTTGGAAATGAAACCAGTATTATCAGGACCATTGACCCCTTTCACTGGATCTACTTCACAGAGGATGTGAAAATAACTGCAAATAAAAGAGTATTATATTGAACACATAAACACGTAAACATAAACTTAAACTACAGATTTTTCTTTTTTAATTGAAAAACCTAATACAAAGTGTCTTAGCTACGCGCAGATATGAAAGGGGCACCCCCCCCCCCCCCCGTGAACATCGAAGACTGGGAGAGAGAGAGAGAGAGAGAGAGAGAGAGGGGGAGTGAAAATATACACATATAAAGGGTAGGGAAAAGAAGATGACACGACCCCCTCCCACACCCTTCACCACTTCGCGCCATTCATCCACAAACACGGCGTCTTCCGCCCCATGACTGGACACGCTACGCCACTGCCTAATACAGTATAATCATCATTTCACATGGGACTATTTTCAATATTCGCTTTCTAATATTTCTTTAATTATGTTAATATTAGAATTAGAGTACATAAGAATGTTAACGATTGAGTGAAACCGAAAGAGTATCACATTTCGAAGGGATTAATAGTATTACACTTGCATAAAATTACCATCAAATAATAATTCATATTTCAGGCAATAAAGAAGCAAAATAAAATGTATAATCGTCTCATTGGTTGTGTGTATAATATACAACTCTTGAAATCTCTACAGTAGCAGAGGGAAATGTCCGACTCGTCGATGGATTCAACAAGTACGAAGGGAGGGTGGAAGTCTTCTGGAATGACACATGGGGTACAATATGTGACGATCAGTGGGACAGGTGAGAATTTTTCCAGCTGTGCACACCCCCTGTCAAGTTCTCAATCAGAGATTCTTTTTTTCTCACTACTCCTCTACTTCTTTTTTTCAAAGTTTGTGCTTCATTCGTCTTTCACACCTTGACAAACAGAATACAATCATGCATGGTGCAAATCCAAACAGGAATTCTATTCAAGTGGGGGGACACACCTGGATGCAACAATGGGGTGTCCCCCCCCCCCCCACTTGAATAGAATTCCTGTTTGGATTTGCGCCCATGCAATCATGTGGTCATATGATCATTAAAAAGAACTAATTAAGTTATTTTTAATGATTATGACCACATTACTACTTTCGGTATGTGTGAAATGCCAGGATTAAGAGCGTGGGATACCATATTAAATGTGCAGTTTCCATGGGAATAATTATATTCTGTGCATCATTCATGGTGGTATGGTCTAGGTGGGCTCCGTCAAGCTGTGTGTCATGCCTGCTTGTGGTTTTGCAATTCTGATAGTCAATAGTTGGCATAAAAACAATATCAGCTGATGGAGCCATAGTTAAAGGGAAATTCCACCCTTGAATAAAAGCAGAAAAACGAGAGAAACAGATTAGTGAACGTTTTCACAAAATCTGACTAGAAATAAGAACGTTGTGAATTTGTAAATTTGTAACCATTCACTCACAAATTAGCAACTCGGTGACGTATTTTGCGAGCTCCTACAGGAAATTTCATCAATTTTACATTTTCCCTGGTGAAGGAAAACATATGTTTCATAGAGGCTTTAATTTGTGTAAAACATATGTAACTGAATGATTATATCTAGGTTTCAGGTATGATTGAATATTTTCTTTAGAAAAAGTGGAAATTAATGATTTTTTTAGTGGGAGAGGAACTCGCAGGATACGTCACGGAGTTGCCAATTTGTGTTTGTTAGTTATACAACTTCAAATTTTCATAACGTCCTTATTTCTTATCGGATTTCGCTCAAACTTTCATTGATCTTTTGCTTTATTTTTTGTCATTCTTTTAAAAACCAACTTGATATCAGAGTGGACTTTCCCTTTAAGACTACTACACAGTACACACTCGTCCATGTAACTTTGTACAAACAGTCATTACCAAAAAAAGAAGTGCTCTAAGGACTTGCCGGAATAAAGATGTAAACACATTTACCTATAAATCGCTAATATGTAATGGCAAAATGTTAATAGAATAATACATTTGAGCAGTTTGAGAGAGCAGCTAAAAAAAAGATAAGACAATGTTAAGATAATGATAATTAATCTGCTAAGCCTTTAAGACTACAACATTCATGAAGTGTGGCGAACTAATCTGATCACTAAGTCGATCATCAACATCTGATGACAATCGATACCTTCAGTTTGTATGAATGTTATCAAACTATGATAAATTTGAAATTAAAAGCCTTCAGGAAGTATGATCATGTATCATTAACAGAAGCATCCCGAAAATACAGCAAGGCTGCGGTATGCTTATTCCCAGAAAAAAAGAATATTGCGAAAATCCTCTGAATTATGATCAATTCACTCTATCCGATTAAATTAAGTAATAATAATAATAATAATAATGAATATTTATAAAGCGCCACATCCACTAAAATACAGTGCTCAAGGCGCTGGAAAATAGAAATTACAGTTACACAGGTAGGATAGAGATCACATAGAAAACATAATTGCAAATTGTCCAAACACTACAGCACATGTTGCAAATACATAATAATGATAAAAATATACAAAGGTATGTACATGTAGCATGGGAAGAAATGGCCAGGAAACCAGCATACATCAATCAAATGCTTTTTGGAACAGATGTGTTTTCAGGGAAGTCTTAAATGAATTTACAGTGGATATATCTCTAATTAAGTGGCTGTGGCAGTTGGTTCCAGAGAGCAGATCCCGCATGTGAAAAAGATCGATCCCCCCATAATGTTTTCGTTTTGGGTACAACAAGAAGGGAAGAGTCAGAGGACCTTAGTTGTCTACGGGGATTGTAACGATTAAACAAAACAGAGTTATACTCGGGAGCCGTACCATGAAGACAATGAAATACAAGCAAAAGAATCTTAAATATACTACGAAACTTTACAGGAAGCCAATGAAGCGATTTAAGGATATGTGTTATATGATTAAACTTTTTTGATAAGGTGACAACTCGAGCAGCAGTATTTTGTATTAATTTGACAATATTCTAGGAGCAGCAATATCTTCCAATTTTATTTATGCGAACATTGATGCTATAAAGGTGCTATAAAAGGTGCTATAAAATATACATGTATACATGTAAAATTCAGCTAATATATCATTCACGGTGCCATGTTTTATGCGCATGTATACTCTTGTTAGCACGTAATTGTAAAATGGTGATGTATTCCACAGCAGAGGAATAATCATTATTATCTCGGTGCTAAACAATTTCTCCAGAATAATATTACTAATACTAACACACCTTTGTCTACTTATTGAAATATTTTAAAATATGTGTTCTTGTGTTATCTAAAATTCGATTCTTTAGATGGCTTCTTCTTGTACTTGACATACATGCATTAGATTATGTTCAACTAAAAAGCAGTCACCAGTGCATCATGCAAATGAAAAGATAACTTTGGTCCAGCGTACCGCTATCATGGCAGATATAACATTAAATTCATATGGTGATCATCTCTCTAATACGCTGATACTTCGATTTCCTTTTCTCAGTAGTTCTCATTGATATCTGTCAACAATTAAAAGCGTTCTCTTCTTCTCTGTCACTTTCTCTCCAATTCTCTTTTTCCTAGGAACGACGCCTGGGTGATTTGTAAAGAGTTGGGTTTTGGTAGTCCTCTTCAGATCGCTAGTACGGCCCACTTTGGACAGGGACCTGGTCCTATCCTGTTGGATAATTTGGATTGTAAGGGAAACGAGCCGAACATACTGAACTGCTCACATTCTGGGATAGGTGTGCATGACTGCTCTCACCGTGAGGATGCCGGTGTGGCCTGTTCGCCTCCAGGTATATAATAAGGCCACTCTCTAAATGTGCATGAGTGGAAATCCACTCTTTAAAGGAGTCATGTTTGCGATCACTCTTCGTTTTGGAGTTGAAATCCAATCTCAAAATAGTGGAATCCACTCTCCAAAGAGTAATTCAAACCACTTCTTTAGCATGAACTCCAATTTAGTTGGTTTAGTTTCTTCAACTCCAAAACGAAGTGATCCCTAATATGACTCCAGAAAGACTCCATATAGTTATCCTCTACATTTCGGGAGCACGTGGTATAGTGGTGAAGGGTTTGATCGATCATTTCCTGATGCTTACATCATTGGATAAGATGGGTGCTTATAACAGGTATAGTGATACTTGCATTGCCCTCAGGACTGATAAGACTATACCCCGGGATATAAGACTATTCACTACTTCTTCTTCTTCTCCTTCTTCTTCTTTTCCTTCTTCTTCTCCTCGTTCTTCTCCTTCTTCTATATACTATTACGGCTTCTACTACTACTACTACTACTACTACTACTACTGCTACTACTACTACTACTACTACTACTACTACTACTACTACTACTACTACACTGTAAAAAATAACTGTAGATTAACAGGGTTTTTTGACTTGTAACTGTAGATTAACAGGTTTTTTGACTTGTAAAATTACAAGTTTTGGCCGTTTTTCTGTTAATACGGTATTTTTCTTGTGAAATGGCAGGAAAATTAGCAAAACCTGTTAATCTACAGTTATTTTTTACAGTGTACTACTACTACTACTACTACCACTACTACTACTAATACTACTACTACTACTACACTACTACTACTATACTACTACTACTACTACTACTACCTAAGGACGTTATTAATGTAAGCATATACATGTATATTATAATTATTTTTACTAATCGATCGGTTTTGTCTATCCACTACTATATTCATTTGATCTCAGTACTGTGCTTAACTGATCCATGTCATCAAGGAATATGTGTGGATTCAGGAGATACCTTTCATTGTATATGTACACCAGGCTTTACAGGCGTGCTATGTGACCAAGGTAGGTTCACGTTCAACATCAATTGCAAGTTCAAGACACAATGTAAAAAAATGATGTTGGGTAAAAGCTCGCCAACAAGAGGGTAATTTTTATTAGACCAACTATTTTGGCAATTATGCTCAAGTAGGATTATTTTTGCTCATTTTTTTTTAGTAAAAAAAGTTATCGTGCTTTGGAAAAATATTACCTAAAGGGGACATAAACTTGCCCATAAGTTAAGCGAACACATAAAATACACTCATGTTGGGTAATTTTTATCCAACATTTCTTACAGTGTACAAGGTAAAAAAAGAACAAAAAATAATCATATTAATAAGTTGCATTCCTTAATCCCATCGATGCTGAAAGGGAGATGTAGATACAGATGATGCATGAGAATTAGAAAAGTTTGGAAAACAGGCAGGGGCGAATATTTTTTGCCTCTCATAGGTTTTGCGGAATGAGACCCGCCCTCATCCCCCTTTTTACAAAATCCAGGAGCCGTCCCTCACAGGGTATTGTAAAAGACAAAGAGTGTTCTTTTCAGGGTAGTAGTTCCATAAAGTTTGTAACGACGTCAATCATTAATTTTGCCAGGTAACATTCTGATAAGCAAGAAAAAATAATAACATTACCTAGAACTGTATTAAAATATACCGGGGAAAAAATGATAACTCCCATAACACATAATTACAGAATATTCTGGAGAAATCTGGCTAACATTTCATACTCCTATTAGTCTCCAAATTTGATGGTTTGGATTGTATTGTTTCTTTAATAGAAGAATCAAATGATTATAATCTTAGGTCCATTGGTAATATCCAACTTAAGGTTATTTTTAGTTTCTAAGAATAAGAAAATACCATTTTTAAACTATAATAATTTAGAGAGCAAAGATAAAGAAAGACCTAAACATAAACACGATTTGAAAGGACACTCCTGATTGATTTCATGTTCCATCGTGGTAAAATTGCGTCCTGATAAATCAACATTTCATTTTCTTCTAACAAGCCAGTCAATATCATTTCTTTTCTTGACGCAGAGGTGAATTGCACATTGCCAGCTCAGGCCCCACCGGGTGCACACTTCATATCCCCTCACTCTTTTTACTCATACCACGATGTAGTTGTTGTTTCTTGTACGGATGGACCAGGATCTACGTCGTGGACTTGTAATGAGTATGGTCAATGGAACTCACATTATATACCATGTACATCTCTCTCAGGTAAAGAAAGAAACTATTTTACTGTTGTTGTTTTTCCAAGTTTACAAGCCAACACAGTAAAATCATAGTCAGGTGCAAAAGTTTTACATGAAGTTAGACGGTAAAAATGTGACAGTGAAAGAAAAAAAGTAGTAAAAAAACTAATATTTTAGTAACAGCCCCCTCCCCCCCCCCCCCCCCGACACATACAAAAACAAAATTCTTTTGCCATGAAAGAGCTATTTAAAAAAAAATCGGAAGGGGTTTAACGACCTGTCTAGAAATATTGAATTAATTCAAGTTCCCTTTCTCTGAAGTAGTGAACCTTGTTCCACCCAAGATATATGTCGAACACATTTCGGAAATAACCCGGTCATTATAAAAAAAAATTGTTCAGCATTTACCATCAACTCTGTGGGTTAAAAGCGCTTGCAATCTGGGTCGGCGTAACCCATTCCCCACCAGTTGAAGGCCAGGAAGAAATCAAGAAAACATCGTCACTTACTTGGGTACATTGCATGCGCAGGCATGCCTTCCAGTGCCCCGTTTCATAAAACTTGATATCTGTGTCTATGAGAAGTTACAATAACAGTTATAAGCTACTGAAATACTTGCATCTGATTGGCTGAGATTGAATTTGCCATGGATATGAGGCAGTTGTTATTGATAAAAAAGTTTTAGGAAACGGGGCCCAGGCCTTTATTCTGCCTCTATCCCGGTCATTATACGAAGGGAATTCCGCCCCCCCCCCCCCTGTACAGCATAATTAGATACGCGACTGGAACGATTATTCATTAATACTATTTTTTCAGTCATTGCTTTTAAAGTTTATGAAGACGTATAGTATTTATACGAACAAATTTGGCCTGACGCGGATATAATTTAAAAGCATAGTGATGATAATAATAGTTATAATAATAATAATAATAATAATAATAATAATAATAATAAAAATAATAGTAATAATAATAATAATAATAATTATAATTATAATAATTATAATAATAACTCTAACTGCGACTTAGGGCGAAATCTTTTATCTCATTCTTTTACTACGTTTCGCCCTAACCCACACTCGTTTCGCCCGAACGTTGAGTTTCTATTGTGACGGAATAAACCTATTGTTAGGTTTCGCCTTAAGTTGCAGTTAGGTAAATAATATTAATAATACAGGGTATAATAAAGGGGTAATATCCTGGGAAGCCAGGAGCTTGAGCGGGGTACACCGGAATGATTTACGTAATATATAAAGCACAAGTTTTTTTCTTTTCTATCTTGCTCTTCATGATATATGCTTTACATGAATTATCTATCTCTATAACATAGAAATGAATGACGTATACCTTGCTGAAAAACATCTTTTATTTTGTCAAGGTGCATATCGTTCTGCTGCCAATCACTCCTACACTGTAATAGGGATTGGATCTGCCTTGGTCGTCATAGGGGTTGCAGTCTTCATCTTTGCTATTTTCATCTTGATTCGGTAAGTAAAATCAGGGATAAAATCATTTATTCCGTCGTTGGTCATTCACCAACAAAGATGAACGAAAATTGACGTCACCATCGAAATAGTTGGTAGAAAAGAAACAAAAAGAAACAAAAAGAAACAAAAGTCTTTTTTTCAGTTATGGTGGTCTATTCCTGGTGCTATATGTTATACATGTACCTTAATGAATGGTGTTAGAACGGATTCATTGCATGCAGTTTGTACGTTTGTGTGTTTGTTTGATTTGTAGAACAGGTGAAAAATATTAAATATTTACTAGCAGAGAATTGATCATGTTAGTCTGTTGAGCAGTGTAGTCATTTCATGTAGCATAAAATCAAGAATTAATTAACATGCGTAAAATATATTAGTTACCGATACTGGCCTATTTCATTTCAAACACTTTATTATATGAATAATTACTGGACAAAAATAATTACAATATTACAAAAAATAACAAAATACCAATAGTCTGATTTTTAATGTCTGTAGGTCTATTTCATCATCCATCAAGTTATTCCCAGGTATCAACCATTCTATTTCTTTCTTATGCTCACCATTGCTACATGGAGTAGGCACAAGAGACAGCGTAGGGTGGAAAGCCTCTATGAGATCTCCAACTTATCTCGCTTAGAGTCCGTCCAATCAGCTTACCTCACCATGACTGGGGGTACTTCACCGATGCCGTCTCCTCGACGGACCAGTTCTGTTCTTAGCACTGATCCTCTCATCAAAGCTTCACGAGCCAACATGGCGCTTCCTCCGACTCCAACAGATCTCGTCCGCTCTCCGCTCTCCACAACTGCGATTTCAGTTCCACTGGCCGCGGATGGAAATAAGAAGGTTGAAAACCAGGCAGAAAAACAGATCGAAAAGCAAATCGAAAAGCAGATTGCAAAGCAGAAGGAAAAACAGGTTGCAAAACCGAGTGAAAAACAGAATACAAAACCTACCGAAGCGCCATCATCTTCGCAAGTTGCCAAGCCCAAGCAACCAGTTGCTCCAGCCCGTCCGAAAAAGCAGAACAATGAGCAACGAAGCAAGCCACATTTTAAGTTCCCGCCACCGCCGCCCATCCCCATGACGCCTGCTCCGGGCAAAGCTTTGCGTGCAGATGGTACCATGTCCGCTGCAAACGGTAGTATGATGCACAATGATAAAAGCAAGCTCTTGTCCAAACAGAAGAGTCCTGGAGAGGAAACTTCGCTCATGATGTGTGCTGATGATAGCACTTCAATGAAATCTCATGTGAATGATGAACATGACAATATGAATAGCATGAAAGACAATTTAAACAAAACTATACAGTCTCCATATGCAAACATTTAGTCTGAAAATCACTATTATAAGAAAATACATGTACGAAGAGACTAACTTGCTGATCGATTGACTGATTGTTATACTGTAACTTGCTTTGCAAATTGCAACAGTACTTTTTATAACAAATGTGATTTTAATTGTTTTTGTTTTCTTTAAACAAACTTTGTCAACGATTATCTCTATCATAATGTTAACGCAGAAAGTTCAACTCATAAGGGCACATGAAGGGGGGGGGGGGGGGGGGGGGGGGGAGGTCAATTACTTAAGTAATGCATATTCAAAGATATTTTCCGGCACTTGAGCTGCCCTCTACGAGAAACGGCAACTCTACTGGTTCTCGTTGATAATCACTGGCGTATTTGAAGGGGGCAAGGGGCAATTCCCCCCCCCCCCCCCCCACCCGAATTATTTCAAATTATAACAAAATTCCTTTTCAAACCTCAAAAATCAGAGCTAACCTATTGGTCCCAATATGACCTCGCATGACAAGTATTATACGTTTTTAAGCCAACCGTCAAAAAGGTATTAAGCTAATATATGTATTTCGGCTCGTGTCAAGCCAAACAATGCGAATCTGAACGCCACTCTTATATGAATTGAAATAAAATCAGTATAGTTTATGCACGAATTGTAGAGAATTAAACCTCAGTCCAAAAACTATACGGCCACTACAATGGATAACAAGAAAATTAAATCAACATCATCAAATCAATTATCCTACTCATCCCCCTTCCGATGCAAATTAGCACCTGGAAAATTAAATTATTTCTGGATTAATATGCCTCCCCCCGAAACCGAGATCCAGATACGCCACTGTTGGTTGTGGTCGTGAAAACGTGTATTTCACTAATAACAAATGCAATCAAAAGACACTTGTTCCTTTGTTTTAATACAAAATTTTCTGTTGTTTTGATACAATATCGTTTTCATTCCATTGTTTGAATGAAATGCTAGGTGTAAAACGTTTGATCTGTATTACATCCACGTACGTAAATTTGCTAATTAACATCGTATATACATAATAAAGAAAATGAATACACAAATCGAATGCAATTTATTTTAAGACTTGAATCAAATTATTGCCCCCGGATATTTGCTTAAATGTCCTGATTTTTGCAAGTACACAAGACCTTGTAGTCATTAACGCTGTCACATTAAAAATGCACAGAACTGAAAATCTGAGTCTTTTGCATCTTTAACATCCCCACAAATATATCTGAATTCTATCGAAACAACCAACTCATTTATGGTAAACCAAGTACTAGTAATCATTTTAAATAAATAAACTTGAATAATATGCAAGAATAATGTCTGACTTCATTCCTTGTTATTTGCATGATTCTGCTGTTTATATACTCATGTTTGACTTCCAAACCCTGCAGCTCCAGGTTTTACACACTCCATTGCGTCCCGAATACAGAATCAACCTTTACGTTTTAAAGCAAATCATTTGGATGAGCAAATATAATAAGGGTATCAGATCACACAAACCAACAGGTTCATTTTGCATCCTATAAAAGAACGAAAAATCGTCGAAAGGGATACAGGACATTAACTCCGTTTTCTACAGTGTATATAAAAAGCGATCATGCAGACTAAGTCTACATAATGAGTTCATAATGAGTGCATAATGAGTACATAATGAGTACATAATGAGTACATAATGAGTTTATAATGAGTACATAATGAGTTCATAATGAGTTCATTTGATTATTATTCATACATGAGGACCCCCCCCCCCCTGGAAATAAGCTTTCGAGCTTTCGTGGGTTATCCTGTTCAAGCTTGCTAATTTGTTATTCTACTAATCAATCAATCAATTGCTAGAGGTGCGAGAGGAGAGAAGTGGAGTTCTTGAGGAGAGAGATTACGTTTCTTGGGTGGACCCGATGCTGTGGCTAAAGGGTGCATCTTTTTTGGCTTGGTATTGCGGTATCGAGTAGTTTGGTAAGCAGGATTTGCTCTGTGCATAGTTTTAGTTTATCTATTTAATACTTAGATCTTAGTACTTATAGATCAGTACACCTTTGTATTATAGGGGCCTAGTGTCTTATTTCTAAGCAGCATGTCCCGTGAACTCGGGTACAATGCTGAGGATGATCTAATGGATTTTTTGAGTGTTAATAGTGATAAACTTCTTGCTTCTCAGCCTGCGGCTAAGGAAAGATCTACTTTGTCTCGACTTATTAGTCAAGCTCAAAGTAAAGACGATAATGGAGGTAATAGTACTATTAGTAACATTAATCGTAAAAGGGACTTGTCTAATACGAGTAATGATGCTTCCGATTCGGGTAGTGATGGCGATACTTTCAAGGTTGTTACCCACAAAAGAACAAAGAAAATTACGGCCATTTCTAAGGATACGACTACTAGTACAACTGGCATAAAGAATATCATTATTAAATTAAGTGATGTCACTTGCACAGGTAAACCCACTCCATATTGCTAAATATTTGAATGCGATTGGGCAAAGTTTTGTGAAAACAGTCAATAAAGTTAATGGTGGTATTGCAGTGCAATGTCACACTGCCTCTCAGGCAGCGAGACTTTAACGAATAACACAGTTGGGTAAGTGGACTGTATCTACTGAATATCCTAGTAATGAAATTAGATGTAAAGGTGTTATTTTTGGAATTCCAGTAGATGTATCTGAAGAAGAGTTGGTGCAGGCCTGTAAGAAGGACGGTGTAGTAGAGGCCAAAAGACTGACAAGAAAACAAAACGGCAAGGTAGAACAATCTTTGGCGGTGTGTGTTACGTTTGGCAGGAAGAATCCCCGGACCGCATGCGTGTTCCCAAAATCTCCGGTAAAGGGGTATTTTGGGGGCGACACAATCCGGCCCGTGAATTGTAAAAAAGGGGGGTGTTTTTATCTTTCACCCGGAGATTTCATTAAAAAAGGGGGTGTTTTTCTTTCTCTCTCTTCGACACCTGAGAAATTAAAAAAGGGGGGTTATGAAATATCTTGAAAAATTGATCAAATCCCAGGATCAAATTCCTGAAATTCCTGCTAGTTTTGATAGCTCATTCAGCCAGGATTATTTCATTTTGAAAAGTAGAAACACTGGCCCCCATCTCTTCCAATGTATTGTAATGGCAGCTTACTTGGGAGGGGGGTTGGTGTCTGTCCTGAGATAGGGGGGTACATTGAGCAGTGTTCTGAATTTAGGGGGGTCTCCAAGGCAGGAAAAGCCCGCGCAAAGCCCGCGATAGGGGGGTTCAGAAATTTTGGCAGCCCTGAGATAGGGGGTGCTTTCATAGGGAGGGAACAAGCATACGCGTACCCTAAATAATACTGAGTGGGGGGGGGGGGCGGGGAAGAATCTTCCTGATGATCTGTGTGTTGGATATCAAATATATAAAGTTAGACCATATATCCCGCCAGTTATTGGATGTTTTAAATGTCAAAGGCTTGGACACATTGCCAATAGTTGTAAGAGTTTTCAGAGGTGTGTCAGATGTGGCGGCCAACATGAGTTTAAGGATTGTAAAAGTAAGGAAAACCTTAAATGTTGTAGATGTGGAGGTACTCACTCTGCAGCTTACCTTGGTTGTGAGGATGTTAAAATACTAAAGCAAATTCATCAAACCAGAATTACGCTTAACATATCTTATGATGATGCAACTAAGAAAGTTAAATCTCAATCGCAGAACAACTCTGATAATAATAAATCTAAGGTAGTTGAGGAATGTAGTCAAGATAAGTGTAATTTGGATTCCCCTGCTACTATTACTAGTAAGACTCAAAGTGCAGCCACAAATAAAGGTGGATATGTAGATGCAACCACACAAACTGAAGTAACGGATAGTACCCAAACAGATGATAATAATAGTATGTAGAGATTGGGCCAGCACTGGCAATGCTTAATATGATTGGCACCATTCAAATAAGTCGCAGTGATAAAATTAAAAGTAAGGATGACATTCAATACGCAATGAAAGATCTCTTCAAACAGGCCTTTCATAAGGATTTATCTGGAAAGACATTTAATGAAAACTCTCAGCAAAGGAAAGTTGGTAACACAATTGAAAATGAAACTGGTAATGATTCCAAAAAAAGTAATGTTAAAATAAATTTGTCAGATCCTGGTAAATCGTGCGATAAGATTACATCAGATGGTGAATCTTGTCAATCGTCTTCAAGACGTAGAAATAACTCTCATAGAAATAATCATAGACCATGAAATGAATAAGTTTTATTTTTCTTTTGTGCTATTTTGCTTTCTTATGCGTTTCCTCCAATGGAACGCTAAATCAATAGTTAGACAGGGGGCTGAATTTAAGGTAGCTATAACAAAGGACATTAACCCCAAACCGGATATCATTTGTATTCTGGAATTTTGGTTGAAGGATAAGAATTATTTTAATTTATATGATTATGAAACGATAAGAAAAGACAAGAAATCCGATAGTAAAAGGCAGGGTGGCGGTTGTCTGACACTAATTAAAAAAGGGTAGTCTTATAAAGTTATTGATTTACCTAAATCTGAGATTGAAATATTATAATAATAATAATAATAATAATACCTGGCATTTATAAAGCGCCTTTCCCAAACTGGCTCAAAGCGCTAATATATATTATTATTAGCCATTGATGTCTGCATCAATAACACAAATTGGATTTCAGTCGTTAATATTTATAACCCGTGCTTAAAACTTGAGGATAATTTTGTAGATCTTGTGTTTTCTGTCGTTGGCAGTTCTGTTTTTATATGTGGTGACTTTAATCGTCATAATACGTTATGGGGGAGTTCCAAAAATGATTCGAATGGTCTTAATAGAGAAAAAGCTATGGAAAACGGCAACCTTGATACGGGGTCTGGTACAAGATTAAACGAACACAGTGGTAATACTAGTACCTCATGCTTGGATTTAACATGGACATCAAATAATATAGCTGCTAAATGTATTTGGGAAGTATTAGAAAATAATTGGGGCAGTGATCATTTTCCAATTATAACTGATTGTGGCGGTCAGTTTCCACAGACAAACCTCTCGTTCACACCAAAATGGTCAATAAAACGGGCTGATTGGGGAACATTTCATGAAGAATGTAATGATAATATTTCATATCCAGAACCAGATCAGTCAATTGACACTATTTATAAAGAATTTATTGATCAGCTTAATATTTATTTATTTTATTTATTTATTTATTCATGTTTTATTTAAAATAGAGGGTATGTACATTCAGTTAAAAAACTGCTTTACAAGCACGCCCTCTAGGACATTAATATACATATTATTATACAACAAAACAAAACAAAGCAAAAATAAATATTAACATAATTATGTGACATCATATAAAATACAAAATAACAAAGTAAACATAACAATTAAAATGCGAAGAATGATTACGACAGAGGAAATTATATTATAATAAATGTTTGGCCAATTGGCATCCGCGCTTAAAACAATTGATAGATTTTGTGGTTTGAATTGAAAAAGGAAGTTTGTTGAATAGGGTGCTTGCTTTGTATGAGAATGATCTTTTTTTTTAACTCAGTTTTAGGGAATGGGATGTCGAGAAGAGAATTTTGTGAATAGCGGGTACAATAGTTAAAGGTACGATGAGTAATAAGTGATTTTAGATAATTTGGGGCCATTATATTAATAATTTTGAAAACCAACAGACAGTAGTGATATTTCATTCTTTATTCGACCGATTGCCAATTTAAGGTTGTAAGAAGGGTACATTGTGGTGTGTCATAATCCTTGTTTAAAACTAATCTTGCATATCTATTTTGTAACTTTTGTAGTTTGGATAAATTTGTCTTTGAGCAGTTTCCCCAGGCAGTGCAACAATAGTCGATATGTGGTATACAATTAATGCGAAATATAAAATTACAAGAGTTTTATGAGGTATTAAATGTTTAATGCGGCGAATACATCCAATGGTACGAGATATTTTAGTACTTATATGTTTTATATGTTCAGACCATGTCAGTTGTGAGTCAAGTATAACCCCAAGATATTTAATTGTTTCTACACACTGCAAATTATATTACCAAATAATTTGATAGAGAGATGGTTGTTTTCCAGCTTTCTTTTTGATCCAAATGACATAACCATGGTTTTCTGTGGGTGTATATACATCTTATTAATATCGAACCATTTACATATTAAGTTGAAATCATTTTGTAAATTCTGTTGAACTTCATAGAAGTTATGAGAGTTGTTGAAAATAACAGTATCGTCCGCATAAAGTGATATTTTTGAATTGATATGAATGTTTAAGTTATTGATATCATTTATATATAAACAGAAAATCAAGGGGCCCAAAATTGACCCTTGGGGCACCCCAGATTTAACGGTTAAAACTTCACTGCAATGATTATCTATATTAACGCATTGTTGTCTCCCTGACAAGTAAGACTTAAACCATTCACGTACTTTATTATTTAAACCATAGAAAATGAGTTTGTCAAGTATTATATTTTGTGGAATAACGTCAAATGCTTTCCTAAGATCATAAAATATTGTTCCTGTTATCTGACCACAATTCATATTTTCAAGAAGATAATCAGTGATTTCTGTAAGACATGTGGTTGTGGAATGGAGTGGTCGAAATCCAGACTGACGTTCCGATAACAAACTGTTTTGGTTGAGGTACGAATATAATTGTTTGTGCACGGCTTTCTCAAGGATTTTTGACAAAGAGGGCAGTATTGAAATGGGCCTGAAATTATCAATATTAAATGTACCTCCTTTATGAATTGCGGTGATTTTTGCGACCTTGAAATCAGATGGGAATTGTGAGGTTTTTAACGACTGATTAAATATTATAGTGAGTGGTTTGCAATGATATCCGCGGATAATTTCAGTAACTCAAAATGTAGACCGTTCATTCCAACAGCCTTTTTACAATCAATATTGCATAGTTCATTTCTGACAAACTCTTGTTTGATTTCTTGAAATTCGAAAGAACAATCGGTTCGACTTAAAGTTTGCAAAGAATTAAAATCATCGTGTACACTGTTAGAATTTCCACTTGTATGTAAATGTAAATTTGAACCTACATTATTAAAGGCTTCATTCAATAAACCTGCCACCTTTACTTTGTCGGATATTATTTCATTATCAATTAGGATTGAGTTGCCAGTTTCCTTTTTACTTGAAGGTAAAAGTTTTTTAAGAACCTTCCAGTTTTTGTTCAAATCATTTCTGCATTCTGAAAACTCATTCTGGTAATATTCTTTTTTAAGGAATTTGTTCAAATTATTCGCTTTGTTTCAATAATATTTAAACTTTTCCCAACAACAATCACATTTTGTCTTTTTGAACTTCTTCTTGAAGAAATCACGGTCACGTGCCAGAGTGATGTATTCATCTGTTATCCAAGGTACCCCATTTCTTTTTCTTCTGACAGAAATAAAAGGTGCATGTTTATCACTTAAAGTATTAAATATAGATTTAAATTGAGACCACAATTGATCAACGTCAACGTTGACGTTATTGAAATCATTCCAACTTTGATTTTTCAAATCATCTCGAAATTTGTTTTCGTTAAAGTTTCGAAAAGACCTCAGTTTACTAATTTTTGAATGGAACATTGGGTTTTTGCCTTTTACTGCTAAAAAAATCAAACAATGATCGCTAAAACCAATCGAAATTACATCCGAATTTACATTAGCAATCGAATTAGATATAAGTATTAAATCGATGAGTGTACTACTATAAGGTGTAACTCGTGTAGGCTCATTGATTAATTGATTAAGCTGATAAGTGCGACAAATGTCCTTAATTTCTTTAGACAACGCATTATCATTTCTCATATTACAATTGAAATCACCCATTAAAATGATGTTATTAGACAATGATATTACTCTTTCAATATTCCTTTCAAGGGAGGTAAAATAGGTACTTGGACATGAAGGCCTCATATACAAAATACCAACAAAAATCAAACTACTATTTGTTCTTTTAATTTCAAGCCACATAAGTTCAAGCTCTTTCGTTTCTAGATCTGTTCTTCTCACGTACTTGAATTTCTCATTAATGTAACATCCTACACCACCACCAGTGGCATCTCTATCTTTTCTTTCAATACTGTAACCATCGACAGAGATGAAAAATCATCATTTAACCACGTTTCCGATAATCCTAAAACGTCGAAAGGGTTTTTCAAAAGGAATTGTTTAACATCAGTTACTTTATTTCTCATACTTCTGATGTTAAGGTGAGCTAATTTAATACCCCTTTCCCTTGGAAAATCACAAAGTATATTGAAATTATGGTCTTCATTTAAATTACTATCTTGTGTGGTGATCGGAAGATGAGAACAACCAATTGGAGTTTCTGTATAAGGAATATTTTCTTGATCCCAAAAGGGAAACTGCTTCAAAATACATGAAGTACATTGCCAATATTCAAAAGATTCATTTAAGTCATCGTATTTGTGTTTAGGAATCCCTGCACATACTATATGAGCCCACTTTCCACATGAGGTACACAAAAGGGCCTTTTGGTTATTCCTTACTGATGTATTACATAATACATTTACTGCATGGATACTTAACCATATTAAATAGCTGGGTATGAATTATCCATTAATATATATTTTTTTTTTAATACACAAAAGAGGCGGGATCGGTGATAAAAAAGTGGTACAAACTAAGCAACTAGCTCAAAATGTAAAGGAAAAAAAAATCAAAGTGTTCTCAAATCTTCAAAGTCTCTGACTCCCTTTGTTACTGTCTTCCCACCGGTGGCCGGAAGTAGTGCAACAACGTGTCCATCTGATGTCCATGCTCTGAGAACTTTGTTATGTTTCTTCGTTTCAGAAAGTAGTCGCTGGTTATGTATCGTAAGATCTTCATGGATCGATATGCCACTACCTTTCATCTTGCGTCTTTGCAGCAACACCGATTTCCTAGTTTGGTATGACACAAATTTTACAATGATTGGGCGAGTTCGCCTTTTGGGTGTTTTCTTGTCGTCATAACTACTAAGTTTCGCGTCCCGGGTATCATTGGTTTCTTGGTAATGGGTTGGTGCATGATCTTTCATTGGGGCCCCTACTCGGTGAGATCTATCAATTGCGCTGGGATGAAGTAGGATTCCAAGCTTTTCTTTTGCGATGTTGCAAACAATAACTGTTGTGTCTTCATCTCTTTTCTCAGGAACACCAAACAAGCGAATACAATTCCTTCGAGAGTATTGCTCTTGATTGTTGAAGTTCCTCATCAGGGCACTCATCTGTGACGATTGTTGTTCCACTTTCACTGAGAGGTGATTAATCTTTTGCTCTTTGTAAGCTATCGATGATTCAAGTTCGAGCAAACGACCTTCTTGCTTTTCAATTGTGTCCAGAAGAGATACAAATTCCTTTTGACAGGCACTTTTGACGATGTTATCAATAGCTTTTTGAAAAGTATTGCTGGAGGTAATCTTCTCCACCAAATCGTCAATGGTCTTATCGAAATAAGTTGGCGCCAAATTCTTATTGGTCGCCGCCATCTTGAAAATGTATCAAATTCAGTAGTCTATTTCGCAATATGATAAAACTACAAATATAAATCAATTAATCGTACCTCATCTGCATATATTTGCTGAAAAACCAGTTAATTACAATCTGTGCAGTGTCTTAGTGGTGTTTAATCTTCAAGTGAACCTCATTCTTTCGATCCTCTCAGTGGTGACAACGCTCAGTGGTGACAACGCTGAATCCGACGATGAATTCAAGAGTAACCAAAAGAAAAACTAAAACCATCATTCTGTTATCCACCAAAATAATTGTCGGAAGTATTCCAGGATATGATACAAATATTCCAAATATAACAGCACAGTTAGAATTGAATAATTGATTTAAATAACTCTATTCCAAAAACTAAGCCCTCTGTTGAAAAGAAACATTCTGTAATCTGGTGGAATGCTGCATGTGAACAAGCAGTAAAAGAAAAAAGAGACACGCTCTTAGTACTGTTAGATGGACAAGACTTCCGAAAGTTAAAAAACAAAGTTGAAGATGATTTTATTATTAGCAATGAAGGAATTGATACGCCAATTAATGATTATTTAACAATAACAGAACTTGATGATGCCATTTCTACAGCTAAGTGTACTACACCGGGCGCTGATGTTATTGGGGCTAATATTCTGAAAGAGCTTCCACATTCCACTCGTCAAATTTTACTAGGTATACTAAATGAAATATGGAAAAGAGGTGAATGTCCTATAGCCAGTGGAAGGAAGCCGTTTTGATACCCATTCTTAAATCAGGTAGGGATCCCTCTGACCCCATTTCATAGGCCAATTTCATTAACGGCCACATTGTGCAAGGTTATGGAACGTATGATAACAAGCAGGTTAGATTGGTTCCTTGAAATTAATGGTTTTATTAATGATAATCAAAGTGGCTTTCGTAAAGGCCGTAGAACGATAGACCATTTAGTACACTTGGAATCTTCGATACAAACTGGTTTCGCCAATAGGAAAAGTACCCTAGCTATATTTCTCGATCTGGAGAAGGCCTATGATATGGTATGGAGAAAAGGGGTGTTGATAAAATTGCAAGAGTTTGGTTTAGGCGGGCGTATATAATTAGATGGATTAATGATTTCCTGTCAGATAGGACTATTAGAGTCAAGGTTCATGATACACTATCAAATACTAAAATTGTAGAAAACGGAGTACCACAAGGTAGTGTCATTAGTCCAATATTATTTAATATATCTGTACATGATTTATATAAACATATATCTCATGCTAAAATATGTCAATTTGCTGACGATATTGCACTGTGGAAAACTCATAGAAATACTAATTTATTGAATAAACATCTCCAATCAGACCTTGATTGCATCTCCAAGTGGTGTAGGCAATGGGGATTTAAACTTTCTGCTACAAAATCAGTTGCAGTAATGTTTTCCTTGAAGGGTCAGTTAAATAAGATGTCTGTAAGAATATCCGATAAAGATATAGAATTTAAAAAGTCTGCTAAATTTTCTTGGTTTGATTTTTGATTCCAGATTAACATGGAGTACCCATATTAAGTATATTCTAGATCGATGTAAAGTAAAAATCAATCTTTTGCGCTGTATTGCTGGTTGTAAATGGGGTGCGAACTGTAGTTCTCTCCTTAACATATATAGAGCTTTAATACGACCACTTCTAGAGTATGGTTGTGAAGCATTTGACTCTGCCTCTGATTTTGTTAAGAATATGTTCTTAAGATTTGTACCGGGGCGTTATGTCTGACATCACTAACGAAATTACAGAGTGTGGAGAACCCCCGCTTCAGTTAACCCGCAAATACTTGTGCAACATTTATTCAGAATTGATTAGAAGTAATACAGCTCATCCATGTCACATGTTACTTGAAGATTGCTGGCAGAAGCATTACTTTGAAGAAAAGTGGAATAAAAAAGACCGCATTCCCTTTGTATTTCGTGGTAATGTTTCTGATCTTGATCTCACTGATCGTGTCCGTTCAGTTTTTCCCTATTGGTATTATTTTAAAACTAATGTTCACTTTTCCATCAAGTCATTGGCTGTTGGTGTGCAGAATGAGTACATTAATAGAAACAATGCCATTCAAAATATTAATGAGAAATGTTTTTCTTGTCTTCATATATATATACAGGTGGTTCGGTTGACCCTATTCATGGAAAAGTTGGCTGTGGTTTCTATGTTCCACTGTATAAGTATTCCCGTGGTTATAAGTTACTTCCACAGACTTCTATTTTCTCGGCTGAATTAGCTGCTATTTATATTGGCTTTAATTTGGATATCGGAGGTGGAACCTACTGCTGTATGTATTTTTAGTGACTCAATGAGTGCGTTACAAGCATTATCACAGTCATAATCAGACGAATAATCCTATTATCTGTGACATTAAACTTATCCTCTGTTCTATTGGCAATCAGGGAATTGAGGTTCATTTTGACTGGGCCACAAGTCATTGTGGTGTAGCTGGTAATGAGAACGCTGATAGTATTGCTAAACAAGCTGCTAATAAAAGTCGTGTTGATTTGCACATTAAGTTGAATCTAAATGAAATAAAACATGCCACTAAATTGAAACTAAAAGCTGAATGGCAACAACACTGGAATAAATATAAACAAAATACTCTGAAAGACATAGAACCCAATGTAAAGTTTACACAAAGCAAATGGGGTGGTAATAGGAAAAGTGAGGTAATGAAAGCCTGATACAGTCGGTCACTGCAAATGCAAAAAATATCGAATTCAGAGAATAAAACTGCAAACAAAACTCAATTCTATAGGAATAAATGAATGTAATCTTCGTTCTTTGCTTGGGGGAAAGGCCCCCTTTAAAGAGATGATCGGGTTTATTGATGAGTGTAAATTGATTTATAGTACTAGTTCATGGATGGAGATTTCTTTAGTCTGGATTCATATTGAAATTACCCCCTTGTCTCATTAGCTGCTCGTGTTTGGGCCTAGTGGCCTCGATTGCTAGAGCTCCTCTGAGTTGATAGCTGACTGGGCTGGTCCCTTAAATTGTTGGTAAACGGAGTGGCATGAGGTCACCGGGCCCTACCGGGTGAAGCTGGGAGTTGTGGTGGGTGATGCAGTTGTGAGTCTGTATACTGGTATTAAAGAGGAAAAGGTTTTAGTTTAAGGTACAATATTTTGTCAGGAGGAATTGTGTTTGTAACCTCCCTTTTTTCGATAACTTATCAATCAGGATTAGATAAAACTTTGCACAGAGATTATAAACTCGGTCCTCGGTCAGTGTGATTTATACTTTTTTACAATATAAGGTTTTGGGGGATCCAGGGGGGGGGGGGTCACTTCCGGCCCGTGCTCCCCCCCCCCCCCCCTTTGGAAGAAAAGTATGCATTTTGACCATAGACGATCCGCCATTTTCTCGATTTTTTTTTTCGTCGACCCCCCCCCCCCCCCCCCCACTGAGCGACTTTTCGAGAAGCTGGCGAGACCAAAAAAATACGGGTCTACCTTTTCCAAAAGTTGACCAACCTTCATTTGTGTGCCCCCTCTTTTACTCAATCCTGGATCCGCCCCTGATATAAGGTTTGGTGCAAATAGCCCTAGTAGCTGAGGCACCATTCATCAAAACAAACAAGTCTACATAATTATGTACTTTGTTCTATTGGCAACACACGTATATTTTGAGGGTCACTTAAGCGAAGAATGGTTTTGTATTTAAACAGTACAGTCACGAGCTTCCGTCATGTGAATTCTCTCGTGGAGTAACAGCATCTGGAACTTCATAATTTCTTACCTGGAATTTGTACCCAAATGCAAGCTGGCATGTTTGTGTACATAACGTACATACGCAGAACTACAAAGTCAGAATATTTGCGTGAACATAGTTTCTGATGATTCAGATAACACTGAAGATTTTTGTCTCAATACGCAATCAACCATATTGATACACACACTACCATGGCATATATTCTACTCAGCTTTCTGTTACTGGTATCAACCATTTATGTCACCGGTGAGTATATACATTATTTGTGTTCATATACTTTTGTTTTTGTTTTAACATGTCCGTCCCCTGTCCCGTAGACACAGGCATAATACAGTGGAAAGCAATCATCCCTCGGATAGGACGTTAGATGTAGGCCCTCGTAAGGAGAGTCACCACCTTTGCACTTAAGAACCCACTTCACTATTCGTAAGAGTAGGGGTAACCCTGGTGCAGTGGTCCACCTGCACACGTACCCAATCAGTTTTACCGGGAGAAGAGACCCGAGGGTTGCAGTGATTTCCCCTCCCAAGCTCAGGTGACGCCAAATACTTAATGATGATAATAGCTCAAAAACTGTTCACGGTTAGTATAGAACTTGTCAATGGTTGAGCACATCAAAATAATTACCACTAGACTTTTCTCACTAAAGGAATTACAGGGTTGGAAAAAAGTTTGGAATATTTTTTTGGCGATGAGTATGTCTGATTTTAAATGCTAGTTTCTACTATATTGTGATGAATAATTCATCCAAATCGGATTAACTGTGTTGAATGAAGTCTACTGTTCCATCTTGTACCAAAGATTACGTAATATTGTTAAACATGTTACAATGGCTGACCAATGAACCACATGTTGTCAGATTTGCTCTATTTGTGTTTGAACATCTTGTTATACATTTCTGTACTTCACGTGGAATTTTGAAAAAGCTACGTGCAGTTTGCGGACTTCGGTATAGCAATTAAACTGTATCTGATTATTTAACTTTTTCGTTAGACATTTGCAAAAACAGCAAATATACGCTTCCGAATTCCAAGTGGACCTCTGCACTGTGTGATAAGCCTGATTTTTAATGCTGTGCTTTTAAAGTTAAAAAGGGACACATATCTTTTATTTGAACCTCAAAGAAGAACTTAAAGGGAAATCCAACCTTAATAGCAAGTTGCTTTGGAAGTAAGAGGAAAAATCAGAGAAGCAGATTGATAAAAGTTTGAACGAAATCGGACAAGGAATAAGAAAGTTATGAATTTTTGAAAGTTGTAATCACTACACATATGGGAATTTCAAATTGGCCGAATAGTTAATGTCACTGTGATGTAGATGTGGACAACTCCCCCATTTGCTCCAACACACAAAATGACTAAAATGTCACTTTTTTTCAAAATGTATTACTTAGTAGGATCTTTTTCTTTCATGAGGACCTATAACAATATGCTCTGTCCAATATATTTTGAGCCGTGCCATGAGGGTTAAAGCGCCTTGAAGAAAACCGCAAATTAATGATATTTTTGTGTACGACAAATGGGAGAGTTGTCCACAAACTTGCCACAATCAACTCACCAAATTGCCAATTTGAGATTCGCATAGATGTAGTGATCTCATTTTTCAAACATCCATAACTTTCTTAGTCCTTGTCCGATTTCTTTCAAACTTTCACCATCCTGTTTTTCTTATTTTTCTCCTTTCACACAAATCAACTTATTACCAAGGTTGGATTGCCCTTTAAGATGACGAGGGATATGTTTAAGACAAGAAATAATTCTTGGAATAAAAATATTCCAAACTTTTTTCCAACCCTGTAGAACTATCTCAATGTCACGGGCCATTTTCCCCCAATATGTTTTGAATTCGATTTAAAAAATGATGTATGCCATTTTGTCATAAGTTTATTGTTTTCCTGCATTTAATGTGGGCTTATATGTTTTCAAATGAATCTAATTTTCCTGGATGATATACATTTTTCTGTATTCATAGCTGGAGCAGTGGTATATGATAAGACATCCCGGTCTGAAGACGTGGTGAACATGGTCAATGAAAAAGCTCTGAACTTCTTGGACAATATGTTGAGTTGTACGACTAATAGGACCTTCCTTGAAACCCTACTTGACTTCGGGTTCTACGGCTGTTACTGTGGTGTTGGTGGTTTCGGTCAACCAGTTGATGGTGTAGACAGGTTTGTTTGGATGGATATTAATTATTAGGATAAATTAATAACCCCTGGACTATTATCCGGACAAATAACACTCGTAGGCTACATATTACACAGGACAATAAGCCCGTCAACTACCTCCTGAAAACTACCCCTATAGAATCACCAGGCAACTACCCCGGACAACTGCCCCCACAACAAATAACCCCGGGTCAATACCCCCGGAAAAATGCCCCTGGAATCACCCGATACCCCCCCCCCCCCCCCCCCCCACAGGACAATTACCGTCCCTGGCCAATGCCTCCTAATCAAACTGCCACCATATAAACATGACATAGTATACACATATCGCAAGTATTATTGACTTTTTAGGCCTTTAAACGGAGGGGGGGGGGGGGGGGGGCGTACACCTGTTCCGTCATTCATTATGCTAAAATAAGCCCATCTAAGATAATATTGATTAATTGATCAACTAATTCATCCGTTAATATGCCTAGATGATAATAATGGTTGCATTTTGCTCTTTAATTTGTTAATTAATATTCTTTTATGTGGTTTTGTGTGTATCTTATGGTTTCATTTCAAGGTGTTGCCAAACTCATGACGCGTGTTACGGGGCGACACGTTGGAGAGAGGGTGGGGCATGTTACACTACGATCGGTGCTTATGTCGCACCTTATAAGTTCAAACTTAATGAATGTGGCACAAAGGATGCTTATGTTACGTGTGGTATGTATGAGAAATTCGAAGTTCGGTTAAAAATCAATAATGTAAACTGGGGGCGCATAAATATTTTGGCATGATGATGGGGAGGGGTGCCGAAATGTTGCCCACAAGAGTTAGCCTTACCTAAAAATTATGATTTTTAAAAATGTGTTTTTTAAGTTCGTGACTAGTCGCGAAAGAGCAAAATATTATAAAAAAAAGAAATAAATGAAAAATATTGATAATATCAATATCAACGCAACGCCACAGAATACATTTAGCGTTCATGCGTCTCGAGGCGGGGTGTCTTCTTCTTATGATTCCATTTCCTTCCTTCTTTCAATATATTTTCCATTTTCCTCTTTTCAAATTCGATAACGATAACTTCAAACAAATAACCTATACATCATTAATTGACAATGTTTTACATTTTACCGTTTTCTATCCCCCGGCAGATGGCATTGATAAGTATAAATGGTACGACCCCCTACCCAAGTGTTCCGTTGCCATCTGTAAGTGTGACCGTGATATCGCCCAGTGCGTTGCCAAGGAACCTTTCCATCTGAAGAACCGCTTCTATAACAGACTCAAATGCTTAGATGAGGACAGAGACAAGCAAGCCCAACCGTGACTCGCCCACCGTATCGCTCATCGCATCGCTCATCGCATCGCTCACCGCATCGCTCACAGTCCATTGGAATTAGCGCTTCTGTTAATGTCCCGATGACAACAAGCGAGAAGCAAGTCCAACCCGATTCGCTCACCGCATTGCTCACCGCATCACTCACGGTATCAGTCGCACATAACATATGAAAGAATAAAGTGTTTCAATCTGGACAGCGACAATCAAGCCCGACCGTGATTCGCTCACCGCATCACTCATCGCATCACTCATCACATCACTCATCGCATCACAGTCCATGGACCGCTTATAAAAGAACCAAATGTTTCGATGAGGACAGCGAGAAGCAAATCCAACCGTGACTCGCTGCCCATCGCATCGCCCACTGCATCGCCCAGGTGAACCGTTTCTATATAGCAGACTCAAGTTCGGTGAGGACAGCAACAACTTAGAAGTGATGCCGGTTCAAGCAAGTCTGACTTGTGCACCACATCGTTCGCAATCGGTATCCCATTACAGACTCAAATACCTTGATGAGGACGTTGACGATAAAAGATGTTGATTGAAAATTGCCCATGTTTGACTTTTATTATTTGTTATGATAATTTATTTAGGACATGAAGCACCTTTGTCTGTTCTATCCTAAAATTATTGAGAAGAGCATTGAGCAATTATTATACATTTGTATGACATCAGACCATAGTAATATGAAACATGCCACGATAAATAAAAAAAAATTGTCTAATTTTTCTGAAACTCCAATGCCTCAATTCGTTTCTCTGTCTTAAAACAATGTACCTTTTTTCCTCCACCCAAACGAGCTTTGTAATTACATGAAGGGTTAAGTCCTCTTACAGTTTGTGTGCAATTTTAACGAAGACATATACCTAGGCCTACTGTTAGAAAATAATATTTAATGTATGTTTATGTTATTTGATCTAAATGCCAAAGAATTTGAATATGCATGTATCTGAAAAGTAAAGATTCACAGTAAGTGAAACACTTTCGATATAGATTGGACATGATGAATTCTATTTGGCTTACTTGAACCATGTACTATGTTTTATTTATGTGAATTAATATGAATGAAAACATTAATTTTGACTTAATTTTGTGTACGAAAGAATTTTTTTTTTTTGAAATGTGTTTACTAATTACGTTAATTCACCATGATAAAGCATATCTGCTGGTTTTGGAGCGCCGTCACACCGCCCCTCGAAACTGAACGATAATCGGCACAGTATAACTCTTGGTCATTCGGGGCGATGTGATTATTTTTCTCGATCTATATGTCGGTCTGGACCCCGTTTCATAAAACTTGTTATATAGTTGTTATAAGCTGCTGAAATCCTTGCATCTGATTGCTGAGAGCAAATTTGTCATAGAAATGGGGCATTTGTTATTGATAACAAGTTTTATGAAACGGGACCCTGGTGTCAGTCTTGGTCTCGTCTGTGTGTCTGGGTTATTGGGTGCCAGAAAAGTGGGTGTAAAAATTATCTGCGTACCTGAACGTTGAAATGATATAGTGCTTATTAGTCCGGGAGCCGGGGGGGGGGGGGGGGGGGTCAACCTAGCTGGAAAGGAAACCAATTTTCATGTGCATGAATGTAAAGGTCGCATAGTCCGATATATAACGAATTGACCGTCTGGCATGTTCTATGTGGTGGGTGTGGCCAGGGCCCGGAGGTCACAAAGTGGTCAAAAAATGAGCTAGATCAGCTGGAAAGGAAACCCTTAGAAACCTATATCAAAAGATTCGCCATAGTCCCAAGGTACATGAATGGGCAATGCCAGACATTTATTTTAAGTGGTGGGGGTGCCTGCCAGACGCCCCCCAAAGGGGGGTCCAAAAATTGAGCTAGATCAGCTGGAAAGGAAACCCTTAGAAATCTATATCAAAAGATTCGCCATATTCCCAAGGTACATGAATGGACAATGCAAGGCGTTTTAAGTGGTGGGGAGTGCTTGCCAGATGCCCCTAAAGTTCCCCAAAACTTGTTATATAGTTATACAAGCTGCGGAAATCCTTGCATCTGATTGGCTGAGAGCAAATTTGTCATAGAAATTTTGTTATTGATAACAAGTTTTATGAAACAGTCTCGTCGGTGTGACTGGGTTATTGGGTGCCAGAAAAGTGGGTGTACAATTATCTGCGTACCTGAACGTTGAAATGATTTAATGACAAAAAAAAAAAAAAAACGGTTGTCACAATTTTCAGGGGTAACGATTTAAAGGGGGGGAATCAACCCATTGAGCCACAGCAAATGTCTTATCATGCCTGTAACTACGAAAATATTGATGAAAATAATTTCAGTATTGTATAGGCCTATTGTAAACATTTAAACAGTGATAATAATTACAAAATAGAAAAAACTAATCACCTGTTACATCATACGTTAATATTAGATAGTTAACAGTGACTGATATATAGGCCTGACTGAACTGGCAGCAACATATAACGAAAATCCTATGTGAATTTTATTGTGAGTTTAAGACCAAAGACGTACGAAGCAGGGGAGGGGGTGGCGGGGTCTGGCCTGAACCCCCTGAGAATTTTGAAATTCACCAATACAGTTTGGAAACGAGAGGGTCTGTTTGTAATTTTTGACAATCTTAAGTTTAGTATATAAATTTATGTATTCAAGCTAGAAAAGCGTCAAAATATTTGCTCACTCGTTTCGCTCATCAAAGTTCCCGGGCCGCCCCCCCCCCCCCCTCCGGCAAATTCTCGTATGACTATGTCGATGATGAATATAGCAAGAGAGTGTTATATCCTACTCAACGAACAAAAACATTTTTATGAATCGTATATTCAGGTTTTTACGTAAATGAACGACGACAAGTTGAAATGAACGTTTAAAACTGAACTGGGTCTTCTGATTAGAAAAAAAATATAAAAAAAAAACTGAAAGGAAAAAAGTAAAGAAAATAGAAAAAAAAAAAAACGACTGCTCATCTGAGCTTTTTAGGCTCTCGGCATACATTTTCATCCATGTCATTAGATATTCATTGTTTTGCTTTGTTATGTCTTGCTTTTATTTGGACGATAAATAGACCTACTTTCCCTTTCCAGTTTTGATGATAATCCAAGCATGCGGCATGTCAGAATTATGATTCAAAACCGCTCCACTGACACCCCCCCCCCCCCCCCCCCCCCTTCCCGGCTGTCATTCTCTATGGAAGATGACAACAACTAGTTAGTATATATTGATGAGATATAGAACATTCGGAGAGGAAAAACAACTTGAAATTAATAAAATGTGTCAGGAAGAGAGGAAGGGGGACAGGGGGACAAAAGAGAACTCTATGGGCTATAAAGTAAGCGCTAAGCACTCGACATCACTTCGGATACGCCAGTGTTTATTATTGTATTGTAATTTGTATGCATGTGGACGTGGAGGCGAGGTTATAATGAAAGTCCGCGAAATTCACTTCCGGTTCCACGTTTGCTACCTCCACGTACGGTTGTATGGATGATTTCAATCATGTTTTCTCCCAATAAATCAAGCATTAGAGAGGCTAACGATCATCTTCAAGCTCTCTATCAGAGGATCAGTGAACTCGAGAACACTGTCAAAGAGCAAGCTTCAGCTCTGATGCATCGGGATGAGATAAACCAAGCTAACGTCAAAGAAGCAGTGAGAAAAAAGGACCTCGAAATTTCCGAGCTACACAAGACTATGGCTGCATCGGAAGCCCGAGTGCAGAAATTAGTCACCCAAAACAAGGAGAAAGACGTTCAGATTGAGAAATTAAAAGCAAAAACCCAGCTCTTGGAAGATGCATGTGATAATTTACCAGCCTTAGAGAGCTGTCTGTGGACTCTGAAACAGGCAAATGACCTCATTGTGAGCACAGGAACGGTTAGAAGTCGACATGGAAGTTCGCGGTCACGGAGCGCCAGCGGCCCACTGAGTCCAACGTCAGCCATGTCTAGCGGCCTGCAGAATGACAAGGGTATGGACATTTCAGCAAGTGGGGATTCTGGGAGTTCGTCAACTTTCACTGGAAATGGGCGTGGTCCAGGCGGGCCCTTCGTGAACTCTTACAGTGTTGCAGGGAATAGGAGCTTTTCAATCTCAGATGTTGAAGATGATGGAGAATCTACAACTGTATGACAACAAAAATCTGGATTTTGCTTACTCTAAACGAAAAATTTGGCAGACAAACAATATTATATAAATGACTTGGAAGTTGGATGGCATGATTCAGAGCTGTCACCAAGCTTACAAAAAAAAGAATGAAAATTGAAGGACCAAACCTATAGTAGATTTTAGATCTACTGCGAGAACTATAACCTACCTAAAGCCGTTGCTGCCTTGGTGTGCTTGCACAACCAAGATTTATCCGTCTTCTGCTGTCAGTTTGACTCGCCATTATGCATTAGTCATTACCAGACCTCTTTTGCATTTTGCAGTGCAATGCAGTACAAAAATTACCTATTGTTTTTGAAGCTACGTGTAGAGAAAGGAGTATAACTTAGGCGACTAGAATTGTTTTTTATACTATCAGGTTCACAGTGCAGTAGATGCAATTTAGACTTGTTTGTCTTCTGATGCAGGAGTTATGATGAGATCTGCATGTGATGGTCATGTATTTTGTCCAGTAATTGCAATAGCCGCTCATCGTGTTCCTGGCGTAGAGCAGTTCTTTAATTTGGAGAATTGGTTTGAGCATGCTGTATGATGTGTAATCTATGTTGTCCTTGTTCACCTAAAATTAACAGATCCAGTGTAGCATCAAATTTTAATAAAGAAAGATGTGGCACCCTTTGCTGATTGCCCTATCTTTCAAACATACATTTGGTTGCAACCTATAATTAATCTTATTTGGAGACTGAAAGACTTTTTCTAAAACTGACATTTCAAACATAATATATTGGGTATATCAATAATGGATTATTTCTTACATAGATGGGTTGTAGATATTGTAGATATTGAAGGGGCTTTAAAAAAAGAGAGAATCTACATGTAAACCTTCCTGTTTTTTAAAAGGAGAATCACAATGTGCAATATTTTTAAACATTTTGTGAAGTTATGTCGCATAAGAACATTGCAACAAACGGTAAATGTCTTTAAGCATTCCATTTTTTTATTTTTTTTTGTAACCACATACTCGCCCTTTTTAGCCTTTCCAATTCTCAATCACACGCAGCCTCATCTACAGTGAATTGTGGGATATTCAATAGTTAATCAGCTCTTTTGGTTGTTTTCAATTTATTCTCTAATTTTATCTTCCAAGATGCTTTAAGTGTACACACCAGCATATTGTTTTCAAACTAGATGCATAATGCCATCTGCACCACAGAAATGATGTAGTCCTATATGTGGGCATTTACATGTATGTTGACACTTTTCAGTTCAATGTTAGGTAGATGCGTGTACATTCTGATGGTCCACACTACCCATTTATTTCACGATGCATAAATTCAGAATCAATTTTAGTTTGATTACCAGACTTTCAAAATTACCTTTAATTCTTAATACAATGTATGAATTAAGTTGTATCACAACTTATGATTTTGTTAGACAAGTTTTTAATTGCTTTTTATTGCACAAACAGTGCTCTCCATATCAAAGTTTCCATTTGCAATTAATGAACCCGTTTTGAATTTCAAGAAAATCTATTCTCGATATGTAGCAAATATTAGATTGAAATTGATAGTTTGCAGTTTTAACTTGTAAACTGTACAATATCCAATTACCATCATTTGTTAATGATTATTTTTATTTGTGTTTTAATCAGATTTTTTGAGACGATGCCATTTATTAATGACTAATTTATTTTAAACCCAGGTCATAAGTGTATGTGCAATTATCTGGCCAGCTGTGAGTAGCTTACGTGTACATGAGTGCGTGGATGTCACAATCATATTTTGTCATTCATTGTTATTATTCATTGGATGATACATGTACTTATGGTCTGATCAAAAGCTAATTATGTTAATTGAAATGGTACAGAAAAGGGTTTATATTTTGGTTGTCTTTGTGGTCCCAGAGTTAGTTTGGATGATTTGGGTTAACATATTCTTATGGTGTACATCATTTTCATAATATCAATTAAGTAGAGATCACAGGGACCATTTATGTATTCTACTCAGTTTAGAAAAAAAATGCTATTGTTCACAAGAGCTTTTGGATTTTCTATCGAAAACAAAATGGATTTCCACACAGCAATACTACTGTTGTTTTGTATTATTTCTCCTGTGTATAGGCTTCTGTAGAAATAAAGAGGCTGCTATTTACAAAAGTGTAGTTTATTCCAGGTTAAAACCATGAATAAGTGGATAGATTCGTCCTCTGATTTGTGGAGCACCAAGTGTTTTTCATTCCGATAATCCTGTAACTAAATGATTAAAGAATAGGTGTCTGTAAAATCGTTTTCTCAATTTAATTTCCTAACTTAGTTTGATGATTCAGTTTGTTACACTAATGAATACAGAATAAAGGGGTGGAGTCTTTGTGCTCCATGAAGTGATGGACTACATGTAGGTTATGTTATATTTTACTTAGTAATTAATCCATTTTTTTATATGAACGTTGGCCTCAGAGACTAAGAATATCAATCTAGAACATTATATCCAAACATACAATTGTAGAGCACCAGGAGTGTCAAGTCTGACAGTTATGTACACTATACAAGAACCTATTATTATTATTACCTGTAGGACATGCAATGGCTGTACTTCATCTGTGTTGTAAGAATGAATTTCTTTCCTTTGTTTTTGTTTGGAATATTTTCCTTGACTTCAGTAATAATGAAGTTCATGTATGTTTTTGTTATCATGCACTTCAAAAGAGTTTGTTACAATATTAAATCAATTATTGATATTTTACAAGGAAAATTTTCTGTTCTTGTTCTGTTTCGCTTCACATTTGTCCCGATCTTTCCCCTTATCCCTCATCTTTCACTCACTCTCTCTCTCTCTTTCTCCCTCTCTCACTTAAAATATTTTCTCAGTGAACAAATTTGTCTTTATTTCTGTCTTGATCTTGCCCCTTCTCTCTCTCTCTCAGACTCTGATTATATAATTCACATTATAAGCAAGCAATCAGAAAAATGTAATTGTGATAACAGTGTAGTAATTTATTATCAAGATCATAACGTAAAAATACACTAATATAAACTTCACAGTGATCTACATCTCAATCTACTGAGATAAAACAAAGGGAGAAGAATGCAATATTCCTCTCAAAGTTGTCTGTAATGTATCAGTTAAACAATGTGTGAGAGAGGGGTGGAAGAGAAATGTAAAGTATGAAAAACAAGAGAAAACACGGTTTTGAAAGATCTTGAGTTATTCTTTTCGTCGCAATCCATTTTCAAACAAATTGCTCAGTACAAAAAGAACAATAGTTATATATTCATTGTAATCAATTGTTTTTGTCCTTTTTTGCTCCGAGCTGACAAACTTTTATCTGGCAATCCAAACTATGAGAAATATATGATCGTTTCCACTTTGGATCTTCAGCAGAGGCATATCTTATCCATCCGAAATCCGAAATGTGTGGGTGGGTATACCAGGGCTACCCAAGCCTTGTACAATAGACACACTCTACATTTTATTGAAATACAGGTAATATCGCTGTGTTCCTATTACAGGTAAGGCATAAACCAACTTTTATAATACTTCAGACCAATTTAACCAAATTTATACTTCAGACAAATTTAAACCAAATTTATACTTCAGATTGCCAGATTTATTTCTCATCCACTCCCTGTATATATACCGTCATTTAAAAAAAAATACAAGATACAACTAGAGCTTAGTTTAACTAGATCATTCAATAAATACTTGAAAGCCAGTGGGTAATGTGTGCAGTGGGATGTATTCATTGAGTACTGATAAATATTAACAAGTGAAAGAACAACAGTGCAGCACATCATACAACATGCAATCTCAATACAAGTGGGGAATACATGAGAGTGAGTGAGTGAGGTAGTCTGCAAGCACAGACCCTACTTTGACACTTTATCAGAAAATCATCGAGTCTTGAGAGAAGCCTAAGCCAGCTACCTACTGGTCATGTCAATATAGGTCAGGAGAAGTTATAGTGCAGGGCCAATGGTAGTCTTACAGTGCAGACACTCTTTTACGACTGACCAGGGTGTTTGTGCCTGCAAACTAAGAGTGAGGAGTGAGGTGCCCCTCCCCTCTCCTTCAACCCGTTTTTAATGTTTGTACGTAAACATTTATGCAATGCATTTGTGAGAAAATTATAATATAAACCCATTTGATCTAATTTGATCTTGGGATAACAAGGTATCTTGGGCATAGCATTTAACAGGTTACATTTCAGATTAAACTTGTTGAATTCTAGGTCAGAAGAAATTTTAGGCTGGTCCATTGAAAATGCATGTTACACCAATATCAAATCATGTGTAAATAGGTTGAGAGGGGGGATGGGAGTAAATTGATGAGCAAGCTTTGAGTGCCAACTCCCCAATGAAATTGTTCTAGACATGCCTCAAAACAATTCAAAAAGTTATAATGAATTAGTAAGCAACAGTTTATCACACATGATGGCTTCTCTATGAGACCACCACTACATAATCTAGCTGTAATAAATTTGGAATTTTTAGAAATTTGAATAAAGTTAAAATTACCTGAAAATATCAGAGCCATTGTAGAAATGATTAGAGATACTGTAATCAAACGATAAAATTCCTGCATTCACTGCAATTTGAAAATAAAATGAGCAGGAATCTTAGTAAACAATCCAGAAATGGTTTTAAACTAGGGTTTAGACAAGCAAACCCCAGAAATCTCACAATGTTTTCCACTGTTATTACAGTGAAATATATGTTCACAATCACACAAAAATTATTAAAACTATCAATTAAATTAAGTATTGTAATCATTTTACTGAGCCAAATTTACCCATGGCAAGTACATAGCTGGAAGCATTAACAAAATGTAAAAATTATACTTTTTATTTCATGAAGTAGATTACCGGAAGTGCTTTACCTTGAAAAGGTCTGTCAAAACATAAATTTGATGCATTTCATACTACAGTGTATTTATACAAGAATTATTGTGGTGACATCAAGAAAATGGGTATGTTCTGCCATCGGAAGTACAAAACTGACATCACTGTACTGAAATATCACTAGATAGCTAAATATTCTTCACAATCGCAACATGACATCAGATACAACCATATCAAAGAAAGGAAAACTTATGATTTGCGTATATCGTATAACAAGACAACTTGTAATACTAAAATAATAATGGATGGACATTTCAAATACACATGCAGTACAATGAATAATTTAGACATGGAATAAAAGGAATTGTTACCGACTTCAAAGACATGCTATAAGTACCTTTACACCTGAAGTTGTACTAGATACATACATGACATAATATATATTACATATTGTGACAGTAAATAATAAATCAATACATATTCACATACTATCATTGTACAATATCTAATATTAATAAAGTAAGCCACGGAAGATATATATGGTTTTGATAAAGAATTTTGCAATTATTTAATAAACAACGCAATTTTAATAAAGTAATTTCCATTGTAGCTAATTTCGGCTGTGATCTTGAGTCTATTACTTTGACAATTTGATACATGAAAGTGGTAATTATACAATGTGTGAGAGTTTGTTGAATTCAAGAAACCTTGATCTTAGCGTGTTGTGCAAAGTAATCTGATATAACAAGCTGGCAAATTATAATTTATATGGAATAAACATAAACAATAAATAGTAAAGCATGAGACACTGAAGAGGAAAATGGCAAATAGACATCTAGAGAGAAAGAGAGAGAGAGAGAATGAGAGAAGGGGAGTGGCCTCAGGGAAGGAGTTGTAGTAAAAGTGGTTTCTAGAATATAACGGACAGTAAAAATACAAATGCCAGTATACAATAGGAAAAAACAGGAGACGAGAGGAAGACCAAGAAATAGCATTGGGGCAAGACTAAATAAGGCAGAGAGGGAGAGAGTAAGAAAGACAGAAAGAGAGAGAGAAAGAGAGAGGAGAGATAGAATATAGGAAATCAGAAAGTGAAACAGGCTGCAGATAATTAAGATGAGATTAATAGGTAAAAGCAACACTTTCAGGTGCAATAAAACATTATACTTCTACTTCAATTCAGTCCTTAGATAATAATTAATAGTCATCATTACTAACTGTAACAATATATCTCTCAACATTTCAAGAGAAAAATTGTTAAAACGGTGTACATGTACTTCAAATTTATAGGCACATTGATAGTCTTGCACTTGAATATTGTCATCATCGACTTATGTAATCTTGCTAAATGAATATATAAATCTACATCTATTGCATCTATATACATAAACTTCTATAATATATAGTAAGAAAATACATTTTACTGACTAAATTCATATATACCGGTAATTTAAAAAATTCACATTTACACATACATCTACGGGTCACATTTCAACTATTAATACTTGGAATACAAACATACACTTACATGTAGTACAGTGAAACCTACTTAAAACAAACTCCTTGGGACCAAGGAAATTACCTCTTTATATCAAAAACCTTGTTATATCAGGGCTAAAAAAAAAAATAGTATACAAAGAAGGTGGACTGGGAAAATTACCTTGTTATAGCGAGGGTTTGTTATTATAGTGTTTTTATAACAAGGTTCCACTGTATCAATATAGTCCAACATGAACTATATTTCTTCAAAGACATTTAGGTAGGTATGTGTGATGTATTAGACAATGAAATGAAATGACATTTCATACAGTGAAAATGGACCAATAAAGGTGGAAGAATACTGTGATTCAGAAAATGACAGGAAGGAGATACATAGAAAAGTATGTATAAATAGATGTACATGTATATATTCATATTGACATTTGACAAACATTTTATGGTAGTTTATCAGCTAAGCGATTGGTATAGGTAAGCATGAATAGTTAACATTCAGGATTCATTCTGAATACTGAATTACATTTCTTTACACACAACTGTCTTGTAAAATAGAAAACATTTTATATGTCACATTTTCATACGACCACATCTTTTACCTTAAAAATATTGTTAAACTTAAAAAAAAAAAAAGACCAGACTTTATGATTTCAGACAAAAATGTTTTATGAAATTTAATGGTGATTCAAATAAATAAATAAAATTTCATCTTATTCCAGTCATTCAAAACATTTGTCTGCCTGCGAGCTGCCCAATTACAACTCTGGCAATTTTGCTCAAGATCATAATTCGCTGAATACCTGTAGTCGTCGGAATAGGACACACACACACACAAAAAAAAAAAATGCTCAAAATAGTGTTTTCCACAATTGCATACATCCAGACACAAATTTACTATAATGTTACATTCAATTTTGAATTGAAAAATTCGAAAAAACAGTAATTTCTAGAAATAAATATTATTAGAACTGCTGTAGAATACACAAATATGACAGAAGCAAACAAAAACTATTCTATACACAACTTGAACTAAAAACCCTGAGCAGAATTTAAAATAAAGTAAACCAAATGTATACACCTTTAATAATACTGACTGAACATGATATAAGATGATCAATAATAATACTGTGATAAAACAATGTTTGATTAAAAATCAAATCTTTCCATACACTAAAGTTTAGGAAGTCAAATATTAAATATATCACAATTTATAATTCCTCTTCTGTGGCAATAATGGTATTGACATAAAAGCAATACACTTACAATAAACATACATTTCAAATCAAATAAAAAAGATAAAAATACAAGATGTGATATATCTAGGAATGTTCTTGTGATGATACAGATGTATAAAGTGTAGGTGCATTTTCGCCCTCTTCTCCCCCGAACTCCATGACAGAGTAACATGAGAAAAAAAAACACCAAAGAACCTTGGCATATAGATAGAAAAAGCCCATGAAATTTCACATCTATATCTAAAAGGGCCTTGTAGTTTTCATGGCTAATCCTTATTTCATATATTCATGTAGACAAGAGTTCGGTATAAACACACATATCTATCAAGGCTATAAAGTCACAAAAGTTTGGGAATATTTTTTTCCAACTTCACATTGCGGTGAACATACAAGTCGGGGGGGGGGGGTGAAGGGGGCATATTTCACCCTCCAACTCTCAGGGTAAGAGAACTAGTTCGTAATTGTAAAGAGGCTTGAGCAATCTTTTGTGATACAGGTGCCTGTAAATTATTTTCCAGAGCTCAATCGCTCACAGCTCCCATTGTATTTCTCTTGCTGACCAGAATTCTTGATAAAAGTTCTGGGTCGAGTGATAAATTCCCCTGTGCCTTTCATGCAGTATACATACTACTTGTGATATCTTTAAAATATAATTGTGTCAGATGTATATTAAATCAATATTTAAAAAAAAAATCAAATATACATGTACAGTCAAATATACAATCAAATCAAGTACAGTATATTATAATCACATATATCCACATTAAAACACATGATGTATACATTCAACTTTACTGACAGTTAATAGCACCAGTTATATTTCAATTTCAATTTCAATTTAATTTTTGATTTGTAGCAAGGTATTTAATCTAAACATGACTGAAATAACTTACTCCTTGCAATATATCTATTAGCCATTTTTTAATATAAATAAATAAAAAACTGTAATATTAACAAAATACACTGTTGGTCATAATGTTAGCATAATTCGTATTTTCATAGTCATCCGTTGATTTAATCATATTTAAAAGCCTAAATAGATAATATTGACCAGGTTCATTGATTACATAATGATTTTGTATTGTCGAAGTAAAAGTCGGTCAAGTGAAACATTCCATAACGTGGCCTATCTTATTGTTTGGTGCTATGAAAGGCAGAGCCTCCTTTCTGCTGTTGTGTTGCTGTCCATTTCGTGCAGAAAGCCTACGTGTGTTAACAGCCCGTTTTCAGAGTTAGCTTGATCAATTCCTACCAAATTTGGTACATTGATTCCTTACACTATGCCTCGCCCAACGGCACTTGCAATTCGTCAGAGGGTCCTTGCACTCCGACGGAATGGACGGACACAGGCCCAGATTGCAGATATTCTTGGACTATCGCAGAGTTGTGTGTGCCGCATCCTCAGAAGACATCGAGAGGCGGGTACTTTGAGTCCAGAGAGATCTACAGGTCGACCACCAAGAACATCCGCACGGGATGACCGTCAGCTGCTGAACATGTGCCGTAGGAACCGGAGAATGCCAGCGAGTCGTCTTTGCCACTTGTGGAGGAGGCACTTCGGAGTGAATGTTTCACGGGAAACCGTAAACAGGAGACTTGTCCAATATGGCTACAGAGCTCGGCCAATGACCAAGGTTCCACCTCTCACTGTTCGCCACCGGGTTGCTCGACTCCAGTGGGCTAGGAGGCACAGGAGATGGCAGCTTGATCACTGGCGTCATGTAATCTTCACTGATGAAAGCCGGTACATCCTTGACCGCACCGATGGGAGGCAGAGGGTTCCACGATTGTGGGGCGAGAACCTTCGTAATGACTGTGTCCAGGAAACCAATCAAGCAGGTGGAGGCTCAGTGATGGTATGGGTCGGAATACATTATGGCGGAAAAAAGCCATTGGCTGCACCTGAAGGAAACGTCAACGCCGTCGTGTACCGCGATATCCTGGAACGCCATTGTCTTCCATACGCGAGAAGAGTATATGGCAATAACTTTCAGCTCCAAGACGACAACGCTCGATCACATAGGGCACGTCTGGTGAGGGAATTCCTTGACGCAGAGGACGTGCAGCAGATGCCTTGGCCTGCCTGTCCCCCCGACATGAACCCCCATTGAGCATGCCTGGGATGCATTGGGCCGTGCGATCAATGAGAGAAACAATCATCCTCAAAATGTGCAGGAGTTAGCCCAGGCACTGACCGAAGAGTGGGATGCACTGCCCTTGAACACCATCAACAACCTTGTGGACAGTATGCCACGGCGTGTGGAGGCACTGGTGCGTGCCAGAGGTGGCCATACCAGGTACAAGTGACCCAACAAGATTAAAAAGAGGAACACTTCCCTTCAATCATCAAAAGATCCCAAGATTTCATTTTTCACGATAAAATTATCATGGTTAAACATTTACCAAAAACGATACATTTTTTCAAGGAATCCAAAGTCTGGATGATTGTGTTTGTCAAAAGTGGTTTAAACCAGTGTATAAAGTTTGTATGAATGAATTTTTGTCTTATATTTTTTATTTCATATGTTGAGAACAGATTTATCAATAAAATCGGTGAAGATATAAGCTTTATTTTGCAAAAAAATGACTCGTATTGTTGTCAATAGTGTACGAAAGGTAGAAAAAAAAATTATGCTACCATTATGACCAACAGTGTATATGGTTCAACCCCTATCCTTCCATCATGTAATAATACAGGTACTAATTATGACTCCTATCATATGCCTTGGGTACATGTACAGAGGTTCTGTGATTGGTGTATGTCTAAACAAAAATGTAGGCCTAATGTAGGCTATTCCTCCCTAATGGCTTTTGTTTGCAAGTTTGTATCTACTTGCTGTTACTGCAACAATTACAACTTTTTTATAAGACGGGGCCCAGGTCTATGATTCTATTCAAATTCACTGATACTTCATTAGGGTTTCTTTCTCTCAACAAACTTGCAACTTCTGATTAAATATTTGACTTGTGAAAATATTCAACACAATAAATTCTAGAGTGAGACATAACATACAATCATATTTTATTCCCAAAATACTGAAGAAAAGAATGGTACATTATTAAAAGATGAAATGTAATATCACCCTGTTAAGATATATTATGGAAATAATAATTAAAAACAATAAGTAGTAGACTTGGCATAACAAAAGAGTTGATTTGTTATCTCATTAAATATGTAGAAATGTCTTTAAGCTGACAAAAGTAATTCAGCCTTGCTCTAGTTTCCATTGACGAAAATTGGAAGAGGCTAACAGGCTGATGGATACTTTGAACAAAAAAAATCCTCTGGAGTGTATCAAGGATACCCGAAAGTCCTTTCACAGCCCATGTGCATCAATTCATAATTGATCAGTACATGATGGATGTTGCAAATAATTATTAACATTTCCTGTGCATAAGATATCTATGTTTCACCCTCACTTTGATCAAATTCATTTGACCAATTCTGAAAGCAACATCTCTGCATCAGACATACATTAGATGTTTATTTAACGAAGACGATTGCTTGCTGACCAATTGGAGTAGCAAAATACATTTCTTAGGGCTACCCTTGAGGGGTGAAAGGAAATAGCAGCAGCAACTATGCAGTATATCTGTGCAGCACCCAACTTGACCAAAATATGATGCGGCATCTTCACCCTTCATTTCACCAACAGCCAATGTAGTTCAACATCCCACTGGACATTTAGCATCAGCTCATCAAGATCTTTCTCATATTGCATTTCAGCTGGGACTGCGATCTTGATTACTACATACCAGTAGCATTCTTGGACTTGGCGTGTATCTTGCCATTGATCTAGGATGCATGATGGTTCAGTGGTAGAGCAGTGGTCTTGTAACAAAGAGGTCCTGGGTTCAAAACCAAGCTGATGAGCTAGTGTCCTTTGGTAATCCATCACATAGGACTAAAAACCATGGGTCAACTTGCTTTCTTAGCAGACAGGTATAATCATCATCACCACCATCATCATCATCATTACACTATGCAACACAGCTCAGCTAATCATGGGTTTGAAAAGCAAAGATCTACCTTATCACATAATTGGAAATGTCTGAATAACATAAGGCCACTCTTCCTTCTCCCAAACTCCATTGGGTCGTACGTTGGGCGGACTCTCTTTCCAGTCCCACTGGGTAACCTTCTGGTCCCACTCTGTGCCATAATTGGCCTCGATGTAAGGTAGAGTGGGACAGGGTATTCTGACACGTAGACCCACAAGCTCTGTCCAACAGAGATCAAATAGGTGAAACACATACCTGAAAAAACAAGAATTGATGCACAGTGAAAGCATTTTCATGAAATACAAAATGTGATTTTGAAAGATAGATCTACGATAGTATGTCAGAGGGATCAAAATCAATCAACTTTTTTAAAGAGAAGGTTGAGTTCTGGGAAAGGTGAAAAATAATTTGTGAGCTTTCTCATTTCTTTCATGTCAGTTTGGAACAACATCATTGTAGAAATATCCTCTGAAAAGGATTGCTCCTCAAATGCCCTATGTTCATAATATGACTGGAAATAATTGAAGTGTTTCTGTATGTAGTGCATGTGCTTTTCAATGAGATTGATTAAATTTCTCATCAATTTAATGTTTCCATAAGCTCACAGTATGCACACTTTTTTATTTTCTACATCATCAACCTATCCCATTTGCTTTGAGACAGCTTCTTTCACAATGTAATTGCATAACTCAACTTTATCTTTAAATTCACCACAAGGAAGTATGTCCTATCCCATGTTTTGGCCAAATCTAAGAAAATGTCCCAAATATAACAAATGAAAATGCAGATTTGACTTTACCTGGGGGCGTTTCATCAAGTGTCTTGTCAGTGATTATTACTGACAAATTTGCTCTCAGCCAATCAGATGTAAGGATTTCAATAGCTTATAACACTAGCTTATAACTTTTCATTGATGACAAGTTTTATGAAAAAGGGCCCCGATGATAGTGTTAATGTGATAGCTCTAGTGTGGACATGCCAAAATATCAAGAAACATACTTAGCACCACTGGTCCTTTACAATGCACAGTGTTAGGTATCTCTTCTAGTATCTGATTAGGGTAAGGTTTACATTTTGAGTTATGGTTAGGTTAGGATTTCCTGAAAGTCCTTTAGGTTGTGGTTATCCTAAGACATATACAGTATAGATTTGCTTTACCACATGGAATCAGCCCAAATCGAGTACGTAAACGATGCTGTCAAGCAAACCAGTGATTAATTTTCAACTTACTGATATTTTTCTCCAGTATGGGCATCTGTGCCACCATTCCATATAAATTCATCCTCTTCATAGAAGAAAAATATGTCCAACTTGATGCTATCTCTTGCAAAAGAAAGCTCAAAACTGTCCTCTAACTGTGGTCAAGAAAAAAATAAAAATTAAGAGTATGTGGTACATGATTTGGTTGAATTCTGTCTTTTGTATGACGTTCCACCATAGTAGAAGCAAAACATTTGATAATGATGGTTAATTGGTTTTCTCATTCTGGAGGTCACTAGACCAAACTAAAAATGTTGAAATACAAATCGAAGTTAGATACCAATTTCTTATAGGATTCCATCTACTCAAAAAAATAAAAAGTCACGACTTAATAGAAACATTGTTTTGAATGGATCATTTAAAAAGTATAACATTTTTCTGTAGAATAATTACTTAACTTTTTAAAAGTGTATACAAGAAAAGAAAGAAAAACAGAAAGGTAAAAAATGAGGCAGTAAAAAGAGCCATGAAGAATGAGAAAGGGAGGGAAAGAAGACATAATTTTTATAATCTTAAAGGTACAGTTCAATATTCTAGGGGGCAATGATGCTATATGAATTCGAAGTTTTATAGGTAAGATAATTAAGGGAACAAATATTGAATTATGAAGAGGGATAATTTGTACCTTTCCAAACTGGTGCAGCAGCTGAAGACCTTGGCCTTCCATAGCTGGTATAACCCTGTCATTATAATCCCTGATACGCATCCCTAAGTCTACGTCCATACTGTGGGCGATAATATTGCACTCTCGAAACCAACCTATAGGGTAACAGAAAAACAATTTTCCTTGAATTACAAAGACATATATGCATTCATTATGTTAAAAAAGGAAATAGAGCAGTGAGTATGTTACACCTAGGGTTAAATATTTCCCAAGGAGTTGTCACAAAGGAGAGAGAGAGAGAGAAAAAAAAAAGAGAGACATTGTGACCACAGAACCAGCATTTTCTATTAAATTTTAAAAACAATGACTTTGGTGACCCTTAAAGTATGACTTATTTAGCACTATAAAATTCAATATCACATCTGATTATCAATGTACAATGGAAATGCAATACTCACAAGAAGTGTAGTAGAGATCGGAACATGCATTATTTAGCCCTAGACTTACAAGTACTATGCATTCTCACAAAAGATTAAGCCTGAGTCATATTGAATAATTCATAATCCGGGATTCGACGGCTTTGATTCGATCGAATACCGGTGCATCGATAAATGATGGGCGGTGAAAACAGAGTTGCACGCAGTGCATGCACCATGCACCGGTGACCGGTCCGCTGGCATCGCGGGCATATGTATGGGGCTCTCGCTGCTCGACATTAACGAAAGCCCGCTAGCCAATGGCTAGTAAAAAAAGCTGACGAGCCAAAATCTTAAGTTTCTAGTCCGTATGGCTAGCCAAAATATCACTCTAGTGTCGCACGAAGCGATGCTCATTGTCGACACATCCGACAATGATTCAAATTCAAAGAATTAATAATCTTACTTTGTCTTTGGAGAGCTGAATGGAACACGTTTGTTTGATGCAAAAAAAAAACAATACGAAATAAACTTTTCGTTGCTCATCATGACTCGACTTCAATATTCAGCTTCAGATCATTTTCCAAGAAGCAATTGCCAATTTGATGAGAGTGTGATATTAGTTATTGCGAATTAAGTAGGAACACTCGTACTCATGCCCGTATTTATCATGTTCAATTATATAATTGTCAAATTGACAATGCAGAGAGAGTGCAAGAATATTATCGTAAACTTCAGTTCGTAACAACAAAACAATTTTTCCAAAGAGAAAGCACAGGTAAAGCGCGACGTCCTCCGCGAGCGAATTAGCGAAAGTTAGCCAACAGTTTGAAGTCGCCTTCACACACTCTGCTAGTATTATGCTGTATGTTACGGAGTTTCTATTTTTATTTTGCTTTTTTCATGGTGGCTACGGTAGTCAAAAATCTGACGGACTACAAATCGATGCACCGGTTTTGCCAAAACGAAATCGGGATTCGATGTCTTCGATCGAACACCGGCTAACCAATCGATTCGACTCAGGCTTACATAAGATCCTCCCAGATTTTTTTTTGTTAGCCTGCTATCGGTAAATATACAATATCATATTGACATAATGTATACACATAAGGCCAAACCCCTGCTATGACCAAATGTAGAATGAGACGCTTACCTAAGCATGTTCCACTACTAATCCAAAATGGAACTCCTATTCCATCCAAAGCCGTCATTCCCCTCTCCAGGATCGCTCGAGCTCTGGTTCTAAAATCAGCAGCCTTGGGAGTATCGTCCCTGCCATTCTCTGTCAGGTACTCCCTAGCCTGCCGGTAATTGCACTCTATGAAGGTAGAATTTGGCACTTGACGCAGCAGTTTCATGGGGTGCTTTGGGACTGTCAATAATACATCATCTATCTTGATGTCTGCAAACTCCATTCTGAAACATGATAGATATCAAACAAATATGTAATATTTTTAATTTGTAAACAAATCTTTCGGCATATTACTCCCAGTGTTAAAGATCGTATGCTCGATCTGTAATGAAAAACACAAGTCAGAAAAAATTGGAACCAACGGGATTCGAACCTGTCATCTACTGCTTGCCGGGCAGCGACTTAACCACCAATTTTTTCTGACTTGTGTTTTTCATTACAGATCGAGCATACGATCTTTAACACTGGGAGTAATATGCCGAAAGATTTGTTTACAAATTAAAAATTCCTCCCCAGTCAAGCTTCTTCGTTTACTAAATATGTAATAAGTTGCAAATTACAGTGATATGACATAATGTTTATTTATCAATTGTAGAATATATGTATACTGTATTCACAATATGATACAGAAATAAAGATTCTTTATTTCATATTTTTGTCTGAAATTTTGAAAGAGGGTGACATCATCCCTGTGATTTTATTTAAATATCACACAAGTGCTAAAAATAATGCCAAAAATTCCCTACAAATTTGTAATGAAAACTCTAGATGGTCATGAGCAAAAATCGACTGCCTCTATGACCCTTTGAAACCAAAGGTACCGTAATGTCACCAGTCGTGGAGGGGTTTGACAGTTTTGGATTAATAATTTTCAGAAAATACCATGGTTGTTGAGGAATCACCCACCATTCGATGCCGAAAATGCTTGTGAATAAAATCCACCTAAAACATTGCATCTTGCCCCTACTGCGGCGCTTATGTGGGGATTCTGCTGCTCCAGTGTCGCCGCACATTGCACCAGTGGTGCCGCACCCTTCGCAAATGATATTGCGAAGAAGGATTAATCTAAGATAAATCACTCTGTTGTAAAAAATATTCACTTAGTACACGGCGCGCTACTAAACCATACGCAGGAAGCTATCTGGCTATTGCACTGTCTTTGCGGGATTGCACATGCGCACTGTGTAATGCGCTTGTCGGGCTGCCTACGTCATGATTTGTGTGTTGTAGGAATGGCGCGTCACGACTGGAGCATAGGCATTCTCGGCAAGACAGCCAACTTTGAACAAAGATAATTTATTTCCAAAGTATTTTTCATGCAAAAAATTTGTCTGGCCAACATCTATGGAACTTAAGCTCTAGTACATCAAATACAGAAAATATGGTACATATTTATTTTCTTTCAGTCTGCTAAAGAGGAAGTTCTTGTTCTACAAAAAAATTAGCAGAACATAAAAAAGCCCCATGGATAATTCTCTTTGGAAACAAACTTTTCCCGCTGACATTCTTTGCGCGATCGGCAGCAAGCGAAACGCCGCAAAGTTGTTCCTTATTAATTATGGTACAATATCTGTGAGCCAATCACATCCGTTCATTTCGCTCCGGAGAGACTACAGGGCAGTTGACACAGGGCGTTGCAGCAATGAAGCTGTATTACAAGGGAGCGACACGACTGGTGACATTATGAAACCACAGGTACTTCAGTATGGAGCATTTCCTACTTACTTTTGATATGAGCCCTCATGCTCCCCACCAAATGGTAGGTTCTTGAGTGGGAACCAGAGATACTGCCCATCATAACCCGGCTCCCACTCCCCCTCAGAAGCAGCACCATGCCAAAGGTAGGACTCAGCCCTCTCGTACAGAACCACCAGGTGGATGAGGTGTGTTTGGTATTGGAAGAAGTAATGTTGAGGGATGATGCTGGGTGGGACCAGTTCGTTGACAGACAAAAGTCTGGGGTCACTACCCTTGGAGAGGGATGACCTGAAGCCACTTCTTTGGAGGGCATCTAGGAAATTCTGTGAATGATAGGGTCAAGCATGCTTTAGTAGCCACTACTACAGAATGGTCATCTGCCTGGAAAGGCCATTCATAGCAAATGCCCCAACATAGATAAGATTAGAATAACAGAAGATCAATTGTCTGTATCAAAAGCTTTGCATGAAAAGATGGAATCTGATAATTCCTACACAAGTCAGAAATATTGAACATTTGCTTCAGCTGTGAATCTGTGATTTTACTTCTTACTCTCACAATCTAAAAATAATAATTACATATTAATGAAATATGAACATCTGAGTCACAAGGCAAACTCGGTAAAGTTGAGGCTCTTAACCCTTATTGCTCTACGCCCCCACCTGACACTCCTTGTTGTTGCCTTTACTCAATTCTTGTCAGTGCTATTATCCTTTGCAATGCAAATGTTGAATTAATTGGGATTTGCTCCATTTTAGCCCCATTCATTACTCCCCCTCCCCCTATACAAAAAGCCACATTACTCCCATGTAGGTCATGAGCCACTGCCCTCCAGCTACCAATGTGAACCATACCACCCACAGTTCTATACCTGTGTGATCCAATGCCCTGAGATGACACCAAATGTAGTGGAGTCTGCACCCCTACAAAGGAACCTGCATCGCCCCTTGGAAGGTCTTGTCCCTGTCCTATGAGCCCACACAGATTCCAAGATGGGTGCTTCAATGAGGAAAATTGGGACGCCGTACTCCTGAGCTATGTTAGTGAATGCTTCTACTGTAATCTGCACAGGTATAAAATATACAAATGGGGCTACAATGTATAAGGTGAAGGGGTAACATCATTAAAGATAAAGTTGAGTTCTGGTCATGAGAATGAATTGTGAAAGAAACAAAACAATTGAGAAAGGTTGATTATATAGCAAATTAGAAATGGTGCATGCTGTAAGGTTTTTGAATCACCAAAATGATAAGAAATTGACTCAGTCCTGCTGAGAGTCACATGCATTGCACACAGAAATGTGTATATGGGACTACACACAAATGTTCGGCTTGATTCAATAAAAACTACTATGTGAAGCATAATGTATTACTACAAGTAGTTTATAAATACATGTGCCATTTCCAGTGAATATCACAATGCATGTGTTTTATGTCACTCAATACTTTGGCTAATGAATTTTCTCATTCCCATAGGCTTATCACAGGGACCACCCGGTTCTCGTCAGCAAAGGATTAATTCATCCTGGCTTAATCTGTATTCACAAGTATTATAACTCAAAATTTCTTCCAAAGATCTATAATTTTGACCAAAAAAGGAAATGACTTGTTTTACTTACATAGTCAGGAGGTGGAGTCCAGTCATCAAACTTTCTCTTCTGATGAAAAAAAGAAGACAAATTTGGATATGGAAGTCAACAGTGAAGACAATTCCTGATCTGCAAACTACAGTGCATATTTTAAAAAATTACACACTTTGAAAATGGGTAAGGGTCTGTTTCGTCAGATGACACTATGACTATTGACAATATTTTACGCTTGAGTGAGTACTAACTGGCTACTCTCATAAAACTCGCAAAAATGCCACAGTCTTAAATTTGATCAAAGTGCGTGTCTGGCAGTAACTGCATTTTCTCTGTTCACCATCAATAATTGATTTGAACCATCATTTAATCCTTAATCCTATACCTAGCAGTGCACACCCACAGTGGGGTATCCAGATATTGATGAAGGGGAGGGGGACGGGATGCTCCCAAGACAGGGGTTAAATGTATCTGGACAGCTCAGTTCTTGTACAAGCATACTGAGCATAGCATATTGTACTGTTTTTTTTTTGCTGGGCTTTCAAGAAGGGCTACACCAGCTGCACCCATTGCTGGATAGTGGATACGCTACTGCCCCCCCCCCCCCCCCCCCCCCCACAGCCGCCACCACCTGAATGGTGGTGGCGGTACAAATCATCTGCATCAATACCCATTTTTGCCTGAAGAATGTTGGAAAGATTGAATGCCAAAACAGGAGAAGAACCCTAACATTTACATATTTTCTTCTTCAAATTTGTAATTTCTCTTAAAAGACACAAGACCCCAAAAACAATGTCTTGTATGACGAATAAGAATTTAAAAGAGAATCAAATTTATTGATAAAAAAAATGTGTTAACCTTTCTTTGATTAAACATGTACATGTGAAAGATATCATCATGGGTTACAGAGCATCCTTTCCACATGCCCCAGAGAGTTAACGCATCCTCGACGCTTGGAAGAGATGGGTAAGGAAGAAACAACATTAAATGGTCAAGAGCGGATTATAAAAAACCTCTCTTCTTGAAAACGGAACATTTTACATCCATCTTCCTGTAATGAATTGCAATTTGCATCCTTTTGACATGTTCCAGCCAAAATGGAAATGTGTGCAGAAAGACATACATGTAATCTCCAATTATTTTGCGTGCGTGTGTGTGTGTGTGTGTGTATCTGTGGCATGGAGGGTCGTGAACGTGTAGTTAGGTATAGCATTAAGGATTAAATTGTTGTTTAATTCAATTACTGATAGTAGAAAAAGAACATGCAGTTAATGCCCGATAGGCACTTTAATCAAATTCAAGACAGAGGCATATTTGCGCAAACCAATTTTCATGCGTTTGACAAAAGTAGCCGGCACTCACTCAGAGTGTCATCCGATGAAACAGACACTCACCCATAATTGTATTATAAGAAAAAAATCATATTGTTATTATAAAATTATGATTTGGGAGAATATTTTCAAAGTGTGTACCTTCTTGATACGCACTGTATACAGACAGCATTAACAAATTAAGTGCAAGTCTACCTTTTTCGATTCAAAGAGTGGCACTAGAATTGCAGAATCCATGCATGGAATAAGATTGATTAAACATTAACTTGTTCAGAACTTATAAGTCTAAATTTATCATAGCCTGTATTAATTTAGTAACAAATAATGTCTACTTTTGTTATCCAGGGAAATGTTACTAACCTTACCTGGGTTATCCAAATAATAATCAACAATCAACAAAATTTTCACAAATCATACTGATCAGAAAGGACCCATAAAATAGCAACCTCACCATCCAGTTTGGACCTGTCACGAAAGATACAAAATCAATATATTGTATTTAGTTTGCCAACACTCTTCAATTAAGTCAGTAAATAAATGTTTTGTATGTTTAAAAATCCTGCTCTGTGAATTTATTGTTAAATTTATCTAAACTTGAGCTCTATCACAATATTCTGCTCTTTTTCTACTCACCTTTTTATTTTTCCCTTTGCCCACATCCTCCACCTTCATCCACGTTGACCTCAGAACGTAAATTTGAAATACCACAAAGATTGCCCCCAAAATCAGTAGGATCAGAAGAAGTTGGGACTGAACTCTCCCCATACTTTGCTGAAATGAAATTGGCAAATTAAAAAAAATATTAACAGAGTATTTTGTTTAACATGTTTTTGTTTAGGGTAACAGAGAGAGGTTCTTCCTCATCCCCCAAATATTCTGGGTTCACAATATTACTAATTACTAATAAATAATATCATTATAAAATGTCAGGTCAGAGGGGAGTCATATAAATATCAAGCTGATTTCAATGAATGTAGAAAAGTGAGAGAAATAAGCCAGTAAATGTCTTAGAACAATCCAATGAAAATATGGATCTTTACTGTATGGTGACTTTGAATGCCGAAAATGGAATCCACCCTGGCATCATGTTGGCTGGGGCTGGGGCTGCAGCCTATTGCTGAAGGGGGACATGATTTTGACTTTGGATTTTGCTGGAAATATCAAAAGTTCTTCCTTACGGCCATTTGAGGTAGGAGTGAGATTTTTAAGGGCTGAATTTGAAATATTTAAAATATTTATTTTATTTTCCCCCCATACCTTTAGTACATGCGACAGAAAATACCACCTATTTTTGCATGCATATCTCGTAGTGGTCAATACGGGACTTTTCTGTGTAAGCGATAGGGACATGAGGGACAGAATTTTTAACGACAATATTCTTTTGGGGAGATGTCAGCCCCGCGGCGACCAGGAAATGTACACAATGACTCCGATAGCTTGTTTCGCGAGAATCGACAGTAAATTATGGATTTCATTTTTGGAATTATCTTCTCCAACATCGGTGAGTTGAATTTATTGTATTTCTTGGATATGTTGGGGTCGGTTTTTCTAAATAATATACCGATTTTGAGTGAATGTTGGTGACTTTTGTGCAGTGGTGTTTGAAAAAGTTGAGGTGTATGACTGCCCAGATTCTACACACGAAGTACAGTCATGTAGCTACGAGACATAATGATGGTTCCGTGAGTACCCCTAGGGCCCTCATGGCCCTGGGGTGGTATTGTGAGATTTATTTATCTTGATTTAGTAAAATACTTTTGTCATAAAAATGTACGCTTATTTATGGCGCATTATTGGTTAATGGCTGCGCAAAAGTGGCTGTGTACGCGGAATTCATCTGCGCAATCTGCGCAAACTGTGCAATTTAAAAGTTATGACAATTAAAATCTTTTCACTAAAATCAAGATAAAAATTTAAATAAATCTCAGAATACCACCCCTCGTCCCCTGGCATGCCTGGCCACAGGTCACACAGCCAAGCCCTCGCACCTCACTAGTCACTGGCCATGCTAGCTCAGCAGAAGCAAGCCTATCTCCAGTCCAGGGAGCGTACTTGGAGTTGGAGCGCGTTGGAGCTCCCTGGAGTTAAAAGCAAGCCCAGCCCCACGTCCAGGCTAGGCAGGGCTTAGTTAGGGAGGCACTTCCGCAGCTAGCCCGCAGCAGCATGCAGTCTGTGACCAAGGCCGAGTGTGAATAGACTCAAGACTGCGCTATACGTGTTTGCATACCACCGCACCAGTGCACTGCAGTGGCAATACACTGTCAGTCAGTGCCCATTCATTCATTCACTCAGTGCACAGCCATGACAGCAGACAATTCAATTCAGTAAGGAAAATATTTATATATGCACTAGACTTTTTAATATCTATTACTAGTTCATATATTTTCTTTACACATCCATCCATAATTTCAAAATATCAATTAAGTCACCTACGTATTATTAAAGTCCCCCACTTCACATGTAAAAAGTTAACAGGCTTGGGCCTTGGCCTTGGGTTTCACTTCAACTTTGAATTCATGGGCGCTGCCATTTTTTTCTACAAACATGCTTCATATTTTGTGGAAAAAAATTATAAAATAATATTATTTCACTTAGAAATTACCAATATAAATATATTAATACAAATTATGTTTTTTATAACTGTAAAATATGGTCTAAAAGCTGGTTTGAATAAGATTGCATAGTAAAAATTATTTTTTATATTTTCACCGGCGCATCGGCGCCGAGGCCTATATTCTCAAAATCGACCAAACTATTTCGTTCACAACTGGGCGTTGTGGCGTGCGCCTGTAATCCAGCTACCAGTGGCAGTGGAAGTTATAAACTGATTCAGCGGACCCAGGTTCGAGACTGAGTCACGTCTTTCGGATGGTGACGTTAAAGGTCGGTCCCAGACGTAAATAATCATATATGATTGATACACGTCTGTAAAAACCCAATTACACACACACGTTCCAAGAAGATTGCCTCCATCTCTAGAGAACTAACGGTTAGAGAACGATGCTCCATCCATGCCATCTGCGCGCTGCCCGGATCTAAAACTTACATTTTGGGGATCCATTTCCCCTAGAAAAATATTTTAATGGTTTTGCAGAACAAAATGACATCTAATACTAACAGGGGTATCGATCCATGTTCATGATTGGGAGAGGGTGACCGGCGAGGGAGTGAAGCCAATGGCGTATCTAGGGATTATGGCGCCCGGGGCAAACAATGAAGTTACGCAGGGCCCCCCCCCCCCTCCCCCCCCCCCCCCCCCCGAGTGTCCAAATGTTATTGTACAAGCGAGGGAGCAAAGCGACCGAGCGGCAATTTCTCAATTTTTAACCCTAAAATACGCAATTTCTTGTGCATTTTACCCAGGAAATTTTGCAATTGACCACCGCAATTGAGGGGTAGAGAAGGTCAAATGTTATACAATGATAAACGGTTTTCTATTCACTCACTTCTACAATCGGGAGCAAAACTAACGAAAACCCTATAAGCTTGAGAAAGAGTCGAGAAATTCAGCAAGGCTACATGAAGTTGAGATTTCTTTCAAAAGCTGAACCTTTGCAAATGCTGTTTAATACACTTTATCCAGTGGCGGATCCAGGATTTCATGACCAGGGGGGCATGAAGGTCTGTCCCCCTGGATCCGCCACTGTTATCCTATATCGGGGGCCAGAGGCGGCGGAGCGTCTTTCAAAGTGGGGGGGGGGGGGCACCAGCCAAAAAGGGCAATTTTGAGAATGAGGGGCACCTCCAATGGGTGAACATAAAACGAAAAAAGGGACCATTTTTGTGACATTGGCCCTACAGTCCAGTTAACATGATTAATACATTATCAAACATCATCTTCTTCCTTTTTATTGTGGTTCTGCATGCTTCAGTTTCCCCAACTAGCAGTTGTGTGTGATGGTCTAATGACTCGTGTGCGAGCGAGCGAAACGAGCGAGCAAAAATTTTCAGACTTTTTTCTAATACTGAATTCCTTTGGTTGAGAGTTATTTATAGCGATATAATGAAAATGACAGCAGCAAATTAACTGGGGGAATGTCGAATTATCTCCACTGCCTTACATTGTAGTAATTACATGTAGTGTTACTACATAAAGCCGCATCGATTCTTTGAAGTTAGATATGGCTCTTTTTGTAAGAAACATTGGGAAATATGTAATAGGGGGCATTTATCCGAAGAGGAAAGGGTGTTTATCTGAGATGGAATGGGGCACTTATAAGAAGTGAAAGGGGGCACTTATCAGAAGGGGAGAGTTGGCACTATTTAGAGGGGAAAATGGGCACCTATCAGAAGTAAAAATGTACTTATCATCAGAAGAAAAGGCCACGTTTTAGAGAGATAAGGAGGCAATAATCAGATTTGAAAAGGGGCAGTTATCAGAAGGGAAAAGGGCACTTATCAGAAGGGGAAAGGGCACGTATTAGAAAGAAAATGGGGCATTTTAGTAGTAAAAAGGCCACTTATCAGAGAGAAAGGGGGCATTTTTCAGATGTAAAAAGGGCACTTTTGAGGTACTTAAAAAAGTGTGGGGGGCATTGCACCCTCCCCCCACCCCCGGGCGCGCCGACCCTGATGGGGATGCAATATTAAGCAGGAGTCAAATGAAAATTGCATGATATAGCGAGCAAAGCAATTACATCTTTATTTTGTCAAATTTTGAACCCTTTAAGCTATTTAAGAACTCTATACTGGGGGCGCGAAATTACGAGATCCCGAAAGAAAATAATTATGCGAGGGAGCAAAGCAACCAAGCTTTTGAAAAATTTTGCATTTCAAACCTTAAAAAACTAGATTTCTAGTGCATTTACCTTGCGGATTTTGGGGCGCATAATCCGTAAGGATTATGATTTTTTTTTTCTTTCTCTCCTTTGCATTTTTTGCGCACCCTCCAAGTGCCACCCGGGGAACGTGCCCCCCGCCCCCTAGATACGCCACTGAGCCAAGCGACCGAGTTGGGGGGGGGGGGGGGTTGTGTGGGAGGAGGTATCCCCCTCCCGCACCAGGGACTTTTTCAAAAATCTGTCTATAAAATTGCATTTTAGAGCATCCCGAAAAGGGTTTTTAATGAAAAGAAGAAATGCACGGATCTACGCCAATGGACGGATAACAATGCGAGCGAACGAATTTACTTCGATATGTTCACATTGAAATTATGGCATTTCTTATTTCCATACTTCTAATCATTGAAGAATGTGATGATATTTCAAGATCAAACATAATGAGTTTAGGTAATAATTAGTTTTAAGTTAATGTATCATAATTCTATTTTTTTATCCAACAATATTGGGGGATGATAATACAGGCCATCCCACCACCCCCCGGGATCGACACCCATGTCTACTAAAATTACTGTACATAATGCTATGATCTTTTCCTATCTGGTCTATTATGACAGAAATCCGATGCTACTGGCCTACTGTCTGGGGTTGGGGCCGGGGCGGGGGGGGGGGGGGCACTGCAGCTTGCCCAAAGATCCACACCCCCCCCCCCCAAAAAAAAAAATAGAGGACAGAAACAAGAAGGATATGCCATTACAGAATTTGGGCCCTATAGGCCTATATATTCACCCCCTCAATTTTTTTGGCTCATTACGCCACTGAACTTGAAACATATTTGAGTCTATAGGGGCGTATCTATCTAGGCACTTTGTGAAGGGGGGAGGGGTGAAGAAAATATATATTTTTTCTATCAGAAAAACATTTTCACGCAGGAATCATAATAGCCCTTCCATGGTTCTGATATTAAAAGGAGTTTTTTTTTACCTTCATAAAAAGGCCTCTATTTTGCTCAAGGGAGGGGCAGCCCACTGGTGTATTGGTGGGAATGGTGGGCTTGTGGGCTTGAGGGCTGCAGCCCGCCCCCCCCCCTCAAACTTGAAAAAAAAAAGAAGGAAACGAGAAAAGGAGAGAAACGGGAAAATGAGACACTTTTCTGTATAGATTAATAATCGCTCTTCAAAAAACAAAGTTTGCCCCCGTTATCCCGATAAAGTGTTGAGTCGATTTAGTTTAACCGGATGTGTCTTTGGGCGAATTTGTATAGAAGCCACACACTGCGCCAAGTTTGTTGCTGTTGATGCCACGTACGTAAGAACTTTCTCCGAAAAATGCCGACGTAGCTAGACAGTTTCCCTACGCCGGAACTCCGGGCGAATAACGCTGCAACGTTCCCGTTAGAGGCCGCTAGCTCCGAAGCCTCAGGATGTCGACGGGGAAGGACACTTACCGTGAAGCCAGTCGGCTGATGTTTCTCTGTTTTATGTGGTATTTCAGCAGCTTGGGACAAAATGTCATCAATAAACATTTATTTAAGGAATTTCCATATCCAACGACTGTTTCGATGTGTCATATGCTGGCAGTTGCGATACTTTTGGAGCCGGTTTTGAGACTCTGGAATGTGCCGGCTCCGGAAGTCATCGACAGAAAACATTTCTGCATTTTGGTGTTACCTCTTGCATTTGGAAAATTCTTTTCATCAGTTTCAGCAGAATTTAGTATTCTTAAAGTTTCAGTATCTTTTGCACATACTGGTAATTATCATTTCATTTGCTGTTCTAGATTCTTATGACCATTTTATAAATCAAATGTCAATGAAAAGAAGACAGATTTTTTTTTTTTTTTTAAATTTAGTTGGTCATAATGTCAGACCTAATCTAATGTAGTAATGCCTAATGGCATAATGCCCATATTGCCCATTCTGATTTTTGTGTGATAAACCAATACATGTACTGGTAAAGTAAAAAAAAATTCATATAGGCCCTATAGACTAACAAAAAGTTGGAAATTAGAATCTATGGTCTACTAACATGACTACAGCGATGTCCTGTCAACATTCTGAAGATTCTGAAAAAGAAAACTGGTTTGAAACTTAACTCTTAAGCATGTTTAGAGTTACTTTAGGCATGTTACTTAGGGCATTTGTTTGAAGGCAGTGGCTATTCTTACGACAAGTCGTAAGAATAATTTTCCGGCTATTCTTAGGACATGCGCATACGCTTCTTTTTCGTACTCTGCGCACACTTCACTGGCCGGCTGTTGGCACGCACCCACCCCCCCATGCATACAACCCCCCACAGAACCAGAACCCTAACCCTAACCCTAACCCTATTCTTACGACGGCGCAGAGTACGAAAATGGAGCGTGTGCGTGTCGTAAGAATAGCCGGAAAATTATTCTTAGTTACGACTCGTCGTAAGAATAGCCACTGCCTTTTTTTAATTCAATACCTGATACACCTAATGATAAAAATTTGACGTGGTGTCAGGCCTCAGGTAGTGCTGATTAAGCGTCCTGGTGAGAATTGTACACAACTATCCATCATCTCCAAAATGAGTTTCTTTTGTGTACATAAAAGTGCTTTTTGCTTGTATAGGAAATGAATGGGTATTTTTCACAATCCTTTTGTTCAGTGACTTTATAGTTTATACTATTACTAGTGTAGTGTGAATATAATGCACATTTTTTTTTTCTTTTAAATGGAAAAGTTATACCGCAATCTAATTTCCAATGATCAAAATTACAGCAAGTTAAACTCTAAGTTACATGTGTAGGAAACTTTTGAAATTCCCAGTTAGGCCTAGGTCTACAAAGCTGTTAAAGTTGAACAAAAATTACACTGTTAAAAAAAGCAGTTTGTATGCATGTTGAAAGCTTTTACGAAAACTGAAATAGTTAATTGGAAAACATGTTATGATGTAAAATTTTTGAAGGCTACTTTGAATTTTGTATGCATAATAAACATTATGTTAGATTTTAAAAATATTGTACAACTTTGTTAGTGTCCATAATAATCATGTATCCCCCCCCCCCCTTTCTGCCATTTAAATGTTAAAGGGAAATCCAACCTTAATAGCAAGTTGCTTTGAGGAAAAATCAGAGAAGCAGATTGGTGAAAGTTTGAACGAAATCGGACAAGCAATAAGAAAGTTATGAATTTTTGAAAGTTGTAATCACTATACATATGGGAATTTCAAATTGGCCGAATAGGTAATGTCACTGTGATGTAGCTGTGGACAACTCCCCCATTCGCTCCAACACACAAAATGACTAAAATGTCACCTTTTTCAAAATGTATTACTCAGTAGGATCTTTTTCTTTCATGAGGACCTATAACAATGCTATCTCCAATATATTTTGAGTACTGCCCTGAGGGTAAAAGCGCCTCGAAGAAAACCACAAATTAATGATATTTTTGTGTATGACAAACGGGAGAGTTGTCCACAAATATGTCACAATCGACTCGCCAAATTGCCAATTTGAGATTTGCATAGATGTGTGATCTCATTTTTCAAACATCCATAACTTTCTTGGTCCTTGTCCGATTTCTTTCAAACTTTCACCATCCTGTTTTTCTTATTTTTCTGCTTTCTCACAAATCATCTTTTTACCAAGGTTGGATTGCCCTTTAAAAGCATCATGGGCTTTGCATGACACACCTTTATTTAGGGGTCTACATGTGATTTAATTTTTAACATTTTTTCCATTTAGAATGGGTGGGGAATAAGTCTACTCATATACATGTTCATGTACTGTATACAATGTAACCCCAATGCTGCTGTTAATTCAAAATCTATGAAGTGATTAAGTACTTGTACTGTACAACTGTTTCATTCAAGTAGATTAGTGACATGACAAAGCCTATTCATACCATGAGATCACCAACAGGATCTTGACTGTTAATCAGTATTAACTTCATTGAACACCTTGTAATCAGAATTCTGCTTCTTTGGCTTGAGTATGAGATTTACTCTTGTACATAAAAACACTAGGGAAAGATTGGTACAACTAGAGGAAAGAGAGAGAGAGAGAGGGACACCCCCCCCCCCCAAAACAACTTAAACAAACAGTCATGCATAGTCCATACGTCACACACCAGATTTGATTACCTGGTGCATCTGCACTCTTGTGTGTCTATTGAAATGTTTTTTTTCTCCCCCATCTAATTAATTCAGTTCTGACATTCGTAATCAAAACATTGACATAATTTTACTTGACATTCAAGGAAATAGAATTAAAGATTAAAGTTGAGTTCTGGACATGCGATTACATTGTGAAAGAAACTGTCTCAGAGCATATGAGATGGGTTGATCATGTCTACACAAGAATTGGTGTGTACTGTGGGGTTTTGAAATTGTCAAAATGATAAGAAATTGACCCAATCTCACTGAAATGCAGTATGCAATGCACACAGGAATGGGTACACGTATATGGGAGTGGGACTGCACAAAGATGTGGCATTAATGTTTGGCCTGAACACTTTAGCTATTTCTCATCCTATTTCCAGTGTGAGGGCATTTGAAGAGCAATCCTTTTGGGGGGACATACTTCAAAACTGACATTAATGGCATGGGAAAGCTTACAAATAATTTTTCAACTTTCCCAGAACTCAACCTTCTCTTATCTTTAAACAAGTGAATTCAAGGAAAAATTGAACTGTGGGATACTGTTGTACTTCTTCCTTTTTAGTTGACAATAATGTATTGGGTTGTAAGTAGGATTTGTATGCCTCAATAATCATTGATATTGGGTATAAAAAATCTTACATTTGAATTGCATACCTTGATGATTATATTGTTTTTTTATCTTTGCAGTTAAAGCCACTATGCCAATATTCACAGTTATATTATCAAGGCTGGTCCTAGGAGAAAAACAAACAACAAAGGTAAGATAATGGGCCTGTCCCTAGGCTTTCTAGATTACGAACATCTTACTAAGTAAAAGCAGAAACTTTTACGCATGGGTCAGATTTGGAAAGTTTCTTGCCACAATATGATTGATCACAGCATTGAGTCTTTGCTGTGAAAATAGTCCATGTTTACAATTGATAATAGTTTCATTTTGTGAAAATTTTGGGTTTTACATTCAACGATTGAAGTATTAATGTATTACACAAAATGGTGTTGATAACTGAATTTATCCACAGAACTTTTTTTGTGTGTATTACTGTAAGATTTTTGTATATTTTGTGTATCATTTTTATCCTTGTGTAACCTGTATTTGCTGATACCTCTAGCTTTTGTTATCCGCTTTTTAACCGTGAATCTGTGTGTGTGTGTATTGTATAAAACCAAATAAGATTACAATGCAATCACAATTATTGTTACTTATGTTAAGAATAATGTGACTTTTCTTTTATGAAAATGTAATTGTCATTAAAAAAGAAATAATCAATTACATGTATACTAAATACCATTTGAAATTATCTGCCCCAGAGAAGATGGGATTACAAGGTTCTTAACAAGGATGGAATTTGAGGAAAATTTTTGTAGTATATGGTGTGACCGTGTGGAGTTTGTTTGTTTTCAGATAACTTCATTTGAAACTTTCAATATCTTGTATCTGTTAGTTTTTTTTGTGCAACTAGCATTTTTTCCTACATGTGTTTCTAAAGATGCTCACTGCAGCATGCAGGTGAATTCATGCAATGTCTCACTAACTGGGTCTGGCCTTTTAAATTCTGTTTTGAAAATTTATTTTCGTATTACTTGATCACCTACTAAGTTTGGCACATAGGTGTCTCATATCCTGCAAATTTCATGTAGTTTGTGACTTCTGGCAATGTGTGTTCACTGTAAAGAAATCTTTGTCCAGTCATTTTACAGGGTTAGTAAGGTCATGTGATAAAAGCACATATGATATTTTGATCTTCCTGTATGGTTTTGTCTTTGATATGAGAGTTGAGATTGATCCACATTGAACTTGAGATCCCAGGCAATCACAAAGTCATGCACAATTCCATGTTTGGAGGGTTTGCAACAATCACACCTCTTTATGATGTAGGACTCAATATTATAACCTCCAAAGGTAAAGGCATAAAAAAATGAAAAGTGAAATAATAATGCGCTTAGATCCATGGTGAAAGATTTAAGGCCTGTGCATTTTTAAAAGTCTTAACCCCTTGTCCACTGGAACCGAGTGGTCTCTGTATTAAGTCTATGGGACTGAGATAATTTGGTATTCTACGGGTTAAGTATGGAAAACACTAGGTGTATTCTGAGGACCAGCATAGTGTGTGTTGAAAAACAACATTGTGTAAATTATCTCAACCAGCAGAATTTTGTTGATTATCAATGAAAAAGATTAAATAAATAAATATGTACCGTATATAAAAAAAAAAAATCTTCTATTCTGTGGGTGTTCTGCGTGTTGTGTGCCACTCTACATCATACTTGACTTTTCTGAAGTGCGATAGCACTGAAAATAGTCTGGGATTGCTTAGCATCTGAGAAGTTCATGTTTCAAAGGGATATATTTAGTATCATAAAAGACCAGCACATTTATTCTCTGCTTGTTGAACAGCACCAAATCCTGCTTATTATATTTTTTTTACACCCAGTAAGATTGTCTGCTAATCATTAATGGACAAGACAAAATCAAGTTTAAGAATGAGTGCAGTCTGTATGCCACTCCAGACACAGTTTTCCTGATGCTGATGAAATTGAACTACATCTTTCTGAGATTTCTAAATTCTTGGAAAATTAGTAATGAATAATGAATAAATTTCATAAATTGCTTGCTAAAAATGGCAAATTATCCTGATACAATAAATCTGGGTCATTTTGTCAAAAAAGCCAACAAGGTCATACAATATGAATTAGCATGTCAGACCTTTCACATTTAATATTCTAAACGATCCTCAAATTATACATGTAGCTGTACATTGCTTCTTGCAATGAGTAGTATGCTGGCACATTCTACAGTTACACCGAAGCTAAAAGATATTTTTCTTAGTTATTACTGAATGAAATATTTTCAATAGTATGTGTATTTGCTTTTTTAATAAGTGCATTATATTTTTAATGTTTCTACTTTCTATACACTAATCTTAACTTGGTTTGTCTTCATCAAGTGTTATCAACAAAGAGTACATTACAGAGAATATACATGTACATGTACATAGATCTATACATCTACATTTTATTTTACCCTGATAAAGCACTAGCATTTAAATCTACATGTAAACCTCTTGATTGAAAGTCAAGTGAATAAGTTATAAGTAATAATAAAACAAGAAATGTTGCTGGTTCCTATATAGACTTGCTACGTGCAATCTGAATGTAACTTACATGTACAACGATACTGGTACTTTCATGGCAGTACATAATGCAATTTAATATGAAGCCAATTTAAGATCATAAACTCATACAGACTGTACATGTTAAGTTTCTTTCACATTTAAATCAAGATTAATTAGTACGAATTTAACAAATATAAAGGTAGATTTATTGTTTACAAATGTAATCCTTTGATATTAAAGTTGCCTTAAACTGAGCCTCCTAATTAGTGCCATCTTTTAACAGGATTTGGAAAATATCTTATTTTCCCAATTTCTCATCATGCACCATTCTCCCTTGTAGAAGCTAATAATGTCATTGCAGGCAATTTTCTACATAAATTACATGTCAAAAGTAATAGTTTTAAATAGAAAATGTGCCTAATCTCCAAGCCAGTTGTTAGTTTAATTCAAAGTAAAATGCAACTAGTCTCTAATGATAATCATAATTTAGGAATGAGTGTAAGATAGCACTGTTCAAATCTTTACCAGTTTGATGCAACTTTAACGTGCATCCATTTTCTTTATTGTCAGGTATATTTAGCATTAGTGCCCATCATCTGTGGAGTGATGATTGCGACCCTGACTGAACTCTCTTTTGATGCCTTTGGTCTCATCGCAGCTCTTACTTCCACCATCACCTTTGCCCTCCAGAATGTCTACTCCAAAAAGGTAAGTTCTTTTCGGCGTTGTTGAGTGTCCCGGCAAGACACTTGACATGCCTGTATATCTCTCTCTTGTGGCTTTTTAACCAGGGACCTACAAATGTCTGTATGATCTACTATCTTGGAACAAGTAAGTCGGAATAGGCATACCTTGGAATCAGAAAGAATGATTTCTTGGTGTCTCTCTCATGCTTGCCTACACAAGTTAGCTAGGGAGGGAAGGAAGGAGGGAGCTACATGTAACCTCTACTGTGCCCCTAAGTTTCTTAACATTTCCCATAATTACTCTAGACATACCTGTATTTTTTCATAATTCAGGAAGGAAAACCAGGGGGGCGTTTCATCAAGTGTCTTGTCTGTGATTTTTACCGATAAATATGCTCTCCGCCAATCAGATGCAAGGATTTTAGGGAAGGGAAATTTATTATCACTAGCGCCCCGCTGCAGCGCGCCGCTAGTTTTGCGGCGCGGACGATTGGCCAGATGCTGGACGCTGCTGTTTCATTTTTTTCTCCTTCAAGGGCAGAGTGGGGAAAATATTATCTCATAGATCGGCGCGACGCAGCCAACCGCTAATCGTCCCGCCGAGGCGCGCCGCGTGATTTCTCTGATTGTCCCGCCGCGGCGCGCTGCTATAGACTGACTTTTATAGCTTGTGTGCTTTTCAGTATTGCAAGGCATGATTGGGGTTAACTCCAGGGAGCTCCAGATACAAATACCAAAGTCGACCTCGCCCATTAGTATGACTAGTCGCATCGCTTAATTTCGGCAGGTAAGATAGAAATTTGTACTTACATTTCAAGAGAATTACTGTAACTATCTAGGAGGCTCTTTGATTTTACGATTTAACGATTATTCCGATGAAAAAAAAATGGAATTTCCTCGCCAAGCCGATCTTTCCCCGCACTGTAACCGTCGATAAAATGACTCGATCGCACGGTGCGTAATGTGTACAATATACCGTCGCTGACTAATCACTGACACAGTGCGATCGAGTCATTTTATTTTTTTTTCATCGAAATAATGGTTAAATCGTAAAATCAAAGAGCCTCGTAGATAGTTACAGTAATTCTCTTGAAATGTAAGTACAAATTTCTATCTTACCTGCCGAAATTAAGCGATGCGACTAGTCATACTAACGGGCGAGGTCGACTTTGGTTATTTGTACCCGAGGCTGGAGTTAGATTGGGGTCGAACCCTGATTGAATAAATGAGGTTGGACTGTATTAATTTACAGCATAAACCTTCTAGTTCTAGAGAGTCTTGGGTATCTTTTCCTTGTGACACTTAATTGACCAGTTTGGAGTTATCCCATGTTCAAAATGACCTTTATTATTAATAATATCCATAGATATTTAAAAACATGGAAATGTATTTTTGTGCGCTTAGATCAGACACTCAACCTGGATATCACGAATTCACCAAACAACCCTGTACACAGCAAAATAAGGGCACTGGCCCCTGGCTTCTAAATTTTAAATAAAAATTATCGTCGCCAGCTGATTTTGCTGAAAAAAAAATATGATCGCGATAGACTCATCTCAGCTCAGTGTGCCTCACTGCACTCAGTCTCAGCTACTATATGCATGCATGGACACGCGAATGTGGAAGAAAAAAAAGCTTCCGTCGACAGTCGTATTATACAACTCGCGTGCAAGAGAAATGCATTCCCCACGAAACCACATGTATATATTATGTACGAATCCCCACGAAACTATGTATTGTAGATGTGCATTGTATACCCCATGTAACCACATGCGCTGCATGCACGAAACCCCGAATCCCGAAACCCCACCAAACTATGCACATGTGCGCTGCGGAAAAGTTTATTACACAACCTGCAATTCCATTCACGAACTTACTCCCTCGTATTACCGTGCGCTCCGTGTGTATTTACGTTCATCCAAGAACAGTTTTAGCGGGAGTGAATGCAGTGGGGAAAATTTCGTAAACAGTGGCAATTCGATTTACCAAGCTCCCTCCTCGTACCAGTGTCCGCTTCGTATACTCGTAGATCTAATACATGTGCAGACCAAGTAAAATTTAAGCGGGAGGAGGTTTGGATATTGGCACTCTTACATGTACATTGTATGGCTGAAACTTAGCTCACGAAGCTAAATTTCTACATGGAGCCTCGGAACACTGTACAGTTGTGTGTGACTGTGAAACTCGGTGCGATGAAAGTTGGGAGTATGGGATTCATTCAAAACACAACAAACCAAAAATATACGCGATATAAATAAGATTAGAAATAAGACAGTCTTGGTGCTACTTTTATTAGTAGATTGTCATCTTATTATTCATTTTTTGTCATACAGAATACAAATTTTGATTATTATTTCCTGGCCATCAGAAGTATGAAATTACACTCGCCATTGGCCAGCAACCAAAATAAATGAAACGATCACTTTTACAAAGATTTGGTCGCCCAGTGCTACACAGGGCTGATGAGTGAACAGCAGACTTCTCTAGTACTTAAAATAAATTGCCCCCTTAATTGTGTATTTTCCGGCTCTGTGCCCCCTCTTTTACAAAATCCTGGATCCGCCCCTGGTACCAATGACCTTTATCTGGAACATGCTCAGATTGTATCTACGGACTGGCATATATTGATGCAATCAGAATGCTTGATATAGGTATGACTTTCATCTGAAAAATTAATGGTATTGACAAATTTTGTCTGTATATCTGATCACACGGTGTTATCATTCTTATATTACTATCATTATTATTATTTTCATTATTTTTGTTCATAATATTATGATTATATTATTAATATTTTCATTATTGTTATTACTACTATTATCATCACATCATCAACATTATTAACCAACATAAAAAAACAAAGAAGTGAGACATTGGACACCACTGGTATCTTTCTTTTTATGTATTTTTTTTTAATAATTAACAATAGAAATAAAAGTGTAAACTTAAAAAAGAAAATCCCAGTATATAATTTGTGGTTCTAGGACAATTACCCCCTGGGCAATTACCCCCCGGAAAATAACCTTTTTTACGTATTTTTTTTTAATAATTAACAATAGAAATAAAAGTGGAAACTTAAAAAAGAAAATCCCAGTATATAATTTGTGGTTCTAGGACAATTACCCCCTGGGCAATTACCCCCCGGAAAATAACCCCCACGGACAATCACCCCCGAGGACAATTACCCCCTGGAAAATTACCCCCCCCCCCCCTGCAACTACCTCCAGAAAGGAAGTCACTAATATTTTTTAAATGATATTTCTTCCTGAAATTACATGCTCTAACCGTTTTTTGATAATTGTTTTTCACAAAATCGGCGTTTTTAGAGTAAGTTTCATGTAACTTAAAGTCATCTTCCTGCACGCCGATTGAAAATCTTGCTCAAGAGCTACAAAATCAAATGAAACTAATGTACCAGAAAGCAGATTATTAACTTTATTTTTAAGCACCGTGCATACAAATAAGTCTTGAAGGTAAATTTCATTCTGAAATAATTACTGAACCAGAAAGCATAATATCTTACTTCGATATGAAATGGATCATGAGATAGATCATGAAATAGATCTTGCAAACTTTTTAGAATGGGGGAGGTAGCCCCATCGATAACAGACATCCTTGCTTTAATCCTCGATGAATTTACAGTTATGTTATTTGTTGTTATGATTATGTCATTACGCACTTTCATATTCATATGTTATATATTTCCTTCTTATTTTCCTTCTTATATTTATTACACAAGCTCTGCTTCTCCGTCGATCCTTCAATTTTTACGGTTTACAGCAAATAATTCGATACATTCCTCCTTAGTTGAAATGATGATTTGCAAAATGCATTAAAGTAATGTCACCGAGTTCTGTGATTATTTGTCATAATTTTTGAAATATTGATTGTTCTGTTATAAGTGAAAATAAAACTGAACACTGTTTAATATGCTGTTATAAAGTTATCCACTTTTAAGCGGAATATTGTTGGTGATTGGCAACTAAATTAACATGGAGTGTGATAGATAATGTGAATAGTTCGTCCTTGTTATTTTATCTCCGAAACATTTTTAATTTCATTACTTCTTTAATTAAAAGTATGGTGACAGAGATTTTCACCACATTGACATTTATTAGTCAAGCGTAAGCACAACACATCAACCTTTTAAAACAGTTAAAGTAGTAGTCCTTTGCTTCGAGAATTCATGAAAAGTCAAACTTCTACATGTATAAGGTCAGGGGGTCAGTAATTTTATGGGGGAATTATCCGAGGCGGTCATTATTGCCCTCGGGGTGGTTATCCTTGGGGGTAAATTTCCGGGGGTAATTGTCCTGGGGGTGGTTGTCCTCGGGGGGTAATTCCCGGGGGGGGGGGGGGATAATCGTCCTCTTGGGTGGTTCACACATACACCACACCCTCACAAACACACAAACACACACAGACATAATGGACATGAAATTACAATACAAACCTGAAAAGGGGGAAATTAAAAGTATTATAGGTTTGTCTGTATATGGATCCTACATGTGCTATCGGAGGATCCATGGTCTGTGGACAGAATTGGATGAAGAAACCAGAACGATGAGAAATAAGAAAGAGGGGGGGGGGGGGGGGGACAGTAGGCCCATTCCTTTGCTTTGTATGTCCATGCTTTTCTTCTGTCTCCTTTGTTTTTTCAACCCCACCCTCTCCTTTTCTCTCAGTTTCTCCATTTTACCTTTATAACTTTCATTAACTTCTTCCTGTGGTGAGACAAACAAAACAGTGACTGTCAAGTAAGTACAATTTTATTTTCATTTTCTTGTTTTTTTTTAATGCAAAATAACGCGAAACCTAACTGATTCATACGACTTTTTTCCCCACGAACTTTTGTCACTATCGTCCTTGACGCATGCGCAACTTTGAAATAGCCCTACAATGCTTGGAGTTGGATGGGGTTTCAAAGTTTCATCCTACTTTTAGTAATAAAAATAAAAGACGTTATTTTTGTTATGTCCAAACTGAGAATCGAACCCACATACCTCTGGTTAAATGTCCGAGGGCTAACGCATTTCGCCACAGCAAGACGCTGGGAGCAACTGTTATTAAATCGCTTACGGAATTACGCGAAATTTATTTAGATCGGAAAGGACCAGGTGCGCATGCGCCAGGGAGGACGGGGACAAAAAGTTCGTGGGGGAAAAAAAAATTAGCGGCCCGGCGCCGATAGCCTTTCTGTTTACCGACGCGACTTACGCGACCCGGTAAGCATCAAAGAAAATGATAACGTGAAATTCGTGTTTCATAACACCGAACTCTAACGTTATATTTGCCTATTGACATTACTCAATTTGAAGGAACGATCGATAACAATTTTTCGGGGGGGGGGGGGGGGGGGGGGGCTAGGCCTAACTTACAGATGGAATATGTAACCCTGTACCTAACTTGGATCAAACAAAAACTAGGCATACTCGTGATAGGCCTCGCTCAAAAAAAAATGTATAAGACTGCTAACTTCCCTAACCCTAACCTTAACCCTTATCCTCATTGACGTATCCAAGGGGCACTTCCGGCCCGTGCCTCCCCCCCCCCTTTGGAAGAAAGGTATGCATTTTGACCATAGACGATCCGTCATTTTCTCGATTGTGCCCCCCCCCCCCCTTTTAGTTTTAGAATGGAAGATTTTTTTTTTTGTTGCTTGTCAGGCCGGGAATTATGAAGGGAAACTGGACCCCATAACCACCCCCCCCCCTCCCCCACTTAGCGAATTTTGAAGGTCTGGCGAATTTTTTGGGGACCCCCCCCCCCCCCCCCCTCCCCCTCTGAGCGACTTTTCAAGAAGCTGACGAGACCAAAAAATACGGGTCTACCTTTTCCAAAACTTGACAAACCTTCATTTGTGTGCCCCCTCTTTTACTCAATCCTGGATCCGCCCCGGCTTACCCGAACCCTAGTAGTAGTCTACTTAGGATGAAGTTAGAAGTCTCAAATTATTTGTAATATACATAATCACGATTTTGACCCAAAACTATATAGTGAAAAAGTCCTACACGTCAATATTCCCTCTATAGTTTGTTAATTTCTCATAATTTCATAAATGAAGAAAAATGGCTTACCTTATAATTATTTTTTTAAATATACACAAGCTGTCGGGGCTTAAGATCTTGGTAAATTAATCAAAAGATCAAACGCTGACATGGCTTGTGCAATGGGTATTGTGTGTCTGGACACTCAGTTCAAACGGACATTTTTTTTTCAACAAACATGCATCAATAACACAAAATTTTGTTAAAGGTTTTGATATGATAAGAAAATGTTTTCTTCTTCTTATGGTTATATCTGCGGCAGAAAAAATCTGCTTCCTTCAAGTTCAAGATGGAAGATTCATGAAAACCTATTATTGTGTCGTACGCAGCCTACATCCTTACATACGTGCTATTTACAGTTTATAAATTTTTAGGACGGGCGCCGGTGTCCGAAACATAGAGGTGTTGTGGATCAGTGGATAAGTCCTGGACTGTGAACCACGAGGTCCGGGGTTCGAATCCCACCGCAGCACTAGCGTCCTTTGGCAAGACGTTAATCTACATTTGCCACTCTCCACCCAGGTGTTAAATGGGTACCGGTAGGATGGCGAAAGTTAATGTCCTTTGCTTAGCATGTGTGCGCTTAACAGGCGACTGGCTGGAATACTCCCCAGGGAGCGGAGAATGTGCATACATTGTGTGCGGGCATGCCAGAATCCGATGACCAGGGTAATAATATATCTGTAAAGCGCTTAGAGACATCTCTGATGTATTAGGCGCTATATAAAAGCTGAATATTATTATTATTATTAACATCATATTTTGCTCTGGGTTTTCTCAAAGAGTATGCATCAAATTCACAAGGTGTTTGTGCTTTGTAGCAGTGTCCGACATTACATTCAAACAATTGAAATATTGCTTGTAAAGTTCTTGAAATTGCCGTCTTGTCGGGACATGGCTACATCATCTAAAAAATGAATGAAAAAAATCACTGTGATTTAATCAACATCAATGCTAGTCTTACATTAATTTAAAATAATTCATGAAGAATTCCTTTAAAATACTGAAATTGTCTTCTCCAGACAAACAATGACGATAGACTATTTTCCCGGCCCCCGGCCCGTAAATCATAAACGCTATACTTGAATTAGGCTGCATGCACTGCATGCACAAAAGGAAAAATGTATATTGCGTAGGATATGGATTGCCACATATTTATTGTGTATTAACGTACAGTGCATATCATGCGCATGCATAGCATGCATTCTATAATTATGCATATTTGTAACTCACATATGCGCGTACCGTCGTCATAGCGACGTGTAAACAGTGTAGGTGTGTATTGTTTGCGCACAGCTAGCTTGCTTGGCATGGCGCATGGCATGCTCAATGACAATGTGATTTTCATTACTCATCTTTAATACACACATACACATTTCGAGTCCCCGGTCGTACGTCACCGACAGTTTATAGTTTTGATCAACGCGCCTATTATCGGAAGTCACACACAAACACACACACAACCACCCATACGAATCCAGGATTTTGTGAAAGGGGGGGGGGGGGGGGGGAGGGGGCACAGAAATGCATGTCTGTCAGGGCGGATCCAGGATTTTGTGAAAGGGGGGGGGGGCACAGAAATGCAGGTCTGTCAGGGGTGGATCCAGGATTTTGTGAAAGGGGGGGGGGGGGACAGAAATGCAACGCGACTACCCACCCTTTCGGACTAAGCCCATCACATCACATCATCGTAGCATCATTGCATCATTTTCATATCATGATTATTATGATCATAATCATCATCATCATCACATCATTTATATGTTTATAACCATATGGTCGAAACAGTGATCATCATCAATATCATCTTTCATCAAACTCATTCATCATAATATATCGTCAAGCCAACTTTTTTTCCCTGTCCGACCGTATAAACTTCATCCTTTAACTCACATTGGTCATCATCATTACGGTCATTAACTCATATAATCATATCAATTCGTCATGATCGCTATGATTATACCATGACATCGTCATAGCATCATTATATTATCATTATCATCATCATAATCATCATCTTATCATTATCTTGATAATCATATCGTCAAAACAATTATCGTCCTAATCATCTGCATCAAAGTCATCATTCATAAAAAAAATATTAAGCCAAAATTTTCTTCCCCTGGTTTCCTCCCTGTCCGACCGTAACTTTATCCTTTAACACACATGCATGACATGATCATCATATCGTCATTAACTCATATAATCATTATATCATCTTGATAATCATGTCGTCAAAACAATTATCGTCATCAATATCATCTTCATCAAACTCATATCATTCATCAAAAAATATCAAGTCAACATTTTCTTCCCTGTCCGACCGTAACTTCATCCTTTAACGCACATGATTATCATCATTATGGTCATATAATCATATCAATTCATCAAGATCATCATAATTATATCATCATGACGTCATCATAGCATCATAATCATCATCAACATTTTATCATTATCTTGATAATCACATCGTCAAAACAATTATTCTTTTTTGATGAATGATTCATTCACCAAAAATATCAGCCAACATTTTCTTTCTGCTATGCGGTTCCCGGTTCCCTTCTGAAATTTGATCTGTTTATACTTGGCGCCTTTCGCCCATAATGCCGCCGCTTTGTGAAAGAACAAAAAAAAAGCACAAACCTTCATGGTCTGGCTTGCATATTTTTGCGCGTGTCAAGACTTGTGATTTACATTTAAATGAGGTCACAAACCCAATTTTATGAATGGAAGTGTTGATCGCGTGCACTCTAAACATTCTTTTCTTCCCACTGCCTTGTTTTTCACTTTCGCATGAATAACGAAGGATCATTGTGGATATATCGCGCATGTACTCTAAATCTGATTTCTTGTTACTTCTTTGCTAAAGTTTTTTTTGGAAATTGTTTTCGATCCCGGCGCTAGCTACGCAACGTACATCTCCGCGCATGGCACACACAGCCACTCTGCGCTGCGGCGCGCCTCGTCGGGACGATCAGCAGGAGGACGCGGCGCGCCGATCTATGAAATAATATTTTCCCCACTCTATTCATGAAAGAGGAAAATATGAGACAGCGGCGTCCAGCGGCGCGGACGATCGGCGTGCCGCAAAACTAGCGGCGCGCTGCAGCGGGGCGCTAGTGATAATAAATTTCCCTTCCCTTAGTAGTTCATAACAGTTATTGCAACTTGTCATTGGTGACAAGTTTTATGAAACGGGGCCCTAGGGGGGCGTTTCATCAAGTGTCTTGTCTGTGAGTTTTCCCCCGACAAATTTGCTCTCCGCCAATCAGATGTAAGGATTTCAGTAGCTTATAACAGTTATTGCAAATTGTCATTGATGACAAGATTTATGAAACAGGGCCGTGACATATTTTACAGGTAGTCCATTATACTAGTACATTTGTTAGGATTGCAACTCACAGCATGGAAGGGGTTGATAGACCATTGATCTGTGGACTGTATTGATCTGTAGACTGCATGTGGTATGTAAAATTAATAAGTAACCAGATTTATCGGCAATGTTCATGTACATTCATTGCTAACAGCTGTTGTACGACCATTAAAATTAATTGGATTTTATTTGAAGTCTGCCTGTTGCATTGTTGATACATTCTTGGAGTAGATAGATTTTGAACATCTGTTGCAGTATCGTTATTTTCTTTTTAGTTTGGTAGTGTTTATATTTTACCTCAATTACCACACTCATACTGTATTGCCACATGTCAGTTTGTGTTGTTAGTTCAAATGATTTTCAGGAATATGTGTGCAATTTAAATATATATTGTAAGTAAGCGAAGAAGCTTGACTAAAGATTTGTGTGCAATTTAAATATATATTGTATGTAATCAATCCCCATGTGGTACAACTTGTATAAGAGAGAGTGAAAGGCACGTAGTTGAAATGATTTTCAAGAAAATTGTTTTAATAATAATAATAATGAATGAATTCTTTCTGCAGGCTCTAAGAGACCTTCAAATCCACCATCTAAGACTGCTCCTGATGCTGGGTCAGCTAGGAGCTCTTATGCTTCTTCCTATATGGTGTTTCTTGGATTTTAGTAGAATCATTGTAGATAGAAAAGTGGTGAGTATGAAAGGGAATCTTGAATGATGACTTTAATACACATGAAGGGAAGTCTGCTCTGCCCTGAATTTGATTTGAGGAAATGTAGGAAAACAGAGAAATGGGTTGACCAGAAGATTTTGGGGAAATTTAAGCTTTGAATGTCCCTTTTAATCTGAACTAAATTGCAATACACACTTTTGAATGATAAAGGATGGGAATTACTTTCATAACAAACATTAAAGTGGATCAGGTGAATGAATGCAATTCCGCTTCTTGTTTGAACAGCTTTCTGCTGGCCATACACCCTCACCCTACTATTCTCCAATGGCCTCCTCAGCTTTTCCTAGAACATCTTAACATCTTGGGATTACATCTCCTTGCATGACACGATTTGATTTAATTTGATTTGATCAGCTTCTGACAATCAGCTGTCCATAAACCCTAACCCTACTCTTCTTAATTGGCCACCTCAACTCCTTCCCAAACATAAAAACATGTCAGGATTTTATTTTAATAAACGATATGATGCGATTTGTTTTGATTTGAACAGCTTTCAACCATCAGCTGGTCCTACACCCTGACACTGTTGTTCTTCAGTGGCCTCCTCAACTTCTCCCAGAACATCTTTGCATTCAGCGTTCTCAACCTTGTGACGCCCCTGAGCTACTCCATTGCTAATGCTTCCAAGAGGATCTTTGTGGTGCTCATGTCCCTCCTTATGCTTAGGAATCCAGTCACGCCCCTCAACGTCATCGGCATGACAACGGCACTGCTTGGCGTCACATGTTACAATCTGGTGAGTTACACACTTTTTGTGGTAACAAGGCACAAGTCACAAGAGCATCTCAGTGGTACCCCTTTGCAACCCTTGTATTTTTATGCCTCCGCCCACCGAAGGTGGGTGCCGGAGGCATTATGTTTTCGGGTTGTCCGTCCGTGTGTCCGTCCGTCCGTCCGTCCGTCCGTCCGTCCGTCCCACTTCTCGTTACCGCGATATCTGAAGAATCATTTGAGGTAGGAACCTCAAACTTGGTACTAGTCTGTATCCCCATACGAAGATGAACTGATTAGATTTTGGGGTAAGTAGGTCAAAGGTCAGAGGTCACAGAGGTCAATTTACATGAAATTACATGAAATTCTTGGTTTTTAGCACCGTTACCGCGATATCTCAAGAACTGTTTGAGGTAAGAACTTCAAACTTGGTACTAGTATGTTTCCCTATACGAAGATGAACTGATTAGATTTTGGGGTAAGGAGGTCAAAGTTCAGAGGTCACAGAGGTCAATTTACATGAAATTACATGAAATTACTGGTTTTTAGCACCGTTACCGCGATATCTCAAGAACTGTTTGAGATAAGAACTTCAGACTTGGTACTAGTATGTTTCCCTATACGAAGATGAACTGATTAGATTTTGGGGTAGGTAGGTCAAAGTTCAGAGGTCACAGAGGTCAATTTACATGGAATTACTGGTTTTTAGCACCGTTACCGCGATATCTCAAGAACTGTTTGAGATAAGAACTTCAAACTTGGTACTAGTATGTTTCCCTATACGAAGATGAACTGATTAGATTTTGGGGTAAGGAGGTCAAAGGTCAGAGGTCACAGAGGTCAATTTACATGAAATTCTTGGTTTTTAGCACCGTTACCACGATTTCTGAAGAACTATTTGAGGTAAGAACTTCAAACTTGGTACCAGTATGTATCCCCATAGAAAGAGGAACTGATTAGATTTTGGGGTAGGTAGGTCAAATTTCAGAGGTCACAGAGGTCAATTTACATGAAATTACATGGAATTACTGGTTTTTAGCACCGTTACCGCGATATCTCAAGAACTGTTTGAGGTGAGAACTTCAAACTTGGTACCAGTATGCATCCCCATAGAATGATGAACTGATTAGATTTTGGGGTAAGTAGGTCAAAGGTCAGAGGTCAATTTACATGAAATTACATGAAATTACTGGTTTTTAGCCTCGTTATCAAATATTTCTAGTTTTATATGAAAATGAAATGAAATAAATTTTTTCTGTCTCCTGTGCATTTTAAGTGAAAAGATATGTCATTTTGTTGGACCAATCCTTTTTTTATAGAGTGTACATGTATGCCATACATTTCCAATCTGGTGATGGCGGAGGCATAAATTCCGACCGCGCGCGGTCGAATATTCATCTAGTTCTACGATGATGGGGCTTTTAACTTTATAATCCTTTCACATCCAGCCTTTTAGGTTTGATATTTGTTCATTCTGTCCACTTTTCCTTTAATAAGAACCATTAATAAGTAAGATATTCATTTTTACGCATAATTGTAATTAAATCTTTACTAAGCACCACAGTGAAATCCTCAGTTTACTTTATTTGATTGAGCATGGAATGTCACAACTCCATTTCTCATTGGAACAGATAGTGTAGACCAACCTTCTCTTTTTTTTAGGCTATAAAGCTCTGAGAACAGTATAGACTTAATTTTGCAAGTTTTAGCGAAGAATCATTCTACATTGAAATTATAACCTCTTTTTTACTTGCAGGCGAAGTATGACCAGACCAGGTCCAAGAATGTACTTCCGATGGTGACCTCTGACCTTGTAGATGGACGCATCCTGACGGAGCATGAGAAGGCCAACGGGCATGTCAAGGCCTATCATGATGTATGACGCCAACTGAGAAGGGGCATCAACCCTACCTTGAGAGTCGGACGCAAGAAGGAAGCCAGGATCTTTGATGTTTAAACTCTTTCTGAATTAGCCTGAAACCTAGCATACATTTTTTTTTATCCAGTTGCATTCAAAAAGCCTGTAAGTTCCAAAACTTCCATACAAAGAATTCCCATTGTTTAATGATTTGCGTCAACTCATTGATATATTCATTGAAGGGGGGGGGGGGCGGCATGTGCCCAATTGAATGGGTGAACAAAACAGGAAAAAGATGGGAAAGAACTTGAAAAACAGATGACAAAACCCCTTTCCACACCCTCCTCCCAATCATTGGCTTTCTCCATTTACATTTCATTCACCGAGTACACCCCCACAATGGCTTGACCCATGCTATGCCTCTGCGTGTATATATGCTATTATATCGTCTCTAGATAAATAAGAGGGTATTATCTCTGTAACATGAGCGTCAATGTTTTTCAGGCTGTCATCGGACATGTAAGGCTTTCTGTGGAATTGAATGCTAGGTTACAGGCTACTCACACTGAATGGTTTTATGTATTTTTTAAAAAACTTATCGGTTCGCTGTTTATCCACCCTGTTATGACTTTTTTCTTAACCAACCCCAAAATGATTTTGATATTCCATAAAGTATTGTAGAACCTGAAAATGCATTGCACTGCCCCAAAATTGAGAAAGAAGGGAGGTTTTGAGTACTGTCAGTTGACAGAAATTTGATAAATTGAAAGTTTGAATTGAAGAAAAACAAAAATATTGCTATCGTAAATCACACAGAAGTTTGCTTAGTACTCTTAATTCTTCAAAGCCAAAATATTTAATTTTTCTTTTGGCAAAATTGTCCTGACCCAAAGGGGAAATCAATAACTGAAGATAGAATGCCCTAAATCTGTAATCTCTGAATCCAATACTTCATGAAAGCCAGATATCTCATAATCTACTTAATTTATTCTTAGGGGAATGGTTTCCTACATTCATTCTTTTTAGTTTCATGGCTTATTTTGCTTTGACATTTCTAGTTCGGTGCTTTTTCAGTACTATTTGCTAAATCATTTACCATCCATTGTACTGTTGTAATTAGCTGTAAGATAGTAATGTATTTAATCAAGATTTGAGAATAACAATTATTGATGTGAGCTTATCCTTATTATCCTATATATGTTGTTGACGAATCTTTATTTGGCAACAATGCCTGAAGGAATGAATGTTGATTTTGTGTGTAGCATGTGAGATATGCACATTTTCAGAAAAGAGGAAAGTGTCCAGGAACTAACACCAGTGGATAACAGTGAAAGAGAAAACATTTTTTTTAACGGTTTCACCAGAATTTCTGGAGCGTCTAGATTCTTGTTGGTACCCCTTCGATGACCAACTTGTACATAGTAGGAAAATAAAATAGAGTGCTGCTATTTATTGTAAAATATTTCTATTTCGTTAGACCATCATGACAAGGTATGAGGTAATACATGCTTAAGATACCAGTATTATATATATATATAAATATCATGCCAGTAATCTATAGATTCTATACTTTGCAGTAATAATAAAGGGTTCTGGTATATACCACTAGGATATAAATATATATATATATATATATATATATATATATCGTCTGTTGAAAGCCAGAAGGTTGTTAACTCTGTGTTAAAGTATAGGAGTTAACACCCTTCTGGCTCCAAACAGATGATATGATATGAGGAGTGTATGGTAATGGTGTTTTTTAATCGAAATTAACTTAAATTGTGTAAATATGACTAAATTTAAATAATGAATTGGATGTAATTGCCGAAGGGAAGTGAAGAGGAGAACTCAGAAGAGAAGAATGCTTACAAGATTTATGAACAAAATGAATTTAAAAAATAATGTTCATTACATACCAATGTTTTTGAAAAAGAAAAAAAAAAACATGTTTACAGTACAGATCAATTTTTCCAGAGCTTTTCTGATAAGGATAATTCTGATAATTGTATTATACACTCCTTTGCAAACTAATACAAAGGTTCATTATGTAAGAAAGCAGGTTACCATTTGAAACTCAAAATCTTGGTGCATTGCAGGCTGCAAATCAAGCACTCTGTGCTTGAGAAATCAAATTTCTCTCATAAATACAATAGAAATTATCAACACATAACACTGCCAGTGGTAAACATTTCCAGCTTTCTCGCCATTACATAACACCCTTGGTGTAGATACCTAGGGTGGGGAATTTCCGAAAATAAAAACCAAGTGTAGAAACAAGGGTACCGACAAGGGTAAGTAAATCAGTGAATGCCTACTTTCAATCCCCAAAGTTATTTTGGTCTTCCCAGACCACCTCCCTGGGATGTCATAAGGTCATATTTCACTCCATATGGACCAATAAATGTGTCGGTACATACTTTCAACCTGCACAATTGTTTTGGTCATCTCAGATCACCCCCATGGGCTTCGGTAAAGCCATATTTCTGTCAATTTGAACCATGTATGAACTTTCTTCTGGCAGAAGCATATCAGTGCCTATTAGATTCTTCTCTTGAGTTTGGAGATGTAGAGCTTTGGCTGTCACTTATGTTCTGATGTCCTGCTAAGCAATGTAGCGAGACCAGGGCCCCCGTTTCCTCAAACTTGTTATCAGTAACAACCGCCACATTTCTGTGACTAATTTGCTCTCAGCCAATCAGATGCAAGGATTTCAGTAGCTTATAACAGTTATTGCAACTTGTTATTGATACCAAGTTTTATGAAACGGGGGCCCAGGTCTTTGTATTTGAGTGATTTGTGATTCATCCAAAATATTTGCAATTCCTCTAGTCAGTCACATAGTTACATTTTGCCTACATGTCCTGTACAAAGTTGTGATTGATATCAAACCTCAGGCAGGGATCTGGAGCCTGTTTATAAAACTTCCTATCAGTAACAACTGCCACATTTCTATGACAAATTTGCTCGCAGCCAATCAGATGCAAGGATTCCAGTAGCTTATAACAGTTATTGCAACTTATTCATAACAAATTTTATGAAACAGGGCCCTGGTGTTCAGATGCAATTTTGACTTCAAAGCCCATATTTTATTAATTCACTTGAACCTGATGCTGTGTTGAAGTAATGTTTTAAAGAGGGAAAACTCGTTCTAACAATAGACTGAGCTTTAACCCTGTCAAATGTTTTAAATTTGAGTAGAATATGGGCCCTAGGGTCTATTCCCTGATATTTGGTTTTGGTTTTGACTTGGTCATGGTCTGTTTTAACCTTGTTGCACAAGACCTGCCCTGTTGGACTGGAATGGATAAATCAGATCAATTGTGACCCTCCACCACAAAACGACCAATAAGTCGCAATGGGAGTTCTAGAGTAAACAGCTGAAAAAGCTTGTTTGGGGTGAAAATATTTATTTTAAGTTTTTGGTATTTTCTGAAAGTATAGATATTAATCTACCATCTGACAAAATTTCGGAGTAAAATACCATATTGAAATATGTTTTTACTCTCATTCAAAATGACCATTTTTTTCATGGACATTCAAACTTTGTGAGTCAGCTTGCTGGGATCGTACTTCACATCGCTTTTCTGGTATAACTCAAAAACTTTGCAGTGTCTGATATTCAAAATCTACAGAAGGAAAGAAATATATCTATTCTAAAGGTATGGAAAGTTTCAACCCAATCCAATGAGTACTTCACAGTGTAGGCTTTGGAGTTTTGACTCAACCTTTTGTGCGACAAACAATAGGACACAGATTAGGCGCTCTTAAATGGTCACTCTTCTTTAGAGCCTGTTTTCTCTATTGTTTTGGTCATTAGCCTGTCTGACACTCAGACATTCTCATTGCAGTTTATAAGGGTTTGCTTAGTCTATACAAGACAAGTTGTATATCATTTTAAAGCTTAGAATATAAGCTTTCAAACTGTGCTGAAAGTAAAAAAAACAAAATTTCCGACTTATTGGTCGTTTTGTGGTGGAGGGTCACAATTGTAGAGGTGTCGTGGTCTAGTGGATACGTCACCGGACTGTGGATCACATGGTTCGCGGTTCGAATCCCGACGCGGCGCTAATGTCCTTTGGCAAGACTCGTCTACATTTGCCACTCTCCACCCAGGTGAAGTAAATGGGTACCCGGTAGGAAGAATTTCCTTGAATGCCTTAGCGCCTATCATGGCGGCTCGGCTAAAGCCGGGGTAATAATGTGATACTTTGTATTAAGCGCAGTAGAGTATATTTGTATAGTAGCTGCGCTCTATATATGGACATATTATTACTATTATAATGACCGGTCATATCTCTAGCAGCTTGTGTATATATACATTACTCTTCCTTTTTGAAGAGTCTAACTTGTGAATTTCATTTTGTTAATATAATTTAGGGAGTAAATAGAATTTAGTGGTTACCATGCAGTATGTTGTTTTTATTAATAGAGTTTGTTTATTCTCAGTTTGTCTCAATTGATGTGTGATAGATTAAGTGATATTGAAAAAAAAAAGTAAGTGGAAGATTTTATTTTTCATATGAGTATAGTTGATCATGTAATGAATTCAGAGTAGCTATAATTGCCATTTGTAAGCACAAATGTTTATATTAATTATGACATTATGGTATGAAAGGTGATGGAATTATGTAATGTTTGTTATTATTTAACACTACTAGCTTCTTCCTTTGTCTCCCATTTTCCTTCTTCTTCCCTTTTCTGTCCAATATTTCCCGGTTTATTTTCATTTGTAGGTGGGAGTTCTGAGAATATGATATTTTTCTTAATGGTGGTCTGTATACTAGGGAAGTTAACAGTGGTATTCAAGTAACAAAGTACACATGCTTTTAAAAAAATTCTACAGGGCACAGATAAGAAGATTTAATTCCTACTATTTTCATGTACCGGTACTTGTATTAACTTGCCTTTTATCATTTTTTGTTACATGGTTGCTACTTTTCACCCTACCATCATATATTGCTCCTGTTGTAGGAGAATGATTTTTAAAGCTTGTACATATCCTATTTTTATTTATCCACCGATGTTCACCTTTGCATTCCAGGTAATAATTATTTTCTGTTGGTATGTATGAATTTGCTACCGGTATGCATCAGCATCTGGAGATGGATTTGAGGGTCGCGTGGGTAGAAATCAAACTTGGGTATACATTTAGAGTGTAGATAGAAATGTGCATTTTGGATACAATCAGGGATACTGCAAATGCAGGGTTTGCTCTGAGACCTAATGCCTCTGTTTTTTCCTTGTCTTTTAGATCAGTAAAATTTTGCAGCTTTTCAGATTCATTGGACATTTGTAGGCGTACACAATTACGCAAGTGGTTAGAGTATTCATATTATTTAATATTGTGTCATTGAATTTTCTTGAGTTATTGGGCCAGATTATTCACCCAAATAATGCAAGTGAATATCCATTATCCTTATTTTTTTCATTTTATTGGTGTATATGTATGTGTATATGTATTAAAGTAACTGCATGGAAATGTCTAAATTTTGACATCAAATTAAGGGGCAAATAAGTCTGAGTATTCTGCCAAGTACATCCGCTTGAACAAATTTTTAAAAACTTTTTTTTTTCATATTATACATGTACTATTTTGGCTGAATGTACTTTTTTTCCATCACTTTTGATGAAGTATGATTTTGTTCATATAGTGAATATATATTAGTATGATTTGTAACTTGCTTTGTACTATTTAGGTTTATTGTTCTATCAAATATTAATTTGATTTGATTTGAGTTCCATATTTTAATATTTTTTAAATGAATATCATTTGAGCTATGTTTAAATGTAATTTCTTAGATACTATATTCCCATCTAACATCAGATTAGATTTTTTTTAAAGAAATGACAAAATATTTGTGGATGTATTGAATCCCATTCAATCTTTCCTTGTGTAAAACCAATTTGCATAATACATTTTCTTCGGCTTTCTATGATGAACTAGTTTTTGCTCTTGTTTCTGTTGAAATGTACTATTTTGGAGATTTTTGTGTGTACCTGAGTGAATGAGATGAATTGCATTCTCTAGAACCTGGGCACTCATTTGAAATCATTTCTTTTTGTGATTACTTTAGATTACTGATAAAAGTATAGGAAACGAGAATAAAACTTGAATTGTGTTTATGTATTTTCAAAATTAAATCTTCGACCCCTTATGCATCAGCTTACCTCATTTTCTCAGCGAATGCCCTGAGGAACAAAATTCATAGAGCACTTCTGATTTAAATCATCTGTTTTTAGTAGTTTGCAAATTCTAAGCATTTTGCAATTATGCAAGCTTCCTGAAGTCTAAAATAATTTCACTGAAGTGATACATGTGTGTCCAGATAATGCATGTGTATTTTGAAGTAATACTAAAGATGTATATTTCATACAGAAATATTTTTTAAACTGTGCAAATCAAATGTGTGCTCTTTTGGAATGTAGTATGATGATTGCATAAATCACTATCAGCGTTGAATTTAAAATAATGATCTATTGAAATTGCAAATAAAGAGGTGAAAGTTAGGCTTAATTTTGCTTTTAGCTATGATGTTAAATGCACAATGGGTCATTTATTGTATTGCAGTCTACATTCTGATTTCAAATGACAATGACTATCAGATTATTATCAGATAATACATGCATGTAAGTACTTGTGTTTTTATAGATCTCGCTTGAATTCATTGATTTTTCTATATGTTTTTACTATGATTTCTGTTATTTCATATTTTACCATAATTTCTATTTTCTTGTCCTCTTTGACATCACAATGATCATGTAATTACTAATAATGTGGCAATACTCATGACAACTTTGTGATTTCAGATGATATTGTCAAGATGGTGTATTGTTAACTGATTATTTCAGAATTTATAACATATGCATATTGCTTCCACGTGTGAGAAGCTAATAAAATATGATATTTCTCGTCCATATGTTTGAAATGTCTGATAATTTGCCTAAGTTTGATCATGTTGGCAACAGTACAGTGGTGAATTTAGATGTAATTACTATTCTTGTATCTTTTTTATAAAATGTGAAAACCAATGGAAGGTAATAGTGGCATTGGCAGAACTTGAACAGCGCCATCTTACAGTGATTGCTGAATTAAGATAATTTTAAAAATTAGTTGCATTTTATTTTGAATTTTGACAAACAGCTCGTTTGGATAATAGGCAAATTTTATATTTCATACTATTATCTTTAACTTGGCATTTTTGGAAAATTGTGTGCAGGTACATTCTAAGTTTTTAAAAACTAGAATGGGGCATGATGGGAAAGTGAGAGGCACATACACTTATCAAATCCCGTTGCAAGATGGTGCCATAAAGGAGCACCAGTTTACTATCACTTTAACAAACAAAATTACAAAGAACAAATCTGCAGAAAACATTAAGTCCATCGCTTATTCGTATGCTGGTATAGGAATTGCCTCAATGGAGAGTGTATGTGTTGGTTTCAGTGTATAGGAGTTGGGGGGGGGGGGGGGGGGGGTGGGATAGATAAATGCAATAAATGAATGTTGAAAGTGAGTGCATAATTATTCCTTTACAATGAGACCATTAATGAAGCTGAAGAGATAAAACGAAGGAAAGGAAAGGAAAGTTATCTAAGCCGAAGCATATCTCACTTTTATTGGCTAGTTTTAATATAATGCTGGTCAGACGTGGATATTCAGTCTATCTCACTGTTTTTGCCTTCCAATCAGGGGCGTTGATCCGTTTTGTCGGATGGGGGAGGGGGCAAGACAGCTTAATAGTACCCTTCATGATTTTCTTAACGCCTCTTAATTACCAGATTCTCCACGGTTATTGAAGCAGGGAAAAAGTAGAGAATTTACAGCATAATTGAAGTCTAATCGTGTGTAATACCTTTTTTTTTGTTTGGAAGGTTTCATTTCCCGAGGTTTGCATAATTTTTCCTTATTTTAATTTGCACCTCCGGATTTATTTGAAAACTATGTTCGCCCTCCAAATATTTTCGGGGGGGGGGGGGGCAACTGCCCCCTGCCACCCCATAATCGACGACCTTGCTTCCCATTACCGTCCTATAATGTTCATGTCTTTTTACTTCGCCATCTATTTACCCCCCCCCCCTTCTCTCTCTCTCTCTCTCTCTCTCTCTCTCTCTCTCTCTCTCTCTCTCTCTCTCTCTCTGTGTACCTTCATCCTCATAAGCTCTGCTAACACACAGTTACTATGCCGGAGATATTTAAATGGCGGATGCACCGAATGTGCTATTACATGAGATCATTCACAAATCACAGTTGAAACTTGATCATGTAATTCTGAAGAAGTGGATATGAATAGCAGAGTCACCACACAAACACTTGAAACCCAATTTGAGATGTTTACCGTCGTGTCTGAAGTGTTTGTAGTCGTCAAACTAGTATACATTTCAGTATTGAAAAGTAGGATTGCATTAAATGCAAGAAGAAAAAACTATCTGGATGTAGATAATGAGCAAATCAGGGACAAAATACTTTTTCAAGCAATGCTCGGTCCGCAATTTTCAGCCAAACAAAATTGTCTGAAAACATGTATGCGAAATGGAAACTTGAAATTTAGGTTAAAATGGGCCTAATTATGATCATATTTAAATATCTTCTAAATTAGTATTCGTACAATATCTTATCTGGATCCTAACTGGCTCATTTAATATTTGTTTTCATTTTTCACTCTCCACCCAGGTGTAGTAAATGAATACCTGGTAGGAATGTATTCCTTGAATGCTTTTTAATAGCACCTATAGGACAACTGGGCTATAGCCATAATAATAATAGTACATTGGATATGTGTGCAATATAAATGTAGCTATTATCAATTATCATTACTATTTATTTTGCTTTGTCACATTTGGACACTTGCTGTAATATTACTCATGTTAAAATATCTCATTTTGTTTTACTGGAACCTAATTTTTGTATTATCAGGCTTCAATAATTCAAGTAGTATGATCTTCTATCTTTCATCAGATTTCACGCGTCTTTTCCTTTTGACGTTCTGTATAACTCTAAACTCACACCCTTTGGAACCTGCTATCGCCTTTTTCTCTCTCGTACACCTTGTAAAGTCCAGAGATTATTTTAAAGTGCATCTCCTCCAATTGCCTTTCTCTGCCCATATTGCTTCAAGGCTACATTGTATCCTTTCTATTGTCGAGTAATTAGTATTTGCTCGACACTATTTGATCACATTCTATCACACCAATTGCTACCGTTTGCTCAGCCCCAACGTCTTTAGATCATTAAATCATTAATTAAGAAACTTCAATCGTGTGGAGAAGCTCGCAACTTTGTGTAACAAGCATTTATCAACACACAGTGACTGATACTGGCCAACACATTCATGAGGATAACAGGAGCACAAAATAAACAAGAAGAACTAAAAGAATGGAGGGTAGCAAATGGAAAGGAGAAAAACGAAAATAAGTAGATTTAAAATAACAAGATTATGATTAAGGGGCAAAAAGAGGCAGAATAAAGAAAGCGAAGATGAAATTGAAGATTAATGCAGCAGGGTTAGAAAATGTATAGGCATACTAACGATAACGATATCATTATTATTAACGAATGAATAAGAAATGAAAGCATTCAAAGATATGACATTGGAGAGGTTACATGTCGTTTTTTCGAAGGTATATAATTCCAAAGGTTCGTTACTCCGACGCGACGGTTCGTAATTTCGAAAATAAAATAGGGTGTTCATATTTCCGAAAGTTCGTAATTCCGAAAGTAATGTAGGGCTTTTTTTTTGCATTTTCGGAATTACGAACCCTATTTCTTTTTCGGAATTAGGAACCTTCGGAATAACGAACCTTCGGAGTAATGAATCATATGTTCAGAATTATGAACCCTATTTCATTTTCGCAATTATGAACCCCCTGCTATGGGAAATTTGTGTTTCGGATTTAGGAACCTTCGGAATTATGAACCTTCGGAAAACGATCCTTCGGAAAAACGAATACTCCCCATGGAGAGAAGTAAAAATTGAAAAGGACAAATTAATACTGTGAAGCAAACCCCATGACGCCTTTGAATATGAACAACTTTTTCTTTGAATCATGTAGAAATATATAAATATTAAAAATAAAGTGTGTAATACCACTGATTATTATACCATAACCGATTGCAATTATGTCTTACCCTATCGTTTTAAATGAAGGTTGTGCCCCTTGTTCATAACTTACACCTACTTAATTACTGAAAATATATTAGATACTTCAGTATAAGGTTTTATAAGTGTTCATGCCATTGCAGTTTTCTTCATAAAAAATGTCCACCAATATTTTCTTCATCTGTCAAATCGTGTTCAACTAAATGGCGCACTTACTGGTTTTACCCTCCATTGAGAAGTATATCGCTTTAACTCCAAAATATTGAGATCAAAAAGTTGACTAATTACGTAACTATACAAATTGCCCGTAAGATAGACACCCTTGGAGAGGCAGAGCGATGACAACGTCCGCAGTAGGTTTTCCCATATTACCTGGCAGTGCTTGTGTACCGTTGCATAGCAACTTATATTCTGAGCAAAGATACCACCCCTATTATCAGCCATGGTTGGTCGGAGTGTATAGATTTGATGCCAGTCGCTTCAAATTGAAGTGAATCAGGTCACAAAACAGTGCCCTCTAATTTGCCATCTCATGGAATGGGTGAACTGGAAGAAAATGATAGAAGCGCTAATTGCTAAAATGATTTTTAAAAATACTGGTTTTTCTGAATCTTTTTTTCCTCCTCAAAATACCTGAAATGTCTAAAAATTCAGATAAATTTTGTTTTGGCAATTGTTTGGTGTCTTGTCCTGGGTGCATGTATTTGTTGAATTACTACAATCAAGAACTTGTTTTGCAAAGGAAGCAGGAAGAGAAATATGATATAATATAGGTAGGCCTATCAACGTTTGACAACAATAATTCTGAAGGGTCGGGTGTGGACCAAATTTGCCGCTAAGTAGACCGCGATATTTTAAAAAAAGGAAACAAAAAGGACCTCAGATTTCTCATTTAGTTGATATAGCGAAAATATCAGCTTACCATATGCTTCAACTCTTGGCTGCCTAGGCAACGGCTTAGGTATTCGATTCTGAATTTATGATGGTCAACGGAACGAATTTTCATCTCCATTTCCCGTGTAGGCAAATACTATTCTCACCCTTGAAAATTTTAGAAATTAAAGCGAGTTTTGGATAATTTCTAAAAAATAATTTTGGATGACTTTTGGATGCAGCTCAATCCTTGCATACAACCTTTCCATTCAAATCTAATTTTATTTTACATTTTTATAATCTAAAACACCTGTATCCAAAGGCTAACTCCCTATCGTCGCATGTCGGATCAGAAGCCTTAGAGCAGACGACTTTATTAGCATATAGCTGTCATAGAAGAATGGACACCAAATAATACAAGTAGTACCAGGCAGTAGTATCAGTTTCTTTAAAACTACACGTTTCAGTAAATTTATCTGGGAACAGCAATCGCCTGTTCATTGTTAATGTCCAAAGAATATGTGTGACTGAAATGACGTTAATCTTGAACTTGGAATAGACTTGGAATAGAATGAACTTGGAATATTATCGAAGCTACGAACTCTTCTACTTGTTGTGTGCACTTTGTCTGGACTTTGCCGTGAGAATTCATACCACTCTGTGATATTCAAAGTTTACTACTTATTATTTACACCTCTTCCTGCATCTTGGTGACATCTGTGATGCAAGGAGGAAGAAAAAGAATGAACCGCTCGAAGTATAAAAGTTAAGCGATTTTGTTACACATCGATATGATGCCTCGACGACAATGATCCACTAAATATGTTTATCTGAATATCAAGGTATGTTTTTAGTTTATTCGCTTTGACGTTTGGGTATGTAGTAATATTATATTTTTCTTTTTATATGTATTTTCCTTTTGAAAGGGGGCTTAGTTTATCTAAGTAGACTCATCGCGTCATACATTTTCTAAACCTTGGCAAAACCCCCGGGCAAAAACGCTTAGGAAGCCATAAACGGACGGAACTTTATATAGTTACAGCATATAGTTACAGCATCGATGTATGATTGAGGTTGAGTAAAGTGCAATAAAAGTATTTTAATTGGTGACTAAGAAAAAAGGGAAAATAAAAGAAAGAAAGAAGAGAGAGAGAAAAAAATTGAACTCGTCAATCATTGTGCCACATATGAACATTATATTTAGATAGAATACTGGGCAAAATTGAATTGAATTGAAATGAGTGATATTCGGGCTGAAATTTACTGAACCAGTAACATATTTCACAACCTCCTCTTCAGCGCTTTATACAAAGTAATCATTGTTAGCATGGTTATATTCCCAAATTCGGGCATTGCTATAATCATATTTTCACCGCTGTACATGTAAATTCAGTAAAACCAGGGAAGTGTAACACTTCCCTGGTAAAACAGTTGAAATTAAATATAGTTTATACAAAATGTATTGAGATGGTTAATGCCTCTTTTAATTATTTTGTTCTACAGATATCTTTGTATATCGATTAATTAATTTCTATTTATCAGTTTACTCTGTTACTGTAGTAGATTACCAAGAGATTATACCAATGAAGTCACTGTGTATTCAATCTCTTACAGCTCCATTATTAATATATTTACAAAAGCTAAATTTTATCTGAAGTATGATGAACTTTGGTCAGCAAACGGTTTATTTACTCGACCTATGCGAGGAACTGAAACGGTCGACGTATACAAACGAGAAACACGATAGGTTTAGCTATTGTGAAGGTAATGAGACCCTGATCAAGTTTGGCATTGAGCCTTGTGGACTTGGACTTCATTCGTTCTGATTGCTGTTTTATACCTCAGTCACACTTACGAGACCGATACTGAACCCACAACAGACCGAACAAGAAATTACATTACCCCGAATAGCCACCAGTTATCGGTTTGCAATCGGTGTGGAGTTTGTTTGGCAGTGTGATTAAGGTATAATACACTTCATTTCAAGTGATAGGAAATTTCAACTTTTGTTTGAGGGAAGTGCCTGTTCGCCTTGCACGTTCGAAAATGCTTCCCTCTCTTTTTCTACATAACATGCATATACTAGATTTGGCAGCTGCATGATAATCATAAAGAAACTTATACAGATTAACGTCACTAGAATTTATGTGTAGTGGAGGCACTGATCAATCTTACGACGGATGAAAGCTAATGCACCTGATATCGCATCGTCTTCTAAAGACTCTTGATGGAACTTGCTATACCCAAAGGCGTTGATTCCTTGTCCCATTCAGAGTTTGTTAAAATTAAACAGGCATAAACCTTCTTTTCTTTTCATTCGTTCATTTCAAGTTGTATATGTAATATGTTGTAAATACGAACCCGGAAACGTAGAGTACGTGTATTACGTTTGGTTCACCGGTAAAAAAGATTCTTTTATTATCGATATCAAAGTTCACTATCTGACTATGGACCATTTGTTTGCCGGTGAGCCGGTAAAAAGACATTTATCATCGATACTAAAGTATAAAGGGCCTTTTGTTGGTAAGCCAAGGATATCACGAATCAACTTTTGAATAACTGCCTTTCTTACCGTTGTTCTTTATATGGGATTATAAACACAAGTGGCATGAATGTTAGGCCCGAACATTTCAGCTGTTTCTTGTCATATTTTGAATGTGAGGTGTTTGAAGAGCAATCCTTTTCAGGGGACATTTCTACTATGATATTCTTCCAAACTGACATAAAAAGAATGAGATAACCCACAAATTATTTTTCACCTTTCCCAGAACTCAACCTTCCCTTTAAAATAGAGACAAAAGTTTCCTTAAAATCTTTAACTCTACGGCTTTTATCATTCGGAATTTTGATAATGACGTTATTCATATTGTTGTATTTCTTCTCTTTTTTTACAGTGCAGATTCAAAATGTCGAAGACAAGCATCCAAGACGTCCCTGACCTTCACCAGGTAATCCGCAAGGGTCAGTTCCAGGACATTCGTTATTTGGTTTCTATGGGAGAGGATGTCAACATCCAAGACCCAGCAGAGCACCGGACACCGCTCATGCTATGTGCTATGATCGAACAGGAGGACTGGGGTGTTGGAATCGCTCGGCTTCTACTTGCTAATGGAGCCATGGTAGGCTACTCGGATCGACGCGGTCAGAACGCGCTCATGACCGCGTGCGTCTATGGACGCGCCGAACTCGTCAAGGTGTTCCTCAAGGCGGTAGATTATGACCCGAACCAGCGCGACCGATACAGCAATACAGCACTGTTCTACGCCTCGTCGAATGGGAACGAGGAGGTCGTAGACGCTGTTATCAAGTCCCTGTTGCATTTCAAGCTTCCACTAGATAAAGCGAATAAGTGGGGAATGACGCCTCTACTAGAAGCATGCCGACAAGGGCACCAGAGAGTAGCGCAGATGCTTGAGGATCATGGTGCATCCACAGAGGTCAAGGATGCCATCCTGCATTGGGGACCAATGGAGTGGCGACGTGATTATGAACAGAGGGTAATCGAAGAAGCTCCGCGGCGTAGGTCGTACGATAAACCCTGGCTCCGAAATAAAGACATGCTGACGCGGAAACGAACCGTCAGCCTTGGGGCATCGCGTAACGGCAGTGACGGTTTGCCGTCCATCTCTAACCTGAGGAAGAGTCATCTTAGCGATATGGAAGATGATGTTTTCCTACCTCCTACCATTGTTGTATCCAGGACAAAAAGCGAAGACGTACTCAAGTTGGATTCGCCAAGAAATTCCTTGCAAAGGGAAAAGAAACTACCGTCAACCTCGACGAAGCGTCGAATGCTATTCAAGAGCTGGGTTCAAGATCTTACAAAAGGTCAAGCCATAACAGCCATTTTCGCACCAGCACCCGCAACATCAGACACACTTGAATTGCACTCTGCGCCAAACACTTCTACCACTCACAGCCTCTCTCGGCAACGGGGGAAGAATCATCGTAACAGACAGACTGACCCTGGAGTCGACTGCCATCAGAGTCACTTCAAGCAAATATTCCAGCGCTATGAGATTCAGTCATCTGATTCCTTTCGCCAGTGCGCCAAAACACCAGAACACATGAAGGTCCCTGAGATCCGAACGGTCATCGAGCATCTGACACCTCGTCAGACGCATCCGTCCGGCAAACTAACTCGACAACAGTCGCGCTTGAACATGAATGGTAACAGTCGCTTGTCGAGCAGCAGTAGTAGTTTAGATCTGAACGCGGGACGAAAGTCAAAGGCTGGTGATCTACGATCCCGTGATCGTGGAAAAAATTTTGAGGATTCGGCGTCATCTGTGAGTTCGGAAGACAGCTCTTCGGCGAGGATGACGAACGCTTTCAGGAGAAGAAAGGGTAGTTTTGTTTCACCTGCACTTGGAGACAAATAATGATGTCCTAAAGCCTTGGATAGTAATGTGATATGAAGACATGGATACAGAATTACCGTGAAGATGTACAGACATTCTTTTCTCTTCTTCCCTCATTGCGTTCTATAGAAATGCAAAATTAATCATTATTTCATTAATATATATTTATTCAAATGAATAAGAATATCTTCAAACTGTCGAAGCAAAGCACTGTGCTCTTTTTTCGTTAAAGGTAGATCAATATTGAGGTTAACTGTACATGTTAACGTATTGGTTTAGGTTGCGTCCTGGCCTTCGCTCTAGTACAGGCAGTACCCTTCTCCATGTTCCTCGGACATACACCATAGCTGATGACAATGCTTTCCAGGCATGTGCTCCAATAAACTCTGGAACGAGCTTCCAAGAATCATTCGTTTATCCCCTTCTTTGGAGGTTTTAAAGAAACATCTCAAAACTCTGCTTTTCAAACAGTATTTAAATCAGCAGTGATGTCGTTCTTTCACTACCTTTTTTACTTATTTTGTATTTGTTGTTATTGATGTAAAACTCTGTGAAACAACTTATAGTTTGTAAGAGCGCTATATAAATGTAATTATTTTATTGTATTGTTTAGGTCTGTAGTCATTAAAAGATATATTTCTTCAAAATGCTCTTATTAAAAAAAAATAATCATAAAGAGAGATTTTGCATTATAAGACAAATGAATATCAATTCCTTGAATACCGACGGTGATATAAAAATCTCAGTTGTCTTTACAGTTACAATGTTCATAAAAGAAGTGCTATTAATTCTTTGTAGATCGTAAGTGTCAGATTCGAGCTTGGACACAGTTGACCACTAGTGATAATATTTCATGCTACTATTTATCGATGGAAAATTGTTATCAAAAGTAAAACGTCTCCACACTTACACGCTGTGAGAGACATTACAGGTACATTGTAAAGACTGAACATTATAATGATAACACTCTACGACGGTACGCCGACTACCTAGTAATATCCTTACAGAAGTAAATATCTATGTCACATTCATGAAATTTAGATGAATGGATATCATCAAAAGAAAGAAAGTCATACTCAGATACATCAATAAGTACAGAGGATCATTGTGATTATTCAATAATGAGTTTAACTTTAACAAGAAAAAGGGCAATGGTTTGATATAAATAATATTACAAGTGGCTTTCATAAAATACATGTATATACGAATAATGCTTTCGAGGGTCTCTTTAATTGTAGTTCATGCAACGAAAATCAGTGACGATTGTCCCAGTAGGCTTTAATTGTCCTTCGGAGATAAAGAGTCTTGCCAGTCATGGATGCTCATAATCAGTGTCAATAAGGAAACGGCTTACCGCGAGTCTGAGATGAAATTAGACGATCGCAATGGTCACTAGTGGTGAATTAAGGGCTTGCAAATCAAGGTTCCAGCGATGAAAATGCAGGTCCGTGGCGATGTTAGACGCAAAAGAGAAACCCCCGGGTCACACAGTTCCGATGTCACTTATAGTAGTGCGTAGCATCCACAAAGGTAACGGCACACAGAAGCGCCCCGCCCCAAACGGATAGCATTGAAGTCATCTCTGTGAGAACTGGATGATTCGTGCCTTTCTCCATATCTAAGAGGAGCCACCTGTAATTACCATGTCAACCACCAAAATAGAAAATCATACCCAAAACCATGCCCTGTTTTAAAGACATTGATATTCACTGATAGTGTTACATTTCATAGTAAAAAATATTCTCATAAAGATAAGTTATAAAGCCTGTTTTGGAAAGTGTCCACAAACACCACCCTTTGCACTTTGGGGTAAACATTGAATTTTCATAGATACAACAAGATATATTTCCTTTTAAGCAACCTGCTCAAATAATTATATTCCTTTCTACATGAATGGCCCTAACAATCTCGACATTTAACACAGACATTATACAATAATCCAATAATTACTTCAGTACTAAATAACACCGCTAATCAGCAATAATCACTTTATATATTTGGCATTTATCACTGCTAATTCCATAAAAAGTAATAGATGTATAAAAATACAAGAAAATAAAGTTAAATGCCACTTACAATTTGACTTGACAATTCTTCTTTTAACTTCTCTGATAGAGCCTGACTTGATCCTTCTAACTTCTCTGGTAAATCAAATGCTTCTCCCTATAGTGAAGGAAAGGCAGGCAAAGCAACCCCTCACATGCACACCCCCTAACCCATGCACTTGCACACCCTTTCATTCATGTTCGCTCAAACAAAGTCCATACAAATTGCAGCTCCTCTCTTGAATGAAACAGTATAAAAAGGAAGAATGTTAAAGGAAAAGTAACCCACGTGATATTCTAGATGCACCTATTGTCTGCTACGTCTTTCCATGGAGGCTGCCATTTTGTGCATGACACGGATCATTAGGTACCATATGCATTGATAATAGCCTACTTTACAACAGATACGTCGCTTTGTTCTGATTGTATTACGATTGTTATTGGCCATGGGCCTAGATAATTGACGACCCATGAGTTCTAATAGCCATCCTGTAAAGCAGATTCCTCGCTTTGTTTTGGTATTGTTACGATTGTCTCCGTCCTTGACGTCAATTCTCCGTCCTTGACGTATATTTTTTATGAAGTATATTTTTTTGAACAAATTAAGACCTTTTAAAAAATATATAAAACTAAACTTACATTTCAGAATATGTGACTTTATCTAATATATATTTGTCCTCTAAAAATCAATTACAAGTTAACGATGAAGGAAATTTTACTTGGGATGAAAAATATGTTCGTGTACACATAAAGTAATGGCAGCCCCCTTATTATTGCTAGCAGACGATAACTTGGCTGGAAAATAGTGATTTATATCTATATCCTGTGTTTTTACATGAAATTGCATGTATCAAATAAGAGGCATATACTACACCATTCAAAATAAGCTAATTCATACGCTGAGGTTAATTTCCCTTTAAGGAAAGAAAAGGGTGAGGCAAAATATCTGACAGTATAAGCAAAAAGTAAAATAATGCAGCCGAAATGGTATTGATCCTCCATCGATAATATAAAATGAAATGTAAAGTTATACTTTATTGTATGCAGGGGTCGCAGAACGTTTTTGAAAGTGTGGGGGGCTGATCTGGTTTCACTCATTAATGACAATGTTCGGAACCTTTTTTCCGAGTTTTATAAACTGTCTACTCCCAGCCCCAGGTTCCGCGGCCCATGGTATGAGTGCAGTCGTCCGTCCATTTAAAAGTATTTAACAAAGAGAAGATATAGTCTTGTAATAATACTACGCATACATGGCAGAGCGTCATTGTTTCCTAACAGTCAGATAGCGTAAAGGGCTTAGGCTTATATCTGCGTTTAACAAACTATTTTCATTTTAGATCTTATTTTTTACAATAGCGTTTGACAATAACAATCTCAAAACATTGACAATCTCTAATCTCATTAATAATGTTCATGTTGGGACATGTGTCTCTATTTCTATACGTGTTCTTCCTCTCTTGTCTCTATTAATTACAATTTATTCAACGTCTATTAGCATGATTAGCATGTGCATGGTTTTAATTATATCTTACTGATATTATGAGTAGATCTAATGATACTCGAGCGTAATTATTGTCACCCCATGCTAGATATTGATTTGGTCGATGGGTCTCATAAAGGAGCTTAATGGTCTATGCAAATAGCAGGTATCAGTCAGGTCGAGTTTAATAAACATCGAAAACGTCGGTTGTATATTTTTTGTTAGAGTTAACCTAGTCTATTAGCATGATTAGAGCATCGATTATTTTCTTACAAAGCGATTGGTGCTGATTTGCAATATTCACTTATTTGTCGAAATATTGCAACATTTTCATGGCATGATCAGTAAGATAATATCTAGGAAACAAACGCTTAATCATTCAATTAAAATAAAGCAAATCATTCCTGTGTTCTAAACAGCTGTCACTTTGAATATGGGGAAAGTATACACAGTGAATAAGTATTTTGGAAAAAAAGAATTTGATATGGAAACACGATAATCTAATCATTTCTCATTCTTATTTTCCCCTTAACACACAATATTGTCTTTAACTCGAGAAAAGAGAGAGAGAGAGAGAAAGAGAGAGAGAGAGAGAGAGAGAGAGAGAGAAGAGAGAGAGAGAGAGGGGGGGGGGGGGGGACATGATTAAAAAAAGCAACATCAAAAACAGCTAAAATTCCATTAACTGAATATGACCAAACTAAAAATGATTATTGCAACAAAGCATAATCTGATTGAAAGTTGACTGTAAATGTAGTGTCATAGGTATAAAATCTCTTTCCTTTTTTTCTCACTTTTTTTTTACAAGATTATTACATTAAAACGCCAAAAAAAATACTTGTATTAATAAAATGAAAATGCATAGAGTACATTCGATTAGAAAGTCTTCTTTAGCAACTGAACAGTTTTGGTTATGCACTATCATAATGTCTTATTTTTGAAATTATTTTGAAGTCACACATCCTCCTTCAGGCAGAGATCCAGTATTGTCCAACCAGCGAATTAGCAATAGCGCCATCACATGATAGCTGCCGTATAACGACTGTAGGTGGTATCGCACTGTTTGCGTCCGAGTTTGTTTATACTTTAGTGTTTCCCTAGTTTGTGATAGGCTATACGAAATTCTGCTAATATAATGAAAGAAAGGGATAAGGAGAAAGAGGGGAAAATCAATAAAAGGAAGAGAAAAGAGGAGGGGAGGTTGCAGAAACATTGGTCTTAAAAAAGGACACCTCCTCTTGAAAAGTCTCTTAAACTATGAGGCCTAATATGATCCTGGTAAACGAAGTTTTTATCCAGGTGATAATCATGAGGGGGGGGGGGGGGGGGGGGGTTCGAGAGAGAGGGTATTTAAAAAGAAAACATCGATCAAGTCTATTTCTGATCCCTTCACTTTACCAACAATGTGTCTTGCATCCGAAATTAGAGATTAAAAATAATAATGATAATAATATTCCGCTTTTACATAGCGCCTAATACATCGGCGATGTCTCTAAGCGCTTTACAGATTACCCCGGTCATCGGATTCTGGCTTGCCCGCACACAATGTGTGCACATTCTCCACTCCCTGGGGAGTATTCCAGCAATGGGCCGTGGCGCTCACATTGCTAAGCAAACGACAATAATTGTCGCATCCTACCGGGTACCCATTTATCACTTGGGTGGAGAGTGGCAAATGTAGATTAACGTCTTGCCAAAGGACGCTAGTACTGCAGAAGGATTCGAACCCCGGACCTCGTGGTTCACAGTCCGGGGTCTTATCTCGCAATTTCATGAAAGTTTTATTTAGCTAAATATAGTATCACAAAAATATAGGCTAATATCAGTGACTAAGTATATGTAGAGTACAGAAAAAGAAAATGATAAAATACACTCCAATAATTGTTCTTCTTACAATATCAAAACTATAGTAAAATAGGTTTCGCGACCTTCTAGGGATTATTTCAGGCAGTGGCGGCACTTCCGGCCAGTGCCCCCCCCCCCCTTGGAAGAAAAGTATGCATTTTGACCATAAAGGATCCGCCGTTTTGTCGGTTGTGCCCCTCCCCCTTTTCGAATGAAAAACTTGTCAGAGAATTATAGAGGGAAACTGGACCCCATACCCCCCCCCCCCCCCCCCCCCCCCCCACTGAGCGAATTTCGGAGGTCTGGTGAAGAAAAAAAATTGTTGCCTCCCCCCACTGAGCGACTTTTCGAGAAGCTGGCAAGACCAAAAAAATACGGGTCTACCTTTTCCAAAAGTTGACAAACCTCATTTGTGTGCCCCCTCCCCCCTTATACTAAATCCTGGATCCGCCCCTGATTTCAGGTACAAGGAAGAAGGAAGCAAGAAGTTCCCCTTTTGTTTACAAACAAACGTAAACAGTGAATCGTATCGTTAGTCTGCAGGTGGAGATTAAACCGTTGATGGAATAGAGTCTGGTTTTTATTAGAATTGTGACGTCATTTTCTCCCTTTCTCAAGGCGGAAGTGCTTTCAACATGCAGTATTAAGACGTAATGGTAGAATACAATCGTAACCAGAAACGAGTGAGACACACACACAATAAAAACAGACAATACGCAGTTCAAAACGTATAGAAAGTAGCCCGTTGATAAAAGACTGTATAAGACAACTATTGGGGCATGTTGTTGATAGACACTATATACACACAAGAAGGTTCATTATTACAATGATCACAATGGTGAAAAAGAGAGAACATGCATGCCAAGGATCAGTGAAAGTGTGAAAAAGACTGAGAAAGGAGGGTAAGAAAGTTTTTTACAAAAAAGGAGTAAAAAACTCACACATATTTATTACACGTTTATAACATAAAAAAGTCTTCTTGACCCGTTGATGAAGAAATAAATGTATTCAATAGAAGAAATTGTTGACGTAGGCGTACGAGGCGTGGAAGTGGGTGCAGCCCCCCCCCCCCCCCCCCCCCCGTGGATTTTTCGCTCAACCAGAGAAATATAAGTTCCCTGGGGCAATTATCACCTCATATTCGGGCAGTGAGGAACGATATCCTCATATTCAGGAGCGCATGCCCGAACATGTAATTTTTATATATCATTAAGGGGTACTCCGGCCTGAAATTAATATTAATTGAATAAATAGAGTAAACTTAAACAAACAAATCACTGAAAATTTCATCGAAATCGGATGAAAAATAATGAAGTTATGGAATTTTAAGTTTTGCATTATTTTGGTAAAACAGTTATGTGCACGTCATCATGAATATGCAGTGAGTGAGCTGATGATGTCATATCCCCACTTTTTCTTTTGTATTTTATTATATGAAATTGCAATTATTCCAATTTTCTGCTCCAAGCCTATAACTAAAAGGACGACTCCTTATTTAATGTGTAAGTTCATCATTGCTGTAACTTATTTTGTTACAAGGGAGATATTTTTTTATAGACATGTATGAAAAAATGAAATAATGAAGATTTCATATAATATAGTTAAAAAAGGAAAGTGGGGACGTGACATCATCAGCTCACTCATTACATATTCATGATGACATGCATAGAACTGTTTCCCAAAATAATGCAAAACTTAAAAATTCAATAACTTAGTTATTTTTTATCGGATTTCGATGAAATTTTCAGTGTTTTGCTTGTTTAATTTTACTCTATTCAATCGATTTATATTATTTTCAGGCCGGAGTACTCCTTTAAGTGTATTTTCATGACGAAATAGCTTTTTTTTTACCACAACAAAGTGGGGTTTTATTTTGCTTGACAAGGTCAAGACAGTTGGAATTGATGACGAAGAGGAGACCATAATGACGGAATGGTATATTATGTTTCTACTGTTTCCACTGGAAACCAAAATTTCCTATGATCGCCGTCTACTATATCGGCAAAATATCAAAAACTTTTTACTTGAAATTCAACAATATTGTTCTTGAGGCGTAGAGCCGTAGAGGGCATGATAACTAAACTCTGATTTGGCCACCAGAGACCGACAATAATCATGTATAGATGCATGAATAGTAAAAAGAAGTTGAGTGTTAGACCAGTTTAATTAGATATGTCCCTTTAATCATCATCAGCTATCATCTTAATGATGTATCGAGTTATACGTGATTTAGATCACGAAATCGTGTTTTTGTTTGGAAGACAATAAATATAATTGATATTCTTTCATTTGTGCAGTTTGGAATAGCATAATTACATGTACAATTGCATCACTGGGATATCTGAATAGGCCATGCACCCAAAATTAATATCCAAAATGTTTTCATATGCGATATTTGATCTGAAAATAATAATTCTTTACTGTAATGTATTCGTTTCCAATATACATAGAGAAGTTATAAAGACTTGCCCAGGTTCACTTTTAGTGACGAAGTCAGGATTATTTTCTTTATAACGTAAGTCAGTTTAACCAACTCTATTTTGTTCTCGAGACATTTCATACACAATACAAGACTTAGAGGAACCATCAAAATCCCAAACATTACAGCATTTAAAGTTTGTTGAGATTAGCAACAATTAGCACTGGAAATCGAGTTAATATGTATTGGCAATAAACACCCCATGGAAGAAAAAAGACAACCGATAAAAAACAAACAGAGGGGATTAGGTCATGTATAAAAAAGACTTTCAACTGAGATTCGGATAATTTCCTCATCTTATTGCGCAGCTATCAAATATTTTCTGTCGAATTCATTCAGATATAAGCTTTTGCGATCTACATTTAATTTAATTTCGTTTCAGATTTCTGTGAGAATTTCTTTTTAGTCATTGACTACCCAAGCCTACTAAAAACTAGCTCCCTAGCCCTTTTATCTCAACACAATGCAATTGATTTTTCTCTCTCGAAATGTTCAAGATCCAGAGAGAATACGCAACTTGACATGTGCACACTTGATATAATTAAAGTTTGAAAATAAAACAATAGATTCAAGATTTAAACAAAAAGCATTCATCTCCTTCTCGTACAACAAATGAATCAGTTTTTATATTGAAATAATTCTAGAAGAAGAAGAAGGTGGAATTTCCTTAAAAGCACGCATCCTGTAATGTGGTCGACATGTTAAAAAGACACCCCAGACAGCAAACAATTTTATGTTCTAAAGAACAACTATTTACAAACACCCGAATTTGAACCACCTCCTGGCCAGAAAAATTATCCACAGAGGGGGAGTGCGGAAATGGGAGAGAATATCCAGGGCGTCAGATACCATAAGCTGTAATTATTTGGAGAGAATGAAAGAGGAAAACCCCAGTTAGACTGATTTCCGCTAAACACCAAAAAAGGGCGGGAGAAATTTCGACAACGCGGCCAGAGGGTGGGAACCCAAATGACAATTTTACATTTTATATTCATGTTTGTCCAATGTCTCTATTCAAACAGTATCTAATAGCACATCCCCTGGGCGTTCAAAAGCGTTGGGGTGGGGTGGGAGGGAGGGGTTATCAGCCCGACCCCAAATTTTGATATGGGGGAAAACATCACCTTATACTCCTGCAGGAAGATGGCCCCGTTTTAATTTTTATTTAGTAGACTAAAGTACTATAATGATTAAATGATGTTGTCTCAGAAAGGCTGTCTCAGAAAATGAGAATCATTCTTTTTTTGCTCGCTGGCTTCCCACGTGTGTTGAATTTAGAGATCTGAAAGATGATTATTCGGGCAAGAAAGGATCTAGGAGAGCACCTCTGTCAAAGAATATTGTACTTATTGCCTTAGCTTGTGTTCATTAAGAGGGAGGTGGATTTTTATTGTAACAACATCTTACATTAACAAGTCCAATGTTCACAAAGAATAGTTTTTACATGAAAATGGGATTTCAAATTTTCCGAAATAGACAAAGATAGTTGAGATGGAGGGAGGGAGCTCGATAATGAGTGAGTGAGTGAGTGAGTATAGGAGAAAAAGCAAGAAAAAAAGGAAGAGAGAGAGAGAGGGGGCGGCTCCTTGATAGAACTACCAGCATCAATAAGAAGAGAGGGACAGATTACAATACGCCCATTGGTGTATAGCTTATAAGGATTAGACACGTTGCACCCATTCCCCCACGCGCCTATAGTAATCCTCCCCCTTGATCCAACACGACACTAATCCATCTTGAGATTAGGCCATAAAACACGAAGAAACAAACAACTCCAGCTTTCGTACGATTCAGGAGCAGAGTGGGTAGGGCGCTTGCCTCCTATGATATATTTTTATTTTTTTCTTTCTGTGACCTATGATTATTTTATTTAAAAGAGGTCCCTCAAAATAACCCACTTTTTTGCTTGTCAGAAAATTTTAAGACATCGAACACTTCAGAAAAAACGTAAGAACCGTTATTTTGTTTTCTGTCTTGCTTGTCAAACAAAGATACACCTGGGCCGCCCCTGTGGGAGGAAGGGGGGGGGGGGTCGGTTTTGGAAACTTGAGGGCGGATGAGTAATATTCTAGCTCCTTCATCCCAATCATATGCAAAATAGTCGTATGAAAGTAAACATAAAAAATACATCTAAATCGACAATACATGATGGAGCTTAGGAAAGAAATAGATAAATTTCCCATGACATTTTGTGTGTATTTGATCGCAACAGTTCGATCAGCAGGAGAAAGAAGCTCAATAGTGTTCATATTTAATCCCAAGAAATGAAGAACATTTGACGTCATGAAAAACGCACTCCAAAGTAAAATACATTTAGCTCAAGGAAAACGTAATCTGAAAGATGACACCAATACGGCACGCGACCACATCGACCATATCAGGAAGTAGATCGCCATATGCGTGTGCCACTGGACCTTACGAGGCAGACGACTGACCCCGAATAACATTGATTATAATTTTTTGTGCACACCTTACGATTTTTTTTTCTTCGCGCTCTCTGCCACATGGCCCCAATCTGCATGTTCGTTATAATAAACAGACCAAAACAAACGCGCGCGAGTCTCAATCTTGAGGGATTTCGAGAGCTAATTTTGATATGGGTGAAAACAATCACCTTATACTGCAGGAAGATGGCCCCGTTTTAATTTTTATTTAGTAGACTAAAGTAGGCCTACTATAATGATTAAATGACGTTGTCTCAGAAAGGCTGTCTCTGAAAATGAGAATCATTTTTTTTTGCTCGCTGGCTTCCCACGTGTGTTGAATTTAGAGATCTGAAAGATGATTATTCGGGAAAGAAAGTACCTAGGACAGCACCTCTGTCAAAGAATATTGTACTTATTGCCTTAGTTTGTGTTCATTAAGAGGGAGGTGGATTTTTATTGTAACAATTACATCTAATATTAACAAGTCTATAATGTTCGGAAAGAATAGTTTTTACATGAAAATGGGATTTCAAATTTTCCGAAATAGACAAAGATAGTTGAGATGGAGGGAGGAGCTCGATAATGGGTGAGTGAGTGAGTGAGTAGAAGAAAGAGAAAGAAAGAAAGAAAGGAAGGGAGAGAGAGAGAGAGAAAGAGAGAGAGAGAGAGGGAGGGGGAGAGGGCGGCTCCTTGATAGAACTACCAGCACCAATAAGAAGAGAGGGACAGATTACAATACACCCATTGATGTATAGCTTATAAGGATTAGACACGTTGCACCCATTCCCCCACGCGCCTATATAGTAATCCTCCCCCTCGATCCAACACGACACTAATCCATCTTGAGATTAGGCCATAAAACACGAAGAAACAAACAACTCCAGCTTTCGTACGATTCAGGAGCAGAGTGGGTAGGGCGCTTGCCTCCTATGTTTCTGTGACCTATGATTTATTTAAAAACAGGTCCCTCAAAATAACCCCCTTTTTTGCTTGTCAGAAAATTTTGAGACATCGAACACTTCAGAAAAAACGTGAGAACCGTTTTTTTTTCTGTCTTGCTTGGTCAAACAAAGATACACCTGGGCCGCCCCTGTGGGAGGAAGGGGGGGGGGGGGTCGGTTTTGGAAACTTGAGGCGGATGAGTAATAATCTAGCTCCTTCATCCCAATCATATGAAAAATAGTCGTATGAAAGTAAACATAAAAAACTACATCTAAATCGACAATACATGATTGAGCTTAGGAAAGAAATAGATAAATTTCCCATGACATTTTGTGTGTATTTGATCGCAACAGTTCGATCAGCAGGAGAAAGAAGCTCAATAGTGTTCATTTTCAATTCCAAGAAATGAAGAACATTCGACGTCATGAAAAACGCACTCCAAAGTAAAATACATTTAGCTCAAGGAAAACGTAATCTGAAAGATGACACCAATACGGCACGCGACCACGTCGACCATATCAGGAAGTAGATCGCCATATGCATGTGCCGCTGGACCTTACGAGGCAGACGACTGACCCCGAATAACATTGATTATAATTTTTTGTGCACACCTTACGATTTTTTTTTCTTCGCGCTCTCTGCCACATGGCTCCAATCTGCATGTTCGTTATAATAAACAGACCAAAACAATACCACGGACGCGCGAGTCTAAATCCCGAGGGATTTCGAGAGCTAATGCCCTGCCGATACCCGATGATGGAGTGGAGTGAGAGAGAGGAAATTATGAAATATGAATTTTATTAGCCAAGTGTAAGGTTAGAAAATTAAACTGAAGCTGGATGGATACACCTTAAGAGTTAGTGATAGGTTAGAGAAACAATACCCCTCTCCTGCCTCTGGGTTTGTTCAAATATATCACGCCCCTATCAGATGGCTTACAGACTTACTTTAATCATATTGTTTCATTAATTCCTTTGGTAGGTAAAGATGAAAATTAGTCTGCAAAGAAATAAATAATCAGAAGGATCTTTACACCTCATAACAATATTTTAGTAGAGTATCCCCTCGCTTAGTAATTCTTTATTCTTTATTTGTCTCAGTCTTCTCTTATTTCTGGTAGGGACCGAACTATCCTTGTGGCTACTTAGCTGTTATCTCGGTTTGTTATCGCCAATATTTTGTTGACCAATCTAAAAATGATGAAGCCTCTTGAATATAGCCTTCTCCTCGAACAAGACATCTTCCTTTTCTTAGAAAATGTCCTGGTGAAAGCCCCCTGGACATCTGCAAGGTCACCAACAAGGAAGGCAGTTCATGTTGCCTATATGTTTAAAGCTCTCTGGTTGTTTCAAGGAGCAGCTTGCCTAGTAGTAATTCATTGGTTATTCTCAACCTGTCATTCATAATTATGTCACTTTCTATTTCTGTAAATACAATCAGTGAGCTGTATTATTTGTGGAGGTGTAGGAGGTGGAGGAGAGACCTATGCAACAAGGTCATAGTTCCCTGGATTGGAGTAGTATATACCCTTGATCGTCTTAGTATATCCTTGATACATTTCTATCCATTTTCAAGTTTTACTGATCTTCTCGTTGGACGCAAAATGACGCTTTTAAAATAAATTATGTTGCAATAACACCAGGTCCCAAACAAAGACAAGGTGTAGTGTGTCGGGTCTAATTAGTACCTCTCCACAATACAAGCAGGACAGCTGTATGCTTTGAGTCCCATCAACCAGGGGCATATCTATAACATTTCGAAGGAGGGGGGTCAAAAATCTTACATGTCCGACAAAAGGGTCATCAGCAATAAAAAAATTAGCCGACAAGGATGAAAGGTTCCTTAAATAGGATACTTCGCCGACAAGACTTAAAACTGCTCGGATTTTCCGACATCAATTTCAAGGTGGTGTCGGGGGGGGGGGGGGGCACACTTCCACATCCCTCTTTACCGATGCCACTGATACAGAAGATTGGTGTATTACTACACCAAAATAAGATTGCGAGATGCAAAATTCATTGAGAAGGATAAATGGCGACAAGCCAATGTGCAACTCTCTCGATAGTGTAAATTATTTGATAAGCATTGCAGGAGAGAAAATACATACAGAAGATACTGCAGAAAAAATGAGAATAGAGATAAATTGAGGAGATTGGGTAATTCTCATTTGACCTGTGTTTATAACATATGATCATTTACACAAGGATAAGGAAATATAGGTTTTCTAAACAAATTGAGCACGCTTGACCTATATCGTTTCCGGTCACCGCCATAATTAAGCCATCCTAGCTTCCTCCCGGAAAAGTGCGAGAAAATGAAAGAACCTTAAAGCCCTTTTATTGATTTGAAACAAAAAAAAAAAAAAAAAAAAGAAAAAGAAAAAAGAAAAAGAAAAAGAAAAAAAGAAAAAAAGAAAAAGAAAAAAAAAGAGAAATAAAATTAATAATAATAATAATAAAAGATAAATGAATAAATATATAAGTAAATAAAAATAACAATGAAAACAGATAAATAAATGAATAAAAAATTTTAAAAAATTAAATTAAAAAATAATGAGTAGTAGCGGGTCTCATATTCACAGTGTGACATCTTCTGATGTTGTAGTCAGTATGATGTGGGTAATCACATCATATTAAACTGATAGGCCAGATAATCGGGAATCCACACTATGGTAACATTATGAACACACCAAGTAATTTGGAAAAACATCACTATGAAAAACACTGTGAACACAATTAACATATCATTCCAAACATTAAACAGAACTGACCAAGTGGGTATATGTGGTTTGGAAAGATCACAGTGTAAAAACCACTGTGATGAAACTATTGACGCTGGTTACACTATGAACACGCTATTCCACACAGTTTAGAAAGAGTTTTGAATGATCACAATGTGCGAATACTGTGAACACATCATTTTTTTAATTTATTGTGGTAACACTCAGAACACACTATTCCTCACTGTGGCTTGGAAAGATCACAATGTGCGAATACTGTGAACACACCATTTTTTAATTTAATGTGGTAACACCAGAACACACTATTCCTCACTGTGGTTTGGAAAGATCACAATTGGTGAGTACTGTGAACACATCATTTTTAAAACAACTGTGGTAACATTTTGAACACATTATTCCACTAGTTTACTCAAAGTTGACATGTGGTTTGAAAAGATCATACTATGAGAACACTGTGAATACACAATTTTAACATAGCACACTGTGGTAAACTATATCATCAGTTCTAGGTGTTGTGAAGGAAAATACCATCGTGTACTATGTGACACACATATGTGAGCTAGGCTGTACCATAATTTATGGTAGATCACATGATCAAAACACCACACTGTGAAAACACTGTGAACATACCATTCTATACATATCAAATAACAGAGATGAATGTATAAACACATGTGGTTTGCCGGGAAAGATCACAATGTGCAATCCATAGACGTATTGATTAACTAACACAGTGATCACATTTTTGTTTTACTCTTACGCTTTTGTGGAACACTGTGGAATACATATGAAATGTTATCATTTTCATGATGAGGAAATGACGCTATGAATACTTAATTCATTACATGTGTATGTCAACTTTTATGTCACAACTAAAGTGGTAGACCTGGGCCCTGTCGTGTAAAAGAGTTGCGATTGATTACAAATAATTTGCAGTTGGTACCAATCGCAACTCTGTACAATGAGCAGATGGGATAGGAGATCTGTGATTGATATCAATTGCAAATTATTTGGAATCAATCGCAACTCTTTTATATGACGGGGCCCCGATAATCTAGAAAAATGCTTGTGATATAATTCTAAACACTACGTACCTGCAATTAACAGACAGTGGCTTATGTGGGCACACTCTGCGAACATTGTCATCACAAATATGACGTGTACAATTAATGTTAGAATTATATTTTTTAAAGGTTCTATTTAACATTTTGAATAAAATGACACAAATTGTCACAAAGTGTGAATTGCAGCAATCTATTACAAGAATGAGATATCTCAAAAAACAAGAAACACAATCAGTACAAATTAAAGTTTACGATATGATTCTTCCATGCATGTGCCAAAAGAACTTGAAAAAAAAAATCCTGTACATTCATTAAAGGGCAATCCGACCTTTGCAAAAAGCTGGTTTTGTATGAAAGGAGAAAAATAAAAGGAACAGGATGGTAACAGTTTGAAAGAAATCGGACAAAGAATAAGAAAGTTTTGATTTGATTTGATTTGATTTGAATTTATTTTTTCCACTTTTGTTTTTTTTTTCAACAAATTGAAATACAATATACATGACAATCATAAATGAATATCAATAAAGTACAAAGTAAGAAAGATAATACAAAAATGACATAATTACAATGTTTGTAAATATATAAATATATATAACACGAAGGTAAAACATAATAACTATACAAACTAGATCATAAGTACAGTGCAAAGATTCAATAAGATATTCACAAAGATTGTGGAGGAACTTATAATAAAACAAAAGTGGTGGAACCTAAATTAAAAGCAAAGCTTGTATTACTTAGGTCCCAAAAATACGATTATGCATTTATACTAGCAAATTTATTTCACACAAAATATGAGATTAGCCCAGCACTGGTTGACAACGTATACAAAAAGTAAAGAAGGTACAGGACAACACACACACACACACACACATACAATGAAATGCAAAAAGAAGCAGGGAGAGAGAGAGAGAGAGGGGAGAGAAAGGAGGGAGAAGGGGAGGGAGCAGGTCAATCAATATAAGGAACTTTTATAGTTATTATTCAGACTGAGCCATACAGAAACATAACAATGGTCCAATACGCTAAGTTATGAATGTTTGAAAAATAAGATCACTACATCTATGCGAATCTCATATTGGCAATTTGGTGAATCGATTGTGACGTATTCACGGTCAACTCTCCCAGTTATCATAAAAATATCATAAAATTCCGGTTTTCTCCTGAGCGCCTTTTTCCTCGGGGCAGTACTTAAGATACATTGTAGATAGCATTATCAAATACTGTTTTGGGGGATTAAAAAGTTTGTTATAAGTCCTTCAAAAAGAAAAAAATCTACTGAGTTAAACATTGGGAGAAAAAAATGACATTTTAGTATTTTGTGTGTTGGAGCAAATGGAAAAGTTGACATCCGCTACATCACAGTGACCAATTTAAAATTCCCATATGTATAGTGATTACAACTTCTAAAAATCATAACTGTGTTATTGCTTGTCCGATTTCGTTTAAACTTTCACCAATCTGCTTCTCTGATCTTTCTGCATTCATACAAATCAAATTATTACAAGGGTTGGACTGCCCTTTAGAATAGACAATATCTCCTACTTTATTTCAAATATGCTTTCAGCATAGAAATGATAAAAATATTTAAAGCGTAAATAAACTGTAATTAAATAAATAAAGCCTCTATCATACGACTATGTTTGCAATATTTACCTTACATAATGTTAAAATTCTTAACTATCATAAAGGAGGAGAGGAAGTTTCATCGTATGACATACGTCAAGGACAAGTCGGAGCAATATGAGTATAGCTAATTATTATTATAGCTAAAGTGACTCACACAGCCGAATGATTAAAGTCTTAAAACCTTCAGCTCGTGGTTCTACCACTCTACGAACTTGTGAAGGGGGTCAGGTCGATCCGAAGAGGGGCACCGCCCAAGGATCACATATCAAGCAGACATACGAATCTTACCCCATAGTCTCCTCTCTAATAATCATAATTTTAATTCCATGTAAAGTCTGCCTTTGCTTGGGAAACCATTGCTGATTGACACTGGCTGCCAATTAAGTCAGGGTTGGAGGTTCACCTGGTTAATATGTATTTTACACGGTCAAATCTTGACACATTTTGCTCGATTGCGCTGTGCAAGCTTCGCTAAAGGACATTAACTCCGAGTGCATTGTTTTAATCCTATCAAGTATCAATAAAGTGCAGGAATGAAATAGAGTTGCTCTAACTCGCAGAGGCTTAATATCTTCATGTAAAGAAAATATCCCAAACAAAGTACTCATTACATGTATTGGTATATAGGCCAAAATTTGCTAAAAGTAAAGCCACATAAATTCTCTGTATTGAGACCGCTGAACTTAACATTCATAACAAAGAGCAACCCCTTCTTTTTTGGCGTTGTAAAATTGTAGCAAAATGCAATATACAGTGAATGCAGGTATAACGAATACCGCAATAAAAAAGTTATTTGTTTAGTTTGCATTATTATTGTTAACATTTCTAATCATGCCAGGTAAGATCATAATGGTATTCCGTACCGATGACATGAATTTAAAGGGATTCTGTGACTTTGTGGAGGCTTGATTTAATAAATTGTTGAATTTTGGTATCTGTCTTGTATAATTATGTTCAGAAGGATAAATAAATAGCCAGGCATAGAAAGGTTTTCAAATATATAATGCTATTATTAAGATATCTGTTTACGAAAGCGTATGGCCATACGCTTTAGTCTAACACTGAGTCAATAGGGGAAGAATGAGTCTGGCATTTCCGGTCACTTGCATATGTTTACTTTTGTGAAGCACATGATGAATTTGAAGTGCTTTTTTCCCCCATGGACTTCATTTTACACCATATTACATACACTGATAGCATGTAAGGCCAGACAGCTCAGATTTTATCAAACCTCCACGTTACCTAATCACTTTAATACAATACTGCTACTTTGAATCACTGGAGACAAGGACGATAAATGCAAAAACAAAACACGACATTAAAATAAAGAAATCTACAGCCAAAACCAAAAAAATATTGCAATCATATTTTTCTATAGCTACATAAAGTAGTGGTTTATATACACAATACCCTAAATTAATCAGTGGGGATATAAAACTGTTATATAATTATAGGCCTACTTTCACTTTAAGGTCGTTTGTAGATAATTATCTAAAGTGTTTACCTGGAATTCTGCCTGATTTAATCATTAAATGAAAATTAGGTTAATCGTTGTAAGTTGTCTGTGTGCTCGTCTTTCTGTATAGATATGTCGCTGGTGAAATAATAGTCAGTAAATCGTTATCTTGTTTATGGCTAAATATATGGAAATGAGAAAGATTCAAATGCTCATTTTATCGTTAGGATATTTCATGATGTAAGATGTAGTATGTCAATAAATATGTCAAGTTCTACAGACTATTTTTTTATATATGAACTTGATGAAAAAAAGCTGCAATAAGCAAATTCATTATTCGGGAAACTTCTTTTCTTCAATATTAGTGCATTGCAGGGAACCACTCCTTGATGTTTCAAATTTTTAGGTATTAGGAATGTTTTAGAATTCAAGCGTTGGTATTGTGACTGGATGATATGAGGTTTATATTGTCCAACAGCAGCAGCAGCATCAACAACTACAACAACAAGGTGTTTAATAAAATGCATGATTTAAAAAAAAAATCCTTTTAAAGATATGCGTAGGGCTTTACAATATCTAATGTCCCATCGCCTAGTCCCATATGCTACGATGAGTGATGGTTGACTGAATTACACGTGATGACTTGCTCATCACAACAGGCCTATATACCCTATCTTGAAACAAACTTATTTTTGAAGATTAGCATTGCGTACGTATTGCTTTCTAAAACTTAACACAGTGTTTGTAAAAAAGAGGGATTTGTTCTCATCAGACATGGATGCATCAGGTTTCTTTTCCCCGCCATAAGAATGGATGCCCTCGGTATGATGAGCTAAATGCGCGCCAAATCCTCTCTGCAGACGACTCTCCCAGGGTCGTGATTTTCAGGCTTAAAATTCCCACTCAAGTGGTATGCGCGGGAAGGCGGGGTGAAACTCTTACGGAATTACCCAAATCCAAAGTTTATTTTCCTGATTTCTGAAGTTAAGAATGTGGGTGAGGGTCATTCCGCAGAGATCAAGAAAATTGACATTTTGAGGTAAAAGAACGATCTGCAATAATAACTTCTTGCAACCAATTTCCTTCAGCGTGATGAAAACATGTAGGTTTTTTTCTTCTTCTATGCATTTTGCATATAAAGTATTCTTGTACAGTTAATGTAAGGTTAGCATGGTTTTACTGTAAATTCCAGTTTCGTTCACGGTAATTCTGAAAATTCAGAATCTTTCGCCACATAAGTATTCTCGGTAAGAAGATATCGCGAATTGCAAAAAAAATGTAGTGATTCACTTATTTCGAGAATCTGGATGAACAGGTTTTTTAGTTTTTTAGTTTTATAGTTTAACCAACCCTGTCACTTATGTATGTATCAATGAAATTGAAAGCTACACAACGTTGTTATTTAATGATAATGATTGATAAAATGAATAATGTTTGTGACCATCAAATATGCAACAGACATACAAAGAAAAGATGAGGGGCTTGCTCGTCAATATCCACTCCGAATTCGTCCTTTCAAATTACAGATTTTTGACTCCTCAAACCGATTCGTTTTAGGGATCTAAATGGGCAGAATTTGACCGTTATTCAAATTGAATAATGGAAAACAAATTTTCATCACCTGATTTCGCATGTCGCTTTCAATAAAACGAGATTAAGAGACAGGTATTTGTAAAAAAGGAACCAGAGAGGAAGAGATTAATTTTAGCGCAAAAGTGAAAGAATGGACTCATGGAGCCAAATGGACAAAAAGGTGCCTTCGTTCGTGCGCATGCGCATCTCTATGGGCCGGTGGCGTATTTGGGTGCAAGGGGAAGGGGTTGAAGCAACTCCGAATGAATCTGACTTCATATCGATACCATGGCTACCTCATTATAATGATATATTTAACAATCATAAGTATTTCAAAAGCATTTTTTTTTTTTATTCAATTCAATTCACATTTATTAGGCAAAATAAAATCACATTTTCTTTTAAAAATAAATACAATGATAAAAGATATGCCAGGATTGCTAAAGAAGTTAAAAACTTGTAAAAAAGCAACCCCTTATTACAATACAAAAATTACAAAACAATAGAAAAAATAAATACACATAAAAATATACATAAATACACATAGAACAAATAATATCACCAAAAATTCAAACAAATAAGACAATTGATGTGGTGACAAAATGCGTATAAAATATATAAAATTGCACTGAGTCAGGCATGATAAGTGGCAAGTATGGATCTTTTTACATCTCTTTTAAAAATATTGAACCTTCTTTCACCCTTTAAATTATATTGTAATGAATTCCATTTGAGTGGCCCTTGATATCTGATATAGATTTATTAATCAAAAAAGCTTAATGGATTTATTTCGATGTACATGTAAATTGTGAGTTATTCACCCAATAACGTACAATAACATAAACATATATATATATATATATATAAATGAAACCATGAATAAATAAATAAATGAATAAACAAAAGGGAGAATATAGTAATATTAAAACAAAGAAGAAATTAATAAAAGGAATAAACTAATAAACGAAAAACATAAGTAAAATCTTAATTCAGTTCTCTATTGTTGTGCTATTTTCTATTTTCTATATTAACTTCACAAAATTTCAGGATTCTTTGCCTTCATAAAAATGATAGTATAAAAGCATTGCCTCAAATTTAAGATTGTAACTGGAAAATATTATTGACCAGTTCCAACATCATGATCGCATTTACGTCATCATTATTTTATCATTCTTTAGACAGATACACCTCGTACACAAATAATGTTGATAGACCGGAAGAGACCAGTTGCGTTTTCAAAGTAACCTCGGAGTAAATTATTGGAAAATTTGGTCCACATTGCCCATCCGCCGTAGAAGCAGGATGTGGATATTACGAAGAAGACAACAAACAAACGAAAATATAAGAATAGGAGTGGAATATTAAAGAAAAAAGGAAGACTGCAAGTTTCATGGTAGCCGCAACGGGGGCAGGATGTGATATCTGTTAGGTTGTTATCCAAGGTGCGCGTCTTTGTTTTCGACGTGAGAACAACTCGATATTTTCTCATGAGAAACGTTATAATTATTTTTAAATTATTTTTTAGAAGCAAAGGTTTGAACAATTAATTCCCGCTTTGAAACGAAATTTCGCGTCGCCGCCTTCGTCGTCGTCGTCGTTGTTGTTCCTATTGTTGTTCCTGTACTTGATGATGTTGATGATGTAGGTTATGTTTTTTGTTTTGAATAATATTTTATTTGTCTTCATAAATCAACATAACAAAATAACAATTCATTTTTAATATCGATAATACAATCAACTAGTAAATACATACATGTGCTAAAATAATAAAAAAAAAACCTTGTACATGACAAAACTGAACCCCAATCTTATACCAAAATAAAACACATGCACATTATTCTCTGGTAAGCACATGTAAATCAATATCTAGAAGACCACATCATATATATATATATATAAAAAAAAAAAAAAAAAAAAAAATGTCTTTATGTTGATAAAGATGATGCTATCGATATCTTGACGACGTTATTGCAGGATTGTCGGATCATGGATAAATCATCAAAGGTTTAATTACCAACCATGCTTCAAGGAGAGTAAATGCAATTAACAAAATTTCTTTGCTTTCTAAATAATATAGAAATGCTGACGAAATAAATCATCCCCTTCCTTTCTAATTTCTTCACGTTAAAAGTGAATTCCAAACCCCTTACGTTGACGAAGATATAACATGTCTATTCTGATAGAGACAACGGAAGAAAGGTCAGTATGGAACACGTGTTGCAAAATTTTCTTTGAATCTCTGAAATAATCTTTATTTGCCGGAATCGTACAATTACATTGTCGGTGTCCTATGACCAACTCATGGGGTCCATAGACAGTACACGTACACGTGGGAAAGTTATGTAAAGAGTTACATTTACCATATTTGGACATCTCTCTCTCTCTCTCTCTCTCTCTCCTCTTACATTATCCATACTCCTCTTGTCTGTTCAGTCTGCGTATATTTCCTTTTCTATTCATGCATTTCCATATATGTATCAACCATTGCCAGGACATTATGTAGAGTGCTCTGGACAAGTAATACAAATTTCTATTAAAATGTCAAATTATCTTAATTTGCCCTTTTATTTATATTATCTATCACCTCTATGACTACCAATATCATCATTTTTTATTATTGCTATAATTTTTAGAAGTTAACAAAAATATATATTTGTGTTTTTTTTCATAGACAGTGCACTAATTGGCCTCTTTGTGATTGCAATGCCAGCTGCAAGCAGGAGATTTCAGCATGGTCAGGGTTTGACAAGCCATTATAAAGAATAGCAAGACGGAATCACCCAATAACCTTTTCTAGTTTTTTAAATGTAATTTTCAGATGTCAGATCACCAACGCCATTATGGATGTCAACATCTAAGGTGGATAACGGAATTTGATATACAGGGCTGAGCGAGGGAAGATATGGATCAGTCTTGTTTTGTTGGTTTACGGAATGCAACATGAGCGACTGAATGTGTGAAATATACTGTGAGGAGATATAGAGCGAACAGATAAATTATATGGGTGATGATGATAATAACGAATTATTATACATATTTGAAGCATTATATTGATTGATTGACTGAAAAATAAACAAATAAACCCAGAGCAACAGATGAATAGAGAGATGGAGGGACAGGGAGAGAGAGAGAGAGAGAGAGATATTGAGGAGATAGAGAGAAAGAAAGAGAGAGCGAGAGAGAGAGATAGAGAGAGGTAGAGAGAGAGAGAGAGAGAGAGGGGGTGGTGAGGGTGAGGTATAGGAATGAAAAAAAAAATTATTTCAAATTTCGAGATGGAAATTGTTTCGGAAACGTTTAAGAGCAGAGATGATGAATTAGACTGATGAAGATTTCACCATCTTCAGGTTGATGACCTATTTCTGCGACCCAATTATGAATAACGGATCATACGGTAGGATTATTAAAGACATTGGATATAAGAGAAACAATGACACTTCGACCAAATGGGGAGAATAGAAAGAAAAGAGAGAAGAAAAGAGAAGAGAAGAGAAGAGAAGAGAGAAGTGAGAAGAGAGAGAGAGAGAGAGAGGGAGGGAGAAAGAAAGGGAAGCCTATACTGTGAAGAAAACGCAGTCCAAAATTATGAGAGAAAGATAGGAAAGGGAACGCTCAAATATGAGGCGGGGCGAAAATAAGGAAAATGAGAAAAAAGGGGACGAAATTTGTACAAAATGATAGAAAAAGAGGATTGAGAGATGGAGAGAGTAATACTCAATTAATTTAGCCTACAGTCAATGACAAGGGGTACCGGCGACAGACCCCTCCAAGGCATGAGGCCAATTATGGACACGGACTTCCCCATAGCACTCCCTCAGTGCCCCCTCTCTAGACTCCTGTGTCCGGGGGAGGAATTTGTTGGGGTACAATGAAGTTCCGATTATCCTCTTCAAAAAGCTCAGCTTTTGTTTGAAAATTTCCATTTCTCTTCGGGGCAAAGAAGCTCGTTAATTAACAGCAAATAATACTGATTCTATAGGGTAAATTTGAATTGACATGTGTATGGTCTGTCAAATTGTTTCCGAGCACATGCGGATTGATGCTATGTCCGGCAAAGTTTATTTAGCGTATTTATGGAAGAACAAGGATTGGTACAAAGCGATATTATTTTGTAAAACAGATGACCGCAATGACGGTCAGATTCATGGGGCATCTAGACAAGAAAGATGAAGGAATATTCCAAGAAATTAAAATACACCTTTATTCAACTACTTATTTTACCTAAAATGCCAAAAATTATGTTATATAAAATAAAAATGATGACGCACAAAATAATAAATCTTATGAAACGAAATTAGAGGATGTCGTCAGGTGAAACGATGTGAACATTTTATTAAAACGGATAAGGTCTTTATAAGCTACAAATTAAGTATGCTATAATAAGCCTATCAAAAGAAATGATAATTGCGTCAAACAACTGCATTATTAGAACTGAATTGATAGCAAAATCATTTGTCATAGGTAAAGACATGAATTCAATTGAAATTCTAGTTCTTATAATTTTGCATACATTAGGTACGTCACTATGAGAAATATATATCATAATTTTAAAAATAGTAAGTGTAGTCAGGTTGTGTACAACATGGTTTGTTTTTCTATTGTAGAGTTCATGACAGACGACAAATAAAAACTAATTACAATTTACAAGTGGTGATTTTCAATATACCTTTCGTAGAAATTCAAAAACTATTTGACATTAAAGAATACGTAGGTTATCATATTTCATTCGGAAAAGGCAAATAAATTCGTGACTAAAATATAAATCAGTCTCATTCTATATTAACCCATGGACTACGGGAACCGGGTGGCTTCTGTATTAAGCCTATGAGAGTTCAAGAATTTAGTAGGCAACAGGTTAAGTATTTTTTTTAAAAATATTGCATTCATGAATTGCAACTGTTAAATAGTTCGTATTTAATTTGCTGGAGTAGGAGAATGACGGAATTATAAATATGTAATTTGGCTCACGTTTCACGAATAAAAATATAATGAATGATAATTATTCACACGTATAACACATCCAAATAAGGTAAAACGTACTTTTAACGACGACGACGAAGGCAAGTTTGAGTAAAAGCCGAGTTTTCGAGAGGCCGAAATGAATGGGTGCTGATAGGTCGGTTTTGCTGGCAGCACCACCTATACGGGCAATGGCAACATAATTACTTATTTCGTCACCTATTTATCGTCTCGTCCAAAATCAATTATCAAGGGGGTGACCGTATAACCACAAGAAAGAGATGAGGGGTGAAAGTCAGAGATGGAAAAGACAGAAAGAGAGAGAAATGACATCAACACTTGCCGGTGCGTGCTAGCCGACATCCAGTGAAAATAAAAAGCAGACAGAGCCATGTTCTATAGGGGCTACCCCCTCCCTCATGGGCTAGCCCATCCCAGGTACTTGTCTAGTCTATAATAAAGAACATTTTAAAATATCATCATTGCCCCTACTTGCTTTTTTATTATGATTAATCATAAGAAAAGAACCAATGCCCAAACCGATGATTTGTTGTCATTTAAATGCTCAATGCATAAAACAATTAGCATAAATATTAAAGCGTCCATACATTTTCATTCTCCGAGCCTTTATTACATTTCGTTTCAGAACAAAATTATAACACTAAAAATGATACAGAATACTGAAAAAACACCCACCAGGGTGGCAAACTAGAAAAAAACATTATCGATAATTTCAATAGGGTATACTCCCTTCATCATAAACATACTTTTCTTTGATTTTACATTTTATATTCCTCACGAATTCATCTTTAATACATTCATTACTTTTCTTACAATACTATATATAATCCCCCATCGATACTATACGTCAGAAGAAATAAGAGGTCACAAGAAAATAAACCCGTAAACAGTAGAATAAATGACAATTTAATTACTTTTACACTGACGTCGATAACCGTTTATGCATCCTTGCTCGTTGCCATTACATTACTTTCCTTGAAGGAAAAAGTGTTTCCACAGAAGATGAAGTTCATATAAGTTTTTTTGTCCAACTCCCCGACTGTAAGATAACCAGAACGTGTAGATTTATTCAGATATAAATGTGTCTAGTGTCTATTCAGCAAGACTAGACTATATTTCCATTTTCCTAGCATTATTTTCGGTATTATCACGACATATCACATTTCCTTCGCAAAAGTTTTAGAATCCGCCAAAACTAATTACTCGGAGCTCCCAGTCGCATTGTCACTTTCGTGTTCGGTCAATTTCACGCCAAGATGAAAATGAATTTCTCTCGAGAGCGCGCACGGGTTCGATGCCTTGAAAGCTTCTGCGCTTTGAGGGATTATTTTATTCAGTAGTAACCTTTCAACTGGGAGGAGTTCTGGAGCACTTTTGAAGATATCAGCTGAGTTAAAAACGCAGAGAATTTACCGAGATGTATATTCTTCTCCGCCAGGTCACTTTCGGTCAAACTGATTTGAAAGCAAGATATTGGTATATCTATTGGGAGATGTAGTTCATACTGGGGACAAAAGAAGGGCATGGTTCTTTTTGCTCATGGCGGTTTTTTGCACTTTCTCTCCCTTGTTGTTATTGTCTAGATCACGAGGAATAATGGTGCTCGAAACACGTATGGCTAACAATAGCAGATGACACATACAGTGCAGTGATGATCTACTAATCTTCCTTTACCTGTTGTTAATAATGATAAAAAGAAATGAATACATGGAGATTACCTGGCTCCCTGCACCGAAATACTTACTGATTAAAATGCCTTAATAATTGACCATTTTTTCAGTTACCTTTTGAAATCTTTTTCATTTCAAATTTGATATATATATACATGTATACATTAGAATAATATCATTATAAACAAGTGTAAGGAAATAATATATACAACAGCTTTGGCAACTCTCGTAGAAATAATTATAATTGTGAGAAATGAAAATGAGAGAATAATGGTTGCGTAGCTTAAATCAAATATCCCCAGAGCTGTCCTCCCGCGGAGACATTTTTCAACCTTTGCAAAAATTTCAAAAAGGGAGGACAGCTCTGGGGAACTTTGATTTAAGCTACGCAACCATTATTCTCTCATTTTCATTTCTCACAATTATAATCATTTCCACGAGAGTTGGCAAAGCTGTTGTATATGTTATTTCCTTACAATTTTATATATATATATATATGTGAAGTATACTTTTTCTTAAAAAGTACTCTTAATTTACTCCCGATAATGACTTTTAGCCCAGTGTTAACACATCCTATTCAATGTATTTGAGTACTTGTATTAGATTTGTATGAAGGTACCGTTCCAACACTTTTAAATTCTTCTTCTGTGCAGTTGCAGATTGTGTTCTTTTAGTTGGAAAACTACGTTCAAAAAGCTTCATGTAAAATTCATTGAATGCAAAGACGAATGCTACATTTTCTTGTCTTATATTTGGCAAACACAAGTATAAAACTACTTGAAATTATGATACAAATTTACAATAGTTTTTTTGTTTGTTTTTTTTAAATATTTTCAAAACATCTAAGCTAAAACAATGCTAAACAATATAGTAAGTACTGTTATATTGATCCGGCACCTGGGCCTCACCATACGGAATACGAGACCGACTCTCGATTTTCACGATTTTGTTACCATGCAAGCTTATGCAGTTGTTTGAAACGGTTTCGTTTCCGCCAGTTAGGAAAGGCGTGATAAGTTGTGTTTAATGAGTGTAAAGACAATACAAGGAGCGATTACCTTAGGGGGTGTCACCATCACTCTGATCTATCGCGGAAATCAGGGGCAAGTTGCTTCCTTGTTTTCGAAGGCTTGTCTGATTCTTCCTGGTGTTAGAGGCGAGAATGTCACTCAACATGAGTAAGAAGGAAATAAAAATGCTTCAATGTATTATTCTGAGCTTTAAAAAAAAAATAAAAAGGGGCGCATCGAAATACCCCGATCGGACTAGTTCATCTTCAGGAACATGTTAAAAAACAAGGTTGAATGTGAATACTAAATTATCAATTAGCCAATAAATCAAGATGCCTGGTAATGATAGGTAAATAACCTATTTCAGCAATGAACAGGTTACTACTTGTTCAATATTTTGAAGTTGAAGGTGTGAGGTGGAACAACACAACAACAACAACAACAAACCAACAACAAACACAACAAAACAACAACAATACATAAATAAATAAAACAAATCAAAATAGCAAAAAAATATTTAAAAATATTTAAACAAAACGAAAAACGAAAGAAAAGATTACCATGCTTTACCTAATGAGACAAAATATTAATGGTATACGAAAACTTATAAAGGAGAAATTTGCCTTTATTTTCCGTTGTAGATGAATAATTAAAATCAGTAGATTAGACGATCAATCCATTCTATATATGTTTTTCCATTATTGGATGAAAACTTAAATTATGTTAGGAAATTGAATAACCTATAATACCAAGGTACAGAGAATAAAGAGGAGAGTGAGGGAGAGGGAGGAAAAGAGAGAGGGAGAGAGAGAGAGAGAGGAAGAGAGAGGGAGATAGAGAGAGGGAGACAGAGAGAGGGGAGGGGACGAAAGTTGTTGGATGCAGACACCACTTCAGAGGAACCAGCTGATAGTACAAACACCGCCCGGCTCGCATGAGTATGACGTCATGACTGGTATCAGAGGAGGAAATGTCGCATTACCATAATTACACCATTATTATTATCACCATGCCTGATAACTAATGGCTAGTAGAAAATACAGCTGCATGGCTTTACCATTCTGCTTCTCTGTGAATTCACCCCAAAGAAAATCACAGAAGACATGTTTGCTTGGAAGACAAGTAGCGTCAGGTGTTGAACTTTGTATCAGTTAAAGTTGTTTTTCAACAGAACTTTAAGAACTAGAAAAAAAAATGAAATACATTGTTTAGCACCCTAAATTTGAACTTTCCTTCACCTTCATGACTCTCACTAATGGTGGACATATTGGTATAACATTAATGCCAAGAAATCATTATTTATAGTTTGACGTCGAGGAGTATAATCATACATTATAATCATACTCCAAGAGTATGCCGAAAGATTTGTTTACAAATTAAAAAAAAAGAGTATTACTGTTTTGAAATAAGGTTTTAATGAAGTACAATATCATTTTAATGAAGTATGTGGCGGTTTTAAAAGGCATGTTAATTCATAAGCAGAAATTATATATTCACATAATGTCATAATACAAATAGGTCTATAGAGATCATGCTATAGAGATTCCGAAACACTTCCTAACGATAGTTTACCAAATGTAAAATTGGGGAAATGTATTTTTCTCAAAAGTTGTACCTATGATGGATATGGCAGAATTTCAATCAAGAGTGATATTTTGCAGACGCTTTTGCAAACGCCAGTCATTAACATTTACGACTGAAACTAAACAAAAAACAGGCCAAACATGATAATGACTATATAAGTAGAAGATAGATGCAAACAATTAAATCTAATACATAAATAGACATATGAAGAAAGAAGGAAATATAATATAATAATGATATAATTATGTATGTATCTGTCTGTACTCTCTCATTTGCTTTGAATTACATTCTTGAAACATGGAAGTCTTAAATATAACGGTACAATTTATTTATATTGCTATGTGAATACAATTGAATTATGGCTTAAATATTTACATGTATAAAGAAATCTTACTTGAAAGGCTCAGATTGTGTTTGGTATTAGTAACGACGATCTATCGTTTTAGTTTTCATTTTATACTAAACAAAACCGTGTAACGAGATCAGTGAAATAAGAATAACCTAAGAAACGATGCTGCATGTTTTAAATCTTTTTCCATTTCTTGATCTTAAATTATTAGTTTGATAAATTATGTGCATATTTCTTTGTTACTTAGTTGTTAACTGTATCCATTTTATGTTACCCTGTACCGCGTTCGATAAGAAGAGGTAACCTTGGTTTATTGTATTTATAAAAATATAAATAAATAATAGGCTATTTACTGTGACAAAACCAGAAGGATTACAAATATAGTTTTCAGTTCCCATTCCAAGGATAGCGAATTAGGCTATTTGAAAAAGAGACTAAAAAGATATATAGAAAACCTAGCACATTTTAGTTTTAAACAATTGGCAGTCTTGTAAGAATTTTCAATAGGATTACGCATAAAATATACGACTTGAAATTATGTAATTTTAGAGTAATATAGGGCCAGATACATTATGAAACAAGACCCATATATTTTAGATCTATCACCCCCTCCCACACCCTCTCTCACCCTTCCTATCGGAAGCTTCGAAATCACAACATGGAAACATGAATTGCGCGTGTTCTTTTTATTGATTTACACAGAGCGATGCCGCCATGATAACATTTCAGAAGTTCCTATTTTTAGCTTTTCTTCATTACAGCAAGAGGTCAATCTTCGTACATTAATAAGATTTAGGTTCCTTAATGGTTTCATGCTTCGAAAAAATGAAGAAGGGTTTAAGCTCTAAACTTGTAAACATCCGTCCTCGATTTCCGGTATAAACAAGTGTCTCTGACGCAAGTTCAGCCAACAATTTAATAACGTGGAGGTCAGCCATGTTTTAGTGTTCCCTATTGAGTGCCTAATGTCATCGCGAACGGGAGACTACTTATTGACCCCCTGACCTCCGTACGGGATGTGACGTCAGTGAGGGCTTTCGTGGCCGTCGAGTATCTATTTTTAGTAACTCGCTCGTGAGTCGTGTCTCGTCTGCTTTTTTTTCTTAAACTCAATTATTACTTATTTGTCTCTTCTTATTTCCTCTCTCTCTTTGGTACTCTTGCAATTTCAAGGTCTTCAGATTTCTAAAAATAGAGGCGTTTAGCCCCCTCTGGGATTTAGCTCGAAAAAGAGGAAATAAAGTGCAGAAACTTTTAAAACCAGTTGGAAGTTCAGTACTTTCTTTCTTCTATGAATCCAAACTGGGTTACAATATGACATTGTTCTTTATATAATATCATACAATAATGTTCCCAATTCACGACATGGGAACTTTTAGTAAAAAATGAGCTTTATATATTTCAAGCTTAATCGTGTTTTATTGAAAACAATATTGAGAGGGAAAAAATATCCACAAACTTCAAAACTCAAATATCAAATCGAAAATAAAAAACTGAATTTCCAAAAGGCTAAGAGGAAAATAGATTTGTCGGACCTGAGAGATAACCGCAAACTGTGTTGGCGATTTATTTTCAGACGAATTAGATGCGCCAAGAACAACACTTCTCTAACAAATGAGGTTGACCAACTATACCTTGAACATCAAAGATATATATGAAATTGTGATCTGAAATGCACAGGAATCACCCTTTAACTTATCAGTGATGCATGACTTTCGTTTTGGGGAGAAAATGATTTTGCACTAATGAAATATAATTTAAAATTTCATGTCGTTCTCTAATGATGAAATTATGCTTCTAAAATCTGCCATCACTGATTAGCTCGAATCCATAGATTAAGGGAAAGGGATTAAAAAGGATTAAGGATCACGTGACGAGTGCCAATTGGGCCGCGACGGACCAGTTTCACCAGACACTATGATTAAAGACAGTTTGGTTAGAAACAAATATTTTCTCGAGGAAATATTTTCACTGTCATTTTATCAAAAGTGTAGCAGTGTGCATTTTTATTTGTTTGTTTGCATTTCATTGATGAATAAAGTGTTTTAAGGGATAGACATGATAAACGTATCATACAATGTTGTAAGTGACTAACTTTAAATTCACTAACTGTAAATTATTGTTTTATGTTATTGTAAATCGGAAAGTCTTGGGATTAAATATATTCTTTCTGTTTAACACATCAATTTAATTTGCTTGTCAATACTCACAACTCACTCTCCTTTCTAGCATCTGACTGCCATTCCTTTTTTGTTCTTAATTCATTTTGGTTCACTTGATGTTAAGTTTCCTAAATAACCAGTAGGCCTAACACAAAAATTTAGTTCCTGAACATGATAAAAAAATTAATGATAAAAAAACCCTCAAAACTCAAAACGACTCTGATCGCAGTTTTCTTTCAGACGCTCTATATTTTCTAGTTTGGTAGTGATTGTCCTAGAGGGTAGTTCTCGGGTGTTGTCCGGAGTAGATGTCATTTCCGGGGGTAGTTGTCCGGGGTGACTGTCCAGAGGGTAGATGTCCTAACATCAACAATCCAAACGGCATCTATTAGCAGTGCTACAGGCGAATATTGGACGAGAATTCCAAATCTTGGGGCACGTGTACTTCGTCAACTGTCGGTCGCAGCTAATAGTTAGCACACGTCGATCATTAAATACATCTTAATGAAATTAAAGCTTATATTTCAACTCTGCACGTTTTGCTATTATTTCGAAGGTCGACTAACCGTGGAATCTATCAGCGGAATGACAAATGTCGCTTACAACGGGCTATATGTCATTAACTCGGTCACAGGTCATTTTAATGAATAAGAGCTTAATTGATGGTATAAAATCGGAGATGGGATTTTAATTCGTGCACTAAACGCGGCTGATTGGTTAACTTTTCGGGGTATGTTAAGTGGTAGAGTTTGGAGGTCTCTATACGACCAATATTTCAACACTTCATCGACCAATGCCGGTACGGTAAACATAATTATTCCCGTATTGGGAGAAAGTATTGTTTTGTACAGGGTTTTATAGGACTTATAGGTACATAAATTATCAAAGATATCATTGATAATAAATCACTCAATATTATAGGCATATAAAATAGGCAAAATTTGTCTGGAGAGAGAGAGAGAGAGAGAGAGAGAGCGTGAACAGAACTATTAAACTAAATAAAATTACACATTACCAAGTTCCATTTGATCATGTCATTATTATCTTATCTAGTTTAATTCATAATTGGCAAAAGATTTGGAAATAATATTGAATATCTATAAATAAATAAATACCAGTGAATTAAAAATACAACAATAACAACAAATAAAGAGGATTTGGTCCCTTAAAATAACTCGGAGATTCGACTGTCTGCACATTGCTAAATAATTCAAAATGACTTTTCTTTTCCTTTTTGATTTGGCAATCGCAAGATAAGTTTTACTTTTCCCTTCTTTCCTATACTGTAATAAGTATTTACTTTTAATTATTGTTGTAGACCATTTTTATATTCCAGCCGACTTAACCATGATTTTCAAACATTTTAGAAACTTCTTTTTTTGTATGAAAGGTACTTTGGGGATATTTGTGAATATATCTCCAAAGTGTTAGTCATCAAGACAACCAATAAAGATGAGGGGGGAAAAAACCGACAAAAATTCATATATATACATATATACATACATACATAATATATATATATATATATATATATATATATATATATATATATATATATATAAATATTTATCATATATCTCTGAAATGTTATTATGTCGGTTAGTTGTATGCTTATGGCGCTGAACTTTCCTCTTATAAATCATTGTCCAAGAAAACATAGGCAGATTTGGGGTGCATTGGACATCCCCCTTATCGAGAATGAGAGAAATAAAATACATTAAAAAAAAACCCTTTAAGGCATAATCCGGAGGGGGAGGGGGATCCTAGCCTACACCCTTTTTATGCCTTGCGGCGGGATTCCCGAAATCATATTCCGTCAAACATAAATGTTAAAGAAAACCCCCTATCTCTGACAATCCCGGATCCGCCCAGGCAACAATATGTGCTTCATTTTCATATTCAGTTGTTTTCGCATCACAAGTCATGTCTGGCGAGAATACCGATTTTATAACAGCTGCTGCCCTCTATATGCCACCTGCAAGTAACATGTTGGAACGAGCCATAAAAGACCAACTGAAAGTAATACCGCGGGGACCAATATACATCTTTTAAAATATTACTTGTGATTAAAGAATAGGGAATTATTTAAGCGTACTAAAACAACTTGATACAACTTGCACATGCTTACATTGTAGACTATAGCGCTCCTTGGACAATATCGAAACTGACAAAATCTGAACATGTTCAGCCCCTTTCAAAAATACGTGACGTTTAATATAATTTTAAAGTCATTTCACTATGTTTGGAGATATTATTGAATATAATTGTTTTGTTACATGCTTTGTATTATAATAATAATAATAATAATAATAATATTAATAATAATAATAATAATTATTAATAATAATAATAATAATAATAATTAATAATAATAATAATAATTAATAATAATAATAATAATAAAATGCCGCTTTTATATTGCGCCTATAACATCGGCGATGTCTCTAAGCGCTTTACAGATATATTATTACCCCGGTCATCGGATTCTGGCTTGCCCGCACACAATGTATGCACATTCTCCACTCCCTGGGGAGTATTCCAGCAATGGGCTGTGGCGCTCACATTGCTAAGCAAACGACATTAACTTTCGCATCCTACCAGGTACCCATTTAACATCTGGGTGGAGAGTGGCAAATGTAGATTAACGTCTTGCCAAAGGACGCTAGTGCTGCGGTGGGATTCGAACCCCAGACCTAGTGGTTCACAGTCCGGGGACTTATCCACTGATCCACAGCACCTCTACGTTGCAATAACAATTTATTCAATTTATTCACTTTCACAATGCCAAATTGTGCATTTGAATGATATGAAATGTACAACACTAAGTCGTTTTTCCAACTAGTTATCAAAGAGTTTTGTTATATCTCATTGTTTTTTATGATATGTGATATCATTCGATTTATGATATCAATATACACAAGTCATGAACATCTTTGATACCCATAACTTGAAAAGGCTAAATTCAACTGTGGACAATAAAATAACCAATGATCAAAACATTAAATGAAACCTCGAATAATCTAGGCAATATAGTAAAGTTTTAAGATATTAGGACACATTGGGTAAAGTCATAAAGTAATCAGGAATCAAAATGAGAAACCCGTAATTGCAAAAACTGATGTCGTCCGAGGGACGTGTTTTTACATGTTCCATAAATAGAAAAGAAATAGAAGGGAAACATGGATAGCAGATGGACAAAATAGAGAGGGAGAGGGGGGAGGGTAGGGGATATGGAGGCGGGATTAGGATTCATAATACCACGAAACGTTCTTGTTTTACTTCCCTGTACCTATAATATATTCAAGAATGTATACCAGTTTGGTGTCGGGTATAGGGTCAGGCAAAGGGGTATACCTCAAGCGAGTGCAACCGATTGACCCTCCAATAAGAGCGCGGTAGCTACATCGCAGCTGAGCAGCGCCTTGCGAGTTGGAGAAAAGTCTCGTACTCGACCGGGCTACCGCCTCGCTGATTGGCTCATAGCACCCCGAGCCTTCTAGGGGTTGATTGACACAGCAGCTGATCGGGCACGCGTACGCCGTGAGCTCCGCCCCCTCACCAAATGATACTACTACTACTACGACTAACGGGAAGGTATCGGGGGATTAGCAACCAAGCGCTGATATAAAACTCTCGTCGAGGTTGTGTGTATCAGGTAGAAGTCATACTGAAGCGTGGCTCAGAAGCAACAAGTTGTCGACTGCCAAAGCGACTCGCGCGAACAGCACGCGACTATAAATCCGTTACATTCCGAAACAAAATCGACATTCCAGTGTACTGTAACCTGACGAGGAGGGCCGAGTTGGCAAAAACCCACGTTATCTCGTGGAACGATACAAGACTTCGTGCTTCAGGAACGGTGAATTTACTTCAACATCATATAGGCGGAATTGGAACTTATCTATAACAGCCGAAGTTTTATTGTGAAAATCATCCTATTTCGCAACTTTGATTAGTATTTGAAACACGTAGCTGGTATCATTGCATCACAGCCGGATTTCGCCGCTTCCACTCCGGGACCAAAAACCACTTGTTGATACAAACGACTGGAAGAACTACAAAAAAAAATAAATCACAGCCTCGCGGAAGACGTGGATAATACTGTACCTTTTATTCGCGTTACTTGCATAATCGTAAAATTCGAGGCAAGTCTAATCTGGTTTCCATTTAGAACATGTTTCACTTGAGATTCGAATCTGTATGTGGTCTGATTGTCTGTGTATCAGGGAGCGAATCGCTTGAGGAATAACATTACCAATAATACCAGTCCAGTCGTCATACCAACAAGGATTGTACTTCCACACGCAGTTACAGATGACAAATGTAGGTTTGTTATCTTCTTCAATTATTTTAATTTGCTAATTTTGTATATCTTCTCTCCAGCTTTTCTATCATTACGATGTAGTTTCAGTGCATGTGTGTAGCCCATACTTTCCAAATATTGCAGCTGTACGACATATCTTATGGTGAGACTGGGAGCACAACTTGAGTAAGACTGCAGGCATGTATGTAGCGATACTAGATGGTCTAACAATCTTGATGGTCATTTATCTTGATCAGTATTCGTCTCTCGTAATCAAAACATGTTTTATTCATAATAGTAAACTGGATGTGAATTATACAGTTTCGAATAGTTCACTTTGATTTCCGTTCTAAGCTGAAATGTGTGGCCAGGTATATGGCATAAGTACTGCGCTAGGTTTATTGAAGCAATACAAGTCATAATACTGAGTAAAAATTATATGAACTTACTGAAATATATTTTCATTCAGTAAAAATGTCCATATATAATTATTATTTAGAATTCACATGAACTTACTGAAATATATTTTCAAACCGAATTCCTTCCAAAATTGAGTACAGCTCCATATAATTACGTTATTCATCTATGATGTTTGAGTATAACGCAATATATACGTGGCCATCGTGACCTCGTGATATATCAACGAAATTATTTAAAGAAAATAATTGATAAAATTACCATTTGATAGAAGCATTCGGGTTGGAATTTCCCCTACATGGCGTCTCGTGAATGTCCGGAGAGTTCTACATTTTAGTAAGGTTCAGTCAGAGTGATTTCCCTGTCGTGGTTTATGTTAGAATATTTTAATCCTTTCATGATTTGGGGGCGAGAAGGGGATTGTATAATGCTAAAAGTTTTCCGTCTATAATGTGTATTCCCCTTGACGTTTTAATTGTAGGTGTATTCATAGGTGGGATCATCTTCATTTTGGACGCCGTGAATGTCTCAAGTAAGAACATTAATCTCACAGCAAACTATACTGTAAAAAACACAAAACTTTCTCATTTCCAGAGAGTTCTTTTTGTGGCAAAGATATAAAAGATCATTAGGGGTTCATGGAGTTGACACAAAGCAAAAATAACCCAAAATGGAAGGTATTGTCTTGTGTGGTGTTTTTCTTCGAGATTCATCTTGCATTGCTGATGTTTGTTGCATTTTCCCTCCTGAGCAGTACCTTGTATTTGAGAGAGATTTGCTGCTAAATCATATAGGTGTTGCTTCTCAATCCCTTCCCCTTCCCTTCTTGTTGTACATCCTGAACACACAGCGTAAGAGAAAACAGGTGGTTAAGAAACCCTCCTTCCGATGATGATGTCTGAAGTGATACGGCATTGAACCTGATGAATCTTCAAGCAGATGCCGCTAATTTTGTTGTTTGTGGTCTCTTGACCCCTTCATAATAGGGCTACAAATTGAAACGATCAAATGAGAGGAAAGAGACAGTTGAATGCCCTCTCAATCAAGTAACAAAAGGAAAATGGTGACTTTCTTTAATTGTAATAACCTTCTTGAAGTTGTCTGGAGCTGATTGACTTTCTGATGGGGTTGAAGATGATTCTAGAGGAGTTGAAGCTCCAGTGAAGGTCAGGTTTTGAAGGACTCAGACACTTAAACTTGGCGAATGTAGGAATGGGTTCAAGAACCTGATGTCTTGGGGAAGACGCTGACAGGTGGTAGAGTCATTTGTTGCGTTTATCAGGCACAACAAAGTCTTGGTGTAGTTTGTAGAATACAGGATACAGAGCTGGATCATGTGATTTATTAGATAGTTTCATGTGATCGTTGGGAAATAAGGAATATCAGGGCAGTACTAATAGTTAATTACATCATTAATCTTATGATAAAGTTCGTGTGACTGAATTAAAAGCAATTCTGGTGGACAGTTCAGCCAACTTTGGCGACAAAGTTTCCTCTCCGTATTCCTGGCCGATTTAAAATAGTTACATCCTTTCCCGACACCTGTCTAATATCTTTTTTAAAACATTATTTTTGTAGAACAATGCGATATTTTGCTATCATTTCATCATATCTGTCTACCTGTCTGAATTCACGTTCTGCCCCCCCCCCCCCACACTCTCTCTCTCTCACTCTCTCTCTCTCTCGATCTCTAAAACCGTATTTCGTCGTTCTCATTGCACAATCCCCGACACAGGAAAAGATCAACAAGTGTTCAGCGACCCCTGGCTTCTTCTCGCAGATTTAATGTCCTTTACAACATCCCTAAATCATTATCATACTCCAACATAGATATAAAACTACAAATATGAGTAAACAAACCATGTACAGCCGTCTATAAAATGATACTGGTACTCGTGGTACTGGTAGTCCTGTAAAAATACAGCTTCATTCTCATTCGCCTTTCATGTTGTCATGGTTACGCAAGTCGTGATCACCATCTATAACCTTTGACCTTAAATGATAGCAGTCTATTCTCTTCTATGAAAAGCATGATTTGATACTGAGGAAGACTTAACAAAATATCAGTCACAATGAAGATGGTTTGCACGCAATACTCATGGTGTTGTAATCAATACGTGAAAGAGATACCAAAATCACTATGTTATGTTCTTGATGTAGTCCTGTACCTGTAGAAAATAAAGAAATATCAGAATTCATAAAAAAAAATAATAATCGTATATTAAAAGTGGAAAATAAATGGTCTTGATATAATTAGCTGTTATCATGATTATATGAATAGGATGGTTAACATAGACAGAAATAGCACCCAGGTACATTAAATCTGTGCTATGAAGACGGAGAGACACCCGATATCTTGTTGCAAATTTCTATGTTTGTTTCCGAGGAAATTATTTATGAGAATATGAGAATATGTATACATAGGCCTGTTGATTTACTTGAATCAAAATGAGATAATTAAGATTTGATTTTAAAAAATATCTTACTAAAATTCAAGAAGGCTTGTAATGACTAGTATTAACGTAGCATTTACATAGCCTTTCTTGGTGTATCCCCATTAAAATGATACCACAATAATAATCTGTTTTGCACACGTTAAATGTTTTATCAGTAACTATATCAGTGAAACAAATTCCGTTTATTCCAATGAATGTTTTTCAAGGAATTGGTTATGTAAACTGATTTTGTCTTATCATTGAAACTAGAAACCTCCATAACATTCACGAAGAACATTCTCGTCTGGCCTATTTAATAGGTGATTTACAGCTTCATCGAACATTATTCCTGGATTCGTTTGATTTCTCAAGTGGGTTTGACTACCGTGATAAGCCGAAGAGACAAGCCGACTCCAGCCGGCTGGGGCTTCCCCACGGGAGCTCTGTATTTTAGCTGGTTTTTAAAGCATTAGGATCCTTGTATTAGACTGATTTCCCTGACTTGTATGCACCGAGTTTAATATTCCGGTATATGAATCAATTATCACATTGGTTGCGGTTTCGTTCAAAGGCCTACCATCAACCTCTAAAAATAATGTATATAGGAAACTCTGTATTTTAACTCCTAAATAATGTTTCTTTTAAATAATTTCTTACACGATGATTCTCGCAACACTAATCTTTGCCGCAAGATAATTTATCTGTTCCAAACGTTACTTCTTTCTTGATATGGGATGAGGCATGACTTGAAAAATACGTCATGATAAAATGAATGAACATATTATAGATATACGTCGAATTAAAAAGACGGACTATCTTGATTTTCATACACATTTTGGTGGAAGATTTTTTTCATGAAAAGGTTTGACTGGGGGGGGGGGAGACATAATGTAATTTCTAAATTGTTCTCCAGTTGTATTGATGATGGTTGGTAATGATTTTTCATCTTTGCTTGGATATAGCAAGTATTTGTCACACAGCTCTGTTATTTCTTTGGTTCTCAATAATGTAAAACATCAGTGATTCTTCGATTGTGACAGACAGAGCATAATAATCGACATGACTGGGATGATGCCAGCATGACAGGTGATGGCATTTAAATGTCCCTTTGTAGGGGACATTTCAGGGGTCACTGATGGCCTTATAGAATCCTAATAAAATGGTTGAAATGTTACAGTTTCATCGTGCAATTCTACCAGAGCACGTGCTGGATCCAATTCGATTATTTGTCTCCCGTGGTTTGAGATGTAGTAAATCAATGAATGTTAAAGATCGTTAGAAAATATTTGAAGGGTACATCTGCGCTCCTCTCTAAAATTCCCGGCATGCGATGACAATAAAGGGGGATTAAATGAAATAGGTAAATAATCGTGCCGCTTCTGAATGAATATAAATTTGACTACTGAAAATACATAGGAATGGTAAGGAAATTTGCAAATTATATCTTTTTTCTGTGGAACAGAGCCCATTATTGTGCGTAAAAGACAACTTTAAGAGAATATACATTTTGTCAGAATTAAATTGTAGTAATGAACAGACGAATAAATTTAAGGTCTTCCGAATTAGAAGCCTCAAATGAGCGATCAAAGGGATTTAGAACATAATTGAGTTATTAGGAATAACACTAAAAAGACTGCTTTGTTTCTTGCATTTAATTATTGTCAAGCGACTGCTTATAGTTATACTGACTTGTTTTTTAGCAAGTGGTCAATTATGTAACAAATAGTTGTTCAATAATGCAAAGGGCCTATGTATAGACAATGACAGTTTGAATTAATTGTCCCGTAATTAGATTCATTAAACGCAACAATTGCCCTGTGTCAATGTATTGTAGACTCGACTGATTATTGTACGGTTATTAACAATGTCTTTGCCGCTTCATTTTTGGCGCGGAAATTGTCGCAAGTTTTCGGAAGAGGCCCGATTAGCGCGCCTAATCTCATAGTCGACCGTTTGTCTTTGGTGCATAATGACTTAATGAAGAATGAAGGTGACAATTGCTTGTCCCCTAAACGCAACAAATTTCGCGCCCAAATAATAGGCGGAGGGAACTAGTTATTGCACGCATTGTCTCACTCACAATCAGAATTATATGTAGATTGTATTTGTGAATTGTATAACATTTGTGAATGGTAAATGAGTTGAATCACGTGCTTATGAATGTATTAAGAGAGATCATAGCACAACATTTTAGGTATATTTTTTTAAATAAAAACGCTTAGTAAAATAGTGACTTAATTCATTAGGATTGATTTTTTGTCTACATCTATAATTAAATCGATCCCATCTTTATTAAACTTAATGATTGGTTTAAGTTTCGATGATGGTCAGGACATAGTGATCTAACTTCAGGTAGCCTAAGTAATTATTCGGTGTCTTACTGCAATAGGCTTCTGTTATATGAAGCGTACATGTTTGACTGCATAATGTATTTTCAGAAAGCTTATGTTTAACAAAGTGTACATGCTGTATTAGTGCACATTACATCCTATCCACTGTCACGAGTGTAATGAACGAAACTTCCAGGTACATGTATACGCCATGATGACAACGAGTATGGGTCAAAAATATCAACATGCATACAATATACTCATTCCCAGTCTCATATAGTAGTTTCATATCCTCTGATGAGGACACTGATGTAGTAAATTTTCAATATATAACATTTTAACAATTATGGTTGGCAGGTATAGAAGCTCATAGATCAATCAATGTACCAAATGTAGTACCGTAGTTTCATGGAGATAGCGTTGCTGGTAACATTACTACCAGCTAACAGCCCAGGCAAACTCAAACTGAGCATGTTGGGGTTGAAGGAAATGGACATTGTGCCCCGGATGTAACGGGTTTCCGGCATAGTGACCCGGCTATGTGGTTTCTGCCACCCCCCCCCCCCATCGCCTTTCTGATGAATGTTTATTAGAAAATTGATAATTTGAAGTATATGAATGACTGCTAAAACGGCTCAGGGTCCACTTTTTGTGGACAAAATGAATGGTCTTGCAATCTTCATCTTATTTGTTGTCAGAACATTTGTGAAAAGATTCGATGATAACAAAATCACATTACAATATAAAACACTGATAAAGTACAAACGTAGTTTTCATAATTCAAAATGAGCATTTTATGTTAGTATCGATAAAGTAACATTATTATAGACTCAATATATTGATGTAATATCTATCGACATGGCTGATTTTACATTTTGCTTGATTTCTTTTAATTGACAAGACTTTCTAGGAATAGATTCAAGGATATGGCGAACATCAAGCGGTAGAGAATATTAATTACCTTAAATTCCATTTCTGTTTGCATTCTTAAGATTGCTAACTGTATGTAGCCCAACGATTAAAAGACTCACGATGAAAATAATGGAGGACACATGCACCTCGAATAAAGTACGGTGAGAAAAAGAACGACAGATAATGGTGAACATGCCGAACGTGTAAGCCTCTTCTTACCCATTTATATCCATTTAAATTCAATGAAAATAAACGTTATTGCTAGTACTTATAGTATGATTGTGGTGGGAATGCTGCGGGATGAGACCCGCTGTTGACGCCTAGATCTCCGTCAATGATCGCATTGGGTTAGCACCCACTCCTGTACGATGCTATATACAAGAATTTCAAAATTGATGAGAGCAGGGAGACTTCTTCTGCACGAAATATCACCATTCTTATAAGATTCTTTTCCTAGGGGGTACCACTTCTCAATATTACTTGATAAATGCCCTCTAAAACGAATTAAATTTTAATTTTATTTTGCTAAAACGTTTTTATATAGACCTATAGGATATACATACTGCCAGCTATTGTCTTTTCCGCTGCCCATCAGGCTGGACTAAAATTATTTCTAGAAATTACTGAAAAATATCAATTTTCGATCGGGAAAGTGAATAGAACCTAAATAACTTTTTAAAATCTCCAACACCAAAGCACTAACAAGGCAATATCAAGCTATTAAATCGAGCCAGGGTAATTCGGACCCAGACCCACTGATCAGTTTGTTTTGCAAAGAATATCCCTACCACCAGCTGGCTTAATAATCCCATATCCACGGAGGAGACTAGAGGGCCTCAGCTCCAGTATCGAAGCAGAAAAGGACCCTACATGAATAATGTCCTCTGAATACATAGCTAAAACATTAGGGATATTTAGCATTCACAACTACTGCGGGTTCTCGAGGACTCACATTTCTGTAGCCATTCGACAAAAATGGTAAACATGGTTACCTTGATTTACCAGAGATGTTTGGTCGGGCTATGAGGGATTTGAATTTGTTACGCTAGGTTCCCCCAAAACATATGTCATGATCCAGGCTTCTAGCTTCATCCAGAAGGCCTGCCAAAAGTTGTCTGAAATATTGCAGAAATCTCCTCTAATAATATGCATATAATTTAAATATATGCATGGTGTCATTAAGTCTATTACACGGACTCATTAAATTTGTCAATAAAATGTGAAAGAAACGCGGTTGCACACATTTATAGAATCTTCCAGGCTCATTTCATTGGCATCTAATTGTATTGTTTGTATAAAGTATTGTAAAAGGTTTTATTGCAATGCCTGCACACTATAACTGGGGGTGTGTAGAGTTGTGTTTCACGATAAGCTCTTCGACGGATGTTTCTTAGAATGAATTCTTTACTTACCTGGAGAATCACATGTACTTTTACGTTCAGATAAAACTTCATTTGAGTTGGTCAATGTACTGATGACTAACAGCTGACTTGTTCGATTCTGTGAGGTTCGGAAACGATCAAGTCAATGAACTCACGTCAAGTTTTTAAACAAAACGATGAAATAGTGTCTGTGAAAACTTGCTTGTTTTGAAAAGCAATACGTGTTGGACTCATTTTAATAGAAAGTATAGAGAGACTGCTTGCTGAGCGGGCACGCGATTGTGTTTGTTTTTCCTGTGAACATGGTGTTGCTATCATCATGATCCACTGTGATAGAATGGTAACATGAGTTATCCTATGTCCAGAAGCGTCGAATCAATCTTTAGGAGGAGGAGGAGGAGGGGAAGGAGGGAGGGGGATGTTCATCTGGAATATAAACTACGTAGGGATAAACATAGTTCATTCCGTACGGGTCGGGGAACTCCAGAACGGTTCCAATGCATCCCCGGAGTATTTTCGAAAAGCAAACCGTCTAAATGATTTTATAGGTAGATAAAGATTTTTTCTTGGGAGGGGACAAACATTATCAAAATTTTAATGAACAGTATAAGGTAACACAGAAAATACATCTCGAATCAAAGATATCGGTTTTATAAGTTGACTCTTGCAGATGATATGCTGAGATAAATAAAACAAAACAGAACAAAAAGAAGAAAAAGAAAGTAAGAAAGAACCCCCAGGCAAATTGCTTTTTCTTAAAAGACACGAATTGATAATTATAATCATTTTCCATAATCTCCCAAAATGTTTGCCAAACAGTTAAGGATGAATTCATGCGAAATTTACCCACTTTCATTTTCACTTGTTGAATAGAAAAAAATACTGTCCGTTTCTGAGAAAGCAGGGATTTCCCATTCCGGCCTTCATTCACTTTGTGTCCGTCATTATGGTCATGTTGTGGTGAAGACCAATCGTCTTCAAGAAAGCACATGGTTTACTTTGGACTAGGTATTACTTTGATGGCGTTTGGTCAATATTCTTTCTCTTCGCAATATTTTTAGTAACAGGATGCCCGGATCACGGAATTTCATGACCGTAGTCATGGTAGTTCAGAATCAAATATAATGAAGGCAGTTTTGCCCCATCTTCGTTTCACATGAAGGGCATTTTTCGGTACACTTCATGGGAGCTGAACATATTGCTATATTATATATTACTGTTCAATAAATATTTATTACCCCCAAAAAAGGGTCGGTCAAATCATTTTTCAGACGGTACTGACAAAAATCCTTGTTTCATAAATTGTCGAAATGTTCAGGTTAGTAACGATCTGGACTAAATCTTTTCTCTCCTTTTTTGTCACCTCTTACAGATGTCCTAACGCTTCATCGGTACTAAGTCGTCATCATCTCCAAACACCGGAACAATCAGACCAATCACACTTCTCCTGACCCGTGACGTCAAAACTGTTATCACAATGATTGACATGGCAGCTCCGCCCACCCAACTTCAGACCAGTCACCTCGTTGATATGGCCCCAATGCTGTCGCTCAAGCTCGGTCACACCAACTCGAGCTTCTCCGCGATCAACTCGCCGACAGACGTGGATGCTCTAGTGAGATTCAACCCTCTGCCAGCCCGCAAGGTGTCCAAGTCTCGTCCGCCTTCCATCGCTCTCTCTCAACCAGGGAAACTCCAGCCACGTGTCGATACAACCATGGTTCCAACACCAAGATGTAATATGGCAAACCCCGAGATCCAGAGCCCAACGCTACCGACATCCGATCGCGTCCACATCAAAATCGACACGTCTGATGTCGAGGATTCGCTCTCTCCGACGCTTACCACCACCCCTCAGCTGATGTTAAACGGTTCCACGCCCGACATGAAGCCGGACATCACCCCAGACATTGGCTCAACAAATGCTGCTAAACGAAAGCATTTTTCGCCTCAAGTTACCTGGACCTTCCCGACGGTGGTGAATCCTGCATTGGCAAGCCAAGGGCTATCTGAGCTTCAACAACAGCCTCAGCATCAGGCACCCACCAACCCACACCAGCAGACATTCACAGTGCATCCTAGAAGTCAGAAAGTATTTCACCTGCCCCGTCAAGCCATGCATGCACCGGTAATTGAGCGGGTAGGCTCGGGCAAAGTCGTCCGCCGAATGTTCACAAACAGCCGAGAGCGATGGCGGCAGCAGAACGTGAACTCTGCCTTCGCCGAGCTTCGCAAGCTGCTACCCACCCACCCTGTCGACAAGAAGCTGAGCAAAAACGAGATCCTTCGCCTCACCATCCGGTACATCAACTTCTTGATGGAGCTACGTGATGACCAGAGCGATGGCGATGGCGAACAGGCCGAGGCAGCAGCAGCACCTATGGAGACTTACGAGAACATCGAACCCGAGATACCCTCACCAATGCCGACGGTAGTGAAGACCGAACCTGATCCCAACTCACCAATCGAAGTCATGGGTTACCCTCCGATGACATGCGAACCAGTAAGAAATCGCGCGAGGAGTAGCCGAAGTTCGTCCGAGAGTGGGATCGGCGATTCGGAAAGCATTTGTGGGAGCACAGGAAGCGTGTGCGGAAGCGCGAACAGCGTTTATTTCAGCGATGACAACATCTGTCCGGGCGATACCAGCCCGCCTTGGTTCTCATCACCAGCTAGCAATGAGAGCCTTTAAGGTATAACCATCTCTTTCTAGAACTGAACATAGTCAGACGAGATCAGACAATCCCAATTCCCTTATGGTTGTGATCGGGATGCTGACGAAAGAAAGCATTTGTAAATTGTGAACATTATGTATGCATGTTGATTCAGACATTCCTCTTCTTCATTCCATATTGTATTAATCTTATTCTGAGAAGGCGCCGTAGACATTGACATCGTTGGAGAGACTTGTGTTTTAAAAAGATGAAAAGAAGGTAGAAAGTGGAAAAAATAACGAGTAAGGATGTGAGCTCGAAGTGACGACGTGCGCCTGCAGTTATTTGAGGTAGCTGCAAATTATTCTTGTGCGAGTGATTGGATATTTTGCTACATCAGCGGACCGTGGGAGGGGGACGTAGCAAACTGTTTCCTCTTCAAGACGGAAAACTTCCCCGTGTAATTGACACATTACACCGCCTGCTCCGCCGAGTTAAGGTCACCTGAACAAAAAAGAAGAGGAAAAAGTGATTTAACTCTCTCCCGATATTCCATAATCCAATCATTTTTCGCTCTCTATCAAGAAGATCATTCCAATCTTCATTCCTTCTCTCTTCTCTCATTCCATTCGTTTTGACGTGATAGAATTCCATCTGGGAATTGCCATTCCAGCGCGCATGCGTAGTAATGACCAGACGGTTACATTCCAAGTTGCCAATCAAAAGCTAGTCGTAGTGATGGCAACTATCAAATAATTAAGAAAACTGCATTACCGCATGCCACATATTTGTAAAGAATACAGAGTAAAAGTGTTAGCATCAATTAAATGAAAAGTTGATGATATATTTCATGTATATTCCAATGCTGCCAAGCTGTTCTAAATACGAACGTGATTTTTACATTTCCCTGTTGTTTTAGCCGTAAAGATTATATATGTAGTGCTTTTATTGTTTTTAAAAATCAATCACGATAATCATTTTTGCAGATGCGTTCAATTTATCGTACAAGTAATTGTCTGTATTGGTTATAGATTACTTACACGGTGACAAAAATTATTACACAATCTTGGGTTTGATAATTAGTTCGGCGTCATAATTCGGGTCATTAAAATATAATTTTTTCCGTTGTTTGCCACAATCTTATCAAAGTTGGTTGTGCTACTCTTCTAAGCTTCACGATTAACGTGTTTTGACGAATGTAGATTTATCCATTCAAATTAGGCAAAAATAGTAGACTAAATTCTAAAATCAACATAATGTCATGATTCATAATGATCACGAACATCAAATAGTGGCTTTAATTTTTCTGATTTCACATTTTGTAGCTCATAGCTTTCATAGGATTCAACAATTTCTGAATAGCTTTGTAAATTTATTCCAGAGGTTTATAAAATATTTGTATTCAAATTATTCATACAAAATATTATTCGCTCTTTGTCCTTCAGGGCATTATTTTCGTTTTGGAAATAAATTATGATTCAGTGGATTTATGTAAGGAAAATCCATGTGGCTCTTGCATAATTGATTTCATTACGATATGTTCTGACAGAAAATTACTGGATTCATTAAAGAAATAGTTTTTTTATTATTCCATCGGAAGTTGAATGCGTTACTGTTCATGGAAGCATATAACTTACATATTTTCTGCAACAAGATTATATTTATATACATATTGTTCTATTCTCTATTCATGTGACAATTTATTGATTAATATAGTTACATATCAATGTGTAAAGCACAGCGCTTATTGTATATTACTATAAGTTGCACAATGTTATATTGACATTCTAGTCATATATCAGTGAATATATGAGGCAACTTATCATATATTCATCAGTTCATTGTAAACCATCTTTAACGTGTATTGGAAAAGATCGATATGGCTTACGTATGTATTTTTATTATGTCTTGGGTGAAATTAATCGTAACTTCAAAACATTCGATTTTATATAATGTGAATAATTCCATTAAACCATTTTTTACACATTCCTATGTTCAGAATTCAAGGAAATTTTGCTGATATAATGTAAGGAAGATAAGGTTCATGGATTTTTGAAAACCTTAATCACTTAATCTGTAATATTTAACTATTTGCGTTAACATGACTTTTGAGTTTTATGTTATATCTTCTTCTGTTTTTGTTTTTTTTTAAGAAAAGGAATTCACTCGGGATTATTTTCGCCGACAGTCACTTGAATGACGTTAAAAAATGATCAGCTAAAACTAAAAATTCATCTAACTTGGTCAAGGTCTTCCGATTTTAAGAAACTTACTTTTTCTATAGCCAGTGCTTTTTTCCAAAGCGAACGACATACAAACATGCCTCTTGCCAAAACATAAAGGGCATAAGCCAGACAAAAAATGGCACAAACAAACCAGTAAATGTTGCTGATATGGCGAAGTGAGGAGGCTCACTGTCTGTACCTTGCTCGCTTTAGTCTCTACCATTTTGTTTATTAACGAATAGAATTTAGAATTTGGAACAAAATTAAGAATATAGGGTACTGAATCATTTCTAGGTACGCGACAACAGTCTCGATATAATTGAAGCTAAAAATCGCATTACATGTCCCATATTTGTATACAGACATAAACATGTTTTGCTCTTGTCACGTTGTCAGCAGACTGTTAGAAACGCTTAATTTTCAAGTCCAGTTCCACAAATGGCCTACTTTATCAAGAATTTTCGGTTTTTCCCTCGGGGGGGGGGGGGGGGGGGCTTAAAGGTTAATACCATTCTTGAGAACTTTCATTTTTACCTTTTTCAATATGAAATTTAGCAATAATAAATCACAATTATGTGAAGTATCCTCATGGTGTTGTTCATGGTATATGGTCCCGTGGTCACCATAGCGACTTATGAATACATTGTACTATTAATTGATCGGTGATTTTCACATCAGTTTGAACCCTGAACTTGAATAAATCATGAAAAGTGAGTTCCCTAATCTCACCATTTTTGAAGCGGTAGTAACCATCAGTTACATTCCAAATTATTATTTCATTTTTATTTTCAATGCTTATGATCGTTTCTGTAAAACGATTGCTACCTAAGCATGGGATATTCAACCATTCCGATATTCTTCAGTCATTCTATAAAACACAGGCACATGTGTTACTTTAAATCATTCCAGTTCTAAAAGCTGTATAAGTGACATTGCTCATTTCGTCAGCTACTTTCATTTATCGGGTTGGATGTAGGATGTGTAACGAAATTGACAGATATTCATGTATTGATTTTGAACAGGGACCAGTTCGCATTTGCAACATTACCATTGTTATAATTAAGATATCGTGTAAAACAAGTAAATAAAATAACTGTGTAGTGACTGTTTCAGACAAACGAAATGTTATATGATTTCAAGAATGTTCATGCTATGCCCATATTATTACCTTTGATAAAGCATGAAGGTATAAAAGACAGGGATAATCATGTACCCCTGTGGTTCCACCACGCCCCCTTCATCCCTCTGGTATTGAATTAGTGGACTACCCCGAACGCTTGCTGAATGCTGTTTCAGGGGGTAGTTCTGTAATTATTCGTACATCACTAGGAAAAAGGGGGCTCAAAGAGGCATTGGTTTACAGATTCTGTATGCTTCATTTTATGACACTTTAAAAAATGCATTGATGCATAGATGCGTGTGCGATATCATGGTTTTTCACAGCTTCAGAATCGTGTTGAATTGAAACAATCCAGGAACATATTGAACTAATTGAAGTAATACATAAAACATACATGTAGATAAAAATGGGTCAAAAGATATTTCTTGAAAGAAAAACATGAATCATTACTTCCGAAAATTATATCAAAAAGCTCAATTATATTGTTATGTGTATTCAACTATATCATGACTTGGATCTTATTTGTATTTAGATTGTTTTGCGACAACTGTATGTAATTCAATGATGAGTTAGAGAAGGGGGTTAATATCCCCATGTCGATACCCCTACATTTATTTGAAAGCGAGAACCGAAACAAGGCCGTCTAGCCGCACTTTTCCTAATTTGTCGCGATATTATGTTTATATATAGTTCTACAACTTTATGTTTGTATATTTGTTGTGTTGAATTTTTATTTTCTATGGTTTGCTGTGATGCGGCTGGTTCCGCATTTTTTTCTATTTTGTTTTAAGTTTAACAAACAAAGAAGAATCAAAATATATTTTGGAAGTCGTCCAGCTGTTTGGCGAGAAATGAAGTCTAGATGAGAGTTACAAATGGTAATTCCTATAACTTTGTGCCAAAAGAGTGTTTATATTATTGTACATTCCTGCTGTAATGCTTGCTATTTTGTGTAAACTAAGTAGAAAATACTTTTGCACGTTTTATATTCTATTTAGATAAAAAAATATAATGCAATGACTCAATGAATAAGATATGGCCCTGTCACACGGCGAACTGGAAATTAAACACTTAGAAAGATATGATACCTTTTAGGCGCTGTACCTGTATGGCTTATTACATCAATCATTAGTGTCACTATCTGAAATTTACATCCACTTGCGTGTAAAGTTCTCGTGTGATTGGGTCCTAACGTGCATGGGAGCAATGCAATTGGCAAGGCAAGTAGATTCAGCGAGCGAAGTTTTCATGCCATGTTTTGTAGACATTTCAGAAGATTCCACGTACGTACATTCCTATATTTTCATGTCATAAAAAAGAGAGTGTAAAATATAATAATTAAAAAAAATAATAAATCAGACAAAATGACTCTCCTAGTATTATTGATTCCATTGCCATGGTAGCCACGAAAGTGTATGTAGCATGTCGAGGAATGGTTATGATGAGAGCAAGAAAGGGAAAAGTGATAAGGGGGGAGGAGAAAAAAAAATGCTTCAGGAAACAAGAAATTCAATAGCAATGATGGTTAAGATGAAATGTATTATAATTTTGATATGAATGATGGTGATGAAGATGGTGATGGTGATAATGATGATGATGATGATATTTTTATGATGGTGGTGATGCCGATGATGGTATTGATGTCAATAATGATTATAATGATAATGGTGATGACAATGATAACGGTAATTATGATGGTGATGAAGAGAATTGACTGATGAATAGGAAATAAGTCTACTAATAATTAAATCAAACAGAATGATTATTATGACAAGTAATATTAATAATATTATACATGTATATACACTGATCATGCATAGTACAATTAATGACAATAGGTATATCAAACGGGTGTACAAATTAAAAGTATATTGTGAATTAAAATAAAACATAAAGAGAGCGTAGGGATACAAATGAATATATCTGGTTCATTTGGTCACGATGAAACGCCACTAGATAACGTTAAGAGGCCCACAACACGACGACACAAGATGGCAATGAAAGGCAAAATTATCGAAATTGCAGATCGACTTTGAATATCCCAGATTTCGACACCACTGAGTAATTTTTAAAAGGCCCAAATCTCAACACCACAAAGTGATGGTGAAAGGCCCTAATCTCGACACCACTGGGAGACGGTAAAAGGCACAAATCTCGCCACCACTGAGGGACTTATGGAAGGCCCAAATCTTGTCACCACTGAGTGCAGATGGAAAACCCAAATATCAACACCGCTGAGTGACGGTAAAAGGCGTTAAATCTTGACACCTCTAACTGACAATGGAATGCCCAAATCTTGACACCAATGAGTGACGACGAAAAACCCAAATCTCGACACCACTGAGTGACGATAAAAGCCAAAATCTCGACACCACCAAGTGACGGTAAAAGGCCAAGATCTCGGCACCACTGAGTGATGGTAAAAGGCCCAAATGTTGTCACCACTGAGTGACGGGAAAAGGCCCAAATCTTGACACCAGTGGGTGACGGTAAAAGCCCCAAATATCGTCACAACTGATTGACGATAAAAGACCAAAATTACGACACCACTGAGTGACGGTAAAAAGCCCAAATCTCGACACCACTGAGTGATGGTAAAGGGCCCTAATCTCGTCACCACTGAGTGACGGGAAAAGGCCCAAATCTTGATACCAGTGGGTGACGGTGAAAGCCCCAAATATCGTCACAAGTGAGTGACGGCAAAAGCCCCAAATCTCGACACCACTGAGTGACGGTAAAAAGCCCAAATCTCGACACCACTGAGTGACGGTAAAGGGCCCTAATCTCGTCACCACTGAGTGATGGTTAAAAGCCCAAATCTCGACAACAGTGAGTGACGATGAAAGGCCCAAATCTTGACACCACTAGGTGGCTGTGAAAGGCCAAAATCTTCACGAAACTGGGCGGCGGTGAAATGCCCAAATCTCGAAACAACCGAGTGACGGAGATACTGACTATTTTCTCCACACTCCTGATCGTTAGTACCTTGAAACTTTAAGCCCGGCTCACACGAGGCGTCACTTGCTGACATTACAGGTTAGCGACGTAAACGGCCTTTTGAAAGAGTGACGATGGAATGCCCAAATCTTGACACCAATGAGTGACGATGAAAAACCCAAATCTCGACACCACTGAGTGACGATGAAAAGCCAAAATCTCGACACCACTGAGTGATGGTAAAGGGCCCTAATCTCGTCACCACTGAGTGACGGGAAAAGGCCCAAATCTTGACACCAGTGGGTGACGGTGAAAGCCCCAAATCTCGACACCACTGAGTGACGGTAAAAAGCCTTTTGAAAGAGTGACGATGGAATGCCAAAATCTCGACACGAATGAGTGACAGTAAAAGGCCAAGATCTCGGCACCACTGATTGACGATAAAAGACCAAAATTACGACACCACTGAGTGACGGTAAAAACCCAAATCTCGACACCACTGAGTGACGATAAAAAGCCAAAATCTCGACACCACCAAGTGACAGTAAAAGGCCAAGATCTCGGCACCACTGATTGACGATAAAATACCAAAATTACGACATCACTGAGTGACGGTAAAAAGTCAAAATCTCGACACCACTGAGTGATGGTAAAGGGCCCTAATCTCGTCACCACTGAGTGACGGGAAAAGGCCCAAATCTTGACACCAGTGGGTGACGGTGAAAGCCCCAAATATCGTCACAACTGAGTGACGGTAAAAAGCCCCAAATCTCGACACCACTGAGTGACGGTAAAAAGCCCAAATATCGACAACACTGAGTGACGGTAAAGGCCCTAATCTCGTCACCATTGAGTGATGGTTAAAAGCCCAAATTTCGACAACAATGAGTGACGATGAAAGGCCCAAATCTTGACACCACTAGGTGGCTGTGAAAGGCCAAAATCTTCACGAAACTGGGCGGCGGTGAAATGCCCAAATCTCGAAACAACCGAGTGACGGAGATACGGACTATTTTTTCCACACTCCTGATCGTTAGTACCTTGAAACTTTAAGCCCTGCTCACACGAGGCGTCACTTGCTGACATTATACGGTCAGCGACGTAAACGGCCTTTTGAAAGAGTGAAGATAAAAGGCCCAAAGCTCGTCAGCACTGAGTGATTGTAAAAAAACCCAAATCTCGTCACCACTGAGTGACGGTTAAAAGCCCAAATCTCGACACCACTGAGTGACGGTGAAAGGCCCAAATCTCGACCCCACTGGTTTACAGTAAAAAACAAACAAACAAACAAACAAATCTCGACAACAGTGCGTGACGGTGAAATTCCAAAATATCGTCACCACTGAGTCACGGTAAAAGGCCCAGGTAATATTGTTATTTATGTTCGTCAGGGGACTATTGTTTACAATTTTTCCAAACTTCCTTATATTCTCCCATTTCATCAAGATTTCCAAATGCATGATCATGAATGACTCATGCTACCTTTGTATTTTACTTTTATATTTTTAATTTGTAAACAAATCTTTCGGCATATTACTCCCAGTGTTGAAGATCGTATGCTCGATCTGTAATGAAAAACACAAGTCAGACAAAATTGGAACCAGGGGGATTCGAACCCGTCATCTACTGCTTGCCGGGCAGCGACTTAACCACCAGGCTATTCTGGTTCACGGCCAAGTCACGACGAACTAGAATCAAATACCCAAGATCCTCTTCTTTCTGACTCATTAATATTCAAACGGTCCGCCGTAGACAATGGTTAGTAAACGAAGAAGCTTGACCGGGGAGGAATTTTTAATTTGTAAACAAATCTTTCGGCATATAGTAATATGCCGAAAGATTTGTTTACAAATTAAAAATTCCTCCCCAGTCAAGCTTCTTCGTTTACTTTTATATTGTTTTTATGATTGAAATAGATAAAACTGAACTGAACGGTAAAAAGCCCAAATCTCGACAACAGTGAGTGACGGTAAATGACCCAAATCTTTGACACCACTTGGCGACTGTAAAAGGCCCAAATCTTGACGACACTGGGTGGCAGTGAAATGCCCAAATCTCGAAACAACTAATAAATAAACAAATAGGAGTGCTCCACACTCCTATGACTAATCGTTAGGACCTGGAAACTTTAAACCCAGCTCACACCAGGCGTCATTTGTTGACGTTAGGACAGCGTCAGTGACTTGTTCGATCTTTTGAAATAATGATAGCGTTAAAACAGTGATTGCAAAATGAACAGTGCAAACAATATTTTGAATACCTGGCGTATGGGTTCATTGCCTTCACAGGCTCGATTAGCGCAGGTACTGACGCAATCGAAATGACGCTTCGTGTGAGACGGGCTTTACACATTGTTCATGACATTATTTGTGGTTTAAGAACAATCTACATCCAATATTTGCCATTGAACATGAAGTCGATGAACAGCGTAATCTCTCCAAGTTCAATAGCCTGTTAGGTTTTCGTCTTCAACGAAGGGCCAATAAAGTCAGTGTATGTCAAGAATAAAGGCCTCACATATGGCACGTGAGTCGTCAAATCCTGAACAGACTTTTATTTATTTCAGTCATGAAGCCCAAATGCAGCTCTGCAATATTTTTGTAATAGCTACTCTTTAGCGACACTAAACATGATCTTTTTAGGTAAATTCAACACAAAGTAAACTTGATCGATCCCATCGCTTCGAAAACGAATAAAAATATATATATATAAATATCAGTGTAAAAATAACTGGAAAAGAGAAATGAAACAAAAGAGTAAAGCAATTTATAAATAGGGTTTAAGTATGGTTACTAGACCAAGTGGAGGAGAAAATAACGAGTTTATTAGAATTAAAAAGGCTGAGCTGACCTCAATTGTAGAATAAGGTGACACCTTATGATCCATCAGGAATCAGTCACATGAAGAATATCTCCATGTTTTCTGTCGACACCTTCGATTAGTGCGACAGCCCCCGAGATTCCAGGTAACTAAGTCTTTCCTTTAAAGCGAGGAGAGACGTGATCTTTTGAAGCTAGAACTAGAACAAGGAGAAAATTTTGATAGTGAAACTTCACCACGTATTTTACAATGACTTCCTCAATTACTATACGACGACTGCTATTTTAATACGATAGTACTACTCAATATATTATAACAAAATACTTATTAGTGGTACAACGGGTACTACTACTTGTGCAACTGACACTATACCACAACCACCACCACTACTACTACTGCTGCTGCTTCTGCTCCTGCTCCTGCTCCTCCTCCTACTAATATGCTACTACTACTACTACTACTACTATACTACTACTACTACTACTACTACTACTACTACTACTACTACTCTACTACTACTACTACTACTACTACTACTACTACTACTACTACTACTACTACTACTATACTACTATACTACTACTATACTACTACTACTACTATACTACTGCTACTGCTACTATTTCTGCTACTAATAATAACACTACTACTAATACTAATGCTGCTGCTGTTGCTACTACTATACTACTACTACTACTACTTCTTCTTCTTCTTCTTCTTCTTCTTCTTCTTCTTCTTCTTCTTCTTCTTCTTCTTCTTCTTCTTCATCTGCTACCGTCAAGTCAGTCAATAATGAAATAATGCAATAAATGCAACGATGAAAGAAAATGGCAATAACATTTCCGTTCCCCCATCAAATTAGACCGAAGCAAATTACACGTTACTAAAGTTTGTTCTCCATAATGTTGATGACGTCATTGCCACGCTCCGATAGGAGTCTCATGACCTTACTTTCTTATGAATACCCTCTCGACCAAGATTACAAATAAAAGAAAGGTGTACTAGTATCTAAGAATTCAATAATTGAGTACATTTCTTCCACACCATAGAAACTAATAATCAATTTGTAAGAAATTGTTATATTCATTTCTTGTCTGCCACCACAAGGTTTCAAATAAGATTTCTTTTTTTTGTATACATTTACTTAATTACATATATCAACAACACGCATTTATAGAAACATAATTATGATTACGTGTTGCTAATTCATGCCGGAAATATGCCCTTTTTGTTGGTAGAATTCAAATCCAAGCTTTTACGTTTCATGGATTAATGAAAAAATGATCATCACCTTGCAAAACAACGAAGAATTTTAAAAGATCTGGGCCCCATTTCATGAAACCTGCTTTCACTGACAATTTACAATAACTATTATAAGCTACTGAAATCTTTGAATCTCATTGGCTGAGAGCAAATTTGTCGGTAAAAATCACTGACAAGACATTTGATAAATAGCCCCCCCCCCCCAATTCCTCGCATCCTCTCCTCAACCTTTTTCCTTCTTACAGTAAGAAATTTGGGGAGCGTTTCATTAAGCGTTTTGTCAGTGATTTTTAACTGTTATAATCTACTGAAATCCTTGCATCTGATTGGCTGAAAGCAAATTTGTCAGTAAAAATCACTGACAAGACACTTGATGAAACGCTCCCTTATATCCTTTCCCCCTCTCCGAAGTAAGACATCGCAAAAGGTCGCAGATGAAAGAAGATACCTTTACCCTCCTGATCGGGATACATCTACTGCTCTTGAGATGGTAGTAAAAAGAAAACAGTTTGGTTTGGCTGCGACCGTCATTAGAAGCACGTGATTTAAGATAAGAATTCTTTTTTCTTGAGGCGAGGACGCATTTACTTCAGGTAATTTACAAGAAGTTAGCTGATGTTGAAATAGAGGATGTGAACGGACTCATTAAAATTTGACGATGGTCGATGAGGGGTAATAACGGGATGCAATGGGATACGCAAGGAAGAATGGATGGGAGCAACTTAGGACAAGGTTCAAACTCTAGAAACGTGAGGCTTCGAAATGTAAGGGGTTCGGTGAAAATCAATTATAATAATGATAATAATAATAATCCATGAAGTGCTGATACTATGGATATATATTCTACTGCGCTGTAAGAGCTCATGTTGTGCTTATAGCTACGATGAGTAATTAAATGAAAAGATGTGCCTTTGTTTTTATTCAAAAGTATTTACACTTGGGGGAAGGGGAGGGGTGGGGGAGAAGAGACATTTTTTTTGCAGTTGTTTCTGCATTTATTGATGAAACAAGAATTAACATTTATTTTTTCTTCATCATACAATTTATAAGGCGATTGATAAACAATAATTGCGACAGTTAATATACTTAAATTGCAATGAAAAAAAAAATCTATATATACAAATATATTCTGAAATCTTGAAATATAATAATATATCGAAATTAAGTGAATGCAGGGGCCAGCCATCATAAGCTAAGTAGCTTGAAGCGATAGCAGCCAGGAGAAAGTAGTAACATGACACCAGTTGGAGTCACAAAGAGAAACAACGTGTTCTACGGAATATCTTCTTCTTTCTTTTTTTTTTAGGTGAGATGAGGAGTGTTTAATATCGTCAGGTAAATCATTCCATACATCTGGGCCGTGGTGTCTTATCGTTTTATGTGCTAGGAGTAATATAGGATTTGTTAAGTGGAGATCGGATGAATGGCGTGTAGGATAAGTATGTAGGTCTTTATTGTACATAAACATATTTCGAAAAAATTGTGGTATAGTGTTTGCAGAAAATTTGTACATAAATATTGCAGTTTGAAAAGTATGAATATCAGGAATTTTCAAGGTCTTCAAATTGTAGAATATAGGATCCGTATGGGCTATAAAACGTGAATGAGTGCAGATACGCAATGCTTTCTTTTGGAGGCGTAAAATTGTTTTTATTATCGTCGTATTACTATTTCCCCATACTATCTTACAGTAGGATATATGCCATAAGACAAAAGAATTATAAAGCATGAATAATGATTTTTGTGAAAGATAATATTTCAGTTTGTGTAAAATTCCTATACCTCTAGACACTAACATGCATATATTATTAATGTGACTATTCCAAGTAATATTTGAATCTATCAATATGCCTAATAATTTCGTTTCTTGCTTTTCAGTGATAGGCAGTTCATCTATGAAAATGTTATCTTCAAATGCCTGTTTGGAGTGCAAGTGTTTAAAATACATGAAGTTAGCTTTATTGATATTCAAAGATAGTTTAATTAATTTGAACCATACCGATATTTTTTTTAATTCAAGGTTTAGTGTTGTGGTAAGCTTGTTTAAGTTTTTGTGTGAAAAGAATATATTAGTGTCATCTGCAAACAAAACATAAGTTAAAAGTGGGGATGCGTTTACTATATCATTCATATAAATCAAAAACAATAGGGGGCCTAAGATTGATCCCTGTGGTACTCCACATTTCACTGTACTAATGCGAGATGATTTTGATTTAAAAGAAACATACTGACGTCTATTTTTCAGGTAGTTTTCAAACCAGAAGAAAACAACTCCTCTGATCCCATACATCCTTAATTTATAAAGTAATATACGATGGTCCATAGCGTCGAAAGCCTTCGACAGATCCATAAAAACCCCAACAGTGTGCTCCTTTTTAGAGAGAGAATTTGTTATTTTGTCATATAATTGCAATATTGCGTAATCAGTTGAGTGATTTTGTCTAAAACCATACTGATAAGGATTAAGCAGATTATTAGCATTCAAAAAGGAATATAATCTTTTATAAACTATTTTTTCTAAAATTTTCGAAATACTTGGTAATAATGAGATAGGTCGGTAGTTGGAGATTTGACAAGGGTCATCTTTTTTATATATGGGAATTATTTTGGCAAGTTTAAGTGCTTCCGGAAAAATCCCCTGACAAAGAGAAAGATTAAATATGTGTGATAGCGGGGAAGCTATGGGGTGAATTATTTTCTTTAAAATGTATACGCTTAATCCATCATGACCACAAGATTTGGTGGATCTTAATGATCTAACAATTTCTATTATCTCGTAATAATTAGTTGGGCTTAAAAATAAAGAATGGTTAGCGTAATTTGTTAAGTATTTGGAAAAATCATTTTCGTTTGTAACTATTTTTGATGCTAAGGTAGGACCAATATTAGTAAAATAATTATTGAACGCATTAGCAACTTCAGTTTGGTCTTTAAGTTGTCGTCCATTTTCTTCAAAGTCTTGATTTGGATTTTTCTTTCTTTTTGCCTAAAATTTCATTTATTGTACGCTATAAACTTTGCTTATCTTTATTGCTTTCGATTTTGTTTGAAAAATATGATTTCCGCGTTAGACGGATGACAGATGTTAGCTTATTGCGATAGGTTTTGTATTTGTTTTGATGTTCTTGCGTAGGTGATTTAAGTGATATTTCATATAATCTGTTTCGAGTAAAAATCGATTTTATTATGCCTCGAGTAATCCATGGTTGCTTATTCTGTTTTCTTTTCGATTTCTTTTTTGTTAAAGGCACATTATTATCATAATAATACAGGAGCTTACTTATAAATTTTTCATACGAAATGTTCACATCTCTCTCTTGATAAATATCATGCCAACCTTCTTCACACAAATTCGTCTTTAGGCATTCGATATTGTGATTGGTTTCATTTCGTCGAGTCATATCTGATCTGATGTGATTTTTATGTAAATGTTTGTCATTGGGACATATTGTGAATATTGGTAAATGATTTGATATATCGTAGTATATTATTCCATTATTGTTTCCATTTGACACGTTTGAAAAAATATTGTCAATAATGGTATGTGTTACGTTGGTAATTTTAGTTGGCTTGTCGATACAAGGCTTAAAAGAGAAAGAAGATAACAAGTTTATAAACTGTTGCCCGAGCATGGTATGAGGTACGGATAGATCTATGTTGAAATCTCCCATAACAAATATATCTTTGTTCTCTCGGGATAGAATTTCTAGACAAGATTCCAATCTATTAACAAATAAGTTAGATACATAGTTTGGCGGTTTGTATATTACACCGACGATTTTATTTTTATGTTTATTATCAATAATTTCTAAGAAAATTGTTTCTAATTGATAATACATTGTGAGAGATAGCCACATTGTTTGAGAAAGAAAGATGGACAGAGAGAGAGAGAGAGAGACAGAGAGAGAACTAAAGAAACATAAACACTTCTGGTTTCAGCGGTATAATTATGAATTCCCAATTTACAAGTGATAAATATTCTTTGAATTCATAACGCTAAACTTTTAATTATATACCAACTAGGTATATTCTAATGAAAATCCAACCGCATGTATCTAAAGCGAAGCTATCAAAATTCATATAAAGCTTATATAATTGTGTTAAGCGGTCTTCTCGGTATGGAGATATCCGAGCAGACAGTGGGCTTTATAAGCATAAATTGCGCTTCAGTTGTCGGTGGAATTTCCTCGAAATTTTATAACATCCGGGAATCTGCGAATCATCGCCACCTGTTAAGCAAATCAACCTGGTTCTTGATCTTTCGCACCAAGATTTTTCTGATCGAAAATGATGGGGTTTTTTTTTCTTCATTTTGTAAATTTTAGAGAAACATCTGCTATAGCAAGGTCAAAACCCCAAAGTACTAAAAACTGGCAAATTAATGTACATTTTCCTTTTCAGTTGTAATGCTAAGATACCATTATTACAGAAATGAGATGTAATAAAATTGATTAGTCTTGTAGGGGATATCCCTGGTATTCTCCTAAGTATTTATCAGTATTTTGCAAGGTGTTTGAATTTTTTATTGTAAGTATTGAATCAAAACAATAGAGATTACAAATAACAAATCTATTACATTTATGCTTTCCCAAACTACTCCAGTTATGATCTCTCTGCTGTTCCAACTTGTATTCAAGAACACAATCTAAGAGAGAGAGAGAGAGAAAGAGAGAGAGAGAAAGAGAGGGGGCAAAAGGGGGGGGGGGTATGGGAGCGCGATACTTACAAAAAAAATGTGTGAGAACACTGTGCGAATCTCAAACCTAACAAAAGTATGTTTCCTTTCTTTACTTTCTTCAAAATTCTTTCTCATCATAGAAAGTAAGATTGAGACCGTCTCATAATCATAATACATTAGCCGTGGATACCTTGTTGTGCAAATTTAGAAGCAACCCTTCAGCAAGATCTTCAGTACGATACAATTTCCTTGTCTGAGTCCGTACCTGAGTAAGGACAATTAATATACCTTTATTGGAAGTGCATGTTATGGGGTGCTGATAACATCAAATTTACGATGGCATTTCATGCAAAGGTGTTTCGCAAGTTAATTGATGAACGTGTCGTTCGTTTTTATTGAGCATCATGTATAGAGGATAACATTATGCCTTAAAGTTTAATTTTATCACTTTAGAATACACTTTGATGAATGTTTCAAGATTCTAAAATACCATTATTAATCTGAAACTTTCATTGTTCTATTTCAGAATAAGCTTTGATGAATGCATCATGAAAATCATATTATGAATCTGAAACGTTAATTTTTATCATTTTTGAATACATGTTTACATCAGTACTAAATAATAAAGTGTATGCAAAACATTGATTGCTGCAATCTATAACTTTTAACATTATGGTAATCACGGAGGTGTGTGTAGTCGTTCTCTGTGTCGAGTGGTTGAAACCAGGTGGAAGTAGAACTGATCTCCTAAGTCATGAGCTCAGTAAACATGAGGGGAGTTACTGCGGTACGTGAGGTCAGAGCCGATATTGAACCCGATTTGAAGACGAGCTCCGTAAATATTTTCCAGGGAATCCAGCTCCAGAAACGGATTAGTCGTCGAGGGCAGTTAAACATTTACATTCCACCTTGAAGTCATACATGTAGATCTTGCAGAAAGAACACGAGGAAAGTCGAGGACTATTTTTAGAATCGCACGACTCTCAAACTTCTCCAATTTATTCCAGATAAACACCCAGTTGAAAATAAACAACAATAAACAACTAACCCACTCTAGAGCGTGTATCTCTATGCTAAGGAAGGGGTGGGTGTAATTTTAGTGAATTTTGTCATTCATGTGCTTGAATGAGATTCGTCATTTATGAGCCAAAAGTCATTCTTTTGTATTCTGCGTGTCATTGATATACGACAAATTAGAGCCTTGTAATAACATTATAAGCATCGTCATCCATATTGTTGATAAGGGATAACATTAATTCACTACCGAAGTGAAGTACGATGATGAATGCGGCGCAACCAGGAATTTGGTAAACATGTAGCTTGAATCAAGGAGTTACTCCTTGATTCAACTCCTTGGTAACTCCTTGGTTGAATTTATATCAGCAGCCCCCGCCTAACACAGACCCACTGGCAATTGTATTAATTTTTTTCTTGAGGCCTAGGCCAGCTACACTGAATGGTGGATACATCCCTGAGAAAGATGGTTATAAACACTATAAAACTATACAAAATGATTATATTGTAGAATTAAAGAGATATTAGAAAAAGATTTTGCCTTGCCACTTTTTTCGTTTTAGTGAAAATCACATTCAGAGAGTGGGAAACAGAAAAAAGCACAACACATTAAAAAAGCTATTTTTAATCTGTGTGATGAAACCTGGTAGAATGATCATCGCCTTACCTTGCAGAGGAAAAACAAGACATGATAGTAAACACTGATATTCATTCATTCATGTTAAACCCATCACCAAGATCAAAGTTATATCCGAAGAGAAAGTCGATCATGCAACAGCTCTCTTTCTCGTTTCTATCTCTCTTCCTCTTTTTACCTCTCTTTCCTCTTTTTTCTCTCCGAGTCCTGTATTTCTTTCTTTGTGAATCTCTATCATGTCTATATCTCTCTATATTGCTATCTGTCCCCCTCTCTCACTCTCAATCTCGCGTTATGTCTCCCTCTTCAACATTTATATTTGGTATAATATCTGTCTGTCTGTTTATAATTCTCTATTCCTCTCGGTTCCCTTCGCATAATTGTTCATATATCTTCTTCTAATTACAGGAAAAACGAGATAGCTTTACAACATATACCAATAGTCCTGGCAAGAGTTTTACCACGCTGTACTCTAACGAACTTATTGATTAGTGACTCCAAGTAAACAGGATGCCAGTATGGGCGCACTGCCGCGGTATATGAACCAGACGACAGCCAACAAACTTTCATTAAGCCTATTCTACTATTCTATATTAATGTATCCTTAAAGGTAATTCCAGAGTTGGCCAATGTCAGGCGCAAGGTGAAAATATGATTTTCTTGGTGCATTAAGATGAGCTAAAACTTAATGGCAATCATTTTCTCAAGTAGTCTTGAAGAATACGGGGACCAAATTGGTGTGAGATATAATTTCTTAATTGTCCCCGTTTGGCCGTTTCTGTACTTGAAATCTTGAGATGGCTTCGTAGTTTCCATGGTAACATTCCACAGACAGAATGCAGTATCTTAGAATTAATTCTAACATAAGCCCATCATGTCTGAGCCCAACTCGAAAGAAGCATCATCAGAAGTCCCTATACGATCATTCCATCGATCATCAGAATCACCTCGATCCAACCAGCTGTCCAATGTTACATCCATAGGTATACATTTTCCTTTCATAATGTCTCTTATTACCCTCACAAGATGTATCCCACATCCTATCACTACTCGCGGCTTTCCGCAAAACTTAAAGAACCCTGCTCGACTCAAAACTCATTAGAGAACTGAAGTTTAGGATTTATGCTGTCTGTGAATCGAGCTTGGATGATTGTAAAACCTTGGATAATATTCCATCGTCTTACGCTAGATTTGGATTCAGAGGGCTTCATCGGTTAATATTCTTCGGCATTCTTCTGCTAATGTATACGTTTCGGAAGTCGTCCGAATTTCCTAGCACACATTCATCGAATTTGGCTTTTTAAAAGGATTTCTTAGGATGTTTAAACGCCATGCTGAAAGGATTAGGATGATCCGACGACGCAATCGCTATATTTCTGGAATACCATTTTTACATTCATTTCTTCGCATCATTATGGGTCATTCATTTCTTCGCATCATTATGGGTCATTAGTGTTATTTTTTAAGCTTATTGTCATGCAATGAATAAAGATTTGACTATAAACATGATAGAAACCGCTTGAAATAATAAAACAAATGATTAAATTCATTATTTTATCAATAAAATCTGGAGATATTCGAAATAACAAAATAGTGACCCTCACATTGAATATGACTGAATAATTTTGCAGTCATGGCTGAAGAACTTCTTACGTACCAGCTAACCATACTTACATTAGTGCAATCCACGTCGTCATGTCGTAAGATTATAAAGGCACCCAGCAAACGCGCATTGGACTTATAACTTTCACAAAATATTCCGAAAATCTTCGAACTTTTAAATAAATTTTTGACAAAATGTGTTCGGTGCGAGATTGTTTGTGTATAGTGGGTATAAATCTGTCAAAGTTGCATAAAACATGACGTCAGGCCTTGTTTGTAACTTTGATAGAGAACTACCAAATAAATATTAACTTCAAACTCACCACTTGGCATAAACAAGAGGAAAAAAACCGGTAATATAGATTACAACCAGGTGAGTTAACTCCCATTTCACCTCTTATTAGTTTATTAGTCCTAACTCGTAAAATAAGGCTTTAAACTTTCAAACTTATGGAATCTGGCTTAACATCAATTAGAATCAACGAAATCTGCCAAATAGATTTGGGGTGATTTTCTATAGTTAAATCTGATCAGAAAATCAGAGAAGCTAATCTTAATTACACATGTATTAATTACCCCTAACAATACCAGGTGGTTCGCGTCTCTCCTAGACTTCACACCTGACCGAACCTCATAAACCTCTAACGACTGTCACCGTGACAACGTAACCCTACTTTCTGCGACTTGCTCGGCGCGAACATGACTTTCTGAATAGGGCGGACACGTCTTTGCCAACGCTCTAATTCGCTGCTGTCGTCATCACGTCTTCAAAGTTGCTCAAGAAAAGAAATAAAATCATCCTAAATTGAGATTAAAACAATGTGTTCCCCGCCAAAGATGATTCGGTCTGAATGAGGGCGTGATGTTCAAGAACAGGTGAAGCAATGGGTGAGATGAAATCCATGTGCTCTTGAAAGGTGTTTGGTTTATTGATACTGAAATATTGTACTTGGGGATCGTTCACTTAATGGTGCCAACTTTGCTGACTCATTCGGTGTTCGTGCCCACTGGGTGAAAAGAAAAGGCGGTGTTCCATAAGAATTTCATAAATTATTGTCCCCTTTCCGTATTCGACAATGTGCTTAGTGTCACTCTGTCTAACGCTCAATCACTGGTTCTACGTGATTCACATTTAGAAGGCAGTCACGAATTCATTTCTCATGTTTAACATATCTTCATATTAAATGTCAAATAATAAGAATGGCATGCTCAAAACTCAATTTTCATCATTTCGCGGTATTTTGGTGACCATTATGACATTCAATATTTAATGATGGTGGATTATATTGGGGAGATAGATTAATAAAAAAAAAAGAGGTGTATTCGGAAAATAAGATAAGAGGTTGTTAGGAACCTAAAGTCTGTTGATTTAACAAGAAAGAAAGAGGATAATGCCCTGAGTCAACCGAAAGCAACACACCCACTTGGCATTTCTCAGGTCACACTTCGTGTATAATTATGAACATGTTCTATTCATTAAAGAACATGAAATATTTAGTGAGACACATAAATCCGCACCAGATACCAATTACGATGTGAAATTCGAAATCATTTATACTCAAAGATTATCTTAATCTATTTCTGCATCAACTGACCAATTCACAGTTTGCCTCATTTAATTCTTTGACAAAGATTTATCAGTAATTTTACAAGCATCATTCACCTCAATGTCGTGAGATGAAAGCGATTTTTCTGCCATAGATAAATCAAAGAATACGACCATGGGTCAGTCACACTCACAAAAGATCGAGGAAAAAATTACATTATCTCGAACGGTCGTGATTTTGCCAATCATCCGTTGGTTGAGAATTGGTTTGGCGGTGTGGCGGAGTTATAGTTATTTAAAAAAAGATATAAACGTTTTTATTCGAAACGATGGAATGGCAGTTAGAAAGATTGCTCATCGTAGACTGGGGACGGAGTTTCAAACTTCAATAAGCGAACGAAAACGTTTCTTGGGCCTTGCTTTTATTCCTGTAATGAATATAAATTGAAACGAAGTGATATCGGAAATTGGGAGTGATTCGAATTGTCCCGATTCAACTATTCGGGTGTGTTCGTTCTCTTCCGGCTCGCGCCAAACTGTCGTGTTTGTGAGTCGAATCGACCTGATTCTCTGACATCTCCGAAGGCTTCCGAGGGTTATCATCTCAACAAATAATCGTGATAGAAAGAGAAAGAAGGAGTCACAGAAAGGATAGATAGAGGGAGGTAGGGGATAATTAACATGCAGCAGTTGCAATAGTAATGACGGATTGAATTATCTTCTAGATAATATATAAAAGTCGAGAAAAAGATGTGAAGTTCAATTAGGATGCTACACTATAATATACATAGATACAGAATAAAAGAAAATCAAAACAAAAGTGATGAAGGAGATGAAAAGAGAAAGGTGGCGAGAGAGAGAGAGAGAGAGAGAGAGAGAGGAGAATGGGAAACAGTTATATTAATAATGGAGAGAAAGGTTACTTTTAGGATTCATGACGGTTCTCAATATCAAATTTTTCTGTTCTGTGAAAAGGAAGTATCTTGAGAACTACAAAACGTGCATAAGTCAGTTCCAGTGAATAATAATTATTATGTACGACTAATTCAAGACACACAGTGAGAGAGAGAGAGAGATAGGGGGTGCTGGTAGCGTAAATTAAATAGAAGAAAAGATGAAACAAAAACGGGTAACAAGAAGAAAATAATATCAAGTCTGAAATGTGGAAAGAGCCAGTGAGCGCAATGGCGGATAACGATGACGGAGTCTTTAATTCCTTTAGACTCATTTTGGAAAGTAATGAAAACGAAATCAAAGTGACAAAAAAACAACTTGACATGAAAAGCGTAAATATTTGAGAACAGGAAATCAGAACTGTAAGAATACAGAAAAAGGAACAAAATGTGTGAGGGGAGGACTTCTCTTTCCGTGACCTTTCATCTGACGTTGTTTTAATTGGACATGAACCTGATAGAGCAGAACATTTGCAGAATCTATTTGGGGATTGATGTAATATATTGGTTGTGACGTGTAGAGGTATAAGCCCAAATTCAAGGAGAGAGAAAGAAAGAGAGCGACCGTCGACCTTTCATCGTTCATATACCACCAATGCATATGATCGATTGGTGACATGAGTTGCTATATCTTCTGTATGTTAGGATCTTTCATTTTCTTGTGAATATTGTATGGGTATAAAACAAATGTAGCCCTACTTCTAGATAAATAATGAACAAAAAATAAATAAAAAGATACATACATGTACGTCATAACAAAAAACTAATTACATTACTTTAACAAAAAAATCCCCAAAACCCCAACAAAACCTACAACAACTAAAGCAATATCTTTGGAATGGTTAATTGAGTTCTAAAGATGATATTGTTTTTGTTTGATTCATGCAAATAAACACGAAAGTACGTACCTCTTTCTTGTGAAATGGTTAATTCGATTGGATATCTGATATAATTATTATATCTGATTTCGCGAAGAAATTATAAATTTTTACTAAATAGTGTAAGAAGGGTTGAACATTAGGAGACAATGGCTCAATTATGATTATTATACCTAGCCTTCAATTATCTGTTGAATATAGTCTATAATTTTGTAGGAGCATGAATGATCTAGATTATAATTTTTTAATATTTCCTATTCATTAAAGAAAAAACAAACAAACAAAATTTCCGGCCTTTTATCCCTTTCCTGACAAAACAAAATTATCCTATTGAATTTAGATCACTTTATATCGATACACATTCTAAAAGAAAAATATGATTTGATGTTGTAACGGTAAGTAATATGAACATTGCAGTCATATGGATCATCATTGAATAAACTTATTTCACTTTTCAATCGTTAGCATGCCTTTCCATTCGATTTTTCTTCGATCGAGGCTCTAAACTTTACAAGATTGACCTTTTTAGTTCAACGAAATTCATATTTCATATCACCTATATAACCATGATAACCTTTACGTTCATTGCTCACGAAATCTGGGGGACTTTGTTACTCAATCTCCCCCGAGAGTTCGGGGGTATGACTGTGTGCATGGGCTGCTGCCAGGACTTGACACTAAGGCGGGATTTCCGCGACACAATATACGATGTCGCATCAGCCAACTAATTATCTTTAGAAAATTAAAATGACATGTGGTGTTGCTAGAATTGTTTAAGCATGAAATTTCACTTGTTGGTCGTTATTTTCTTCTCTAAAGGCCATGGAGGTATACCCTCCATTTTGAACTAAACACTCTATCGAGTGGTCTCACCACCGCGTGTCTGTGTACCCCCTTCATGACGATACCCATGGAAATCACGTAGAATATTCTATTTCTATAAATGGGTGTTGGGAATGATAATCTCTAATTTCAAAACTATTCTTACAAGGAGAATCAAATAAAAACTCTTTGAGCAAAATCAGAAATGAAATTGTAGGCATACTTCTTTATGATCGGGAGCATATTGTTTATGCCTAAGTTAGAAATTTGCTGTTTGTTTCTAGACTGTGGTTTTTTTTAAATTTGTTTCCACATGTGGGGTGGATTACCCTTTCAACTTCAGTTGATTTTCAAAAGGGTCAGAAATAAAATGCATAAACTGCTCGCTAGATCTATTTTGAGATGCACTAATCACATTTGCCAATTAAAAGTCAGAACTAAGTCAGAATTTGTAATTGAAAATTGTGCATGGTTGTAAGTTGACAAGAGCAGAAATTAGACTAAGTTTTAAATCTAAAATTAGGTTTATAGGTCTGATATTAATTCTTCTATATCTTCTCTACTATGAACAAAATTGTTAACCGCATGTGATCTACTCGTTCCAGTGAACTTTCAAAAAGCGGCGATAAGAAAATCTAATTCGAATGTTTTTTCCTAACTTTTTAAAGTCGGATCAAATTTCATTCAGCATTAGTGTATGTAAACCGGAAGTAAACTCACACGTCCAAAGGGAATGGTAGGTAACCGCAGTACGACGTGAAGAGTGAAAGAGAAAATAGACACTTGCCCGAGTTCAATGTTTACCACGCCCATTCTAGCCACTTGTTTCTGTCTATTATCTTGCCAATTAATGAGAGGAAATAGTGACCCTTTTGTCTTGACGGTAAGGACAATGGACGTACTCAATAGCATTAAAGGAGCACTCCAGCAAGGAAAAGAAATGTAAAGAGATTTTTCTTGCATTTATATCATGTTTTTGACCATGGAAGTGGGTCCATGGTTTGAAAAGTTGGACTGCATTTTAAAAATGCATGACTCTGCATTACAAGTTCAATGTTAAAAATTTGCGACAGTTTCCCTATGCGTGAAATTGTATAGATCTACTATAAAATGTTGTCAGCACATATTGAAGAAAAAAATTAAGCAAATTAATTATTGGAATATATTGAGGGAGGTTTATTTTGTCTACTTTTTATTTTGCTCAAATTATTTTCCGTTTGGGCATTTTTCCCCGACGGACGTTAAAACACACTGCAAGAGTAATTTTCCAAAATTGTGTGTTTTATTGATTAGATACATTTGTATTTGAATCGATGTTTATTTCGCTGGCTATATACTAGTATATTATATCACTTTGGACTCATATTGTGTTATTTAGCTGTATATGATAAATCGTATATTCAAAATACTTTTTGAAATATATAAGCATAGGTGTACGTTTAAAAGTTCACAATCAGAGACATAATTCACATCAGTCATGTCAGTGAACGACAGGTAAATACTAAACAAAATCAGGAGGAAAATAGAAGAAAAGAAACTTTAAGAAGTAAAATATAATGATGATTTGCTGCTCCTCCTCGGTCTGATTTGCATATTGAGGTATACGTGCAGATTATCTAGGATGTACATCAGCGAACTGGAGTCCCCCAAGGGTTCGATGAGACTGAAAGTAAAAGGTGAGATGGACGTACAAACGACAGAGATAACGAACATTGCAGAATTACAGCAAATGAGTCACGTGGAGCAGAACATGATAATGATAGATGATTATTTCTAGATTTATTATTAAAATAGTTAAAAGTGTTCAGGTGTAGTAGTCAAGCCCAGCTGGCCAGGCAGCTCCTATAGGCCTGCAGCTTATGTGTGTTTCCATTGATCTTGGCCGGTTTTCAAGATATAATTCGATAGAATTGTTTAGATCTGATATAACATCGCTAATAATAATAGTAACAACAACAACAACAACAATATTAATAGTAATAACAATAATAATGATGATAATATTAATAATAATAAAATAATGAGTATAATAGTAATAATAATAATAGTAATAATAATAATAATAATAATAATAATAATAATAATAATAACGATACAAGTGTCAATGATTTAGAATATATCATCAACTTATCATTATCGTTAATAATATATTTCTCGTCACAATGAATTGTATGTTAATGAAGGATTTGCAAAGTGGTTTTGTATCATTATACCGTATCTGTGTCGTGGGACAACCAAAAAATATTTATATTTGTATATCATGATAGTCTGCACACGAAAACAAGCAATAGTTTGAACACTTTTGTTTTCAGAAATTTGAGAATTCTGACAAATGAGATATAATGGTGCATATAGAGACGTAGCAATTTTTATCGATTTTCAAAAGTCATTTGCTTAACCAACTGTTTGTTTGAAAATTGTATGATATGCTTAATCTGAATTTGTCTAATGCACAATGTTCATAATGTGATCTCATACATTTTCATTACAATACAGCAGGTTAGCTGACATCATGCAAAGCTGGAAACTGGAGAAAATGGGAGAAAAGTCGTCTCCGTGATGAATGAAGAGAAGGAGAGAATTATAAAAACGCGACTCAAGAAAAAAATGGGTAAAGACAGAAATAAGGGAAAATCAAAAATGTATCTTGAGAAAAGAGCAAAGCAGACGATATTACATTTAAGTCCTTGACCATATCATAGTTTATATAGCTGAAATAATAATCTGATTATAAAGCTGTGAACAAATTATCTCTGTATAAATAGGTGACTCGACACATACAAGAAATCAAATAGGCTTCACAAATGCATCTGAATAGGAATATGAAAAAACAACATATTTTTCATTTTAGCTTTTGAACATAGGAAGGTTAAGTATAGCAGGTAAGGTGTGTGTATATAGATTATATTATTATGCGGTAAACAAAATGTTGGTCAAAGTTTGAATTTGGGTTATCTTGTGCCTGCCCGTAAGGTAACTTTTTAAAGAGAAAACATCCATTCGTCAAACTTTATCCCTGAAAAATACGGTATCTTTAAAAATAAACACAAATTATCACCAGACTAATTTGGCGCATTACTATGAAGACACGAAGAAAAACGAACGGGGCAAATGCAGGGCTAGAGTCGAATTGAAACTCAACTTGTGTAAGGTGCAAACGAACACTGCAATTTCTCTCCTAAGCAGATTCCTACCCACGTAATTAGCACCAGGTACTGTGCTGATGGACGAGACCATATAAAGCGTGGAGGCGCCGGGGCGGGCGGTGTGAGAGATACAGAACAGACGACCAAGCGCGGAAACGTAACCAAATTTCGTTGGCGCCAAATCCCGTCGAATTCCCGCCTTAAATATGTCATCAGTGCGTGGTCTCACGAAATCTCTTTCCTATTTTTGCTTCTTTTTTCTTGAAATGACAAGAAAAAGGAGCAAATCCATGGAATAATTTCGCCAGGGGCCTAATCAGTGATACCCAGAGATTCGAGGGATTTCTGTTAAAACTCTTTAGTTTGTTTGTTTTTTTGCTTAATCCAGAGTAGATAACGGTTTATAAATAGATATTTCTCTTTAGTCGCTTCTTAATTTAGTGGCCAGAAATAGTATAGCAATCATTGGTGAAGATTTGAAGGGGTCGTAGTTTCAGTTCGGTAAATAATTCAGTTACTGACGGACAAGTCTAGGTTCTTTAATCATATATTTTAATATCAATACTTTAATATTAACATGGCTTGTATTCGTATGATTTACATTATGTTCCAGTATCACCTCCTCCATAGGGGGAGGAAGTTTTTATTTAAGCTTAGTGGAGTGTAGGTGAGTTTAGAAGAAACAAATATTCACAAAATTAATGGAAAAAATAAGCTGTCTGCGCTAATAATTACCTCCAAATAAGCAAACATATAACATTTCAATTGATTATAATTTTGAACATAATATTATCTTCTTTTCTTTTTTTTTTTCATTTTCTTGTTCACAGGGTACTATGTCAAGATTACTAACTGCTATCTGAGAGAGCCCTTGAAATGCATATAATTATTTTGGTTTCACGCACAAACACACACACACCCTCACACACACGCACACCCAAAGCGCGCGTGCACACCTGCACACAAAACAAATATGAAAAGATAAGGAAAATGTTATACTTTGTAATATTCCCTGGATTTTACTGTATACATTCGCTGTATAATATGAAAACTTCCTCTCTCTCTCTCTCTCTCTCTCTCTCTCTCTCAAACACACACACACCCCCACACTCTCTCGCACACACTTATCAATACACCCTCATCCCTCACCTATACGCCTCCTTATGCAATCCCACCCACACACCAACTCTCACTTACAGATGATTCCACAGTCGACAGGCCATTTCTATTCTGCTAATATATTATGTTGACACAGGCTATACATGTTTCGTGTGGAAACCTAAAGTTGTTTATCAATACAATAATACAAATTTTATAGATTATTATCATTTTTTTTTTTTATTGTTGAAATATTGTGTTTCGAATTTAATAAATAAGGTAAAATTGTAAAATTACACACTGAAGATGCATGGAGTTCGCATGACTCCGAAACATGTACAATTCCTTCATATGCTATGTGTTGTTTTTGTTTTAAAACTGTTATCATGTCGTCCTTTTAAAAAGGTTAGTAAATGACAAACATGGTATATGAGTATAATAGATAACAAAATCTTGATAACATAATACATTTTTTTAAAACCCAACACTCTAAAGATGTCGAGTAAAATTTTGACCAATATTGGGTACATTTTACTCTACTCGTTTTAGAGTGAACTATTGTATAGGTTTCTTCAAATGAACTCAACCTACATTCATCTGTATTTCTCATGTGTATGATTGTATATTCCCTTGAATCGCTCATGAAACATTGAATGGTGAGAGGTGTGTACTCACAATCATGCTACAGAGGAAATCCTCATAGCTACTTTGCCAACTGTTCAGGAAAACAATCGTAAAGTAAATGCTTTTGCTGAAGGTAATATTACTCGCGTAACCAGCACGTGAACTCGGTGCCTGGCACATAACATTTGCCGTATCGTTGTAATTGTATGCAGTAATGATTTTTCAAGCCTTTCTTTCGGCGCCTATTGTTTATACCGTTATATTCAGATCATTAAAATGATCGTTTAACTGTTTATGTTGTCATTTTATAACACATGAACCTAAATCAAATATGAGAAGGCAGGGGTGGCAATCCAGGGGTGAACGGGGAGGGACACGTCCCTCTGGAAATTTTGAAGACTGAAAAAAAAAAATGTACAGGAAATAATGAATAAAGGCTGCAGCATCCTATACAGGCCCTCAATTGCTCTAAAATGCAAAACTTTTACTATCAGTTGTGAAATTTTCTCACTCGGTCGCTACGCTTCCTCGCATACTTAAATCTAACTGTACAATATTGCTTGAAATCTCTAAACCGTAAGTATTAGAGTATTAATCCGGGGGACGCGTGCCCCCCCCCCGGAAATGTTGAAGATACCCTGTTATAGGCTCATTAGTGTTCTAAAATTGACTAGTTAGTAATAGTTATTATATGAATTTTCGTCATCCCTATAGCACTCCACCCACTTTTATTGTACATTAACAAAGGGAAAAAGTACATTGAAGTATTTTTTGCAAGCTATATGTTTTGCTTTCGACCCGTATTTGTAAGGTTCGAAGCACACACACACAACCCCCCCCCCCCCACACATACCATTTGGCTTTCGTTTTCAATACCCCTCTCTTATAATTTTTTATTTTTCTCTTTCAAATTTTTTGCTTTACTTCTCCTTTCATTTTCTGTTGCCCTTTAATTTCAATTTTTAGCTATCATTTCTCCTTTTTCCAGCTTTTTTCACTCCACTGCATTTTCACTATAATTTGAAGTTTATTTTGTATTCACCGATTCTTTCCAATGACGTTAAAGTCGGATATTCTCGGGTTCTCATAGCAACATTCGTTCTTCTCCGGAAGGCTTCGATCATCTCCGGAAGGTTTCGATCATCTCGGCTGCGTTCCGAACCATCTTCGTCACACATCTCGACACTGATACCCCGTTCTCTGTATGATGTATCAGTGTCGAATGACATGCTTATTGGTGCGTGTAGCGTCATGTTGTCACAGGCTATACCTGTGTTCCTGTATCCTGGCTTTATCATTACATCCCACTCCGCCTTGGGCAGGTTTTACCTTACCGTCATCATAACTTGGTTTGTATTTCCTTAAGAAAAGAAGAAGGGTGAAGAGTCTTAAAACATCCCCCTCCCCTTCACCGAAGGATTTATTAAAATACGTCACACATCTTTAGCTACTAAACCTTAACTTAATTTGCACTTCCCTACGAAAAGAAAAGAAAAATGAAAAGTAGTTTCAAAACAACCCCTTCCCTTCACCGAAAAAGGCCTCACCTTTAGCTCTTTTTTGAGGAGGATCAAGCAGTCCGCACGATGGTTCTTCAATCATTTATTCATTCAGTCTATATTTTTGTTGCTTAACCCTTATTTCTGTATAAAAGTGTGAATTGCTTGTTGACCGCGGCCCCGCCCCTCCCTTTTTAGTCGCCTGGCTGTCATCATTCAACATTTACGCCACTTTCATTTTCATGTTGATGCCAATGATGTATCCTTTGAGTTCTCAAGTAAACAGTGCTCACATCCTATCACTCCATCCAGACCCCCCCCCCCCTCACTTTCTAGATTTTACCTCTGGCGGTATTACCAGTCATCTGTGAAACCAGAACCAAAGGGATTGTAAGAAAGAATGAGCAACCATTTCTCTTGTTTCAACCTCGTATCGATGCTGACAGACGGCATTTCAAATCTGGTTTCACGCCTGACCTGTTACTTCGCGCCATTTTCAGATATGGTTTGTGATCTTTGGCGGGAAAGAAGGCACCTTCTGTGAACATCTCCCGTGAAATTGAGTTTGTCATGCCGTGTCGAGTCTTACCATGCTCTAGAAGACATGTATACTTTGTCGGTTTATTGCCATTTGATCTAATGCCTATTCGTCTAATGTTTCATCTCGTCTAATCCCATTTCGCATGTGCCCAACATGTCTACCATAATGACCATCCAGCTGGTCTAATATAATTTCGTCTACACCCAGTTCGTCTATTGTTGGTCTTATCATCAGTTTGTCCAGTTTTCAAATATTCTAATGACCATTCCGGCTTTTAGTCGTTTCGTCTACTGTGCATAATTTTGGTCTAATATTCAGGTCTTGTGAGTTGCGACAGAGCCCCGTGTGGCGTTTTCTAACATTCCAACTAATTGGACCAATTAGATCAAGTAGGTAAGAGACTTATTAAACGGGCATTAGTCGAACTGACGAGCGAACAAAGTGAAAAGAAAATGAAATGATGATTAGACCTCGTCAAGAATAGACAAAACGCCATGAGACCAGGGAGGTGGAACGAATTGGTGATTGGACAAATTGGCATTGGACGGAATAAAAATAGTGTGTTGAGGTGTGGGAAGGCTAGCTGGTGGGACATGCACACACCGTAATGAACTCAGATGGGGATCAGGATATTTAGGCGTTTCCTCTCCGACTCATCTTCGTTATCTTCTCACGGTCATGGGTGATCAACGGGTATCAATGGAGTATTTGGTGAACCTATTCTGAGAGACACGTGGGGGAAATATTTATAGAAGTGTATCATAGAGGGAGAGAGAGGGAGAGAGAGAGGGAGGGGGAGGGCATGGAACCGGGGGTGTATATGAATGATTCTGACATTATGGATACAGACTAGAAAGACAGACGATAAAGAATGTGGGGAAATGAGCAAAAGAAATGGATATCAAACCATCGCCTTTAGATAAGTTGACCTTTCTTCCAACACTATACATGTATATCTACGTTCATACGGGACTTGTAACTTTAAGTTAATGAAACAACGGCTCACTAACAACGACGAGGGTTCGCACGGGCCCAAAACAACGACGCTCGTTGTTCTGAGACTACAAGTCAAGCTCTAGTCATTTAATATCACCAGAGAGGTCATCGTTAACAACGAGATTGAAGTTTATTCTGTCCATACGGACCGTAACTACGAGGAGCACCCCCACTGCTTGTGGTTTCGGCGTTAACCACAAGCTCGCTTGTGGTTCTAGAACTACAGTTTCGAAACTACGAGTCCGTTCATACCGTCTGAAACTACAAGATAACTACAAGATATAAGATGTTTTGAAACTACAAGCGAAAGTTAAAGTTTAGCTCCCTTCATGTGAAGCTGACTTTTAGCATGATTGTACAGGACTGCAAATCACTACAGATGATGAAAAAGTATTATTATGATACGACTTATTTGCAATCATTTTGTCATCGGAGTGACTTTTTTTAATTCTAAAATGTATCCTTACAAAATCATGCCGAACCAAATGACATGTAGAACAAAATTAAAAGAGACAGCGTGACAAACAGATAAATAAAAAAGTAGGCTAATATACCTACAGCTATCAATGAATACTTGGATTTAAAAAATATTGTTAACGAAACTGAGCGGTGCTATAAGCCATATTATGATAAAAGTGAATACCTCTGACAGGATCGTCAGCGAATCAGCTTCAGTTTTGCTATCCACCCTTTAAAAGGTCAATATCAATTTCTTGGAAGAGCATAAAAATGAATCTGTCGCCTCTCATCAAATCTTGACAAACTTTGACATGTGCTTCGACTGGCCTTGTTAAACATTTTTTGCTCTCTCATCTCTCACCTCTAATCGAATCTGATTTTGGCTTGATTACAATAGACAACAGGACAGTGGTTTGGCTATAAAATGTAACCATGGTAACGGCCGCCAAGAAAGAAGGATTATCAAGGTTATGTGGAAAGGTGGGAGTTTGATTGGTGTTCATGACTCTTACATCATAATCGCCATCGTCAATCATGTTTCGAAACGCTAGTTTGAAAATGATCAAGTTCACTATCGTCTATTATATTTTCCTCTTTAGATCATGTTCACCATACTGTCACTATAAAACGTGCATCGCCATCGTTATTCATCAATGTATTTTTAACCATTTTCTAATATTCACTATTCGTTTCCTCATCATGGTAGGACCTCATTGGAAATAAGCTTATTACAAGCTTTCATGAGTTATCCAATCAAAGATATATTTTCATTGCAATGTTATAAATTTCGTGTTCTGTTATACTTGAAGAATAAAATCATTCAATCAATCAATCAATTAAGCCAGTGGGCCCACTTCCATCTAAATGTATTTACAGATACGAAAATACGATCAGCATTTTTGTGTCCATTTAGACGAAACCATATACGACGTTTGAAATAACTCGCATTATCGCAAAATAGTATCGTATCTCTAACATTATACCATACCTGCCATATTAGGGTGTGATATTTCCCTTTAAATAGAAACAGCGGTACATACACCCTTGTACCAGGTGACACTGACCTAGACCGCTGCGGTAAATTACACCTGTCCCGGGGGAATTCCCCCACAGTCCTTAGGGGGAAACTCCCTTACCCACAAGCCATTGCAACCAGTACAGCGAGTTCTGTCTGTCAGTCGCTCTCGCCGGGAGTCATCCCGTGTGCCAATACACGACGTTTGCCTATTATATGTTGTTTTAATTTTTTCTCAAAATTTTCCAAATTAGTCTCTTATTCACCAAAACATCTTAGTACATTTGAGTGAAAAGCAATTTGACAAAGACAATAGAGGGCTGAAGGGAGGGGGGGGGGGGTATATATTTGGAAATGATCCAAATGTATTAAACTGACACAAACAATAAAGTATGAGCGTAAAGATGGCCGAGAAAGTAGAAAACCTTAGGGGATTTAGAGAAAATCAACGAAGGTATTCATAAAGAAAAATAAATGAGGGAATTACAAAAATACTTGGTAATGAAATGCAAGTATACTGATAACCAGAAAAGAGCGATGAAAAAACAAACACAAGATACATTTTGACGAGGAATTCAAGATAGAGAAATAAGGAAGGAAGTCGAAGAAACGTAACCAGGCTGATGAAAGTGAAGAAATAACATTATATTATGCTAATAAGAGCGATGAAATTTTTCAACACAAGGTCGTGTAACATAATCAGTGTTATTAATTTAATTCTTTTAACAGACATCTAAATATAATGCAAGAACTACGAAGTATCGAATTGCACTACACGTTCGAGAAAGGCATTTACTACACCGAAGAACTCGTGACAGATCATGTATTTCACTGTGACAGCCTGCTCTGACTGAAAAAGACAAAGTCAGTGTCTTTAGCTGACCCGTGCTATTGATATATAAAGTTTTTGGAGGGACGTCCGTTTACGATCCGTCGTAAGTGAAATGCTCTCCCTCACCCCCCCCCCCCCTTCTCTAGGACTGATGCCCAGTTATTGTAAATGAAGGAGTGTCAAATATTAAATTTGTTATAATAAATAATATATTTAATTCACCTTATAACAAATATTGACTGAACGAAACAATATGAAACCTGCATTCGAAGTTTTTTCCATGCAATCAATACTCAGAATTTCCAAATGCCCTTTTATGTGACATTTCTTTGCAAGTGAAAAACAAGTGCTTCATGTTAAGAGGAAGTCCTAGCTTCTACGAAAGCCGAAAAGTATTGTAGAAAAGATCGATAAAAGTTTAAGTAAATCTGATGAATGATAGACAAGTTACTATCTCTTGAAAGACATTAGATCAGGCACAAAATATGTGACAGCGCACTCATATAAGACTTGTTGTTTTCTACATAAGACAGTATTCTTTGAAATAGGTATATCCCTTTTCTTGATTGTTCATATAGAGAACATTATCAAAAGTTTGAATAAATAGGGTACCTGTCATGCTTGTACTGTATATGGAGATAAATATATGTTTGAGAAGAGGGAAATTTCTGAAATGTTATCAGTGTACAAGAAAGAAATGCTCCCATGGTATCGTCACCATTGCCATAGCGTAATAGAATTGCCACTTCGTGTCTGATTTTCATGACTTTTCAAAATTCCTAACTTTCTCATTAGATAGGGGTTTTCCTTGAAACGTTTTACCAATCTCATCCTCTATCTGATCTAGATGTGTTGAAGGAACTTGACACTGGGTAGAGTTAAACCCGTAACCAGTAACTAAACCAGTTAAACCAGTAACTAAACCAGTAACCTCATGAGAATAGGGTTAGACCAACGGGGTAAACCGATGTCTCAAGTGGACGCACCTATTCATCTCCCGGCCCCAAGAAGTTCTGATGTTTACAAACAGGTGTCTGAGTGAATAAAGAGGAAACAATAAATGTTAGTTTGAATTAAGCCTCGATGCTATTGTTCTCTTTGGGTCAAGATTTATGAAGTTGATCACACTAATGACAGGTGGGGGAGTAACTCAAACGTGGAAAATTAATCATAACCGACTTTTAGTGAAAGTAGAACTTAGGGAGCAGAGGCGTCGCTAGAAGGGGATGTGAATGGGGGTGAAACACTTCCAAACTTTCAAAAATCCTGTCGGTAGGCTGGGATATTTTTAGTCTTGTCGGCAAGTCAAAATATTTATCACGCACGTTAATTTCTTTTGTTGTTGAAATTCTTTTTTTTTATACTCCTGTCTGCAAATGTGAGAATATGACGATTAGTTTTATCTTTATCGGCAAATCTAAAAGTGCAAAGATAAGTTTTAACCTTGACAATTCGAAAATGTGTGGACCCTTTTCAGCTAACCTTTCGGTAAATTTGTTCCGATACTCTCCACCCCCTCCAATTCAAGATTGTCTGGTGATACGCGAATGTGGGGGAAACAAACAACAGTTTTACTCGTAGCACCAGCACCTCTGTAATTGTTCGGGGTAGGTTTATGCCTGATGAAGATGGAATTATAAAGACTGATCGGAAACATTTATGGACCCACGAACTTGAACCGTGCCAATCTTATTGTGCCAGTGCAGAAAATGTGCTTTCAGAAAGTATTAACACCCCAATATATTGGCCGTACGCAGCAGGGGGGGGGGGGGGCAGTTGCCCCCCAGAAATTTCAAAATCATACCCTTTTTTAATCGGATTTTAGACTTCAAGTTATGGGTTCCTTTGAAAGCGATCATCTTGCCCCCCAGGAAAAAAAATTCTGCGTACGGCCTTTATAACCCTAATATATTGTCTGTATCATACTAACCATGTTCATGATTTAAAGGGATTTGGTAACTTTGTGGAAGCTTGATTTAATAAATTGTTGAATTTTGATATCTGTCTTGTATAATGATATTCAGAAAGATAATTAAACAGCCAGGTATAGAAAGGTTTTCAAATATATAATGCTATTATTAAGATATCTATGACTGAATACTCCCATTTACGAAAGCGTATGGCCATTCGCTTTACTCTAACACTGAGTCTATGGGGGGGGGGGGGGGGGGGGTGAGTCTGGCATTTCCGGTCACTTGCATATGTTTACTTTTGTGAAGGATATGATTATTTTGAAGTGCTTTTTCCCCCTGGGCTTCATTCTTACACCATATTACATACACTGATAGCATGTAAGGCCAGGCAGCTCACATTTTATCAAGCCTCTACAAAGTTACCAAATCACTTGTAAAAAGAGCCTATATGTACTCGAGAATTTCAATGTGCGATATATTTGGTCATTGTTGGTTATTGTGTCTGGAAATACCCTGTTAAAGATTTTTTTTCTCAAATGGGAATGTTCGAGAGTGGCTACTGCTGCATTTCGAAATACATGTAACTGATGAACCAACATGAACATAACGAACCTAAAAGTTTTTTTCTTTTCACCCTCCCGTTCAGTCGTTGAGGAAATGAATTCTAATTGTGAACATCAACTGCATGCTGAGGAATATTAGCCAACATGGCCACCATCCAGAAAAACCATTTCTACCCCTACGTCAGATGATGACAGGTGTATAGATGCAGTGTGGTATGGTGGCTCAAACTTAGGGAAACGGGACTTTCACCCTGAATAGTAGAAATGAGCCCTGAAAAAGATTGCTCTTCAAATGCTCTTCAAATGCCCTAATATTCAAAATATGACCCAAAAAAGTGTTCGGGCCGAACATTCATTCCACATGTGTGTATACAGTCCCATATACCCGTTTCTTTTTGCAGTGCATGTGTTTTCAGCAAGATTGGGTAAATTTCTGAACATTTTGATAATTCCAAAACCTCACAGTATACACCAATTCTTTTGTAGGCCTGATCAGCCTTTCCCAATTGCTTTGAGACAGTTTCTCTCACAGTGCAATCTCATGACAAAACTCAACTCTATCATTAGATAGACCGGACAGACGTAATTCATCCAACTTCTTTCCAGAATGCATGCCAGCATATCGATGAATAAAATCATCCTAGGTAGGTTAGATGTTGCTATGTCGGACAAGCCTTTACCATTCTTCTGTTTCATTCATGTAAACTGGAATAGGAACATTGATTATAATTATGTACCATGAATATTAGAACATGGTGTACTGGATAGATCTTCGTGTAGAATGACCCACAGTCAAAGATCGTAATGTATTCTGTGCATCATATGTCAAGCGAATGTCAAGTGAATGGAAACTTCCTCATGTAAATCATTATAAATGAATTCACGTAGAAGACAAGTCTAGGCAGAATGTCGTGACAAGATATTTGGGCATAACCTTGAATTAGCCCCCTCCTTGGGTTTAGACGTAACTGTATCAAGTATTCCGTCAATACCTGCACGAGAGCGTGAAGTGCATAGAGTTGGCATTAGCTACGTTCATATACGGGACTTGTGGTTTCGAAACTTTAAGTTAGCGAAACTTTAAGTTAACGAAACCACGACTCCCTAACCGCAGCGATGGTTCACACGAGACCAAAACAACGAGCTGAAACTACAAGCCGAGCGATTGTCGATGTTAACCACGGAAGTAGATACTACCGATTGTGTGTACAGTACACATACAGATCCTGTGTTAATAATTCTTGCGAAGGGTATGACCCGGAAGTTATAACATGAACAGCGAGGTCCTCGCTAACCGAGACTGCGACGGAGGACCACCCACTGTTCGTAGTTTCGGCCTTAACCACAAGCTCGCTTGTGGCTCTAGCACTACAAGTAAACTTAAAGTTTCGAAACTACGAGTCCGCTTCCAAGAAATTAAAAAAGAAGATTTTTAAACGCACCATTTTACTAATGTCAACCGGTTTCTTTCACAAACAAACAATTTCCAGGAAGGGTTTTAGAATATTATCATGACATAATCATCATCCGTAATTTGCCCTCAATCTGTAATATCAAGACTTGATAGGGATAATAGTCATTAGCTAAGGGTAATCATATATTTTGTTTTCGACTCGTTGATGATCCGGTTCAAACAAATTAAAAAGTAATGTCTGCATGTTAATGTGTATAATCTCAAAATAAAATACGAGTATCTCTATTTTTTCCCCAGGAAAACACTTGATCTTTACAAAAATTTCCTCGGATCTGATTTGTTTGTTCTCTTTTATAACATGCTCACTCTTCAATTTTTATCAGACATGAAAAATATCGTATTTCGTCTAATTCTTATAATCAGGAAAACATTATCTGAAACTTGATACAGTGTATTTCTGATTTCGACGAGTAAGCGGCTTAATGTTTTCACCACATAATCAGAAAGGGTAACTCGATCAGCATCATTCAGGTTTTCATCTGAAATAAAAAAATATTTAGCATACGTAACCATGGGTTAAATTAGACCAGTCTGAAATCCAAGACTATCCCCATACACTGACCCAACTGTTCCTTTCCTCCCACCCAAATTCCCCTCTTCCCCCCTCTCTCCCTCTCACTCTCTCTACATTAAATTATTATCTGTGGTGACCGTTTGGTCCCTGTGTAAGATTTGTTGAGAGTTCTTGCCATTACTTGCATTTGAAGGGAGAGAAGTGGGTGTGACTGACTGGTACTGGCTCCTGTTTAGGTAAGAACTATCATTTTGTGCTATTTACAAAATGAATACAAACAGTTTTATCCTGTTCGCCGGAATATAATGATATTCTACTACATTTATTAATATGCCGATATGTCAATCTTGAAGGACTGACATACCGTAGCCTAGTAATTGTGGAATTATAAAGTACATGTATATAGTGTATATGTATGTGGCATGTTGACTAGAACCATAGGTTATTACCATTTGTTACGGCATGATTATGTGCTCTGCACTCGCCTGTAATATATTTTCATGATCTTGATACTTAGCTGTCAGAGGTCTTTTATGTAATATATTTGTCTATATTTTGTAAATTCATTATATTGAGAGTAAACCAGTGGTAGATCATGTAACATATCCATGATAGTTATGTTAGCATCTCTGCAGGGTCTGATACACTAGACTAAGACAAACATTCCATTGCTAGTTAGTGAAGGACAAAGCCCACTTGTTTTAGGATTTCATCTCACTCCCGGCTCGCTGTATGTACACTGCTCTGAAAGGGGAGAAACTCCTCTGTGGTTGGGAAGAGGGTATATAGTTTCAAGATGTACATTGTTGTACATAATTGTAAATACGGTGTTAAAGCCTCGATAATAAGGGAGAGACTGAGGGGTGTTTAATGATTGTATATATATGGATTACTTTAATTGAGGGATTGTTATCCTTTTATTTCCCTTGGATACAAATTAAGTTTCATAGCTACTCTAATTGGAATAAATATTCTATGTATTGTTTTGTTGTTTAAATTCACTGCAAGCACATATTACTGCTACAACATGTGAATCACTGAGAAAGTAAAGATCATTTGGCAGTCTTATCGATCAGCTAGTCACATCAAATTACAAACATTGTTCAGGTCAAATTGAGAGGCTGTGTAGCCCATTGTCTATTTCATTCAACCATATTGTTTATTGGTTTTAATTTGTTTTTACCTCCTGTTTAGGCACTGGAATTGTATGTGGTCTCTTCCCACCAATTTGTATTCTCGAATAGCAGCAACTATCATTGTGACTTTTCGCGTTATCATTGCCGCCCCAATAAAGAACGCTTTCCTGGATTTTGGTCGCACATTTGTATGTCTGATGAAAAAAGAAAGGAAGGAGACCTAACTTCGGAACCCTGTGATAACGAACGCTACGCTGATATTTCCCTAAACCGTTGACGTTGTGTAAATTGGAGAAATCCTCGTGAAGCGCATGGAACTGAGTAAAGGCATAGTAAAGGACAGGCTTCATCATCTTGGATCATCCCGCGAGCGAAACATATACTTTACTATACCACAACTTGGGCCCCGCGATATATTAATTTTTATAATTTATATTCACTCTTAAAGCTTGATACCATATTATGCCAGTTGCTTTTTTTGTAATTATAATTAAATAGCTGTAAAATATCACATAACTTGTTCCTTCCTCCTTGATTCCTTGAGTGCACAAAATAAACCTGGCGTTACATTGGCGACCCTGCCAGGACCTCTTGTATAATTGTGCTCTTGTTATCAGTTGATGTATATAATTACTAATATAAATCATTGTGCCTTAAATTAGAAAGGAGTCAGTACCACAGTATCATATTATTCTATAATATCCCCACATTAATTATGCCAGAGTTTGTAGCATACGGAGTGGACTGGTGTAGGCGAGTGAAGGCCCCAGTAGAGTGCACCCTACTTCTTATTACCCCGAGGACCCACTGCCCCACATCTCGTCTACTGAGAGGACTAAGCTTGGCCCTTCCAGTGGAGGACCTTCAAAGAACAGAAGAAGTAGACAGGTTTGGATGGGAGAAGACCCTCCTAGTGAGGTGCCCGACTAAGAGCTGTTACTTGGGTGTTCCGGACTCGCTTGATATCAAGGTTGAGGGGGAAGGGTCATTGTCTTTCCAAGTCCTCAAATTGGTCGATGAAAAAGGAGGGAGGACCCCCTTGGAGCTGACGTCTACCCTTGCTGCTCTCTCCCTTAGTGGGACTGGTCCCCATCGAAAATTAAGGATCTTCTCAGGAAACAGCAATGTGGGGAGAGAGGAAGACGAATATGAGACATGGGCCAAACAGCTTCGAGCCCAGATGGAGGAATGGGATCCCCAACTACCAGACGCTGAGAGGAGGAGGAGAATTCGAGAATCCTTAAGGCCTCCTGCCCTGGACATCATAGGAGATGTGAGGCGCCAGAACCCGCATGCGACTGCTAATGATTACCTGGAGGCACTAGAAATGGCCTATGGCACCGTTGAAACTGGAGAGGAGCTTTTCCTGAAATTCTCAGGACTAAACCAACAGGAAAGCGAAAGGCCATCAGAGTACCTAACCCGACTGCAGGGGGTGCTCCGGCGTGTGATTGAGAAGGGCGGGGTACCCGAAGAGAGGGCAAATCATCTCCTCACAAGCCAACTCCTGAAAGGAACTCTGTATGATCAGATCCTGCTAATAGACCTCCATCTCCGGGAACAGCTTAAGAACCCACCATCATACCTGACACTCCTTAATCTATTGCGGAAGCAGGAAGAGGAGCACCGCAATAGAGAACTCAAAGTGAGAGGGAACCACAAGTCCTCCGCCCGCCATGCTGCCACACACGCACATGAACTATCAAACCCCTTGCTGGAGAGACTGGAGAGGTTGGAGAAGCTTCTTGTGGAAAATAGCGTCGAAGTGGCAACCCACCAAACCTTGGCCACCTCCCAGGAGCGAGAAGACAAGCCTAGTTTCTGCTTCAAATGTGGTGAAGATGGACACACAAAGCGGCGCTGCAGGAACAGATCCAATCCTGAGGCTGTCAACCAGCGCTTCATAGATTTTCACTTTTCGGGAAACGGCCAGTGGCACTCAAAAAGGGACGTTCGAGTGCCAGAGAAGAGGGACTAACCGCCCAAGCAGTCCCTAATGTCCCTTTGCCCCACAACAAAGAAAAGCCCTCTGACATCCCGGCCAGCCTGGTTGGGGAAAGCATGACCCAAAAATGTCAGATAGATGGTCACCCTTTCATCTGCCTTCTGGATAGTGGCTCCCAGGTCACTATAATGAAAGAGTCATCATTCAGTAAGCTGGACCGGAAACTCTATCCCTTGTCGGACCTCGTATTGTGGCATGGTGGGGGTGGTGTGATTCCCTATTTAGGATACTCGACAGTGAGGATGAGTTTGGAAGAAACGTTCGCCGGCACCAACCGCTCATTTCACACCCTTGTGCTCGTTACCCCAGATGACAACAGCTCTGGGCATGATGTTATTCTGGGAACCAACTCTGGCGTCTTTCGAAACTGCAGAGCAGCGTGCTTAGAAGCGGCTGGTGAGAGGTTTATAGAAGCACTTCCTGTGGATGCTCAATGTGTTGCTATCTACCAAGTGTTGGATGACAGCGAGAGCATGGCATTGGAGGACCTACCAATCCAATGGGGTCCTATTTCCAAGCAAATGAAAGAGGAGATCTTGGAGGAGCTTAGAAAAGTATCTTCTGTTTTCTCTACCCACGAGTGGGATGTTGGATTAACAGACCAGGCACAGCATGAGATCAAGCTTACAGACACAACTCCATTCAGAGAGCGGCCTAGGAGGGTTTCCCCCCACGACCTTCAAGACCTCAGGGAACATCTCAAGCACCTAATGGACCATGGTATAATTAAACAGTCAAAGAGTCCCTATGCATCTCCTGTTGTCCTTGTCCGCAAGAAAAATGGCAGCCTGCGAATGTGTGTTGACTACCGGAAGCTTAACGCCCGAACGGTGCCAGACCAATATACAGTTCCCCTCATCCAGGATGCCCTTGATTGTCTGACTGGGTGCACATGGTTCTCGGTGATCGACCTCAAGTCAGGGTTTTACCAAATTCCTGTTAAGGAAGAGGACAAAGAGAAGACAGCGTTCGTGTGCCCCACCGGCTTCTATCAATTCGAGAGGATGCCCCAGGGAGTAAAGGGTGCCCCCGCAACTTTTCAAAGGCTGATGGAAAACTGCATGGCTGGCCTGAACAGAACCGAGGTACTGGTGTATATGGATGATATAATAGTCTTTGCCCACAATGAAGAAGAAATGAAGGAACGCCTGCTACGAGTCTTAATCAGGCTCAACGACTACGGGTTAAAGGTCTCTCCGGAGAAGTGCCAGCTTTTCTGCCGTACAGCCAAGTATTTAGGCCACATAGTCAGTGGAGACGGCATTAAGACCGATCCAGAGAAAGTAAGGGATGTAGAGACATGGCCTCGCCCAACCTGCGTCAAGGAGCTTCGCAGCTTCCTTGGACTCACCGGGTACTACCGGAGGTTCATGGAAGGCTATGCCAAGATTGCCAGACCCCTTCATCAACTGAGCAGTCAGCAGGGATACTCCCCCAAACGAGGGAAGAAATACAAACGCTCCCCTCCTACGCCCAGCAAATCAGCGATTCCATTTTCGGAACTGTGGTCTGAGTCATGCGACAAGGCTTTCGAAACATTGAAGACACAAATGACAAGCACTCCTGTGTTGGCATATGCAGATTTGGAGAAGCCCTTCGTTCTTCACACGGATGCTAGCCGAGAAGGTCTTGGAGCAGTTCTCTGTCAGGATCAAGAGGGCCACCTTAGACCAGTGGCATATGCTAGCAGGAGTCTCACCCCCGCCGAGCGGAACTACCCGGCGCACAAGCTAGAGTTCCTCGCCCTCAAGTGGGCTGTTACTGACCGCTTCAAAGACTACCTGTATCATGCAAAGGGAACCAAGATCCTGACGGATAACAACCCTCTGACGTATGTGTTGACGAGTGCGAAGCTTGATGCCACAGGCCACCGCTGGCTTGCTGCCCTGACAAACTACGACTTCTCAATACATTACAAGCCTGGCTCAACAAACCAAGATGCAGATGCACTCTCCAGGAAACCACAGAACCCTGCGGAACGAGACCTTTTTGGTGAGAATGAGAGGAACAGGATAGACCAACTACAGGCAAGGCTGAACGGTGCAGACCCCTTGGAGGCTGTGTTCCCGAAAGAAGTTGTACACACCATTTGCGACAGTCACTCTGTGAGAAACAGTCCCAAGGCTTACTGTCTCGGTGTCCAAGCTTCCTCGGCCATCCCAGATGACTACGAGTTTCCCAAAGTCACCAACGTGTCTAGCCCGGTAGACTGGCAATCTAACCAGATGGAAGACGAGGACGTCTGTGCAGCAATGACGTGGGTGAAGCAGAACCGGTACCCAAGTCCCAGGACGATTTTCAGTCAGGATAGAAAGATATTTCTGCGAGAAAGAAAAAAACTCATGCTTAAAAACGGTGTCCTCTATCGAGCCACCAAGCTTATGGGTGAAAAACCAAAGCTGCAATTGGTGCTTCCCAGGAAACATCGCCCAGGCGCTCTAAGGAGCCTGCATGATCAACATGGCCATCTCGGGGTAGACAAGACCCTTGCATTGGTGAAGGCCCGATTCTATTGGCCTAAGATGACCAAGGATGTGGAAGACTGGGTGAGGCGGTGCCAAAGGTGTGTTGCCAGAAAGACACTGCCAGCTCGAAGTGCCCCCCTGCATAGCATCACTACTTCACAGCCGATGGAGCTAGTTTGTATGGACTTTCTCAGTCTGGAAATGGACAAGGGTGGATTTAAGACAATTCTTGTTGTTACCGACCACTTCACTCGATACGCCCAGGCCTTCCCCTCGAAGGACCAGACGGCAAGAACCGTAGCCAAGCTCCTCTGGGAGAGATACTTTGTCCATTACGGCCTGCCTGAGCGCCTGCGCTCGGACCAAGGGAGAGAGTTTGAGAGTCGTGTTATCAAGGAACTAGCCCAGCTCCTGGGTATCAAGAAGACTCGGACTACTCCATATCATCCCCAGGGCGACCCTCAACCTGAAAGGTTCAACAGAACTCTTTTGAACATGCTCGGAACCCTTGGAGTAGAAGAGAAGGCATCCTGGAACCAATACGTTGCTTCCCTTGTACATGCCTACAACTCTTCACAAAATGAGAGCACTGGATACTCCCCATACTTCCTGATGTTCGGACGTGAAGCCAGACTACCTATTGATGTGGAGATGGGGACCAGCCCTGATGGTCATACGGCCATCGACCATGTGAAGTATGTCTCTCGTCTGCGCGTGGGCCTTAAGAGGGCTTATCGACTTGCCCACTTAGCTTCTGACAAATCAGCTGCTGGAAATAAAAGGAGATATGACCAACGAGTCAAGGCAGGTCCACTCCAGGTAGGAGACAGAGTCCTATTAAGAAACGTAGGATTGAAAGGCCCTCACAAACTGGCAGATAGGTGGCGGTCTGAACCTTACCTCATAGTTGGCCAGAAGGACCCAGATGTACCGGTATACCAAGTAAGACTAGAACATGCTGATGGACCAGTCAAAACACTCCACAGAGACTTCCTACTTCCTATTGGGTTCCCTATTCCTGAGGATATTCCCGCTCAGGAGGAAAGAGCCAATGCAAGCATGAAAGGTCAGAAGGTTCCGGAGACCCCATGAACAATCTCTTCCATCCTCAGATGATGAAGGTGATGACACCGTTACTCTCACCATCCCAGAAGCTATGAAGCCTCACAGTCAAGAGAACGTTGACAAATTAAGCACTCAACCCCAGCTAGACACGGGTTCAACCGTCTCAGACCTTGACCAAGTTACGAGGGCACCGCCAGATAACCTGTTTGGGGATCAACCCGTAAACAATGACGAGGCGATTGGAATCGTTCCAGTGTTAATATCAGGAGATATGCCACCTTCTGGTGATCTAGTTACACCTTCGCAACATCTTTCCACTTCTGAAGATACTACTGAGCCAGAGGCAGATGCTGCCACATTCACACCGCCTGTAATTCCAAGCTCAGAGGTTTTTCAGGATAATCAAACTGATGTCAATGTACCTGGTGAGCAAATCCAAATCCAGGATACAAACATTGGGGGAGGAACTTCTCCTACACTAAAAGTCCCCCCAGAATCTTCACCGTTGGACACCAATGTCAACAACACACACCCTGGAGATTCAATGGACATAACTCTTACACCCGCAACCCAATCTCCTGACACTGCGAACGAACATGTGGGTGATCAGGCGATCAGGGAGCCTGTGATCCAAGAGATGAGGCGATCATCAAGGCATTCACGCATGCCGACCCGTCTTACATATGACCGTCCTGGAAGCCCCACTGCCGCAAACCTCCTTCACTCAGCCGAACCAGTCCATTCCTGGAAATCCCTATTTTGTAAAATACGACAAGTCTTTGTAGAAAATCCTATTTGATGCTTGCGCCAAAGTATCCTATCTATCTTATCTCCACCGAGACGGTGGAGGTTTGAAAATGGGAGAGTGTAACCATGGGTTAAATTAGACCAGTCTGAAATCCAAGACTATCCCCATACACTGACCCAACTGTTCCTTTCCTCCCACCCAAATTCCCCTCTTCCCCCCTCTCTCCCTCTCACTCTCTCTACATTAAATTATTATCTGTGGTGACCGTTTGGTCCCTGTGTAAGATTTGTTGAGAGTTCTTGCCATTACTTGCATTTGAAGGGAGAGAAGTGGGTGTGACTGACTGGTACTGGCTCCTGTTTAGGTAAGAACTATCATTTTGTGCTATTTACAAAATGAATACAAACAGTTTTATCCTGTTCGCCGGAATATAATGATATTCTACTACATTTATTAATATGCCGATATGTCAATCTTGAAGGACTGACATACCGTAGCCTAGTAATTGTGGAATTATAAAGTACATGTATATAGTGTATATGTATGTGGCATGTTGACTAGAACCATAGGTTATTACCATTTGTTACGGCATGATTATGTGCTCTGCACTCGCCTGTAATATATTTTCATGATCTTGATACTTAGCTGTCAGAGGTCTTTTATGTAATATATTTGTCTATATTTTGTAAATTCATTATATTGAGAGTAAACCAGTGGTAGATCATGTAACATATCCATGATAGTTATGTTAGCATCTCTGCAGGGTCTGATACACTAGACTAAGACAAACATTCCATTGCTAGTTAGTGAAGGACAAAGCCCACTTGTTTTAGGATTTCATCTCACTCCCGGCTCGCTGTATGTACACTGCTCTGAAAGGGGAGAAACTCCTCTGTGGTTGGGAAGAGGGTATATAGTTTCAAGATGTACATTGTTGTACATAATTGTAAATACGGTGTTAAAGCCTCGATAATAAGGGAGAGACTGAGGGGTGTTTAATGATTGTATATATATGGATTACTTTAATTGAGGGATTGTTATCCTTTTATTTCCCTTGGATACAAATTAAGTTTCATAGCTACTCTAATTGGAATAAATATTCTATGTATTGTTTTGTTGTTTAAATTCACTGCAAGCACATATTACTGCTACAACATGTGAATCACTGAGAAAGTAAAGATCATTTGGCAGTCTTATCGATCAGCTAGTCACATCAAATTACAAACATTGTTCAGGTCAAATTGAGAGGCTGTGTAGCCCATTGTCTATTTCATTCAACCATATTGTTTATTGGTTTTAATTTGTTTTTACCTCCTGTTTAGGCACTGGAATTGTATGTGGTCTCTTCCCACCAATTTGTATTCTCGAATAGCAGCAACTATCATTGTGACTTTTCGCGTTATCATTGCCGCCCCAATAAAGAACGCTTTCCTGGATTTTGGTCGCACATTTGTATGTCTGATGAAAAAAGAAAGGAAGGAGACCTAACTTCGGAACCCTGTGATAACGAACGCTACGCTGATATTTCCCTAAACCGTTGACGTTGTGTAAATTGGAGAAATCCTCGTGAAGCGCATGGAACTGAGTAAAGGCATAGTAAAGGACAGGCTTCATCATCTTGGATCATCCCGCGAGCGAAACATATACTTTACTATACCACAACTTGGGCCCCGCGATATATTAATTTTTATAATTTATATTCACTCTTAAAGCTTGATACCATATTATGCCAGTTGCTTTTTTTGTAATTATAATTAAATAGCTGTAAAATATCACATAACTTGTTCCTTCCTCCTTGATTCCTTGAGTGCACAAAATAAACCTGGCGTTACACATACAAAACGAAATAATACTCGAGAGAAAACTTCCAAAATGAAGGAGATTTATGAATATGGCTTCCATTTCGTCTGATTTTAACCCTCCCCCAAGTTCGGATAACTTATCTAAAAATCATAACTCATAAATCCAGCGATTTTTAGGTTCCCAAAGTTCAGGATTTTATGACAATGGTTTGTATTTCGCAGGCACGTGGCAAAGAGGTTAAAAAGTGTGCAGCTGCTGAAGGACATGATTGCTAGAAGTATGTAAGTTTACAGATATTGAATTTGTAATGGATACCACATAATTTCCTCTTCGTTTTACTGGTGTTTTTGGTTAAATGTTGAAAGATAATAGACCCTATAATTAGCACTTAGACAATTCTTGGGAGTACTTCATGTATTTGTCTATGATGAGTCATGAAATATATAGGCCTTTAAATCAGGAATTCTGATTCTTAATCTAAAATCCCCGTAATGATCACATTATTTTATCAAAAGTGGTCAAAGACAAAGGGGCGTTGCGGAGGACCGATGTTGACCAAATTTGGCGACAGATTCGCTGACAAAAGCCATAGTGTCAACAACAGAAAACGAAAAAAAATTGAACATGAATAAACTTACATACAAGTGTAAACAAAACTTTCCTAAATTTAAGAATTAATTGACATAATGTTTGAGGGGGTGGGGTCATACCCTCTTCATACTCATACTCATAGCGACGCCACCGTACTAAATTGGCCTCTCTGACAAAAAAATGATTTACATTCCGTATCCTTCAAAATGAAATGATACATTTTATATCTGGACTGCATTAACTAACATACTCTACTTTTCAACGAAATGGTCAAACCTGGCGATTTTCTCAACGTTTCTGGCAGTTTTAACGATATATACCTGTTGTCCTGCAAAATGGACAACAATAAATAACTCCAACCTGTCAAAAAGAATTATCCTTTCAACACAAGGCCGTGTGTTTGATGGGTCTTTTGTGTCCAACAATTATTTGCCTCTGCTTTTTCGCTGTTAAAGTAGTCCAGTGGGTATCAAAGATCTTGACCTTCCTTGAAGATTGCTAACAAATCACGATTTCAGTCAATTCAGAGAGAAAACAAAATTGGTTGACTCGAGATATCAGTTAGATCGATCTAGGACACGCAACTGTTAAAATTCTATAGATGTCTGTACTTTACGAAGATTAAAAGTAACAGCTTCATGACTTGCAACAAAATTTATTGCATTTGACGGACCGATATTGATTTGTGACCTTTGTTTGTACGATGTCCAGGCCTCTGAAATTTAAAAAGAATTCGATAGTCTTTATTCCTCGATAATGAGCAAAAACCAAATAACCAGCGAGGTAATAACTTGGATGAAATGGTGGAAACTTGAGGCGTTCGTTCAGCATGCACAAATAGAAATGGAATAAAAACATTCATGCATACATGTACACTGCAAAAACCAGGGTGTTAATTTAACACCATCTCGGTATCCATATCGGGCTACACCAGATAAGTGTTAAAACAACACCAGTTAGTGTTAAAACAACACCAGTTTGATATTGGTCTACACCAGATAAGTGTCAAAACAACACCAGTTAGTGTTAAAACAACGCCAGTTTGATTCGAAACTGGTGTTGTTTTAACACTTATCCGGTGTAGCCCAATATAGATACCGAGATGGTGTTAAATTAACACCCTGGTTTTTGCAGTGTATATTGATTGATTTTTAAGGATTTATTTGGTAAATGGTACCATTTTTCATTATAGATCATTCGCCAAATCATCGAACACTTGGTGAATTCAACACAATTGACAAATTGTATCTATGTATACAAAGTATGGTAAGTAAGAAAGGGGAAAAAATAATGCACCTATCGCTACAATACTTCGTTGGCCTGGAAATGTAGGTGATGAACATGATCATGATGATGTGAATATACTGGTTTCTACGAAATTGATTCGTGAAATAAGACCATGGAATATTCCAAAAGATCATATCCGTCAACGTCGCGCATAAATTATTTGCATACTAACACACCGGTTCTGGTTCCCAAGCTTGCTAACATCAATTGAAACGAGTGGGATCAAAGTGATTTGAGACGGAAGATGGTGGTTAGATACCATGTTATGTCCCAGCATGCCTGCCGATGTGACGGTGTACCGGTGGGCTATTTACACCAAAGCACAGATCAGGGCCAGGGGTTAACACGATGGGACCCTGATTACAGGTCCAAATCACAAACACGTGCCAATAATTGCACCCTATTTATTCCGCTTTATACCGAGTTTGAGTGGGGGAATTTACCACTCACAGTGAGATGTGCAGAGGAAGGTAACCGAAAACCTAATTGATGCTATTTACAGAGATGATAAAACCAAGATGTTCTTAACCTAAATTATTATCTTCATGGGACTGCGAACTGTCAAGAACGAAGGAACTAGGCCATAATGACAACGTCATAGGCAGCGGCGTAGGAAAGGGGGGCTGGGGCGGCACCTATGAGCCCCCGCGAAATATTTTGAAAAAATACATAACATAGAACAAAATTATATAATGCTTAGTAACAGTGTATAAGCTCTGCAGTGCAATACAATATAATTTCTCGCTTTGTCGATAAGCTTCCTGGGAGAAAAGCAGTCGCGCTAAGCATCCTGGGAGAAAGTCAATAACCCCCAACACCGCTTAGAATATTTCTGATACTGATATCAAGCAAGGAGAGAACATTTAAAAAATGAAGGAAGAACCGAGATGAGAAAAAGTGAAGAACAAAAAGAGAAATAGGGGGATAGGATTCGTATGAATATTTATGACTATTGAACGGCAGTTATAATTATATGCAAGTCAATGGCCCTCTACATTCGTTTACTCTGTATCCTGGCCCAGTGCTGTCCCACAATGCAATAATTACGTAATAGTTATATCTCTCTTCATTTCACTTCATCATAACAAGATGACAAACTACTCAGTGCATAGTTCGCTTTCAGGCCCGTAACTAGAATTTTACTGGGGGAGGGGGGTTGGGCGTGCAGGCATTATAAGAGGTGGACTTTATTGAGGGTGCTAGGGTGCGGAACGCCCAAGCCGGGGAGGATATGGAAGGTGGGTGTACCCCACCCAGGGTAGGAGAAACTTTGGCATTTTCTATCTGGAAAATCAAATTTTAGGAGGGGGGGGGGGGGGGTACGCACGCATCCCTCACACATCCTCCCCTCCCCTAGTTACCGGCCTGGCTTTTTCTTTACCCTGTGTGGAGCTCTTGAGTTAACAAAAAATCATTAAGCTCTTGCTGCTGTAAGAAGTGTTTTTTTTATTTCTAACCCCGTTCTTCAGAGATATACCGTACCTTTAACTTCATTTTCTAATTTATTTGAACGAAGCATTTTTGTCTTACTTTTTATTTAACCTGTTGACCTAGATTTTCACTGTAAACATGTCCAGACGATCACAAACAAGTAAACAAACAGGTGGTCTTAGAAATCCATGTGGAATACCGATCATCACCATGGCCACACGAGTCGATTGCAGCCAGAACGAGTCGACAGACCACTCATGCGCGGGTATCACGTTAAAAACAAGCTATTTGTCATGTGGAAAACGCCACCAAGATGGAAATTGTCTCTATTCATATCGCATCGTTATTGTTAATGACTTTATGTCAAATAATTGCATTTATTTCACTGATCTAGAGAGGAGATCGTTGAGAAAGAGATCAATAAACAAATGGAAATCCAACTGAGACTGAGAAAGAGAGAGAGAGAGGAAATTATTTTTTATTTATTGTCCACCATAAAATTCGTGGCTCCGTGTATTGTACTTGTTTTCTTATATGCAAATGTTTGTGCAATAATTGTTGATCACATTCATCTAATCGAATTGAAGAATTTAATTTCGTTCAAGGTTATACATCTAGGGTGTTGCGATGATTCTCAAGACACTGTGAAGCCGGTGTATGCAGCCTCCTGGCCCCTACGTTAGCCCCTGAAAAGCGCTATCTGCACAATACTATGGGTTGCAGATGCATTCTGCAGCCATACCGCCCCCTGTTGAAATATTCATGGATATGCCACACAGACACCCCATAAATCTTAAATTGTAAATTAAGAAGACCATTATACCACTCACCACTCATCCACTACATCTGCTACTGTTCTATATTTGGGAAAAACGCCCAATTTGGCGATTTAAACGCAGCATCTTCACTATTCCTCATCATCTGCAAGTGGCTGTTATTGAGTAAACGTGTTTCTTGGAATAAGAAGGGATCGGGTCGGGGTCAAACCACACGATGGCTTGTTGATGGATAGAGGTGAATTACAATTTAATGGATTAAATTTAGAACTTGGGGTGCAGTTGATTGTAAGTCTTGTTAGATCAAGGAGTTATCACATCATGAAACAATAGTCGAGTGACTTAATCTACTTGTGAATGCAAAGGACTACCTATAATCATGATAATAATGGAGAAAATCGAATAGATATTTCCTTTATTATCTATTATATTAAATATAGCGTTACCTTTCGGTAAAATTAGCATAATCTTTTCCATTAAACAAACAAAAAAGAAGAAGAAGAAGAATACAGATGCTATCTATACTTTGTGAGACTGCCTCAAAAAGACATCTAGGTCTTATGTCCTCCATTCCAAAATCTGGAAAACATCCATTGTAATGTTTCATAACATGCCCCTATAACGTTTTCGCCGACTAGTCGTGTAGTCATGGAGGCATGGGAACACGTGCCCCCCCCCCCCCCCACACACACACACGAACTTCTAGTACTCTTAATCTTTTAATAAGTGGGAAAAACAATAATGAGAATTAGGTGCTTAGTAACCAGGGAAACACTATATAATCTCTGGTAGACTTTTCAGAAGCGTGAACATATGAATGAATAAAATAAATATGAAATGGTATACAAATTAATTTCCTCTCATCATGCCACAGCTGCTCAGAGAGGAGAAATGTAATTTTTGCGGCAGCTAGGCCTGCGGTTTTGTGGCAGGAGCAGAATTTTCTCTGTAGATCTTGCGACGTTTAATCGACATTTCCCTTTTATGAATATGAAATGATGACAGGATTTTATAATTTCATGATGCATCATTTGATCTCATTATCGGATGTTCATTCGTTGTGGGTCCTGGGGCGGACGTTCACTGATACAGGTCCCACGAAAGGATTAAGGGGGCGTTTGCTAGGGGTGCTGGGATGCTGCAGCACATCTATAAATTTTGAGAAGTTTAAAGATTAATATAATTATGAACGTCATATCTGCAACTACCAGGCAGAACCCCGCCCAAACCAATCAAAAGCAAAACGAAACAAAGCAAAAAACAATAACAAATATGACAAAACGGCCAAACGATTTTTTTTGCTGTTGTTTATTCATTCATTTATCTTTTTATTTATTTATTTATTTATTTATTTATTCATTTATTTTTATTTATTATTTTAATTTTTTATGGGGTGAGGGGTAATTTTTGTGAACATTTTACCGGTGTATTTTTACTCGGACCTTGTAACTGATCATTCTGACTTGAAACGTAATTTCTGACGCTGCCCAGTTGCAATGGGGGTAGGGAACATTGCATTGTAAGGTGATATTTATTTCGTCAATCAGATCTACCTGTATTCAAGAATGATTTATTGAAAATAATGATAATTCTACTTTTGATCCAGTCTTAATGTATCTTTTCTACCACAGATAAAGAGAGAGAGAGAGAGAGAGAGAGAGAGGGAGAGAGATAGATATATATAAAAAAATAAAGATAAAAATTAAATGAACAACTTCGTTCTCACTCTGTCTTTCATCTATATGATACCCAAAATTCAAATAATTATATTATACATGTTATCATTTTTGGTTTTAAAATTGTTTTTTTATTTCATGTTCCACCCCCCATCTTATTTAATAGATGTTAGTTGCAGTTTGAAACTCATTTAGGTTCATTTCAAATATCTAGCTATATTTGGTAAAATTTTTACTATATTTGGGAACAATTTAACAAGTTTTCCTAGAAATTACATTTTTACCTAAGTCATCTGTGGATGTTGGCAAGTGGTTGACACAGTTGTTCTGCTTGTCTTCCTACATTCAAATCACTACTTTATTGTTTATCTCATTATTATTATTTTTTCACTTTTGCTTTAACAGAGAGGATTATTGCAATTGGAATGAAAATAATCAGTCAAAGATATAGTATTATATTTTTTCTCAGAAATCTCACTCTAAGACTCAAATCGTTTCCTTATTTGGACGCAGACGCTGCTGTCTTCTCCGATTTAGAAGCTTAGTAGGAGCGAAGACATGATGGGGAGGGGGTATGAATGATGGAATTTCAAAACTTATGTACAACCTTGGCAAAACTAAGCAACACTTAGGGGTTAGAGAGATAGTGGGGGAGAGGGAGAGAAAGAGAGAGAGAGAGAGAGAGAGAGAGAGAGACTGAAGAAAAAGAAATACTTGCATACACAATGAGATGAAGATGGAGACAAAGTAATCAAAAAAGAGCGATGGAGATAAAATGACGAATGACGAAAAAGGCAATCTGACGAAAATTCAATGAAAATTGGACAGACACACAGACTTGAATAATAAGAAATAAGGAAATCGTCAGCCCGTTTTCACATCTCTTCTTTCATGTCTTTACTCAAAGAAAATATTAGCGAAAAATACAGAAAATTGAATGATAAGAAGGAAGATTTTTTTCAAAATACGATTTACAGAAAACACTGTGTTGACGAAATATGACGAAATGGAATAACATAAAAAGATTGTGAAAAGTGTGAAGAAGAAGATATTCGACTAAATAAGAGGAGGATAAAGAGGGGAAAAAGAAGCATTCCATCAGGTGGTTGTGGTCCCTCACCCTGCTCACGTAGTTATCAATGGAATTCACTTCTTCTCCGCATCTGCCTCCTTCATCATAAATATGAAGATCTGAGATGCAAAAGGACTCGATGTTAATTCTGTAGAATCCCTCTTCCTTTTCTCAGTCTTTGCCACCTGTTTGAATGGAACATCCTATATGATTTTTATTATAATTTCTTCGGATTTCTAGTGTTTTGCCTTTGAGTAAAACTTTAAATAGGACATACATTAAAAAAAGCCCTGACTGTCGAATTTCGAAAGAGTAGAAATAATATAATAAAGTAGTTTTATTTCCGTATTTCACAAAGGCGGTTAATGATGTTTTGTCTGATTTATGATAAGTGACTCTATCAGCAAAATTCATAGTGATGATGAAATATCAGATATCCTTTTCCCTCTTCCTTTTCCTTTTATCGTTTATATGGGAATCATTTTCAAAGACTCAGACAAAATGGTATAATTTCCTTTGGATGTTTGTGTTGGCATTCTCTTTCACATTTTTACGAGGGGTTAGGCCTATAGAAAGCTGATCATTTCGCTTGGAATCGCCATGGGCCTATATCTAAATTTAATCAAATATTTCGGAATAATAAATTGTGCAAAACCTAAGCTAAGTAAGAGAAGAAATATTTCTTTCATGATGATAATAGCTAATTGCTACACAACCCATGGTTAATATTAATAGTTCGCAATTGCACCTCTTTGAATAACTGAATAATAACCCTTTCATTTTGAAAAGGAGTATTATTCAGTATTACTACACTGATCTAAATACCAAGTCACTATACCGACGCCTCTGGGTAGGGGTAACTGATTCTTTCTTCCAAAAAAGCTCTAACGCCCCTCTGTTTCTCTCGAGGCTTTACATGTTAAACAGATATCATAATGATGCCACAACAGAATGGGATACCAGTGAGATATACCCTGCAATCGTGACCATATTTGGTCAAAAAATATCATCTCCCCAACCGCAACTTTTCCCCCCGTTTTTCCCTCTCTTCCCTCCATCATGTCTATAATGATGTCGGGAGAGAGAGAGAGATAGAGTGGGGAGAGAATGGTAAGACTGATCGAGAAAGCAAGGTGGTTGTTGTAGGAGAAATTCAACCGGCTGCTCCTCGAGATAACATTTTTTCTCTTTTTTTAGGAGAGGGGGAGGGGGGGGGGGGGCTCAAGATGATTGTAAAGAAGAATTCTGATTTGATAATACTGAGAAAGGGACAGGGTTACAAAGATTTGGGGGAGAGGGGTGGGAAATAAGGATATATTTACAGCTAGACAAAGCAGGACAGTAAGACCACTTGTGGAATCACTTTTTTTCAGTTTAGCTTGAGCTGTTATATGCACAATGTACCTCTTAAATACATCACATTTCTGCTCTGAAAAGAGAATACTTGGGATGCTAATAAGTAAAGACGGGTCCAAATTCCTAAACCTAATAGATATCGCAAAATATTCCTTATCCATGATTATTTTCAAATGCACATTCAGTCAAAGAAAATTTAGAAGTACCATGTATTTCAACAGAAAATGATATTTCAAAGACTTCAAAGATTGAAAAAAAAAGTGTAAATGGTGTCATGACAAAAAAAAAGGGGGGGGGGGGTGACTGTAGCGGAAACACCAAAGTTGAACCCTGACAAACGTGCATTGGTTTAATAGGTAGCATCGATTCCGAGGCACTTTGAAATGAAAGTGTATATCATGTACATAGTGTACATCATGTACATGGGGCGGAGTCAACAGGTGTCTTGCGGTTGAAAGCTTTTTCAATTCTTGTCTCAGTACTTCTTAATAAACTGTTTCTTTGAATTATCACTTAATTTTTTCGTGATACACTTTCATTTCAATGCATTTTTCTCGGTATTTCGTGATGCACTTTCATTTTGAAGTATTGTTTCATTATTCAGTGATATACCCTCCCATTCTGAATCTGTATATTCATGGAATATCCCATATTTCAGTCTTGAGAGGCTCTTTGTGAATATAGATAAAGTTGAGTTTTGGTCATGAAAATACATTGTGAAAGAAACTGCCTGGAAACAACTGGGAAAGGTTGATTATGTAGTAAATAAAACCAGGTGTATACTGTGAGGCTTTGGAATCGTCAAACTGATAAGAAATTGACCCAATCTCACTGAAAAGCAAATTTCCTGCACACATAAATTGGTACATGGGACTACACACATTGTGGCATGAATGTTTGGTCCATACACTTCGTATCTCGTCAATTCAAATATCATAGCATTTGAAGAGCAATCTTTTTCGGGGGCATTTCTACTATGCTATTCTTCCAAACTCACATAAAAGAATGAAAAAGCTCACAAATTATATTTTACCTTTGTGAACTCAACTTTATCTTTAAACTCATCTAGCACCTTCAGTCAGTCAGTCAATCATACCCAAACTTGAGAGAACAAGGAAATAACTTGCTGATGTCGACAAAAACATACTCAGTTGGATCATGGTGGGACCTAATTCTTCACATAATCATGAGCAATTCGCCATGTCACATTTGGTTAAAATCACGTGTTGTGGAAGTATAATTTTTCTGTTAAAAAAAACATATAAGAAGAGGGCGATGATTAGTGAAATTAATTAGGACTTTTTACTTCCTATATATAACGTATCTGAGGTAAACTAGGCTGTTCAGTATTGATCATTGTTTTCTATGTTATAGCTAAACCTGGACCCGCAAATGCTGGGGAAAAAAGACTATGAAAAGATTATCAAACTTGTCGAACCAGCGTCTCTTTTTATGTGTTAGCATAATAAGCACCTTAAAAAATAATCTTAAAAGGAGCTGTTGCGGGATCAAAAATGGGCTCACTTACTCCAAATGAGATCTTCCTATGAAGAGCTTGAGAAACTTTCAGTAGTTTAAGGCTTTTAAAGACTTTTAGTTGCTATAAATTATGGTTTATCGAACAAAAATTTAGGGTTGGCCTACAATAGATAGGGTATGTGTTATCAAATGAAGATAGCATATTCCACATGTACAATTTTGTTTAAAACCGAGGGTCTTGTTGCCTACTATATCCTAACCAAAACTCCCATTGCCCTGTTATCTTATAGGTTATACGAAGGAGGGGCAGAAAAGATGGGAGTATATATATTTGTTTGACCTCTGAAGCTCATCGATCCAGCGGTCATGTCCTCGCGTGACCCCATGCCCTGGCCACGCGACCTCCCTTACCAGATGGCGACACTCAGCGACACACGCGCCACAAACGTTTCCACAGCCGCCTCAATACTACTACTAGATCATCTCATTAAAAAACAAACACACGTTGTGCTCGGAGTACGCACTATAGGTCAACGCATGTATCATGCGCAGAAAGAGTTGGGTCTGTGCATTCACTTCCCTGATTTCTACATCGCTAATGAAATTAACGACAATGGGAACTGTCCCTTAACCAGACACTATAATCCATCGGCATCTAACCTCAATACTGATAGAGTTTTTGATTTACGAATTAGACACAATTGGGCTAATATACGAAACAATTATTTCCATCTCCTCTGCGCTACCACTCCCCTCTTTTATTGGGGATCTGATTTAAAACAGTTGTGACGAGTTCCATATTTTGGGGAAGCTTGGAAACAGGTTTGAGGTTCACATTAACAGAACGTGATATCCCGTCTTTGTTAATGTTTTGGTGAAAACCTTGATTTCACACACACACTATTGTTGAATCAATTTGAACATCAATACTTCGTCGCATGGCGATACTGTTAATGAGGAAAGTCTGGGTTAGCAATTAACGTTGAAATAATAAGGAACTAATGCGATTGAATTAGACATTTGGATGCATATCCCAATTGAAATGGAATTATACTTTGTGGCAGTTCAGGATTTCAATTTGGAAGAGGATGTACAAAGCAACCCGGATGTTGAACCCCGTTTTTCTTAATAACCACGATTATGATCATTTCATCAAGATTCATCCGCAATAAACAAAGCTGTTGCAGTCAGAAAAATTAAGACATTGAAAGAGCTACAAGTAAGATGATAAAATATTGGTTTTCTTCATATGTTTTATCTAGCTTCCTTTACATCCATTTGTTCTTCCCTAATGCACAGTCCCATTATTCTATCATCATGTTGAGTGATACCTATTTTTAGAGAATATAAAATGGTAAATTCGGATATCATGATTTTGTACCGAGAGCAGTTGTTAGATCATTTTTATTTGGGGGAGGGGTCGGCTCCGACAATTTAGTTTTCTGACAGATGAAGACAAACATGAAAACCATCAAGCACAAATGTGTTAAATCTTACATAAATCTTCATTATTTTCCAAATCAGTTTTTAACGATGGTGTACACCCCTCAGCAAAGCCTCTTAACGTGGGCTTGTCTCGAATGGGTGGGGTGCGGGAGCGGGATGGGAGCGGGATGGGAGCGGGAACGGGCACACCCTTTCGAGACAAGCCCCCCCCCCCGGTTATCTCGAATGGACGCGTTCCCAGCGAGAAGTTCAATGAACGCGCCACTTCGAGACAACCGGGGGGGCTTTCCTCGAATGAGTGTGTTGAGTAGACTATTGTAATAGACGTTTTAGAATTTTTTTGAAAAATGTACTCTTGCTGGTTTTTTCGTTTTTCTTTTGTCTAAGATGTAGAAAATATAACCGGCAGTGGCGGCACCAGGATTTTTAAAGTGGGGTGGGGGGGGGGGGGGCAAAAGAAATTGTTGGGGGCAATTTTCCACCCTTTTATTTTTTTCACTCCGAAAATTATTGGGGGCAACTGGGGGGCAAAGCTTCTGACTGGGGGCAAATGCCCCCCATGCCCCCGGTGCCGTCACTGATAACCGGGGGTTGTCAAATGAATGTATGAGGTTGCATGAATTCATAATGGAATGTTCATTTAAAATTCAAAGGTCTGGTCGGGCAGACAGTCCAGAATAGAATGTTAATTCACTGCGGCGCATTTTTTTACGGGGGGGGGGGGGGGAGGCACAAGATGGCCATGCCCCACCCCTTATTGGTGGGTGAGTAAGAAAATAGGAAGATGAATGAGGAAGATGAAAAATATTCCCGGGAAAATGTAAATAGGGGTCAATTTTCGCAGACTCTGGTGGTTTCCTCCCCGGGGATAGGTGGGGGGGGGGGGGGGGGGGGGGTTAATTTCCTAAATTTCCCGGGATAGGGGGTAAAACAAATTCCAACTTCTCCGGAATAGGGGGTCACTTTTGAAAAGGAGTTACGAGCATAGGCCTACCCCTGGTATGGGGAGTTGGGGGTTTTGACTTTTGATAGTGGGTATTGATAGAATGATAGTGGCATTAAAAGGTGTTTCTAACTTTGGAAAGATGATAAACACACCTTGGCTTATGTCAGCACATGTCTGTAACACAATTTCACAATATTTAACAGGTCACGCCAAAAAAATAAAAATAAATTAACAATCCTAGCTACGCCACTTGCCCTTTCTTCCCCGTGTGTTTTAATGCATAATTATTCAATTCTCCGATTTATTTTGCACAAATAATGATTTCCTTGTCAAAAGCATTTTTAGATACCGTTTTTTTATATTTTCTACATCTTAGACAAAAGAAAAACGAAAAAACCAGCAAGAGTACATTTTTCAAAAAAAATTCTAAAACGTCTGTTACAAAAGTCTACTCAACACACTCATTCGAGGAAAGCCCCCCCGGTTGTCTCGAAGTGGCGCGTTCATTGAACTTCTCGCTGGGAACGCGTCCATTCGAGATAACCGGGGGGGGCTTGTCTCGAAAGGGTGTGCCCGTTCCCGCTCCCATCCCGCTCCCATCCCGCTCCCGCACCCCACCCATTCGAGACAAGCCTCTTAAGGTGTAGTTTGTAAGAGTTACGTGCTATGTAACTTCAAAAGAAAATTTAGTACACTTTAAGAGAACCTGGTGTTATGAAAATATAAGCTCTGATTTCGAAACTTAAGTTTGGAAAGCCACTTTCGAAGAAAATGATGTTGTGGGCTAAGTGTGAACGAAATGAAACAATCGTTCTCATTTGGGTTATAGAATTGAAATAAACCTGACAGTATAAGGCGTCGAATTCCTTCAATCTAAAACCAGAGAGTAGCCCTCCAAGCTAAAAGTCGATCGGAATGATCTATATTGATCACTAGATACTCATCACAACTATCTGAACAGTGGACGATCAAAATAAAACCAACAAACTCGAGAACTGAAATTCATCTTATCGTGTTGGTGCGACCATCGTAACGATGTGGAAAGACATGTGCAAAATTCTGACCGACTGACAGTGAATGATTTATAAGAAGGTTGAATGTGGCACGCGACTCCCAAAATAAAGATTTTTTAGTTTTTTGTTGTTGATCTGGCCACCATTAAAGTGAGTAAGCAGAGGTATTTTTTAATCCTAGGTTAGGATACATATCTTTAAAAGCGATCATATTGTTGGCAATTCCCCTCTTTATTGTAGAAGTTAATCAAATGATGGATGAAGAGGATTAGATTTCGATTTAGTTCCCCATCATGTCCATTCAGGATGTGGATTGTTGCTTGTCTCAACTTGCTGGAGTCTCAACGGAATGGTGGGCTCGAAGATGATGGAGACTTGTTTTGCTTTGCATGATGATGGTGTTGCTGGTTGGGGTGGTGGTGGTGATGATGATAATAATAATGACAATGGTGAGGATTATGTTGATGATGGTGATGGTTATGTTGATGATGATGATGATTGCGATATTGATGGAGATGATGTAATGATGGTGATGATGACGACGATAATGATGATGGTGATGATTATGTTAAAGATGATGTAATGATGGTGATGATGATCATCATGATATCGAAGACAATGGTGAAGTCGATGATAGTGATGATGATGATAATGATGATTGTAATTTTATTGGAATTATCTTGTACCATATTCTTACACTATACTCCCAGGTGTTCCACTTGACAGACCCATTCCTTTGACTCTGTGGAAATTGTAATCATTCATTCCTTCATTCATTCATTTTTCCTCTCATGGGGTAAAAAAAAACTAACAGCAATAGCTGTTCCCGTAGGTATAATGCTTCATCTTGTACCGTATTTTAAATGACAAACACAGGCAGTCATTAATGAGAGGGAGGTCTGAAGAAGACCCTGGGACTTTCCACATGATAATGCCAGAATGTCAGCACGCCCTTGGACACAAGCCCACAATATAATGATTAAAATATTTTGTGTTTATCGTGCGACGACAACAGTGACGACGGCGACAGAGATACTAAATATAACGATGTAGAGGAGATGACGACACGATCTGTAACCAATGCATACATCTCAATAGAGAGAGTCGCATCAGAGAGGAAAGATTTTTGAAGAATTAAGGAGAAAAAAAATAAGGTTTTTTTTGTATGTCAATGTAAATCAATCTGATTAACACTAACAAATACATTAAAATCATTCTGATCACAGATGTGTAGGTTGTGATAGTAGTCGAGTATTGTTGAGGATGAAGATGATTTGCCATAGATGGGTGATGATCCTGACGATGAAACGGATGATAAGGATGGTGATAAGTATGACCGGCCTGCTAAAGTAGGTGGTAATATGAATATGAAGAAATCGAGTTCATCATAATGTATACTAATGATGAGGAAAGGGTGTTTCAGACGAAGAAAAAAAGGAATGGGGGCACATCATGAGGGAGGAGATGCAAGCGTGCCCCTCACTTTCTCCGATGAAAAAAACCCCACAACCCACCCAGTATCAACGCACATCACTGATTGCTTTTACAGCACACTTCTTCCTCCACAGAGAGCCGTTGCCATGACAACAATGTCAGTGGAATTAGTGCGCTAACGTAAGATCATTGGGCTTTCTACAAAAAGCATGAGCTCGATTTCTCTCATTCTGAACAATTTTCTTGGATCACACAGTTTTCATAGACCTTCCCATAAAACAACTAAAAGTTGATGACAGAGGAGAGGTGGCCTGTCGGTCTAGAGCTTGAATAGAGAAATTTGGGGAAGGTAGATGAACTCAAAATATTGACAGTTTTTCTGATCTTTGATGCGGATGATAAAGATGGAGATGGTGATGGCGACAATACCCAAACAGTATCGGGACTCAGAATTAAAAAGTGCAGTTTAGTTTCAGTTAAGTGGTTTATTCACTTCTGAAAATCCACATTATGTTCCCATTTTTTGCTTCCTCCTCAAGAAAAATAGTAATAAATTCATAAAGTTCATGCATTTTCCTGGGGAAGAGGTGAGTACGCTACTGTCTAGAAGTTAATATCAGGACAATATTTATAAATTGACTGGATTTTCTGTGACACACAGCAGAGTTCAAGAGCATTGACACCGTGGGAGGCAGCTTGCCGGGAGGGGCGTGATAGGAGTACGTTCGACACGAGACACGTCTGCGACCGTGGCTCGGCACGCGCCCCAAACCAGGGCGGCTTACGACATGAGAACAACGTTAAAGCGACACCAGAGATGTTGAACATTCATATTTTTAAATATACATATATATGTATTTAGATTTTTTTTTACATTTTTGTTTAAGAAGTACATTTTATGCGTTTATATTTTGTAAAATTTTCACTTATTATTTTTTAATTATTATATTTTATTTTTTATTTCATTATTTTTTTTTCTTCTAATTTTCTTTTCTTTCTTTATTTCTTTTCTTTCTTTTCTTTTTTTTTTTTTTTTTTTTTTTTGGGGGGGGGGGATTTTTTGGTATTCTTTCTTGACATGTTCTTAAGATTCGCTAAGAACTACTTTTCATCTTCCAAACGGTTTCCACCAGGTTCGTAGACAAAGAGTGAGAGAACAAGAGAGAGAGAGAGAGAGAGAGAGAGTGAGGAAGAGAGGGTGAGAGGGGGTGGTAGAGATAAAGAGAGAGAGAGAGAGGGGATAGAGAGAAAGAGAGAGAGAGAAAGAGAGAGATGGACAGACACAGAGACAGAGAGAGAGACAGAGAGACACACACCTACTGACACCAAACATGTCATTTTAACTCCAAACAAAATGTCACATTGAGGTAAAAACGTGTCTATCACTGGGTATAAACTGGGTAAACTGCCACTTGGTCTAATCCCAACTGGTCTAATAGCCAAATGCTGTAACATCATTCGGTCTAACAACACTTGGTCCATCACCAATTTGTCTAATCAACATTTCGTCTAATAACCGTTTAGTCTAATGTTCACTTGGTCTAATATCCATTTGGTCTAATACCATACAGACAAATAGAATAAACAACTGCCCCACGTGAATTTGTTGCATGCATTATGTATTGTACCAACTGGGTGATATTTTACCCAATTATCCTCACTTTCTAGACCCCTCCCCCCCAAAAAAGAAGAATATTATTTTAAGTTAATAACTAATGTTATTCTTATTATTTTAAGTCAATAACCGCTGTTCTGTTGTGCAAGACCCTTATTTTGTAGCTAATTTAGTATCAGATAAACAATATTATCAACAATATAATTTTTACATTGACCTACTTTATTTTTTGTTCCCTTTTTCAGCTCGTTTTATTCCTTCCCAGCCCCACCCCCTTACCCGAGCCTCACATCGCTCACTCGGTCCCTTCCAGGGCCTCAAAAAAAGGAAGAATCACCAAATTCTAGTAATTCATCATCTTTCTTGGAGTGACATTGAAACGTAAAACAGATGGTTGGGTCATGACTCTTTGATAGGAGAAGCAGAACTCATTCCCTAACCTACGAAAATACATTTATTTTTTAAAAGGTTAAGCGTCGATCAAGAAATTTTCATGGCAATTTAAAAAATAGCTAGGCCAAAAGATAAATGTTCAATACTAACTAGCAAGCATCTTGCCAAAAGAATGGAACTAGGCTCGACTAGCACTTGTGTTAACTTCTAGTTCCAATTAGCAACTATATCTTAGTATAAATAGTGCAACTGTATGACATTCAGTTAAGTGTAATCACGTACTTGATTATTCATTGATCTACAAACATGACTACATATTATTGTAAATCCATTTATATAAATTTCATGTAGTTAAGTACTTTTTTATTATGTATATGTATTCATGTAATATTATTACCCACGCCGATAAAATCGGCAGGGTTATGTAAAGGGCTCCGTATGTTTTTACCCACGCCGATAAAATCGGCAGGGTTATGTAAAGGGCTCCGTATGTTTGTTTGTTTGTGTACAAGATAACGAGAGAACGGGAGAACGGATTTGCACCAAATTTTCAGGGAATGTTCGGATAGTGACAGGAAAGAATCGATTAGATTTTGGTGATGATCGGTTGACCCCTGCAAATTCTGTGTGACCTTGAAGTTTTGACCCGAACTTCAGTTCGGATAGTGACAGAAAAGAATCGATTAGGAAAAGAATCGATTAGATTTTTGGTGATGATCGGTTATAGGAATTTCATTTCGGATAGTTTTTGTTTTGTTTTAAAGAATATTTTGTTACTTCCTTTTTAAAAATAACATTTTTCACAATAATCAAGGTAAAATACACAAACAAATATATTCACATGCAGTATCATTGTGCCAAATTACATAATAATAACAATAAGTAACCATAATATTTTACATGCATGTATTAAATAGTAGATTATGCCAAATCTGAAAGTCTTTATTGCGATAAGAAAATAGAAAAATATAAAATATAAAATATCGTGACAGGAAAGAATCGATTAGGGAAAGAATGCAACTACTCGATCTGTAGCGCCGCTAAGGCGTGGGTCTGCCGCCTTTGACGGCCTTTCTAGTTACTCTTTATATTAATGATTATACTGTCATTCATGTGATGTGTTGTTAATAAACTCAAACTCAAACTACAAAATTTAAATGCTACTTTCTGTACCGTGGCGCTACGTTATTCATCCGGGTATTTTGGATTAATGAAGCTCGGTACATGCATAATGTCAGGATGGCCGAGCAGTCTAACGCCCGCCGCACACTATACGATCGACTACGATCCGATTTTTGGAAATAATCGCAATAGCATTAAATATAGGCAGTTTAACCAGTGAAAGATATCTGATTCAGGTTCTGAACAATAATATGAATACTCAACATAGGAATTTGGTGAGATGTCAGCCTTATATCCTGGATAAGGGCCAAATCAGTTTCAAATCGTAGACAATCGCATGACTGCTCTGACGTCACTACGATTCGGAGCCGATTTGGCCTTTCCTCCGACTAGAATGCTCGTAATAGCCTGTAATTTCGATTTTACTATCTATGTAACTATTCTGAACCTCAATCAAACATATCTAAAGTGTTTAAGTGTTTATATCTAATGCTATAACATTTTCTTTCAAAATCGGAGCGTAGACCGACCGGCTATTACGAGCATTCTAGTCGGAGGAAAGGCCAAATCGGCTCCGAATCGTAGTGACGTCAGAGCAGTCATGCGATTGTCTACGATTTGAAACTGATTTGGCCCTTATCCCGGATATAAGGCTGACATCTCACCAAATTCCTATGTTGAGTATTCATATTATTGTTCAGAACCTGAATCAACTATCTTTCACTGGTTAAACTGCCTATATTTAATGCTATTGCGATTATTTCCAAAAATCGTATCGTAGTCGATCGTATAGTGTGCGGTGGGCTTAAGGCGCCAGACTCAAGGTTTAATTGCCTTGTCTCGTACACACGAGATTTAAACGATGAGTGTTCTGGTCTCCGAATGGAGGAGTGGGTTCGAATCCCACTTCTGACAAATACTTTTTGATTTTTTTTTTTAAGTTATTTTATTTGGGGGTAATTTTCTTCCTCAAACTATTTTACGATTTGACCGGATATTGCGTTTCCGACTGATAAAAAATTTGTTATATACTATTGTGTTTGCAATATACATGTATAGATGTATTTGAGTCCCAAAATGATGTACAAGTACATGTATATTGTTTATATTTATAATGACAGCTTATTCTGGTCTCTCTCCTCCTTACAACCCTGTTGTATATTGGTTTTAAAAATGTTATAAAACAATGAATCGTTCTTTTTTAATTCTGCTGTATTGTCAAATTGGTTTATCAATATTCCTCATCCTTTTTGTTCTTTGATATAGGTATTGCCAATTTTTTTTGACGTACGGTCTAATGGAAGAAAGCTTGATTTCAACGTGCTTATTTATTTCAATGCAGTTAGCAGTGGCTTATATAGTACTGGGCAGAACTCACATGCCCCGACCCTTTGTAGGCCCTGAAGTAAAGTTATGTAACAATAAAAGTAATAATAATAATAGAATAAGAGTACGGGGCCCGCAGTGGGCTTGAAAGTTTTGGAATTGGCTCAGCTATATTCCACCATTTAATGGGGAACATGCTTCCAGACATTTAGCTCCCTGGATTCTCTGCTTAGCAAAATGGCTTGAGTTTTAATAACCCACGTATATTCCTGCCTGCCTTTCTTTCTCCTGAGAAAGAGCGAATCATAAAATAACTAGAAATATCACTGAAGATGATGATTAATACCCCCGCCCCGTGACAACAGCCTTTCTTGACTTTTGGTCGAAAACTGAGGAAGTAGTTCGATCCGCAAGATTTTTCCCTGATTTACTGTACTGCCATAGATATACCATTTCCATGGCAACGCAGCTTCCGAGACATCAAAAAAATATGTCTTGCACATCTTCCCACCAGGACCAATGTGTGTACCAAATTTCTTGACTTTTGGTCGAAAACTGAGGAAGTAGTTCGATCCGCAAGATTTTTCCCTGATTTACTGCCATAGATATGCCGTTTCCATGGCAACGCAGCTTCCGACACATCCGAAAAATATGTCTTGCACATCTTCCCATCAAGACCAATGTGTGTACCAAATTTCATGACTTTCGGTCAAAAACTGAGGAAGTAGTTCGATCCGCAAGGTGTTTCCTTGATTTTCTGCCATAAATATGCCGTTACCATGGCAACGCAGATTCCGACTCATCCGAAAAATATCTCTTGCACATCTTCCCACCAAGACCAATGTGTGTACCAAATTTCATGACTTTCGGTTAAAAACTGAGGAAGTATTTCGATCCGCAAGATTTGCAACGGACCGACCGCCCGCCGACCCGCCCGCCCGCGCCAACCGATCCCCCGCCCAACCGTCGACTGATTCCTATATACCCCCTTCAAACTTCGTTTGGCGGGGGTATAATAATAAAGCCACTTGAAATGAATACCTTTTCCATCAATCTTTCTTGGAAACCATTTTGACCTACAGTCAAGTGAAGATCGAGATATACTGGATAATACTACTACTACTACTATTACTACTACTACTACTACTACTATTAATACTACTATACTACTACTACTATTAATACTACTACTACTACTAATACTACTCCTACTAATAATAAATGTAACTTATATATAGCGCCAAATCCACTCTGTGGATGCCCAATGCGCATGTAGAAATTAATAAAGAATGAAACAGAAATGTTTTTACATGATTTTTAAAAGAATCCGATGTTATGCGCTTTTTGATGTCTTCAGGAAGGCTATTCGATAATTTAAGACACGCATGGGCTAATTATTTTTCCCCCAAGATTTGCAACTTTAGGGATCACAAGAGAACTGGATGTGGATGAGCGCAAAGATCTCGCGGGGGTGTAATTTTGAATTAAAGAGGTATTGTATTGGGGAGCAGAGCCGTAAACGCAGTGAAAAGCAAGCAACAACATTTTGAAAATAAGGCGATGTTTGACAGGGAGCCAGTGCAGCGACTGCAAAACAGGGGAGATATGAGTACGCTTGGTGGACAGAGTAACAATGCGAGCCGCAGCATTTTGAAGCTTCTGGAGCTTGGACAACAGATTTTGGGGTAAACTGAACAGAAGGGCATTGCCAAAGTCGAGACGGGAGGAAATTAGAGGGATGCGCCACCAGGCGGCCGTGGGGAAAGTCAGGATTGCGTAAGCCCCTTCACTCGTACACAAAGTTTGTGCGTCGAACGCGTCCGTTGGACTACTAGGATTACTTTTCGGACTGCACGAAACCGACCGATTCTCGCACGAGAGCTCGAGTTCAAGCGGAGCGTGCATGTTGCGCGGCGAACAGCCTGTTCGAAGTTTGCTCCCGCGGGGCAACGGCATGATCAGGTAACGACCACGCGTGCCCTCTCGCGGCATATACACCTCCATAATCTGCGGTTGAGTATCCCTTTAAAAACCGATATAACGTAATTGGTTCCTAACTGATCTGCAGATATTTGAAATTTGATTAGACATTGTCATATATGAGTCACATATAACACCAAGATTGCGACAAGTTTGTGACAAATAAATTGTGTGGCCAGAAAATGAGATGGAATTTATATCAAGGATACTGAAATCCAAAATGCAATTAGTAACATGATTATCCACAGTAATGGATTGTATCTGCATTTGCCAAACCATATGTACCCCCATTAGACCTACCAACCATTATATCCCATATAAAATTTTAAACAAACTTTTAAATTATTCAAATTAACGAACATGCAGGCCCTAACATACTCGGTAAATGTTTCAAATGTCTTTCACAAAAATCAGAACCGAGTTAAGTTTCATATTATTCCACCATCCCGCAACTTTCTCTTTCTCTCACTCTCTCTCTCTTTCTTTCTTCCCGTCTCTTTTTATTTCCGCTCCTCTCCTCTCTTTCTACCACTTGCTCTCTCTCTCTCCTATTCTGTGTCTCCGTCTTTTTATCAAAATCAAACGCGACTTTCGGAAATATCGATGACGCAACTTTCCGTACCGTGGCGCAACGTTATTCATCCGGGTATTTTGGATTAATGAAGCTCGGTGCATGCATAATGTCAGGATGGCCGAGCGGTCTAAGGCGCCAGACTCAAGGTTTAATTGCCTTGTCTCGTAAACACGTGATTTAAACGATGAGTGTTCTGGTCTCCAAATGGAGGCGTGGGTTCGAATCCCACTTCTGACAAATAGTTTTGGAGTTTGTTTTCGAAAATGATATTTTGGGGGTAATTTTCTTACCTCTAACTATTTTACGATTTGACCAGATATTGCGTTTCCGACTGATGAAAAAATTGTATTGTGTTTGCAATATACATGTATAAATGTATTTTAGTCACAAAATGATGTACAAGTATATTTTATTGTTGTTTATAATGACAGCTTATTCTGGTCTCTGTCCTGCTTACAACCCTCTTGTATTGGTTTTTTTTTTGTAAATACAAGAAAAGGGAGCAAAATCGAAAGAAAATTAACTGCTTCCATTTTTATTTCGTCTTTGGTTATTTGAAATTCAGAAACCATTTCATCAGTTTGTCAAATTCGTATTCAATTTGTGCACATTAATTTGTCAAATTATAAAAAAAAAAATTTTGCCTTTGAAAAAACATAATGAACTTCAATTTTCTTTTATGTAAATTAGAACAGGGTAAATTTTCACTATATCCTATTCAATTTCTGTATAAAATAATTTACTCAACATCATGAGCAATTATTAACTTCAATTACAAAGCAAAGATTTACTGAGCAAACATAAAATTTTCATTTGTATAATAAAAGGAAATAATGAATACTCAACTCGCAGAATAAAGCAAACTCATGAATATACATAGAATCCATATATAAGCTCTACATGAGGGAACAAAATACATGGATGGTAGAGTGAATGTTACAAGGAATGTAAAGAAGATGATGGAAGAAAAGGAGGGAATTTTGATGACTAACAGAGGAATGAAAAGAGTTGAGAGATGATGATCAAGCATAGTGATGTGCACCAATTTATAAATGTAAATTACGAGGTCTGTTCAAACTACAGCTCTACAATAATAATAATGATAATAATAATAATAATAATAATAATAATAATAATAATAAATGTAACTTATATAGCGCCAAATCCACTATGTGGAGTGCTCAAGACGCATGTAGAAATTAATTAAGAAGTAAACAGAAATGTTTTTTACATGATTTTTAAAAGAATCAGATTTTATGCGCTTTTTCATGTCTTCAGGAAGGCTATTCGATAATTTAGGACACGCATGGTCAAATGATCTTTCCCCCCAAGATTTTGCGACTTTTGGGATCACAAAAGAACTGGATGTGGATGAGCGCAAAGATCTCGCGGGGTGTAATTTTGAATTACAGAGGTATTGTATTGGGGAGCAGAAACGTAAACGCAGTGAAAAGCGAGCAACAAAATTTTGAAATAATGCGATGTTTGACAGGGACCAGTGTAGCGACTGCAAAACAGGGGAGATATGAGTACGCTTGGTGGACAGAGTAACAATGCAAGCCGCAGCATTTTGAAGCTTCTGGAGCTTGGACAACAGATTTTGGGGTAAATTGAACAGAAAGTCATTGCCAAAGTCGAGACGGGAGGAAATTAAGGCGTGAACTATCTTTTCAGTGGCAGACTTGGACAAATATTTCCGAATAAAACCGATATTACGTAATTGGTTCCTAACTGATCTGCAGATATTTGAAATTTGATTAGACATTGTCATATATGAGTCACACATAACACCAAGATTGCGACAAGTTTGTGACAAATAAATTGTGTGGCCAGAAAATGAGATGGAATTTATATCAAGGATACTGAAAACCAAAAGGCAAATAGTAACATGATTATCCACAGTAATGGATTGTATCTGCATTTGCCAAGCCATATGTACCCCCATTAGACCTACCAACCATTATATCCCATATAGGATTTTAAACAAACATATAAATTATTCTGATTACGAACATCCTAACATACTCGGTAAATGTTTCAAATGTCTCTCACAAAAATCAGAACCGAGTTAAGTTTTGTATATTATTCCACCATCCCGCCACTTTCTCTTTCTCTCTCTCTCTCTCTTTCTTTCTTCCCGTCTGTTTTATTTCCGCTTCTCTCCTCTCTTTCTTCCACTTGCTCTCTCTCTCTCTCTCTCCTATTCTGTGTCTTCGTCTCTTTATCAAAATCAAACGCGACTTTTGGAAATATCGATGACGCAACTTTTCGTACCGTGGCGCAACGTTATTCATCCGGCTATTCTGGATTAATGAAGCTCGGTGCATGCATAATGTCAGGATGGCCGAGCGGTCTAAGGCGCCAGACTCAAGGTTTAATTGCCTTGTCTCGTACACACGAGATTTAAACGATGAGTGTTCTGGTCTCCGAATGGAGGCGTGGGTTCGAATCCCACTTCTGACAAATAGTTTTGGAGTTTGTTTTCGAAAATGATATTTTGGTGGTAATTTTCCTACCTCTAACTATTTTACGATTTGACCAGATATTGCGTTTCCGACTGATGAAAAAATTGTATTGTGTTTGCAATATACATGTACATATATAAATGTATTTTAGTCACAAAATGATGTACAAGTATATTTTATTATTGTTTTTTAATGACAGCTTATTCTGGTCTCTGTCCCGCTTACAACCCTCTTGTATTGGTTTTTTTTTGTAAATACAAGAAAAGGGAGCAAAATCGAAAGAAAATTAACTGTTTCCATTTTTATTTCGTCTTTGGTAATTTGAAATTCAGAAACCATTTCATCAGTTTGTCAAATTCGTATTCAATTTGTGAACATTAATTTGTCAAATTATAAAAAAAAAAATTTTTGCCTTTGAAAAAACATAATGAACTTCAATTTTCTTTTATGTAAATTAGAACAGGGTAACTTTTCACTATATCCTATTCAATTTCTGTATAAAATAATTTACTCAACATCATGAGCAATTATTAACTTCAATTACAAAGCAAAGATTTACTGAGCAAACATAAAATTTTCATTTGTATAATAAAAGGAAATAATGAATACTCAACTCGCAGAATAAAGCAAACTCATGAATATACATAGAATCCATATATAAGCTCTACATAAGGGAACAAAAGACAGATGGTAGAGTGAATGTTAAAAGGAATGTAAAGAAGATGATGGAAAAAAAGGAGGGAATTTTGATGACTAACAGAGGAATGAAAAGTTGAGAGATGATGATCAAGCATAGTGATGTGCACCAATTTATAAATGTAAATTACTAGGTCTGTTCACACTACAGCTCTACAATAATAATAATAATAATAATAAATGTAACTTATATAGCGCCAAATCCACTATGTGGAGTGCTCAAGACGCATGTAGAAATTAATTAAGAAGTAAACAGAAATGTTTTTTACATGATTTTTAAAAGAATCAGATTTTATGCGCTTTTTGATGTCTTCAGGAAGGCTATTCGATAATTTAGGACACGCATGGTCAAATGATCTTTCCCCTAAGATTTTGCGACTTTTGGGATCACAAAAACACTGGATGTGGATGAGCGCAAAGATCTCGCGGGGGTGTAATTTTGAATTAAAGAGGTATTGTATTGGGGAGCAGAAACGTAAACGCAGTGAAAAGCGAGCAACAAAATTTTGAAATAATGCGATGTTTGACAGGGACCCAGTGTAGCGACTGCAAAACAGGGGAGATATGAGTACGCTTGGTGGACAGAGTAACAATGCAAGCCGCAGCATTTTGAAGCTTCTGGAGCTTGGACAACAGATATTGGGGTAAATTGAACAGAAAGTCATTGCCAAAGTCGAGACGGGAGGAAATTAAGGCGTGAACTATCTTTTCAGTGGCAGACTTGGACAAATATTTCCGAATAAAACCGATATTACGTAATTGGTACATAACTGATCTGCAGATATTTGAAATTTGATTAGACATTGTCATATATGAGTCAAACATAACACCAAGATTGCGACAAGTTTGTGACAAATAAATTGTGTGGCCAGAAAATGAGATGGAATTTATATCAAGGATACTGAAATCCAAAAGGCAAATAGTAACATGATTATCAAACAGTAATGGATTGTATCTGCATTTGCCAAGCCATATGTACCCCCATTAGACCTACCCACCAATATATCCCATAGGATTTTAAACAAACATATAAATTATTCTGATTAACGAACATGCGGGCCCTAACATACTCGGTAAATGTTTCAAATGTCTCTCACAAAAATCAGAACCGAGTTAAGTTTTGTATATTATTCCACCACCCCGCCACTTTCTGTTTCTCTCTCTCTCTCTCTCTCACTCTTTCTTTCTTCCCGTCTCTTTTTATTTCCGCTTCTCTCCTCTCTTTCTACCACTTGCTCTCTCTCTCTCTCCTATTCTGTGTCTCCTTCTCTTTATCAAAATCAAACGCGACTTTTGGAAATGTCGATGACGCAACTTTCCGTACCGTGGCGCAACGTTATTCATCCGGGTATTTTGGATTAATGAAGCTCGGTGCATGCATAATGTCAGGATGGCCGAGCGGTCTAAGGCGCCAGACTCAAGGTTTAATTGCCTTGTCTCGTACACACGAGATTTAAACGATGAGTGTTCTGGTCTCCGAATGGAGGCGTGGGTTCGAATCCCACTTCTGACAAACATTTTTGGATTTTGTTTTCGAAAATGATATTTTTTTGGTAATTTTCTTACCTCTATTTTACGATTTGACCAGATATTGCGTTTCCGACTGATGAAAAAATTGTATTGTGTTTGCAATATACATGTACATATATAAATGTATTTTAGTCCCAAAATGATGTACAAGTATATTGTTTATATTTATAATGACAGCTTATTTAAAAATGTTATAAAGCAATGAATTTACACATTTACAACGGATCAATGGAAGAAAACAATATTTACCAACGCCAAGCAGTGAAAAATATGATGGCCGAGGCGGAAGTCCTAATAATGCGCTCAAGTAAAAATGCTCAAGAAATAAGGGAGACGGCAACAACCGCAACAGATATAACCCGGAACAAATTTTCAGTGGGCCCCAGAACATTATCACCAACGGTAAAATTAAGTAATTCTTTTCAATGGACAAGTCTGATGAAGCTGAACAAAACCAATTACATATAAATGACGAACAAATTTCTAGTGATAAGCGTGAACACAACAATACAATACAACCTAAAGTCATTAATCTGTCTAAGATAGAATTAAACCAAAGTGAAGTTAACTTACTAAAGAAAGGTCCTAAATTCACTCCGACTCATAAACAGAATAATGAGGGCCTTAAAGAAGACGTACATTCTTTTTGTCGTAAACTTAAACTAAGGGAATATTTTTTGGAAATTGATATTGAGAATGCTAAGAGTATTTTGCGTAATAAGAGTAAATTTACTCCGGAAATAAATAGGAATGTAACCCTTGATACTTATGTAGATTTTTTTAAAGAAAACAGTAGAAAATGTAGGATCTCAGAAAATTCAACCTAAATGTAACATTAATGCAAAAGAAAGGCGATGCCTACAAAATTTAAAAAGTAATAATGACATTATTATGACAAAGGAGGAGCGTTTGTAATCATGGATGTAGATTTTTATGCTTCAAAAATGCAAGATCATTTAAAAGATGAAGAAACATATTTGAAAATAGAAACTAACCTTGATGATAAAATAAAAAAGGAAATGATTCAAATGATAAATAAATATAAAGAATGTCTTACTGATAAAGAATATGACTTTTTGATAAAATTTGAACATAAAACGAGCAATATGTATGGTCTTCCGAAGATATATCAGTGTTCAGAAATTGAAACTGAAGTAATAAAAAGTAAATTAGAATACATTCAGTGTTCCGCTCCTAATAAATTAAAAATGTGCCCAATCATAGCTGGACCAGTATGTCCAACACACCGTTTAAGTAATTTTATTGATATACTGTTAAAACCTCTAACTAATAAAGTGAAAAAGGTTTTATACTGAATAATAAAACCTTTCATTATGATGATACCTATTATGTACAGAAACGGGGTACTGCGATGGGAACAAAAATGGCCCCTACTTACGCCACCTTTTCATGTGATATCTAGAGGAAACACTCTATGAACTCATTGAAACACATTTTGATGTTGGCGTTAGAAATTATTTTGAAAAGAATTGGTTCAGATACTGAGATGACTGTTTTATTGGAAAAATAAATTTTGAGATATTAATAATTTACATAATATCCTAAGCAAATTACATCCAGCAATTGGTTTTAAATGGAACGTCAGTTGTAACTCAATTAGTTTCTTGGATATTACAATTATTAAAGACGATAATTTGTTAAAGACAGACATATTTTATAAAGTTACAGATACCCACCAATATCTACATTTTAAGTCATGTCACCCTAAGCAGTGTAAAAATAATGTACCGTGTAATTTAGCTAGACGAATATGCACTATTGTAAGCGATGAAGAAACAAAAAAAGAAACGTTTGGAAGAATTAAAACATATGCTTTTGGCCAGATATTACCCTAAAGAAATAATTGAAACCGGCATTTCTAAGGCACTTGCACTCAGCAAGCATGAATTAATGTCTAAGAAAGAGAGAGAGGAACAGGAAATAGTTCCATTTGTTCATACATTTAATCCAAATAATTTAAATAAGTTATCCATGATTCTATGCCACTCATGAAACTTTAAAAATGGTATTTGAAAGTGTGAAAGTTATTTCAAGTAAGCGGCAAAGTCCTACTTTGAAACAAATATTAGCAAAAGCCGCATTTTCTCGAAACACTAACTTGAAAGGTGGAGTAAGAAAGTGTGGCGAAAAAAGATGTAAAACTGGCCCCCACTTGAACATAACAGATAGATTTAATATTGGAATAAACAACACTGAATATTTAAATAGGTTTTCATTTACTTGTCAAACAAAAAATCTAATATATTGTATAAAATGCCAAGGGTGTAAACAGCAATACATCGGCGAAACGGGGGACGTCTTTCGTAACAGAGTTAGGGTTCATCCTCAACAAAATAAGACAGAAAGAATATAGACAATTAAAATTGAGTGAGCACCTTGAAAAATGTGCTGGCTATTTAGAACCTGATTTTTTAATCACCCCATTTTACAAAATGAATGATGATAAAGTTAAACGTTGCCTCAAAGAAGAGTTTTTTATTAATAAATTTAAAACTTCACTCAACGCTATAATAGATCTTTGATCTTTTATATGGTTATGTTTTCTCCAAACGCACTGTGGTATATTTTATATAATATTATATGTGTGTACTATTATACATTCCGCAGTATAATCTATGTAGAATTTTTGCCTCGTTAACAACATGAATCCTGCATCTTACATCTCTGATCTCTATGTAAGAAAAATCCTAAGAAATACATGCACACTGCAAATAATGGACACCCGCACAGTGTTCAGTCCAGCAGTTACTCACCGTGTTTGAAATACGGCCATTCAATTTATTATTATTCCTACACTCTATTGATACCGATTTGGCGTGGTGTATTGTTAAAAAAGAACCCTCGCCCACTACCCTCGTCTCTTGTTTTCTCTCTCCATTCTTTCTGCCCACTACTATTATTGAACATCTCTTTCGGCTTTCCTGTACCTCTTTATCTCTTCATATCCGGCTATACCTCCGAACTTGAATAACTGAGATTTGAAAGACTTTTGTACTGCAATTAATATGTCTACCTTGCTTTATATATATATATATATAAACGCATGTAACTAACAGGTACGATCACTCCACCCGAAGAAATAAATTGAAAGCGCTTGTGGAAATCAACCCGTTGATATATCTGCTGTGTAATTATTCTCTGAGTGAACTTTATTTTAATTATATATATATATATTCTTTTTTACCAATGAGCAAAAGTACATGTATATAAAAAAGCAAATACCGACAAAATTGTAAACTATTTTGGGAGGGAAGGGGCACGACTCCCCACACCCCCTCTGTGATTTGCACTGCTTAAAACCTCAAATGAGGAATGTAAATGAGAATAGCTTCATTGGAATAGTTAATTACATCAAAAAGAAAAACAAACAACATGATGATGGTAGTGTTGTATATTGGTGAGCGTCTCCGTGTAATTTTAATAAGCTTCATCAACTCAGTAAAGAAAACAACAGATATTTCAAGCAGCTTTTGCATCGCGTCTTCTGCCCTTGGAAAGCAAACTTGTTCATAATTAAGAAATTCGACGATTTCCCTTAAATGGTAATTTAAGTTGCCCGGTGACATCACTCAACAGTCAATTTTCGGACAAGCCAACCACAAGACACCTTGACTTGTAGCTAGAATCCAATATGGCGGAAATGTTGTGATTGCATAATAAACCTCATGGAACCTCATTCATCAAACCAATGTCCGTAGCAAATGAGGCATGAAGGTAAAACATGTTCTGTTTTGAAGGAAATCACCGGAGAACATGTTGGACGCTATGACCGGATACTAGGAGCTCAAATGGTTTAACTCACATTGCATGCTAATTGTATCACAAAAGTTCACAGCAATTCTGCAAGAAAAATGTAATGAAATATATAGTAAACGCACTGGAATAAAGAGCTAAGAAAATATCTTTATTCCAGTGCGTTTACTATTTCATTACATTTTTCTTGCAGAATTGCTGTGAACTTTTGTGATACAATTAATTAGCGTGCAATGTGAGTTAAACCATAAACTGAAATAATATCTCAAGATTATCGTGAGCAGCGAAGTATATCTTTAAATGTTTCTTTTCCATTCAGATGATATTGTTTGAATGTATGGGAGACTTTTTCAAGATAAAATAATACGTAATAAAACATAATTATGTTCTTAAGGTATTCTTACGCACCTGAGCAAGATGGTTGAATAAGGTCATGTATTGTTCTGTCATGGTGCACCACCAGCAGGGACATAAATGAAAATTGAATGGCCGGACCTCAGCCACGTTTTAAAAAAGTGTCGAATGTTTGGTAGGGGGACCCATTAAATGGGCTCCCTGAGTACTTTGTTAGCCGGCACAGGTCTACAATATCTATGACAATCAAAAACATAAATAAAATAAATAAATCGATAAATAGAAAATAAGCATGAACCAACATTCTCCTGACGCGTTATAGGGTCTACGATGTACGTCCCAAAATCACATAAAATTAGAAAAATAGCCTACACTGCAGTTCTCAATTTGTCCCCACATAATAATAACGCCACCTCTGAACCTCATTTTAAAAAAATGTCGAAAGTGAATTTCATTAGTCCTTAGCCCCTTCACCCCCCCCCCCCCCACCCCCAGTTCAGTGGCCAGGGCTTCCAAAGCTAATGAGATAGCCTTCATAATTTGATAGCAATTGCAGTGATGTCTGTCAGTATTAAGATTTTAAACATACACCTCATAACACTTCCAGCTTCATTATATGTTGCAGTGATTAAAAAGGAATAACATGTGAGGCTTTAGTTTCACAACTGCCCGCTCACAGTTCTTACAGTCGAGGAGATCACGTCAAATGAATATCTCGCTTTGAGATCTGACAAATAAGGTTATCGGTGCGTTATCTTTGCAATTTGAAATTTCCAGAAAATTAAAGTCTCTTCCCCTCAAAATGTTGCTGCAGCCGCAAGAGATCATCTCTCCCGCTGTGTCCTGACGCACACGGGCCAGCAGAGCGCTCCAAGCCGAGGCCAACCCGATACCTGTCCGCTCAGGTTAGACCTCTTTCCTGCTACCTGCTCGGCTTCAGGCGGGTAATTTCCCCAGTCTCTTCTCTCTCTTGAATTATATCAAATGTATTTTTCAAAGGAAAGGGGAAAAGTTTACGAGGAATTTTAATCCAATGACAACTAAATAGCCTCATATACAGATGTGTCACTCAAAGTGATCAAAGGTCTTTATCTATTAGCATTAATTCAATTATTTATTTGGCGCATCTTCATTCTACAAAATTAAAGCGATCTCGACTGCAAAAAAAAAATATACTCAATACAGATAGTCATCTGTACACATGACGATAGGAATATAATAAAAAAGGGAGTCGGTCAAATTAATGACGTATTTTGCCCGAATATCGAATATCATGTTTCGAATATCATGTTTCTAATTTTTTACTTTCTGTAGTAAAAATGTACAGAAATTACACATCCGGGAAGCTTCACATGAGAATAATAGGGGACCTCGCTGCTCGAAAATGAGGTAGTGGTGCCCGAATATCGCCACTTTCAAAATCCTCGCAGCCCAGCCCCCCTCCCCCATCCCACATCCCCTCCCCCCCCCTCGTGCGCCTATGCTACAGTTTTTTGGGATCATGTTGATGATGGCGCCATGCCATTATAAGCTCAAAGCCTGAGAAGTTGTTTTTTTCCTTTCAGCATGTTCAGGAGATTCAAAGTACATGTATATCGGTTTCCTGTGGCACCGGCCTGAACCATATGTTTGAAATGTTTATTTTATTGTATGAAATGTTTGTTATATTGTATGAAATGTTTCAAATTATGTTAAATTTTCTTTATGAGAGGAAATAATAAAAACCTCTGAAAACAAAAAATATCATCTCTACTATGGATTGAGATCATTTTTTTTTCTAAAGCATTTTATTAGGGCTAATGAACCACAATGAATCGATGTGTCTTTCTGTCTTTAATTGAGACAAGTTTTGACGACGAGCCGAATAGAAGCGGCATACAATCTTACACCTTTCAGGCCAGTGCAACACACCGAGAAACAAAGGTTCCAAATTTACAGATTCAAATAAAGGAATTAAAGAAATATAGCTTCAAATAACATCCTGAAGGGTGCAAAATTAAACCAATGTGGGCTCAATTTTTATAGCATGTACATAATTCATTGCACCCTTAACAAGCTTATTGTATGTGTACGTTTGAATCCCTGCGGTTCAAGTTTGCTAGTTTTTACCTGGAAAATTAAATGCGAATTTACAAACCCACTGGTTAGGGGGTGCGGGAAGGGGTTAAATCGTCTTCTTTTCTTGCTCGTCCTTTACCCCTTCTCCATTTCCTTTTCTCCAAAGTTCTCTCTCTTTGTGCGTGCAGACATATTTTTGCGAGGGAGGCCGACGCTTCTTGCTTGAATATCAACCTTTCAGCTCCTTATTTTGCAAACGGGTGAACCGAGCGAGAAAAAGGGCACTTCGTTATGGTAAAAAAACATTACATTAGAGAATGATATAGAAATTATTGCCCCGTTTCCCGATTATAAGGATATTTGAGCTGCCCTAATGTCGGAACTTACTCGGGTCTTACAACCCCACCTCTCCCGTCTCATACCCATATGTCGTGCATATAATTATATCATTCAAACGTTTATCTCTTAGAGTATAAGGGGCTCTTTCAGAGGTGCAAAGTTGCACCCTTGATTTCCCCCAAGGTGCTGCAGTCTGGGTGTGATAGCTGCCCCTGATACCTTTCACTGCCTGGTGATTTTCTTACCTGTATTTGTTTCATACATATGGGAGTCTTATGAATGATGAAATAAAAGTACAATCAGGTGACAATAATCACCATCATGTCTTGTACACAGATTCCGCTTTCTGTGGTCGAAAACAGCCTCAGAGTTTTAATCCCAACCAAATTGAATGTTTCAGGATGCTAATAACATACAGATGTGCCCGATCGTTGATCAATATAATGCAGAGCCTCGGGCAATCACACCTCTACTCCCTATAATATCCAACAAAATATTTTTTTTCAAAAAGTTATGAGAAAACCCCGAAGTGTGAACTCCAGAAACTCAGATTAATCCAAGGAGGGAATTGGGAATTGATCCGTACAAGTATCTGTCTCTTTCACTGCGGTTTCACTTACTTTTGTTAGGAAGATAAGAGCGCGAAGTCGGATTTCTTTGATGAGTCCCTAGTTATGATATCGTCCATTTCTCGTAAGGAAAACTTCAACTCGGTCAGGCCGAGGTGGTCTCGGGAGAGTTCGGTAGTTCGTCGCTTATTCATCGATCGGTTTCCGATCCGATCAAAACTCAGGCCTGCAGCGAGGAGACGCAAATGAGTATTGTCGTGTTGATAAGCCAATCTGCTATATTAATTTCTCTTTTTTCTCACTAAAGTTCTCTTTTTTGTTTTGGGTTTGATGACTAGAATGGAAGCTCGAGAGTTCGACGGGAGATCTCTTATTTCTGTAGAATCCCGGTACATTCATGCATGAAGAATGCGAGTCGGTTGAGAGTTGTGAAATGAGATGGGAGGTTATGTCATGGCTGAAGTTGACTGATCTCATTCTATACTTGGCTATTGTTTTGTAGAAAATGGATCCATGGAAAGTTTAATAGCGGGTTAGATAGATAGAAAGATAGATAAATTGATAGGTACAGAGGTAGATAGATATATAGTTGGATCAGCGCAATTATTATGCATACTTGCAAGTATTTTTATTTTCAATTTCCTCAGAAAGAGCAATAACAGTCCAAACAAGCAAGGCCCTTGTTCTTGGTAGAGGATATTACAGCCCTATCCTTCATTTGCCTTGATTCAGATTCAGATCATGTTGAAGCTTTGAATGTTAATTACACCAGGTCTTGAACTGTTTCTGGCCCATTTAACAGTAAACATCCAATTCTCAAAGTGGCATATTTATTGATAATCAGAGGGCGAAATGTAACTTGGGCTGCCGAAGCGTCGGCAACCCGGCCTCGTTTGGTAAGTATGCATTATGCCCAATAAAACTTTGATATAATTATTTCAGCCATTTTCGTGTAATCTGAGGTACCCATGACCCGATCATTGGACTTGCGGAGGAGGTGGGGATGGGGCATAAAAGCCGGCTCCGCCCTTTTTGCCACTGCGTCTTACAATCATTTCAAATCTTTTCATGGGGAAAATCAACACCATACGGTGTCATCAAATGGGAAGACATTCATCAAAATGGTAGAAAACTACGAACAAAAACAAGCTGGGACAGTGTCACCGAATAAGGAGTTGCTGACGACACACTAAAGAGGAAAATACGTATGAGTGATCGTCCAGCGCGATCTACCCCATTCTTGCTTTAAAAGAAGACATCTGAGAATCGAAAGTGGTTTTCGATCACAATCTCCCATCATCTCCGTCAGCCGCATATCAGGTTTTCTACAAATGTAGAATTGTGTAGTATTTAGGTGGGGTAGTTTTTTGTCTCTGAAGTACGTATTCTATTGCGTAAATCTGTCTATTTTTGCACTCTAAATCTGAATCGTCTGCGAATCTTCGGAAACGTTATTCTTGAGGTTTCCGTTCACTAAACAGGTATGCATTGTATTCCTGCGTACAGGATGTAAGAATGGAAGAAAAATAGATATGCAGTTGTTGATCATAATTAAGATCGACCTAGACAATGAGGACAAGATAAGCCTCATATTTTGACAGAGTAATCCCGATAGATATGAAAAAGCTGATCACTATAAAAAGAGGTCAAACTATAATAAAAGCAAAAATATAAAATGAAGTCAAACTACAGTTAAGGCAATTTTTAAATTAATCCTGTCTTTTTGCAGATTTTCTGGGCACAAGAATGATCCTTTGCCAAACCTCTAAGGGTATAAGGTACGTACCCAAACATGGAATAAGTTTTTTTTCAAGTCCTGTATATCTTCCACCGATTAAATTTTCTAACTTTGCTATCACTGCTTACAGTGAAGTTGATTTTGAGCATTAGCTGACTTACTTTTGGCTATATCCTCTGAAATAATCGCGTATCAAAATGCCACAAGTCCTGTTACTTCAACAACAACAAAAAAATTAAATAACCGAAAGCTTTACAACAACAAAAAAAGTAATTATTACGTTCTTCTATCCTGTAAAGAACATCTTCGTGCCATACTACTACGAGACTTGAATTAAAATGTCAAGCGCCTTTAAAAAAAAAGAAGAAATAAATGAAATCGAGGAATTACCCATTTGTATTCCACTCTTCATGTGAATCTTAAAGGGATTCGGTAACTTTGTGGAGGCTTGATTTAATAAATAGTTGAATTTTGATATCTGTCTTGTATAATGATGTTCAGAAGGATAAATAAATAGCCAGGCATAGAAAGGTTTTTAAAAGATATAATGCTATTATTAAGATATCTACCGTAAATAACGTTCTATAAACCGCACCTTTTTTCCCGCCGGAAAATGTGAAAAGTTGGGTGGGGGGGGGGGGGGGGGGGGTGCGGTTTATATACGGTGACAGGTTTCGGCGAGAAAAAAACAGAAGTTAATCCCCCTTGCAGAGAGGTTATTTCGGGAGTAAAAGGTCCCGGTTACGTTAATCAAGCAACGGATTTATTGTTTATAGAATTCTACACTTCATGATTCCTTTTTTAAAACTTAATTTTCACGTTGTAATTATGTGCACGACATGTCCCTTTTCTGAACAATTCAGAGGGTTCACGACATGTCGCATGGCCGGGTCTAGCCGTTTAGCCATTTGCATCTAGTGGGGCGTTTGCCGCGGTGGCTCGGAAATGGAATATGCATTTCCTTTACCAAGAAATTACCAACACAGTTTGATCGACAGATGTGCGTACCTTTTATGAAACTAATCTGTGGGTAATCCAGCGATTGAATTTATAAATAGGGCGACTTGCTTTTGTTAACCCTCTCATTACCACAAGACTAAAATACCATTCACTTTGTACATAGTGTTGTTGACTTTGGTCCTGATAGGGTTAAATTGCAAATTTAAGCCTGCTAAGATTTCTATAGACGCTTTTTGAAAGACCTCTTGTGAAGGGTCTGCAAGATGGCGCCATTCACGAAACCTCTATTCATAAAAGCTTGGCGGGAGGTTTGAATAACTCAAAGCGCCCGCTTTTAATCTGGCACGTAGCGCTGTTTGGAAATAATGACGCAGATTCTCGTTGTTGGATCACCATTGAGAAAATTCTTAGCATGTTGTGCCTCTACTTTGATTACTTCTCAACCTTTTTATATCAGACTTAATTTTAAATATAAAAATAATGTACATGTATTCGTTATTACTATCTCCATGCTGCATTTCAAAGCTTTTTGATTATTTCATAAAAATATACGGTTTAGGCATGTTTAACTAGCTCTCTCTCTCTCTCTCTCTCTCTTGCAGGATCCATTCCAGAACCAAACCGAGGATTGCTACCATTAATAAGATCGAGAGCATAATTGTTTAAAGGAGAATTATCACTAGAATATAAATGTACTGATGTTAAAAGGTGTAATATATTCTTAATAATTGGCCTGTATCATTTTAGAATTAAAATATCAGAAAAGGGTTTAAATCAAGACATTCTAGCACATGGTATCATCTGCTAACACTTTACATGGGGGCTGCCATTTTCTTGGTGATATGGAGTTGTACATGAACCACTGGAAACCGTTCCGGTCAGGAAGATATTTTTAATCCTCGGGCTAATTGCTTCTCTTTATTACCAAAAATCCCCGATTATGATGGAAAATACATAACAGGTGTATACATAATATTCTAAAATTTGAAAATTATAGATTTCTTTTTAAATTCTCTGGTTTTGCTAAATAGAAATCGATTTCTTGAGCTTGCCTGGCAGAGCAGAATATAATTTATACAACGCGAATTCTGACCATTCAAGTACATTATCTCAAAGCAGGTGAATGCATAGCTTGTCACTATTGACGCTTGGGAAAGTTATCCATAAATTTGAATTAATTTGCTCCGTCACGTACGTCATAGTATCAAGAAAATAGATTTATATTTAGTAAAATATTTTTCGTTTTTAGAATATATGTATGTATCTGTTAAATATTTTAAATCTCAAATGGAATTTTGTATCAGGAAGAAAGACAATTTTGCATTCGCATTAAAAATATCTTTATATACACATCAAGAGAATGGCAGCCCCCAGGTATTGCTAGCAGACGATAAATTTTGCTGAGAAAATCTTGATTTATACCCATCTCGTATATTTTAATGCAAAACTACGTAGGGCAACAAGAAGGAATAGATTACATCTTTGAATATAAGCACATTTACATTTGGAGGATAATTCCCCTTTAATAATGAGTTTGATAGCTTGATACTTAATGTAGACGTACATGTACCTACCTTTGAGACGTTGATCATCTTGTCTTCCAGCTTTAATATCGTATTTGGGGTTAAAATTTTTCTTTCAAGGGATGAGGGAAAAAACATCGAATTTTCAAACATGATATTGTTGATATGCCGAGTGGAAATAGCAAATGTGAATATAAGTTGATGATTATGAAAATGCAAGTGTCAGTTCCATGTGATGATGAGTGCAACAGATTCTGTATGAAAGTACGCAGCTGATGAAAATTCATGTATGATTAAATAATGCTGTATGCAAAATGAAGAGGAAAGAATAATACAGTGACGTGAAAGTATATGCAGATGATTGTGTCATGCGCATGGAATATGAGAGGAATATAACAAGTGCAGTTCTTTTTTTTTAATTATTTCATTTATTTCTCCAACATACATTTGACATTAATAATAATGTTATAAAATACAATAAAATGTTCATGTACTTTGGGAAATATATATAATAGAACAATAAATTGATAATGATAATATATTATCATGATGACTTCATGTTATGTTCGTTTAGATTTCAAACCAAGATAAACTACATGTATATTGTGCTATAACATTTTTATCAAAGAAGAGAATCTCTCTATTCTCTTTCTCTTTCTGTATTATCAAAATACAATTTTGATACGGATCGGAAAGGTAAGTTAGTTACGTAACACACCAAGGCCTGAAGTCATCCAGTCAATTCAGAGATCCATCGATAGACATCCAATCAGTGACGAGCATACTGTCGACATCAGTCAAGTTGCCATATTTCCATTAGGTAAGACGATGTGAAGTTCTAATCGCTTTGTTTACCATTGTTGGGCACTAAGACGTCCATTGATGAGACAACCCGGATATGGCCGCCAGAGTTATAAGGCGCCTATTATAAGAGAGCCCATTTAACTTCAGCAATCAAAGCATCTTCTAAACAATAAAATGCTGTAGTTAGATCGCTCTCTGGCGGCAAATTTGATGTTCATGGGGGTAGCTTTGACTTTTTTTGCAGACACGGCGCAAGAGCCTATAAATACTGAAGGCAAGCACCATCAAATCATTCGTTCTACCTTGCTCCAGTGAAGTGAAGTCCATCCAAGCTCATCCAAGTTCACTGAAGCTCTTCCAAGCGTCACTCGTACTACCCTTTCAAGATGCCAGGGTCAAGAAGATCATTTACCGCAGCATTCAAACTCTCCGTCTGCCGGTATGCAGAAGAGTTTGGGAACCGGGCGGCTGGAAGACAGCACGGCGTAGACGAGTCCATCATTCGGCGGTGGAGAGCAGACATCGACAAGCTGACGGCGATGCCAAGGAAGAAGAAGGCGATGAGAGGGAAAGCTGCCAAGTGGCCATCGGTGGAGGAGAAGGTCGTCGCCTGGGTCCATGAGAAGCGAAGTGAGGGTCACGCTCTCTCAACGGCGGAGCTTTGCATCAAGGCACGATGCATTGCCGAAGCCGACGGGATCGTGGGCTTCATTGGTTCGCCGATGTGGGCTCATCGCTTCATGGCCCGTCACAACCTGTCCATGCGCCGTCGTACTCACATCTCACAACGGCTCCCCGACGATGTCGACTCCAAGGAGGGAGAGACCGAGAATGACTAAAACTCAGACGACGAGGAGCTGCGTGCAGTCTTCGATGACTCGTCTGACGAAGAAGACTTCTTCGGCTTCTAGCAAACCAAGCGGCCCTTTTTAGGGCACAAACAAACAAGGAAGATTTTTGTTATATTCTTTTCTTTTCTCTATTCTTTTTAAATCTTTTTTTTTTAAATCTTTTAAATTGACATGAACATCATAGATGTAATAAACTCGTCTACAAAGAAAAATAATTAAAGAGATGCATCATTTTTCCATTGTCACAAATGTGGCAATGAATGCTTAGTGTGCTCAGATCGTGACCGAGTGTTTTTTTTTTCACCGTATATGGCCATACGCTTTAGTCTAACACTGAGTCTATGGTGGGAAATGGGTGTGGTATTTCCGGTCACTTGAATAAGTTTACTTTTGTGAAGGATATGATGATTTTGAAGTGCATTTTTTCCCCCTGGGCTTCATTTGTACATCATATACACTGATAGCATGTAAGGCCAGGCAGCTCAGATTTTATCAAGTCTCTACAAAGTTACCAAATCACTTTAATACAATGTTAATTGTGTTTGAGAGGCTGAGTCTACAATTTATTTGAACCCTCACCGATCAAACCAAACATTCTCAAAGACGAGATTTGATTTGAGACCCAACCGTGAACTCCGCGATCGCTATAACTTATTACAAATAAATTTACGCGTAATATCTAGAGAAATTAGAAAGCATTAGGGCATCAGAAAAGCAAAAAAGTTTGATTCAGTGAATTAACTTTCAGGAACTTTCAATGCCTTTTGGCTAACTCTGTGTGGCATAATCAAGCCGGCACGCCTTACCTACATAACATGTGCAAGCAAAACACCATGAACTTTCTACTCATTAAGACTGGCGAGTATGAAACATAAGAAATGAAAAAGAACGTGAGTCCACGGAGTACCAAACAAGAAACATTAATTCGATTAATTTGTAGCAGGTACACTTTACGAAGAGAAAGGAGAAAAATGAACGAAGTTGGCAGGTTCCCCAGATGAAGTTTCGAGACATAGGCGAAACTAATGTATACACATTCGCTGAGTAATTTCCTAGCCTCATTGAAACTCAAGAACAGGGACAGCGTTTTTATATCCAGGTACAACTAAATTCAAATATGATGAAAACCGTGTTATGAAACTATAAAAATCTAATGAATTATAATGTAGATTCTGCTTCGTGTGAACGGCACTGATTACAGTTACGTTTGACAGATTTTTCATGACTCAAATTTGTCAGTCTCGATTGAAAACAAAAAATAAATGCCCAAAGTTTTACATATTTTGGGCATTTTTAATCATGCCGATGTGTTTGGGTTGAATTCATTATACAGTATAATACAATACAATACAATGGATATAATATAATACAATAATATACAATAAAGTACAATACAATTTAATGAAATACAATAACAATTAGTTTCCTCACTGTTAGTATTATCGTCACGAAATTTATAAACAATTCTTCGACGTCGTGGAAACACTAGAAGTTTCTAGAACCATTATAAGGCCAGTGGTTTACAGCCAGGTTATATAATAGTAAACTCTGTCTTGCCGATTCTAAATTTTACAAATCGAGCATTATTAAGCGTGAAAAGAGTTTGTGCTCAGAGTCGTAGGATATTTTCGATTTTAATAATGTATCCACTCTTTCCATACGCATTTCTACTTCGTCTTTTTTTTTCTTTATACCTAGTTTAATGTCATATAATCATGAAACATATTTCATAATAACGCAATTCCCGGAAAGTTCGAATAAATGCAAAACCCCGTAAAGGCGTATGTCATGGTATGTATTGCAATGTTCATATTCTTGAAGGTAACAGCTTTCATGATCGAAATGAGATTGGGTTTGAACGAATGGAAAGGGTGCAGACGATGAGAATGACTCGAGCATTAATGTATCGACTACATTTGGTGGGAATCACGGGTCAAGGTAAAACCACACTATTCACATTTTTACATTAATCAACATTAATTCTCTGCATCGACTCATGCAGTTTTTCTCTACATGCTTTCATTATATAACTAATAAAATACATATAGATGCAGCATTATATTCCAGTATTAAAGTTAAAAAGAAGGAGGCTCATAATATGTTCAGATGAATTTTCTTCGGACATTTGTTGACTATGATTGTGTTTAATCTGTCTGAAATAAAACGATGAAAGTAGTGATAATGAAGAGGAAACGAATAACAGGATATGCTTGTCGGGACGGTTCCTTTTAAATAATAATAGTTATTGTGAAGGAGGTAAAATAGACGGAATGTGTATGCTGCTTACAAAGTGCTTCACTATCATACTACTGGGGAGCGTTTCATCAAGTGTTTTGTCAGTTATGTTGACCGACAAATTTGCTCTCAGCCAATCAGATGCAAGGATTTCAGTAGCTTATAACAGTTGTCGGTAAAAATCACTGACAAAACAGTTGATGAAACGCTCCCCTGTACAACCAAATAAAACAAAGAACAATAGACATTAATTATAACTAATCAATGGATATGGCATTGGGCAAAAGGTGACATTATATAAATGAGAAATGTGTTAGCTTGGGACCTTGTTAGCTTCTGGGTATCTTCCTTTTTAAATGTTGCTTTATACTTTGGAAACTGTCCTTTTTGAAAGAAAGATTCTACATATGGTGTTAGTTATATCTTTGCACTGATTGCTGTAAAAAGATCAGATAACTTGACTAACAAACATGCTCTGTCTTGTGTAAGACTTGGCAAGCTAAAAGGAGGGGGGGGGGGGGGGGGGTGGTATATAGCTGTTCACATATTGCTGAGTTGAGTTCATGCTCTACTCGTTACCTTATGACCGTTGATTAATTTCCCTGACAGGGATATTGTCTCGCAGTTTCTTGCTTTCACAACGATAACAACATGCAAGATAACACGAACTAGGGAATCGAAAGTTAATGATCATCATCTTTAACTCGTCAAGAAAAATGAACTGTTTTCTTCTTCTTCAGAGAGATGAAAGGAGCAAGATCGAGGGTAGCGCAAAATTTGCCAACTATGCTAATTACTAAGGGAATATATATGCCCTCTACATGGGATTGTGCCCTTTTGCTTTTGATACAGAATTAGAAATTTGGGGATTTCTTCATCTTGATCTCTAAGTCTACAGTTAGTACAATTATAGAAATAGCATGATATGTGAAAGTTGTTTTCCGACATTTTCGATGACACACTAATGTATTTCGGGTTATCCTTCGAAAGCCTTCTATGCTGAGGACTGGTGAGAGCATAAATCTATATTTTCATTTCTTTTTCGATTTTTATGTGAATCCTTACCTCCAATATATTGCTTTTTAATTCATTTTATTGCAAAATACATTGTATATGAATATTACAGGAGGATCCAGGGTGCCGAAACAGCAGCCCCCTTATGGGAATAAAAATGGAAAAAAGGAGAAAGAAATTGTTGTTTGCTCCTACCCCCCCCCCCCCCCCCCCCATCCCTTCGGTGAACGATTTGCTCTTAATCAGATCATGGATATACTACCGAATTATATCCATGATCAGACAACAAATCTTCTCAATTCTATTCTTCTTCAGTTTCAAAAAGTGTCTTCTTTCCATTTTCCCTTGTCTACGTCATCACGATCCTCCTTCTTCTATCCTCCTCCCTCTTCTTTTATCTTTCTTTTTCTCTCATCACTTTCTCCTTTCGCTCCCCGGCAACAATTGTCTTTTGAGTTGCAGACGACAAGAAGTATTGGATTAACACTTTAATGAAATGCGACGTGAGTTTCGGTTGCAGACGGAGGGGGTAAAGCGATACAGGTGCGTTATCGAATGCTACCCATGCTCAATCCCATGGGCGCCAACGATTCGAGTGACAACAAAAACGGGAAAGTCGTGTCATTAATGTTCGTCATTTCTGCTCCCCCAAGTTTCATTGTTTTAAAAAAGAGGGTGTTTTTATTCTTATTGGGTTTCTTAAGTTGTAGAAAATTTCGGGCCATGTGTTTTCTGTTATTTTGTCTTTGAATTGTATACTTTAATACGAGAAAGACAAAAAATGCTATAAATTACAGCGACCACGGCCAAGTCTTTAAGATGACGAACACTTTATTTATCATGTCGCATGACGAAGATTTCTTCGAAAGTGACAGAACATCATCTTTTGAAGGGCTGCCAGTGAATTATTTTTTCAGTGGTAATCTATTTATCATCTTTCTTCATCAACTTATCATTGAGAGGTTTTTGTGAGCTGGTTTCAGTATGGCTGTAATACGTGCAAAAATTAAGATACTACAGAAAGCAAGTTCAAGTTCTTGACATTTTCAAATACTATATTTAGCATTGTTAACACCTCGTTAAGTTTACACTTGAACCCTAAGTCGTACCCCTTCTTTAGACTGACTCTGACTAAGGTTTATGATATCAGTTCGTACCAGGTGACTTAATAGGGCCGAGACGTTTTCTGACGAAATGAAATCAGGTGTAACGAACACCTGGTGAAAGTTTGTCGTTTATTTTGACCTTTTCGCTCACAATTTATGTCACGTCCCCATTAAAAAAGAAGAAAATTAATGTGACGAAAACAGCGTGTTTTTGTAAAACTCGCTGCTCCAAATATTGATTGGCGAATTGGCAACGCCAAGGGTCCCTCGAGAGTGGACAGTAGCTCTTGATAATGATCTCTAAATGGATTCCGGAATTGGCTTTTTCCTTTCAATAGCTTCTTCTTGTCCGTCATCGGCGTAATTCGACACCGAGATAGGCAACGTCGAAGATGTTCTCAGTCCAGCGTGCCCAGAAACCTTCCGATGATTTCAGGTTCAATGGCGAGTATAAACAAGTGGCTGCGGAGAACTGAAGTTTTCAATCAATCGCTGCGGGCTGCCCGTGACGTACGGAGGGAACTGAACCGTGTCCAGTGTCGAAATGTCATGTCGTCTGCTACGCTTTGGACCAGCGAAGAGAAAACAAGATGGCCGACTTCTGACAGACCTCGGGTCCATGAACAACAATTTAAAAATGGAGGTGACTCTGTGACCCACATAATCTTGTCCAACACACACATGAAATTAACATAATTTTCAGACAAAACTTATAAATAACAATGATATCCGTGACACAATATTCCAGTTCTGTTAGGGGGTTAATTCAACAAGGCCTGAGACACTTTATGCAACATTATGTTTATTATATTTGCTAGAAAAATATTGCTCATGTAGTATAATTATTATTACCAAACTATTAGTTCGCCTGTCAAAGAGGGCGAACAGACACGTTGCTTTAAATATCAGTTTAGTTTTTTTATTATATAGTAAGCAAATAATTGAAGGTGATGGGAACAACAACATACATAATGATATAGGTCCTATGTGTTTAAACATTTCAATATCTTTTCCATTATTTTAAAACACAGACCTGTAACCCCGTGCGTTCAAAATACTATATCAGTGGCGTATCCATGAACTGAAAAAGTAGGCGCACAATGAAGACTGCATGTATCCAGCAACCTTAGCACGCTATCGCGGGTTGGAGTGGGAGGGGGCTAGGGTGGGTGTATGGGGCATGCATAGAAAATTTAGAATGTCTAAGCTTTTTTCTCACAATTTTTGACATCTTAAGGGACCCATTTTTCTAGTAATTATTATTTTTTATAAGTTGTAATGAATGTTTTGACCTGCGAGAACTGGGCGGGGCCCGAGGGCTTTATGTCTAAGCTGGATACTCCAAAGATACCTTCAACGAGTAAAACATGATCGGTTTTAAAGTGTTCTATTCGTCCTGCTAGGTGAAAGAACAAGGAACCACGGATATATCTGTTACTCTTTCGATCCTTCTTTTCTAGAGCGAAATTAAAGATGAATTTCTGGGTATCTTACGAAGGACAGACGGGAAGGTATCAGCAGTCTATCAATCAGCAAACACCCCTGTCGATCCCCCTATCAATGTCTATACACGTACCTCTCTCTACGCTGTCGAGAGCTCCCTTCTTTCCAAGCTACTCACGGCGGTTCTGGCATCAATTCAACTTGGTGACGTAAATTCAATCAGGTCTCCAGCTAAGTCATTCATTGACACAATCATGTCAAGAGTACAGTCACGCATATACACATCACAAGGGTCTGGCGCCGAAAGGGTTAAACAGGCAGCACGCATGTACACACCTTCCACGGTCCTCAGAGAGGTATGACGTCACAATAGTTTCGTTTCTCTTCGTTTTCAACTCATTGTCAACTCCCTATTCTCTTCTTTGAGTATAAATTTGAGCATGCAAAAATCGACTTAAGAGTAATTCTAAGGTCATCAAAAGCGATCCACTTGAAATGATAGCTGAAAATCAGAGATTTACTTCAGTATATTAAATCTACTTTTAGACTTCAACAGAGGGCAATACAGCTCGGGAGCCTATCAAGCACGGGCGTGAATATGCAAGAATTTTTTTTATACCATCGGATAGAATAACTTATACCAGAATTTAATATGGCAAAAATAGTCAAATCTGACTGGTTGCCAGACAAAAAACAATCACCCCTTTCTCTTCAACGGGGGAGGGGGGGGGGGGGGGGGAGGGGGGGGGGGAGGGGGTGACCATTCATGGAGAACAAAGCCACCGGCCCCACTACTGAAAAGAAGAAATGCACGGATAACTACGCCAATGCTATCAAGACTTTATTTATAGCAAGTTATTCAATTTCAACAAGACTGTTTTAGTATTGTATGCCATCTACACTGATTTTCAAAAATAAGTTATATATATTTTACTGATGGCAAGACTGATTTTTTGACGTAATGTCGTTTGATGCCTCCTACAGACCTCAAGGATACATTCATTTAAGTCCTTTGCAAGGGTGTCAAATACTTGAAGATATTTTACTCTTCAAGATACGGAGTCGCGATAAAGCTCTATAAGTGAATATCGATGTATAGGGGAAAAAACAGGGGACAGCTCAGTTCAGAAATCCTTGATTTAGAAGTTCATCTAAAAATGGAAACGTTTCATCTCAGATGACGTAGAGAGCTGTCAAAATATTCTTCCTTCTATTTGACCCCTTCCCTCTTCCCTCCATCATGTCCATTGATATAAAAAAAGGCTGGTAATTGTTACAAACCCTTACACGATTTAAGCAAAGTGGTACATCTGAATTAGCAATACTATTGACGCATAATCAGAAGAAAATGATTGATATTAGTTTCATTAGGTGTATTACCATACCACCTGTCATTATCACAAAGAATTATGCATAAATCATGATACATAATGTATTATTAATACAGCGGCAACTACATGTTGTTTGGTCCCATGATATACTTTTGTATGTTTTGTTATATGAACAGAAATATGTCTTCACTTATAACGGTATCAGTCGTATTTGCAGGGGAGCGTTTCATCAAGTGTCTTATCAGTGATGTTTACTGACAAATTTGCTCTCAGCCAATCAGATGCAAGGATTTCAGTAGCTTATAACAGTTGTCGGTAAAAATCACTGACAAAACGCTTGATGAAACGCTCCCCAGGTATGTACAATGTAAAACATTGTGTACCTTATGTAGATATTTTGTTGATTATTAATGAAGTATTGTCCCAATATATCCTGAATGTTGTGTAAAGTGACGGTAAGAGTATTACTAATAATATGTCACAACTGCAGATTAATCACCAAATGCTGTGTTTTCCAATCATCCGCTTAAAATCTTGACTAAGAACAAAATAGGAGCAAATGAACTTCAGCAAACAAGGAATCTACTTGATAATTCATTATTTATTTGCTTGATATATATACTACATTCTAAAGGGGAAATGCAGCCGCTTCATAAACTAAAATCAAAGGATTTATGACAAATATTTTGTTGAAGCCTACCAAAACTTTACGTGGGCTATATAAAATCATCATTGTATGTACAATAATTGTATCTTATAAATTAATAATTTATTAGTCTCTTATAAATTAATAATTTCAAAGAATTGATAGGGTGGAACAGGGGGTAGATAGAAGGTCAGTATATTTTTTTATTCCCCTATCTAAACCCTCTCCCTGCTTCTCTTTGATTCTGCCTCTCTACCGTACGGATAAGTCGAGAGAATATTACTCTGTTTTAATACATGACCGTGAACCGAGGCCACTTTCCTTTTCATTGAATTAAAAGCTGGGAACAGTTTTTGAAAGGGGGGAAACGAGGTTGGTTTTAAAATACACACGCGGATTTTATCAATAGGGAAGCTCGGTGGGAGATCAATTTTTTAGTAATTTAGTTTAAGACGAATTCCATCAGAGCAAGCCAGCTCTTAGAGTAGATATATCCGCTCCCCAGTTTAGATCAATCAGACTCTATTAATTATTGTCCTTGTCATGACGATTTTTTCCCCTTTTCTCTCTTTTCCGTCAAATAATCAAGCTCAATGGAATCTCTCTTATGACCTACCAAACATATTAATCCTACAGGAGTTTTACTTATTTGGAATATTTACCGCCAAGTTTTCTTTCAATGAAAATTTTACACCAAACATACATTTTGATAGAATTGAGACATGATAGATATGCAATAATCCTGGGACTATTACTTGAAAGTGGCTTAAATGTAAAAAAAAAATCTGTAAATTGTTTCACTTTTGGAATACTTCTTATTCTCTATCAGATTCTACATCAACATCAAAATGATTCAACCTTTTTTAATTCATGTTATCGTTCAAATTAACACGATATTTAAAAATTTGATATTTTTTGGTGTCTATTATGTTTCTCGCGTGTCGTCAAGCACAACATTAGCGTGGCGTTGTTAAGGGTCCCAGGTATATACGGTGTTGTAAAAGAAACAAACTCATGTGAACTTTTAACTTGAGTGTATGCCATATGACGTAACGTTGCTAGGAAGACGAACATCAACGCTGTATGTTTATAGTCGACTTCCTGTTTAAATACCTCTCTTTCTTCTTCTCTCTCTCTCTCTCTCTCTCTCCCTTTCTACCGCTTTCTACAGCTTTCTTCTCTCTATCTCTCTCTCTCTTTTCTCTCTCTTTCTCTCTTTTTTTTCTCTCTCTCCTTGTGCCCAATACTTTTCATATTCTACATTATCATTTTCATTACGATTCCCGCTATCTTTATATTTCTGGTATTGAAAACAATGCAGTGAATAGTTAGTTAGAGGTGTTGTGGTGTAGTGGATAAGTCACCGGACTGCAGATCACAAGGTACGGGGTTCGAATCCCACCACAGCACTAACGTCCTTTGGCAAGACAATAATCTACATTGCCACTCTCCTCCCAGGTGTAAATGGGTACCTGATATGCTTGAGCGCTAGTTACTTTGGCAGCTCGGCTATAACCAGGGTAATAATAATGTCTAAGCGCCATGAGCGTCACTGCGTGACGGATATGAGCGCTATATAAGTGGCCACTATTATTATTATTATTATTAATAAATTAATGTTTCTTAATATTCTAATTCCATTTTCTCTTCGCTTTCTTCCTTACACTCATTCGAAGTTCATCACTATACTATGCAAAATGGAGTGATTATCATGAGCAATATGAATCATTATGTGGACATATTCTTGAAATTGGACCAAATGAGCCAATTCACCTTGAAATAAAAAGGCAGTAGAAGATCTTTGACGAAATCAAAGTGCCCTCGAGGAGTTCCGTTTTTACGTGTGATTATCACTTCAATAGAGAAAATTAATTTCGAAATGATCTTATCACGTCATACGTTTTCGTTGTTGACAACCCAATACTACGCCCTAACTTGTTGCACTTCACCTTACCCCAACCCCCCTTTTTCCGGGAACCCCATTTGAACTCTGACTACGCCGCTGGCTGAGTTGAAAGGCTGTGAAGTGATGGAGGATGAGTTTATATCATCGGGGAGACCGCAGAAGACAACCAAATGATCTTGAAAGTTGGACAGATGCCCACAAGGTTTGACAAGAGATGTGAGCTGAAGCTACAAATAGGGCAAAGAAAGATAAGGTGCACCGTTACCTTTAGTTCTCCCTACCCACCCTTACCACATCCTATGTCCTGTTGTCTGTTATCTTTACTGTTAATTTGCTAACCCGGTATTTTCATTTTTAGGTCTGTACATCTTTTTGGCGCTTGTTCATTTATTGTTGTGCTCCATGCATTTTTCTCTGGCTATTCCTCAGTATTTTGTTATTCTATTTCTTCTTTAATTCTCTACTCTATATAGTCTCATTAATTCTATAACTTTATATAATTGGGCAAGGGAATATCAACAACTCGAGATATATACATTTTGGAAACTATTTTGGAAAAAAAAGAGAAATTACCGCGTCATACTCTTCGAATTCCTCTTTTTGTTTCATTCCTTTAATATTGCATTTTTAAAACTTGCATCTAATTATCAAAAGCTTAAAATAGACATGCCCCATTTCCATTCTTTCAACTTTCACTTATATACACTTACATGGCCTACCTTTCCGTCCCGCCTCAAAAAAAAATCCTTTTTCCCCCTTCCCTTTCTCAAAATACTCTTTATTCTCTCAAGCTCAATGACATCGCAAAACTCTAATTGGAAACCAGTTTCCTCCATAGGTGTATAAGAACGGGTATAACTCGGAGCAAAGCCAGAACGTTAATTTAGCTTGATTTAAAATGAGCGAATGCAAAGCTGCAGCACACGTTTCCCACAATTTTGCGAGTGTTGATTCAAGTTAGTTTTCTGTAGAGGGAGGATATGCAGCTAATGTAGGTCCAGTCAGTTTATTTCCGACCTGTTAGACTGGGCTTGATTTATTCTTGAGAGGGTAAAAGATGCTTAAGTGTAATGTTGCTAGCACCTTTCTTTCAGACGAAATTTGGCTCGGATTCCGTCTTAAATTGCATTATTTCTTTCATTCTAAAACGTACTAAATAGAGAAGTATCTATGTTCAGTGTAATTACCCCCTCCCGTTAAAGGCATTATCAGTGACTTTGAAAAACAGAAACATTATCATATTAACGATGGGCATTTATCCAAATGACATGATTACCAATGTCAAAAAAAAAGAAGAAAAAAAAAGAAGAAAAAAAAATCGGTATAAAGAGGCTACCTGATGCCTCGAAGGTAATGAAATTTTGTAGACGGATTCACAACTTTTGCTTTATTTCCCTCCCCCTTGCGTTGTCATGTCAGGTTTATAATAACTATAGCATGTTTCAGACATCTTGATAATATTATTTTCACAGCCAATTTATTCAAGATACTAGATTGCAAATTAAATATTGGCTTACTTGCCCCTCTCCCTCTCACTCTCCCCCTCCTCTCTGTTTGATGGGGGGGGGGGGGGGCAATTGAGGGAAGACACAAATATATTATTACATCATTACAACAAAAAAGAAACATTTTTGCCAATATTTGAATGGATATAAATGTATTTCATTATCATCCCTCGGAGCGGAACACGAGCTCCTACCAATCTCTTTCATCTCATTAACACGATACATGAATGTTGCATCAGAGCGTAGCATCGGCTATCACGTGACTCTATAGTGACGTCACCAAACACCCACTCCCGGCATCCTCTTCGTGCCTCGGTGAGCGATGACAGTTTTCTTGGCTTCTCTTTTTTCTTTCCTTAGTTCCAGATTCATGGATTGAGCCGAAATTGAGCAGGCTAAACCAAAAACATCACTCGGATCATATTTCGCACTCTAACGAAGACGTTTTCATCACCACTACTTTTATTGCTGACTGTTTCAGCACTCTTTCAGGGTTTTTTTTCCTTCTCCCTCTTGCAACTATTTTGACAAAAGACGGTTTCATTCATATTGAAAAGTTTTGATGACGTAAGTCATTGAGCACGTTAAATGAATGACAAGTTACATGACTGAATGTGAGGATTTGAGACGAATATCTTTGAATTCTGAGAAAGGGAAGGTTGAAATCTGATCGGGAAAACGTCAATTTGTAAAAAGATTATTGACAACACATTCCTAATGATAAACATGTAATCAGAAATGATAATAACAGAGAATAAATCAGAAAAAGAAAGACTGTAGTGCAAAAAGTAAATTTATAATTACACCTATCCGTTTACTTCATTCTGGCGTCATTCTGCTGACGTAGGTCTGCGTCAACAATTGGCTTAGTCTTGGACGCATCATGAGAGAGTGATATCGACCAAAAAATTGAAAGCAAAATGAAGCGTCAAGACTTCGTCGTGTAATATGCCTTCACCATGTTCACAAGCGCATGCAACAGCGCAATCGAATAACGCCTCGCGTATACCGGGTATGAAAACTCAAAAGGAATACCTTTTCACCAAGAACCAAATTTATAATTACACCTATCCGTTTACTTCATTCTGGCGTCATTCTGCTGACGTAGGTCTGCGTCAGCAGTTGGCTTAGTCTTTGACGCATTCATATAATTATAGAATATTGCATAAAAGTAAAAGAATTAGCTCTAACTTCATAAAATCGTTAAATGCAATGTCATTCAGCTCTTTTTTTGTCAAATACCCAAAGATAAAGGAAATTAAGTGTCTTGATTTTTCAAATAGTGTTTATCTTTTATATGTTAAAGGTACAATTTAACATGTTTTCGAAAGTCGCCAAAGTTGTAATACAGTACTCTATAATTTGGCTTAGAATGTAAGGGGGAAAATAATTTCGTGAAAGTTTTAAGAAACATTATACGTCTTGTAAAGGAAAGCCCGGCAATATCTCATCATTTCGAAATAATTCCGTACGATTGTCAATATCCATAATTATAATCTTGCTTCTCATCATTTTAGATTAATTTTAAGCATCTAAAACAATTGAATATAATAACTTCAAGAAAGATGTGTATTACATGCTGACGGAAAGAAATACATTTTCTCCGAAGTTCTCTTTGCGTGTATCAGAGTGCATTGCGGAAGTATAGATCTGTCGATAACTCGAGGTGAGAATGAAACTATGGGAAAAGAGAAGTTTGCAAAAAGAAAACATTGAATGTGATGTTTGTGCCATCCGTTACCATGGTAGCGAGTAATGACTTAATTTACGGAATTGTGTTCAATAGTGCAACCTCCCATGAAACGAAAATTAATCTGAATAATATTGGTGAAGGCCTCCTTTTTCTTTTCTTTTTTGCTTTTCTCTCAATCTCAATCTTCCTTCTGTGTTCGTAATGCACACTCTCTCGCTCTCATCCTACTCTAAAAATTTCACTCCCCATCTCTCTCTCTCTCTCTCTCACTCTCTCACACACACACATCCTACTCTAAAAATTTCCCTCCCATCTCCCCTCTCTATCTTTTTCTCTATGATCCTTCTTCCTGTTTTTTCTTCTCCTTCTTATCCGTATTCAATTTCTGTATATAGATTTTCCCATTTTGTATAGGACGGTAATAGCTGTTCAAAGTATGTTCAACAACGATTTATTCAGCTTCAAATACCGGGAGTACACCGCCCCCTAAAAAAATTCTTATGTACCCTTCAAAGAAAGATTCTTAGAATTCAATGTGAAACGACCAAGCTTGCCATATTCGTGGATTGATATTTACAAGCACATTATAATTATCCTACTTTTTCTTAATTCACCTTATTCATGGACACCTCTATCTCGAGTCGGTACTACATTCTAATAAGATAATGTTCTGCATGTTCTCGCTAGCTTGTATGTTTTGTAACACTTTTCTGAATCTCTTTCAACGTAGGACTCTCCATTCCATTAGTGAACAATTAAAAATGCACTTAACTCGAGGTAACTTGTTTCATTCTTTTCATCACGGAAACTGCATAACGCATCGACAAATCAGCTGAGATGCATGCAAAACCACAGAAGAAATAAAAGAGGAAATCTTCTTTTTGTCATGACCGTCTTTGACGTCATGTAAAGCTTGATTTGATCCCAACCCTCTTCTTTCAGCTCCACACTGAAGGCCCTCCCTGAGACATAGTCTTCTTAAATTGCAGACAATCAAACAAGGTGGGATATTCTTTTTTATTTCAATCAAAGACAGAGTAAATGTCTAGGGACTTATCGCCCACACTGCATTCAGATCAAGAAGTCAAAAAGAAGGTATTATGCTACCTTCTTTTTTTTTAAAATGAATTTAATGATCCGTGCGAGTTCCTCCGAGGAAATATGAGCTTGAACCTTGTTTCTTAATTCATCCAAATTGTGTGGTTACATCCGTTGTATAGAGGGTTCTCAAGTTTCTTGAGGATTGTAATGAGTATTATGAAGGGGATAATGAATGCCCCACCCATGTATATCAACGGGTCTGCCCCTCCCTCAATCCCCCTGAGGTGAGGAAGTAAGACAGACAAGGAAAGAATCGGGAACGATAGGGATGGGGGTATTGTCAATCCATCTGTCATGTTTTTAGATTTTTCTCAAGTTGGACTGGAAAACAATCGGGAAAGGGCGCAAAAGGAAATCAACAAATTATCCGGTTACTATGGTAATCAGTAACCAACACCTGGTAACCAGCCACTGATGAATGATGAAAAATTGCCAATTAACGAATAGGGTTAGGGTTAGGGTTTTATAAATTGTTTGATTATACAAGGGGCGATTTTTCATTTTCTACCTTGATATCTCTTGTCTTGTGCGTCTTGCCAGCGTCCCTCATCTTTTGCAAACAGAAATGAAATGAAATACAGATGACAAAAAACATGTCCTTATATCAAAGTGAAAGTCATTCGGAAGAAAGGTTGGAAACGGTTGCACGTGTGAAGTAGCTGCACATGTAGGAAACCAGGGGCTCATGTTGTCATAATAAGCCCACCAGACTCAACATGTTTATCAGAATTATGGGAAACAAATGTTCCTTCATTGGAGGGGAGGGGCGGGTTGATACGGGGGAGTGTGAAACGAAAGTGCTACATCACTCCTGATGATTGGTTAGCTCATTCTTCCACCATCCTCCTCCTGCAAGATTTCTTTTTTGATGGGGTGTTGTCGTACGAATAAAATGCTACTCCGTGGATAATTACCCATCTACCCCTATAGAACAACAGCCCCCAAACTACCGAAAGACACATATCCAGGACAACTACGAGTATATCCGAACAACAACTCCTGGATAATTACCCCTGGACAGATAGGACAACTACATTGAACAACTACAAAGTATACCACATGCAAACGTTAGGCCTACGATTAGTTGTTCAGAGGTGGTTGTCACTTAGGGATAGTTGCATAAATTTAAGGAGACGGTCAGCTAGCATTTTAATCGTTTTGGGAATACCCCTTTTGCAACGAATGAGCGCGGTGTAAAAGATAACATGTCTAAATAAACAAAAAAGAAGTAAAAAAAAAATAAACGTAGAAACAAATTGATTAGCCCAAAGAATAAGATCACAACTGAAAGCCCAGAACTCACTCCCTGGACTCCGTAAGAGAGAAAAGGTACAACTAAGTCAGATTTGGGCGTACTATCCACCAAATTCATAACTTGATATTAATATCAATTTTTAAAAGACAAGTTCAACATAATACATTCAATTTTCTTTTCAGCAAGTTAAATGGGGACGGGCTAAAGAAATGATAAATTGAAACTCTAAAATCAAGATCAAATTCTTAGTAACCCCTCGTGAAGAATGTTTCCACTTAGCCTTTGCGAATTGAGATGTTAATTAGCTAATGAGGAGAGTCAGACTGCTTTATATCGGTTTGTCACAAAGCCAAATTACGTTTCTATGGCTACCGACTATTTTTTTTTCTTTTGCTCATTAACTAAACAAACATTGGATGCCACTCAGAGATGCAAAGGGGATTACGAAAGTGGTAGAGAAACAGCCAAGTTTTTGGAGGAGAATTTTAGTTAAAAACATGACGAGAAAATACCATGTGGTTTGAACAGGTGAAAAGTGTGTTCTTGGCAATAACAGAACCCATTCCAAAGTAGTAAGAATTATAAGGCTGATTCAATCATTTTCATTAGCGACATTGAATGATAATGAAATGGTATCATAATGGTCCAAACTCCCAATGCCTTTCAGGACCATAATAATTAATAAATGATCATAATAGCTTTGTATGTAATCTAAGTTAGATTGGAAGGATGGTTTCCTTGATGTAAACACAGAAGTTGAGATGGACGATTCAAGGTTAACCAACACAAGCATTTTGCTTCACGGGATTCTTCGTCTTCTTCCCCCTGTATACATGTATGTACCACAATGAATTTGAATTATGATGATGATGATATCATATACATATTATCTAATAGCTTTGTTAAATGTGAAGAAAATGAAAATGAAAGGGCAAAAATAAAGTAACCTTGGAACTTTGAAAGTCCTTTTAACAGGTGAGGATTTGAATGTAAACTTTTCACATAGTGCGACTGCAAGTGGAGGCTGCTGTGCCTCAATGGCGCTCGAGCTTATACCTGTCTGTCATTTGAGGTTGCAAATAGGACCTGCGTCATCACAATTTGTGTTAAAACAAATTTATGACTTTAAAAAATTTGGCATGTTTAGTGACAAAGTTTTGGGTGTATTGTTGATTTGTACTAAAACTTCAGGTCTTTAAATGAAAAGAAGCGTCATCCAATTCCCGAGATCACGAAGACTGCAAAGCTTGATTCTGTAAGCAGTGACGGCGCGCCCCGGAGCCAGGAGAGGGATGGGGTTCATCTCCCAGTTGACTGAAACTCTGAGTTGAAAGGGACTACATGTACCAGTAAGCCACTGGACCATGTCGAGTGAAGTGACCCCTGGACCCTTCAGTCCAAAAAGCATTGCCCGCGTGACGCGCTCACAGTGATTTGTGCCCCAACTTGTCCCTTTCTTTCAGCTTTTGGACTACGGCCTCGTGTTTTGTGTCGAATTCTTCAGTGGATCTGTCCAATAATGTTGTTTTACACCAACTCTAACAACTAACACTTAACTTGAAATCAGTCGTACTCATCCCGGACTTATTCACCAAGTTTATTTCCCTTGTGAAACCGTGAACTCTTACACAGCGCATCCTCATCCAGTGAAAGTGCATGAAGCTGCTTCCAATTTACCAATCGTCCTTCGCCACCAGAGACTAGACCCATATCCCGTCACCAATCCGGCATGAGTTAATGTCAACACTAGCCAGAAACATCCCAGCTTGTTCCCACTACCAACAATTTCACTGCTTTTCATTGAAAATGCATTCTGGTATCCTATCATTTCGATTGAAAGGTGAAGAAAGAGAAAATGAGGGAACGGTTTTGTCTTCTCTCGACAAACGACTAACTGTTCTGGCAGAGAATCTAGGTTATGGACAACGATGATTTGACCGATTTTAGCGCTGATTTTAAATCCTTATAGCTATATTGATAAATATCTCCTTTCTAACTGATGTATGTATCGATGTTTATCAGTCAATAAATTCAGATTGCTGAGCTCATCTTCCGAAAATAAGTTTCCTGTGCATGAAAATTAAGAATGTTACCTTGCAAGCAAGAACAAAGCATGTCAGAATAATCAGTTTTGATGTCCTGCGGATGAAAAATAAGTTTGACAAGAGAGGGATTCAGTCAATGTGTTTCGAGTCATTCATGCGCAATTCAGTAAACTCCGTAAAGTGCTGAGCTCATGACAAAACTTCTTCATCAAAATATTCCATGTTTCTCTTGAAATAACTTTCCTGCTCATTTTGCCTCTCACTGTTATTTGTTTTAAATAATGCCCCGCAAAGATCTAAATCTTTCAACTTGCACTTTACTCCCGATCAGTGATTCAGCTTAATACAAGAGGAAATTAAAGTGCGCTTCATCCGGACTGCATTCAGACCTCCATATTAAGGTCTCAATTAACAATGATCATTTGTAATTGAGAAAAGGCGACTGCCAATAATTCTTTCAAGCCATCTTTGTAATTGTAACCTTAGGTTTCTGATAGGTGTTTGTCTGTCAACAAGCTGCAATAATCGAAAACAAACTTTCTTGGGCGATGAATACAACATGATTCGGCAGAATTCCATTTCAGAAAATAATAAATAATTTATTTTCAATTTGTGCTTTTACATTATTACTTCACTGATCAAATGCATGATCATATTGCCGACGAAAAGAAAGTAGAAAGTTCACAGTGACACGTTTTTCTATATTGTGCTTGAAACTTGAATGGTTGCTTCTGTTTACAGAGAATATAATTTGTGAATGTTGAAATATTTGTCATGTAATGAAATCGAAAGAAACCTTCGAATTTCTTAAAATCATGACTCCTAACAGTTGAAACTGCAATCTGATAAATTCTTTCACACTTCGTAATATTGCAAAATGGCACTTTATTTGACACCCCTTTTTAAAAAGGTGATCCATTCTTTATTTAGCAAAGAAGAAACATCAAAGGAATATGTAAAAGTTTTGACAGAAATTGGGCAAATAATAAGAAATTTCTGGATGTTTGAAAGCTGAGATCTAAATCTTTGTGATGTTGGGAAGCTCTTAGAGACATTGATGAATATGATATGCGCTATACAAGTACTGCGTACTACCATTATTTATTCATTATTTTAAAACTGGCAACATGGTCATTCAAGGTTTCCCTTTATGCTGAACACAAAAAATATAATGAATTCCATTTCTTAACGGTTGGGTAAAGCACAGTTCACGCAGAAGTAATGGATGTTTCAATAACCTTGAAAAGACACATGTATTTTAAAATAAAGATGAATCCCAGGAATATGCCGTGATACCGGAAACGTAGATAGGAAGCATCTTGACATAAGAAGACGTATCATCTGGAAGTTCTTGGAGAAGGATTTAAGATTCTTTGAGTCTATGACGTCATAGGATGATGAAACCATGAAAGGAAAGACACTGATCAGGAAAAGAAAGAGTGAAGTAATAAAGGAAAATAATTGTACTAATAATTATATAATGAATTACATTCTCCTCTTCGCATCTTTGTATTAAACGTTATATTGTACGAAAATCCATTTAGAATGTAAAATATGGTATGATGTAAAACAATCTATGAAGTGATTCATGTTATCCTACATGTTGAAACATAATGATAATAAAATTGACAAAACAGCCAAAAATGGCATAAATACACTGTAAGACGTCTATATTTTCACAACATGGGCTTTCATACAGGAGGACCTACATCTACTTTATCCTAGGTTGGATACTGAAATTTCCAGAGAAACGAATACACAAATACACAAATATTTGAAAAAAATGATTGAAAGTTAACACAATGTATGAACAAATGTTTCAAAAGACATAGAACTTTAACTAAATAATTAACCAATGTTATGAACAAATGATAAGATAAAGAGTTCATTTGCCCTTTCATTTTGGAAAGTCGTGACAGTCAGGATATTGATGGGAAACGAATTCCCCTCCATTACCAGCTGCAAATACTTCAGTGATTTGTCTTTCTTTCTTTTTATACTTTGTATCGGAATCATTCACTTATCATGTTCCATGTTCGTGCAAATGTTATGATGGTGTAAGCTACTATGAAGAGGCATGGTTTGACATCATACTCCGGAAAGTTAGGTTATTACAGGCAAAGTTTTGAGACTGCTAAACATGATAAAGTAATGCAAATAATGATGGATAAATCACTGGAGTAGGGTGGGTCAAATCAAGAAAAAGGGCGGGGGGGGGGGGGGGGCGGGACTAGTCTTCAGATTAGAAGTTCGAGGGAACGAACTGCGTCAGAGGTACAGTGAATAGTATGAGTTTATTGTTCTCTTTCTTTCACCCTCTCCTTTATTTTTTTATTAATTTTTAATTTTTAATTAATTTATTTATTAATTTATTTTTTTATTTTTATCTTTATTTATTTATTTATTTATTTATTTATTTATTTAATTAAATTTTGTATTTATTTATTTATTTATTTTTGGGGGTATCATTCGGTATTTTTCTTGTTATTGGTGTGGTCATCATCATCTTTCTCATTTACAAATAAACCAATCACAATAATATAGAGCTTGAGCTTGCATTGAATGGAATATCGGAGCTGAAGACGAATTTGCTAATATTGTCCTTTTAAGTATACTTTGTCTATTTTATTGTGGTGTTTTGCTCTAAATCATTGAGAAAGCATAAATCTTTGCTTCGTGCGCCCGAAAAGTCTGCGGCTAAGAAGGTGACCTTGTGTATCTTTTACGAAGCAGATGCTCATCTCGTGGGGATAACAGACAAGATAATAACCCATTGTCATATATCATCCATTATGACGTCATCGCACGAACATCCTCCGCCCTTGTTCTCGTATTCCCGTTGAGATGGTTGTCTGAAGTCACATGATGATTGCACATTGATAGGTATATCATGACAATGAAGGTGAGGATTGTCTGCAGAGAGCCAGCCTTCACCTTTGTAGATTAAGATGGGTAGGAGTTTGATCGACTAAGGGGGTGTTGCAAAAAAGTTGCAATCAATTGCAAATCCCCCCGATCAGTCGCAAGTCTTGCAATTGATTGCAAGTTCCATTTAAAATACATGTATCATATTTGCAATCAATTGCAAATGGGGGATTTGCAACTGATTGCAACTTTCTTGCAACACCCCATAAGATGAGTAGTGATGGAGATACGTGACGTCACATCACCTATTCTGTTATAAGTTTATTTGAATATCAATCAGTAAGACGAATGTAGCATCACATCAGGTGAGTATTAAAATTATGTTTGTACACAATAATATACGAGAGAGAGAGAGAGAGAGAGAGGGGAGAGAGAGGGAGAGAGAGAGAGGGGGAGAGAGGGAGAGAGAGAGTGGGGAGAGAGAGGGAGAGGGAGAGAGAGAGGGAGAGAGAGAGAGAGAGTGGGGAGAGAGAGAGAGAGAGAGAGAAAGAAAGGGAGGGGTATAGACCATTGTGTATGATACTGAAATAAATATTGGTGATAGGAATTTCATCATGATCATTAAGAGGAAGGGGTGAGGGAGGGGCTAGCAACATCATGAAGAGATAGAATGAAGGAAAATGGAGGTTGACGATAGTAAAAGAAGACAGTGGAATACCAGGAGAGAGAAGGAGAGAGGGTGAGAGAATAAATGAGAAAAAAAGAAGAAGATAAATGAAAAAAAAAATATTCAGAGACATAGAGCAAAGTATTTAGACAGATATCATAATCTTCATACAAAAATGGAAATGAACTGCAGACCAAGAAAGTCTTTGTCACATGGTGATGACATCATCATTAGTAATGTTCGTTCAGTCGATGATGATTTCGTCTGAGGTTTGTTTTGTTTGATAATGTTTCTACCTTCACCTTTTGATTTTATCAAAACCATAATTTGGAGCTGATGATTCGTCATATTGGAATGCAGTAAATGGTCAGAAGTATTATTAAAGAGCGCAAAAAAGATTAAAGGTATATGTATTTTCAGTTGTCTCAATAATATCTTATCCCATTCCCCCTTTTTTTCTTTGTGTGTGCATAATTCACTGTATAATTCCAGCAAACAACATTAATTGTCTTCATGATTAGGATGGGCGAAGTTATTTTACAGGGGTGATAAGAGGTACTTTTGAAAAAGACGTGTTGAAATACCAGGAGAAAAAGAAGTAAAGGGAAGCAAAATTACATGGATGGTGATAATTGCACGGGATCCCGCTGAAATTACTCCTGTAGTTATGAAAATAAATGTATATAAATGATTCTAGGGTTATTCGAATACAATCATGATAATACTTATCATTCTCATGGAAACTGAGCAGTACTTACCCTTTCAAAGCATTTTTGTTTTCATGAAACCTTGCATGATATCTTTCCTTACATTCTGAGTGGTATTGATAAAAATTAAAACACATTTATTACTATACAGATCAACAGAATAGTATGTTGGATGCTGAAACAAAAGGAACTAGATTCTCTTGAAAGTATTGTCTGCATATTGACTTGAAGCTCGTGTGTCTAGAACTGGGTTAAACACATAATCAAACTATGGACATGGCTGTTTAAACTTATATCTTCCTGATCCATCAATGACCACTCAATCTAAAAATATAAGTAGAAGACGACGGACATAAAAACGTTTCAGACTACAGGGGGCGTTTCATCATGTGTCTTGTCGGTGATTTTTACCGACAAATTTGCTCTCAGCCAATCAGATGCAAGGATTTCAGTAGCTTATAACAGTTAGTGCAACTTGTCACTGATGACAAGTTTTATGAAACAGGGCCCAGGAGTACGTTAACCTCAACAAGAGAGTGATAATGATCGCCGCCACGTCCATGTTGGATTCCTCCATCCAGAATTCTCGATCTTCATTCCTGATGGCGTGTTAAATCCCATAACCTTTCTAAAATTTTGCTACATCATGATCATCTCAGACGTAGATATCAATGTCACAGTTTTATGGGCGTAGTATGGTATCTTTATTGGAAAAATACGAATGTCAATGGCCTGTAAAGAGAATTTCTTCCTACTTAATAGCTCGTGTGCGAGACCAGATCTCTTGGTCGATAGTGATTTTCATTCATTTTTTAATGTTTGATGTTTGTATGATTGATTATAATTAGATATCAAAATGATTATAAATGCTTATCTATTGAGAAATATCGACAACTTTTTGTTCGCTTATTCGTTGATAATTTACCCAAGTATATGGGACTTGGATGCCTCACTGACCTTCAATCACAAAATCTTCCTTCCTTCCTTCCTTCGTGGTTAAAAAAAAAAGAATTTGTTTAGGGAGATCACGAGAGGAGATGGCGGATATCAGCACTTTGGGTCCTTAACGATGTCAAAATTTACTTGAAACTTGATACTTCTTTGGGCGGTCACTCTTCGTGTCAAAATTCATGACAAACTGGGTAAATATTTTAATATGAGTGTCGTTGGATGCATAATCATAATGATGGGTGACCCACAGAGAAATTATCAAGTGGCTTCGTCCAAATTCCCTTATTAAATAAACGGAACGCGAGGGGGGGGGGGGGGTTGGACAAGGACATTATACATCACACCACTGTTCTGTATTTCAATTAACTAGCGCTTAATATCTTCAATAAATAAATATATATATATATATATATATATATATATATATATAAGTGTAAGGAAATAACATATACAACAGCTTTGGCAAATCTCGTGGGAATAAATACAATGTGAAAGAAATGCGAGAAATGCGAGAAACGTTGCGTAGCTCAATCAAAGTTCCCCAGAGCTGTCCTCCCTTTTTGAAATTTTTGCAAAGGCTGAAAAAATGTCTCCGCCGGGAATCGAACTCGGGTCGTTGGCTTAGAACGCCAATGCCTTAACCACTAGACCACGGAGACGGGTTAGTGGTTTCGGCGACACCAGATTCAATCGACCGACAGATTTTGACAAATCTTCAACCTTATTAATTAATTCCTTTGTCGGGGGCAGGTGAGTTTTGAACAAAGACAAGATATATATATATAAACAGCACTAACAAGTAAAAAGAATAACACATAATGTGTGGTCAATCATGTTTAACTCCATTCTTTGCATTTCATTTTTTGGGGATGAAGGCCCTCCTCTTTCAAAGTAGGGGCTACTGATAAAGGCTCTCCTTTCCCCCAAATAATAACCAATATAACTTTTGATAATGTAGATAATTTTGAGTATTCAATTAGTATATTGTTCACTGTGACATATTCCCAACCATGAAATTGAAAGCTCATATTTTGTGTTTTTTTAATACTAAATCTTTAATATATTATACTAAAATACGGCTTTAAAACTAGGCAATCTGTCTTTACGAGGTCTAACAATATTTAGGAAATGGATTCGTTTTTTCCCCTTGGCACGGAGCACATGACATGATCATGAGTTCACAGAGTTATAAAGCTCTTGACATTTTGTAATACCACCGAAATATGGGACGAAATGATTTATCATAGTAATTAGAACCTTATTCAAGAACCCTGATGACGATATAATGACGCAATCATCGTTCCTGATTATCATAAAGCATACTTATAACTTTGTGGGATGACTAGGCAGAGGGAGGGGGAAAGGGACAGAACAGAGGGAGAGAGAGGGAATGATAGAGAAAGAGAGGGAGATAGAGAGAGAGGGAGAGAGAGAGAGAGGGGTGGGAGAGAGAGAAAGAGAGAGAGGTGGGGAGGGAGAGATAGACGGGGAAGAGAAGAGAAGAGAAATAGAGAGAGAGAGAGAGGGAGACGGAGGGCAAGAACGAAGAAGAAAAAGAAGAAGAAGAAGAAGAAGAAGAAGAAAGAGGGGGGGGGGGGGATAGGAGATAAACAGGGAAAGACAGATATATAGAGAGAGGTGGAGAGAGGCAGATAACCGAAAAGCGGGAAAACAAAGAGATAGAAAGGAGATTATGTGGATGGAAGATCAATCAATACACACACAGATACAGATATTGCAGACAGACTAAGGCGTAGCAGGTTAGCTGTCGAGTGTGAATCTTGAAGAATGAAGCAGCAAAAAGTGGATTAAGACATCAAAATATGTTCAGCGCTTGTGTGCAACGTCTTATTTATTAATACCATGCCATGTGGGTCAGCGTGTACTATAAAAGGCACAATTTATCAAATAAGCGTATAGCATGCTGAGACTTATCTTTCGTTTAAATCACCTTTCCTGTTCCATCGGGGGTTCATGGATTTAGCAAAGCTAATAATAATTTGGTAATAATTTGTCGAAAAAGAGCGATGAATGCTGTAGCAAAGGGAACGTGAGTCTGCTAAAAATTCGAAAACGTTGACGGGATATTTTAGCAGTTTGAAACTTGATCCATGCTAACCCCTTATGAAATACTGTATTGTAAGGCATAATGCCATTGTGGCAATGTAAACATTTGCCAGCAATTTTAACAACACTAAGGTCATATATTTGAAAATAGACTACCTTTATTAAAATCACCATTTCCAAGATCATAAAATGAAATATACAGACCTTCTCATAACGGTTGATAACCCAGCATAATTGTCAGAAAATTAGTATTCTCCTTTAAAACACTGATGTATTCCCATGTTGCCATAAATGCGATATTTTTTTATTCATATGCATAAATACGATATTTATATATATGTATTCGATATTAGAGCTTAACAAGTGACACTTTCCAATGGTTATTTTTCTTCTCTTCTTCTTATCATTTTCCAAGATTTTTTCCTTTGTTTAGCTTATAAATATTTTGATGTTGAACACTGACCACTCATCTTACATAAAATAGAGTGTGTGTCAAAATTTCGATATGACAGTTTCGTCTGCACAGATGGGACGTCTTCATGCGTACGTCTACGCACGGCGCGTCACACCGTCTACTGTGATTGGTCAATAGTTTTCGTTGCAGGGGGTAGTGGAGTGGCGTAATTTCAATGCACACATAATTTAGTGGACAGCCACAATCCTCTTTAACGCTTACTGTGGTCCATTTCACTCGTTAAGTTTGTGCAAGATCACCCTGTAACATTAACAGCGGGATGGGTTAGGCGTTAAAATAGATCAGTGATCTAAATATAAGTAATGAAGATATTAGAGTCACACTATACTCATGTAACGGTCGCCAAATGACAGCTAAGCATTAACGGAAGACTTCAGAAATGACGATTGTCTAGCAGAATTATTTATAATAGCAGCTCTTCAACGGCCGAAAACAAACAACTAAAAATAATCTATGACGGGTGACGTTATGGTTGTGAAGGCACGAGGTGATCATACTGTCTCGGAGAGATTTGTTCCCCCCCCCAAAAAAAAATACTGAGAACGTTAAAGCAAAGAAACTATTTGCTAGAGTGATATATGCCTACTAGCAAATAGATTTTTTTGAAAATATATTTGCAAATCCCTTAGCAATGATTGGAAAAAGATGTTTGCTATAGATAAGAACGGACAACACACCTTTAGATTTAACTGAAATAACTGTTACATAATGAAAAAAGGAGGTAAACGCAGTTAAATAAAAATTAAACTTATAGAGAAAAACAAAATAGAGTTTTAATTCAGGATATTGAACACCGTCTTGTTTATATTTCTAATTGTAGATTGAACATTTCCCCCCTTTCCTATTAATTCTATGATTGTCGAATCATGCATTTTTTGTTTTGTAATCAGTACCAGTATTTGATTAACGGATTTAGACATTTCTGCATTGAAATTCCATACCTTAATGAAAAGTATATCACCGCTGTGAACAGAAAAAATTGATACAATTTTTAAAACACATTTTCTACATTTATAGGTCAGTACACTGGCCAATATCATCATGTTGAAAACAACCATTCTTATTTTCTTGGAGACGCATTTTTCAAGGAAACAGACTTTCAAATCATGAGGTGTGAAGACGCACGGATTTGTATAAGGTCAGAGAAGACGAACCTCGTGTTTTTCTCGCACCATATGTTTCATGTTCACACTATGCTTAACAAAGTCATATGAGGACATTGCCACTGGCACCATTCATTTCCACAAATAGCCCTACAATTCTTCGATGCTCCCTTTCCGCATCTGATTCGTGCACACAAGCAAGAGCCTTCACATTAAAAGTGAAAATGTGCAGCGAAAAGTGTAGGGGGATGCCAAGGTGTCAGAATGCCGCCGGCTCGAGGAAAGTCTTCGCAACTTCGTTCATTAGCGATATTACGTAATCAACCACACCAGCTATTTGTCAATGCTGTCAACTATTAAAGAAGTTATGTCTATAATTTTAATTAATGGAGGGTGATGATAGGGGCAACTACTCGCCTTAATGGCTGCTTAAGAAAAAGCCCAACTTCCTGGCAATTCATCAATTTTAAGCTGCCTATGAAGGTCACGCGCAATGCGTGGGAGGGGATGCGTAAACATGAATGTTATTCTACATGTATATGCGGAGTAATAACCATTTAATTCATCAATCGTTATGATAGAAACAGAAATCATTCACATCGGGGATTATGTAATGTAATTAACCCCTCTGACGCGTTTTGAAGGCCTTGCATGAGGACATAATGTATTCACATTGATCCTCCTTCAAAGTTGTTGATTCATAACCATGAATGATATTTGTTTACAAGTGTTGGCACACCTGTCATTTATGTCCTTGAGTATATATATATATTATAAAAAAAGACTTTATCCTGGTCGTGAATGTTTTCCCTTCCTCCAGTTGATATTAATGGATTTCCATGTCTCGTCGTTAGGCCTTGCAATTGATTTCTTTCATTTTCGCTTCGAAATAATTATTATAAAGTTCGTGCCATATTCAACGAAAAGGAGATAATTATATTGTTTATCAATTAAACAACGATAATCGAGCATCGAAAGGACTCATTTCGTGGAAGTAATTCAATTCCTGCAAAGCATCTTTACCCTTTTGTCATCTATCTTTTCGTCTAATACAATACTATCAAATGGTGTCATGAGACAGCAATCGTTTTTCTTGTATACATGTATAAATATCGAGAATAATTATCTTGGGCCCCGTAACACAAAGCTTTGCGATCAATTGCAAATTAGAAACTATATACGATTCAGACTGGTCGACGGTCAGCCTATTGAACAATAATGCATGCAACGCTGATCTTGATTGGCCAATGCAAATTTGTAAATTGATTGCAAACTTTTGCTTAATACGGGGCCCAGGTAGACATCATTCTGCTTATGGTCAAATCTTCACCAGGAAACGGACGCTAGTTATGGTCAGTGTCACTGAATTTCAGAGGTCACTTTGGACAGGAAAACCGTTGATCTAAACAGCAGATCAAAGAAAATTTTGGATTATATTAATTAATAAAAATAAGAACCTTTCCATGACAAACTGATTTTTCCAAAGGAAAATATCTGGTTTCAAGGGATTCAATGTGGGAATAAAATACAGGCTTACTCGCTTAAAGTGTCATTGTACTTTTCATTTTGCCTTACCGAGTTGATTCAACATACTTGAATCAGCAAAAGGAACCAAATTATTTTTTTAAAATTTTATTTAAAAAAAAAATTCCTCCACAAACAACGTACAAACGACGAATATTACAAACATATAAAAACAATCAGATTGTTATACTTGCACGCTCTTTTCACTTTAATGATTTTTTTTTGATAGCCACGCCTTTTCAAAATGTACCTAGAATTCCTGTGTATGGTCACATCCTACTGTAAAAGCTGCCAATACATCCCACCACCAACACTACATCTTTCAAAACTACTACAAACACTAAAGCTGACAGTACTGGTACCGTCACCACTACACCCACCACCATCATACCATTATCCAGGGGCGGATCCAGGATTTTGTATAAGGGGGGGGGGGGATACAAATGCAGGTTTGTCAACTTTTGAAAAAGTGAGACCCATATTTTTTTGGTCTCGCCAGCTGTCGAAAAGTTTTTCGTTCTAAAAGGGGGGGGGGGGCTCAAATCGAAAAAAGGTGGGGCACAATGATGCATACTTTTCTTCCAAAAGGCTGGATGTGCCCCCCCCCCATATCCGCCACTGCCATTATTAACTAATATTCATCCCTCTCCTATCTCCTACTCCCTCATCTCTATTTAATATTTATATCTATAACTTTACATCTTTTATTCCATTGCAGATCTCTTGCTCTTCATTTCCTGTACACTTTTAACAAAACCCAATAAAAAAGTTTCCTTCATTTCAAGGTAAAAATCCCTTTAATAGCATTATTACCCTTGCCTGTTTTCCTGTATATGTTTTTGTAATACATGTAGATCAAGTTCTAACCAACACTTTTTCACTTCTAAAACCACAAGTGGATTACAAATTACTGCATGTAAACATCTGTGTGTCACTTTACTTGCATGAGCATTTAATGCACAGAAATATATACAAATGTATAAGCATGTCATTCAACTTGAGTTTCGCATCGGTTGTAACTCTTGATATAACTTAGAAATAAAAGATGACAACTTTGCAGTTGACTTGAGGACCGATTCAGATTAATCACAACTCTTTATGAAACAGGGCAACGGATAGATTCAAATAGAACTTTTAAGTTCAAAGTTCAAAGTTCAAAGTTTATTCTGACAATGCACAATCCAATGACTAGAGTATCCGTGACCAATTCAGGTCAATCATAACTCTTTTTAAATGGATCCCTCAGGAACATTTCACATTACTTTACACTGATCAAAGTAATAAAGAGAAATTAATCCAATATAGGTTGGGCGGGCTTACGTAACTTCCGGTTAGCAACCCTTAGAGCGATGAAAACAATATTAATGCTTGCTCGAATCCTGCTCGAATGCTGATCACACAACCTGGTAACAGTTTTTGACTCTTATCAGGCCCATGAGCCTCAGCATTGTGCTGGTCGAATGATTCCGTCGAGCGAGCCATGTTTGATGGTCTGCTCTGTGTTTTCATCGGTTGTCAATGGCATGGAACGAAAGTACCCGGATGACCACCCTGATCTATAGACAACAATACTGAGGCATTCATTAAGTTGGAGGAATCTAAACACATTTTACAAAATAGAGAAGGTCTACTTATTATGCTGAATACAAGCTTAAAATAACTTAGGATTATTAACCCTTTAGAAATATCTATTGAGAAATTTCCAACAGGTTAAAGTTTAGAATCATTTATCTTTCTTTCTCTCTTTCTTTGTCTTTATCTTTCTCCTCTCTCTTCTCTCTCTTCCTCTCTCTCTCTACATATACATGTATTTCTCTTTCCACTATCCCTCACTAGCACAAATTCTCTCTCAGTGATTGCTTGACACTGATATCAAAACAGATTCCAGGTGCTAGATAGATTTCCTGATAATTTCTCGAGGACAGAATGAATATAAAACATTTCTGTTTACAAGTTCACAGGAAAACTGTGGTTAAAAGAAAAGACATCCAGGGTTCTACTGCTAAAAAAAGAATGATTGCAAAACATTTCAAAACGAAAACTAGGACATTCTTTACACTTTGTGTCTCTTATGTCTTCAGCCTGCTGCGTATAAGGCATGATGTCTCTGTATACATATAAATGTTCTGTCTGCATTCACTGGTTTGTGTAGATTGCTACGCCAGTGTTACGCCAAAAGTCAATTCTGTTCTAAAATCAACTTTCAGTGGAACAATTAACACATCAAAGACAATCCAATGAATGCAAATAGAACATTTGTATGAGGACTCAGGTGTAGCTGTGCTGCAGCTGTCACTACCTATGGGGACCTATAGTTCACTGCTTACTGTGGCATGATTTCTAGTGATTGAACAATCAGGGCCCCGTTTCATTAACCTTGCTTTCACAGACAATTTGCAATAACTGTTATAAGCTACTGAAATCCTTGCATCTGATTGGCTGAGAGCAAATTTGTCGGTAAAAATCACTGACAAGACACTTGATGAAACGCCCCCCCAGATGGCATAATTGGCATAGTGAAATAATGCCTCGTGTGCACCGATCTATAAAGGTACATGGCAATGGGTCACAAAGTGAATCTGTGTAATTGTCCAACTTTTCTTTTAATATAAAACCATATCCTCCATCCAAAAACAAATTATTGAAAGCCTCGGTCCCAGGACCAGCATATCCCTTCCACAGAAAACTTTAAAAAACATCAGTTTAATGGTTCATATCACTTTACAAAAAGTGTTTTTGCTCCATGGTAGAGCAAGATTTTTAGTTCCCACCTTACTTCTTCCCTTCTGGACTTATTGCTCATTCTGTATGGAAGCATAACTTTAGGCCAAAAGATCTGAGAAGATGTTCTTTCTCTTTCATATGATCAGTGAAGACATTGAATTACAACCACAGATTTTGAAGCTTATAATAATAATTACAAAAACAGTGTCAATATTGTCATTAAAATCTGTTTCTCGAGTAAAGCAATAGTGTAGCTGTCCACACCTTTTCCTTCTTCTGGTTGTCAACCTCTTTGATCAACAGATCTTTGATAGCATAATGCTAAGAACAGGAAAATATGTTTTTTATGCTTCCTCTTTTTTTTCCTCTCCTACTCTGGCTGTGAGGAAGCAGAATGGATGAGCCAATCAGTAGAGATGTACATTGGTGTCTCTACAGTTTGTATCTTTAAAAAAACAGTGTTTGCTATTAAACAGAACAGCAGTGTTATCATTATCTTTCATCTTTCCCTTATCAAGCTCTCTCCTCTGGCTCTGCAGAAGCACCAATCTTTTGAAACATTCTGGTACAGTAACAATCTCTTTTTTTTAAAGAACAGAGCCTTGGTTTTGACCATCTTCTTCTAGAACGACACTTGCATTCTGATACAATCACATCATGATTTCTTAAATTGAGCTTTTGATGGTTCAGCTTTCATCTTCAACATGCAGAACAGACTTCAGAATATTACTACAGGCACATTGTTACATGCAGATACCCAGTAAAACAACTCTGTTAGCGATCACCTTCGACTGTCCTCTTCTGTAACTATCCTCTCTTCCCTAGCTCTAGAAAGCACAGTTAGAGGGTCAATGCACAGGAACCGTTGGCATCCTGGTGCAATCACGTTTCTTAAAGAAAGCATTTAAAGCAAAGTGATGGTTACTTCTCTCTTTCCTTGTTTCTTTGCTATCATCTCCTCTCTTTGCTCTTCTGTCAACCCATTGCCAACGGGAACCGGATGGTCCCTGTATTAAGCCTATGGGAATTAGAGAATTCAGTAGTCAACGGGTTAACTATCTTCTCTCCTCTGGCTCTAAGAAGGACAATCACTGGGTCAATAAATAGATATTTTTTGCATGTTTATTAAAGAAGAGCTTTTGAAGCACAGTGATGGTTTCTTCTTGCTTTCCTATCGGCATTCTTTTTGCTATCATCTTCTGTCTTTCTTCTTTTGTTTACCGTCCTCTCTTCTCCTCTTGTTCATAGGATTCCTTGGATCAAAGATGGTGAAGGTATCAGCATCTTTGACGTTGGCATCCTTCACCTTGTTATCATGGCTCTCAAACTGAAGACTATGTACCAGCCTACATAACAAAGAAAACAGAAAGAGAAAAGATTATTATGATAACATGTAAAGCACTCATTTACGATTGTAAGGAAAGCTTGATGGCTCAGTGGTAGAGCAGTGGTCTTGTAACCAGGTTGCCCCACGTTCAAAACTAAGTTGATGCTACGAGTAGTCCCCTACAGTAAAACATTGACCAAGTCCCTCACATAGGAATTAAAGTCATAGCTCCACTGGTTATTCACTTGCTTTCTTAGCAGTCAAGTTAATAATTTATACATAGTGTATCATCATGCTGTGAATAATATCCTTGTGTTAAAAGACTGCATCAATTACATAGCATTCAAGCAGTATCTTTCTACCAGGTATACTTTTTTCTCAACTAGGGTTGGAAGAGAGACTATTACACAAAATGTGACGGTCAGGGACGTAAGTTCTGGGGAGCATTTCATCAAGCGTTTTGTCAGCGATTTTTACTGACAAATGTGCTCTCAGCCAATCAGATGCAAGGATTTCAGTAGCTTATAACAGTTGTCGGTAAAAATCATTGACAAAACGCTTGATGAAATGCTCCCCTGGACCACGATTCAAACTCTCAACCTCTTTATGATTAAATAAACCATTCCCCCATAAGCGAAATGTAAGACTAAATAAAAATTGCTTGCAAACAAAAAGAAAAAGGAAACAAACAAAATAATTGACATGTCAAGTCTGCACTACTTGAAATCACTGACAACATTCACACTGCCAAGAACTACCATTCATGCTTACTGCTGAGCATCAAAGAAAAAACATTCATATACTTTCAATTTCTACTTCTGTTCAGTGTGGGGATGGGTGTGTGCGTTTGTGTGTGTAAAGGAGGGATGGTTCTTCATGTATATCTCACTGTCTTTACAGATCAAACAGCTGGTTTTGTTATGTTTTTCTTTCCTTGTTTTCTTTCTACACAAAACTGAGGTGCATTCAACTCAACCTCCATGACACAAGCATGGTTCTGAGCTAAATAAAGGCAAAAATGTTAGAGGTAAAGTTACTATAAAAACCACTCTCATTTCACAAGCACCACAAGGGGAAAACTTCCTTCCACAGGATGACTGGTGTAACTTTCACCACAAGCTGTCCCGACCCAGTTTCCTCTTCAAATTCACTGAACAAACTCAGCTTACCAAATTAAAGGTACATTCTTCTTCCTTATAACGACTCTCAATCCCTTCATGTCACTATCTCCCTTACCTGTGTGTTTATCTACTCTCTCTGTGGGATACAAAATGTCATTAACTCCTTTGTGACCTGTCGCGGTCAAATACAAAATATTTTGAACAATGAGGACACTATGCCCTCCCCTAGAGATAAATCAGAGCATTTCTTGGTATGGGGTCATTTCAGAGTACATTAATTTAACCCTTTTCTCTACTTTAGTTCAAAGGAGTGGAAATAGATAACCAATGCAAGGAAATGTTACAAAGTGGCTTTGTCAGAGTTTAGAGATAAAGATTAATCTTGGGTAGTGGGGCAGGTGCCAAACGATTGTGGTCTCGTGATGCCGCATTCCGTGGGGGGAACATTTGCCCCCATATTGACGTCAAGCCTCGCTCGTATAGGTACGATTTGCTAATCTGCCTAAGATCTACATATAACGCAAATTAAAATGAGTAGATTGTAGGAGACCATCAGTGTCTTTCACAAAGCGAGTGAACAACAAAGACCAGGTGTGCCTGTAATCGAGACCTGTAGAAGATGTGTAGTAAGATGGATGAACAGGTCTGAAGGCTGAAACAATGAAGAAAATGTATTGAAATCAAGGACAATTGGCATATGTCCATTTCTCGAGTGGTGATCTTCATGTATAAACAAACTTGCAGTACAGTTAATCAAACACCCAACACTACTCACACACATACAACAAAAATTATAATTTATAAATCACTGATTTAAATAATGATTTCCTTAAGGAAAAAATAATTTAAAGTGAAGATAGATAACTGATTTAATTTTTAAATAACAATTTGAACCCCCCTTTTTTAAAGAATGAAAAGTGTCCAACCCTGATCTTGGCTTTGGAAATATGGGCCAATAGGTGTAGTCTACAGCAAAAAGAGTTCAGATCCTATAACACCCAGACAGACAAGGGCTTTTTACCTGCAAACTGTCATTCAGGTGGCTCTGTTCTCACCAGAAATACCTGTAAATTATTCAGAGTTGTATCGCTCAGTAATTATGCTGTCAGACAGCACATCAATTAGTGCACTTAAGAAGGTCCTGGCCCTAAATGGCATTAGGAAATAGCAGTTAAGACAAGCAGACCTAGAACTTAGGCTTGTCTACCTGTCAAGGTCACGGCCTATTAAGGTCAATGAACTTACGAACCCTCATAGAGAACAACAACAAGGAAGTGTATGGGTTGGGTTCATTGACTGACACTTCTTCTTTTCTTCTCTTCGCACAAAGAAAAACATTTGAATGTTCTCATGACCATAAGCCCTTTATTGATTTCAGTGATGAGACAGGATGAGATGTTGGTATAAATACATATATATTTTGAAAAATTTCTAATAGAATAGGAGAATAAAAATAACTGAAAGAGATTAATACCTGCTGCAGGAGTATGATAAAAGATAATGATGTTGCAAAACCTTGATCCCCGCCCCCTACCCTCGAAAGCCACATACACAATAGTAATCAAGTGTATGAAGTTTCATTGAATTTGATTTCACCTTAAAAAGTAAAATTAGTCTGTGAAATGAACTTCTGGCAACAGCTGGGATATAATATGAGGTTTTTATATGAGGGTGACTCCCCCCCCCCCTGAAGAAAAAGTCACATACCATTTCAGGTATACTTCATGTTTGTCAAATGTTCCATCTTTCATAAGAATTTCTAAAAGAAGTTCACTTCACAAACTTGAAGCAAAGGGTTGACGGGCCCAACCAACCAACTGTAACAACTCATGGATGCATATCAAAACATTGTTTACAGATGTAGGCCTACAGGTATAAATGATCAAATTAAAAGATACAAGGTGAAAGTACAACTCGGTTAATTAACTTTTTCTCTTCAATTGTTAATCTGTGGGAAGTTTTTGTTGGTTTTCTAGAGCAATTCTCATGAAATGCTAATTTTCAGGAAGAGCAAATCGGGGCACGTAAACACAAATTTTCAGCGTAATAGTTTGCAGCTTGGACTTTTTTGTACCATGTATAATTACTAAACATCACACATTTTAATGACTTCCAAATTACGAGTTTTCAGGTCTCATTTCCCTGTCATCACAAAACCATCTTGGCATAAAATCTCTCACAAGAGATAAATTATCTCTGAGATATACACGTATATAGTATATACCGGGGACCTGTTTCAAAAGCTTGTTATCAATAACAATTTATGTTAATTGTTATAAGCTACTGAAATCACTGAATTTGACTGGCTTAGAGCAAATTTGTCATAGATCTGCAGCTGTTATTACTGATAAAAAGTTTTATGAAACAGGTCCCAGGTACGTACTATGGCAGGCATTCTGTACTATTCATGAGATTTCATGTAATAATAGTGAATGGCCTTGAGTGGGATACAAGGGTATATCGCACGAGCTATGAGCGTATATCACAGGTCGGCACGACGAGTGAAATATTTTCAACGCGAGTGCTATACCCTTGTATATTCAATATTATTATTATTAGTTGTACGAAACCTACATGTAGTTCCTCAATTTTCGCCATTACATGTCCTTATGTTTTTTGTACTGACTTCAACGTTAAACACAGGTAGAACAAATTTTTTCTTGTTCTTACCCAAGCATCTTGGAAGAGCTGCGCACATATATATCGATCGTCTTAACCATTGCGTAGTTGAACGCGTATTCACTTTTTTACACGTCACGCGCACCCCAAGCCATGAGATATGGAATATACATGTATTACACGGTCATAATATGTACTTTTACACAAACCATGAGATATTGTTTTAAAATTGCATGGTCATCCGGGTACTTTTGCGCAAACCGTGAGTTACGCCAATTTTTCTGGTCGCCTGAAAACCCTTCATACAAATAATAATCCTACATTATTCCAAGGTCATGAACCTTCAAGTCAAGGTAACATCTTGATTTTCGAGCAGGAAGTCATTTGTAGTTAGAATCTCAGCAATTGCTTGTTTGTGTTCTCATTTGTAATATACTCTGTAGCATAATTGGTCAAAGTTGTCCAATACTAGTAGTGGAAATTCTATTGCAGAAAATTTTCCCCCACACGGCATAATACATCCTGATCCTCACAAACGGTCATTGTACATGTCAAAATATACTGTCTCTTGAGGGACAAAAGGGCATTAAATCTGTGTTAATTTATGCGCAACAATTAATGTCCTTTTGGCTCTCAGCAGAATATATTAACCAATATCATTACAATATCTTTCTCCTTTTAGCACCCCTCTAAGATATGAGAGGAGGAAAAAAAGTACATGCACTTCAAGAGTTCAAATGGTGCCAGTTTAAAAGAAAGATGAACTTAGAAGAAAAGATTTCCATGACGTGAATTGAAGCTGGTGTTCTCAGGTTAATAATGAAGTAAAGATTCCATCCAGGGATGGTCTTATGTATGGCCAGATACCTATAACGTTACCCACGATACTGGTCTAATATTCCAACTAACTATATATAATCACTGTGTTGATGGAAGATCTTGAGCTTTGGTGATAGCTACGATACTGTGGGCTTTTGCACTTTTGCCCTGAAAGTACACTGAACGCTTCCTTATATAGTGATGGTCTTTCTTCATAGCTGTATGTAAATGTATTGGAATAAATATCTCAAAGTAATATTTATTGTTCTTTATATCCACTGATTCAATGCGCACTATATCATATCCTCAGTGAAACACTTCCTTGTAGTTGCAAAATGACATCTAAACGGGAAAAATACTTTAGTGCTTCTACCCCTTAAAAAGAAGCATTCATCAAGTTCCATTAAAGAACTTTTTTTTTGTTAGGGATTCATTTCACCCTGAACTTCAACATGCTTCTGAATACATGCAGTACAAGTCATGATAACATTCCTGTTTCCAATATAAACTCAAGGGGGAGGAGGGATGGTGAGAACTACATGTATATCAACTTTATAGTTTTTAAATATAAGCCACAATCATTTAAATTGTTGCTATTTCCTTTTCATGTTAATTAAAATAAGGTGACAATGGATTTTTGGCAGGGAATGTGCTTAAAATTTGAAAGAAACTTTGGAAGTACAGCATGTGAGTGCTATAACAAGTAGACCTAATATAACCCTTGAGGGACGGATTGATTGAGAATGTAGAACCGGGAATCTTAAGCTCAATTTGTCAGCGCTAGCCCGGCCCTCCATCACTTCAAGCTGATTGACAAAGGAGAAGCTTCTTCCTCCACATCCGTCAACGAGGGAGTCCTTTTTTCGGGGCAATTCAACCTAGATTTGGCGTTGAGAGCGACGACGCAGCGCATCGACACACCCAGGAGAGTAGCACTATGAAAGGGCATCTTATCTCAAAATAAGAACCTTCCGAAATCCATTGTGGGGCAGTTATTCAGCTGTTGTCAAAGCAAAGCTAACATGAGGAGTGAAAAAAAAACCCGGTAAACTTGTAATCTCAGGAGAACAAAGGTACATGTACATGTATGTACAAACTAATTTTTTGTTCTCAATTAGAAGTGTTCAGAGAAGTATTCACTGGTGACAAATCAGGAAGGCTCTCTAGGATGGAAAGCACATTGTCATGAATGTACATTGCAAAGAAATCTCATTGTTCAAAGGGATTGCTTGAAATGGGAAATGTCTTTTGAAAAATATTTTCAATTCCACCTGTTCAATGAATAGTATCAAAACATTCCCCCAAAAATTGATATATGAGGAAAGTTCTATAAATATGGAACATACACATAAAATACACCTAAATTATCTGCATTAACCACTGATCCAAATTATGCCTTAAATAATCACATTAAACTTAGGTGCCATTTCAAAATTCTTACTGAAATTGATTATGTCTGGGAATGCCACTACACCTCAGTGAAATACTGTATGAGTCTTTGAGGTTTGAACATTATGGTTTGTACTGTATGATTTACACAAAGGAAGTGGCTAACGTTACACCATTGTATTCAATTTTCCACATGAAATACACTTTCATTTTCAAATCAATTCTTCTCCAGTGTTTCACCTTTTGCAACAGGTTTGAACCCAGTGGCTGATTGGGGGGGGGGGGGGGGGGGTGTGCAGGAGACATGTGCCCCAAGCAATAAATATACTTACATGTATTCTTTATTCGTATCTGTGTGGGTTCCGCCTGTCAAATTTGAGGTTTTGTGCCTAAGACTAAGGAAATCACATACTAAATTTGCTTCATAACCCTCAACTCTCAAATACAAATACCTAATTGCAGGAATTTATTGAAGAAATTTCAACTTACACAAGTTTTAAAAAGAAAACTGATTATAATCAATGTTTGTGCAAAAATATTAAAAATAAATAAATAAATCCTGAGTACTCAAATCCTTCACATCAATTAGCATTTGTATATTTATTTTGTGCCCACAATGACATGATCATCCATGATAAAGTCTGCTGCTTTACATCCTGATATATTGGGTAAAACCCCCTCACAGCCTTTAAAATGTGGGAAAAATTGTATAATACACATGTACATGTACTTGCAGCACATGCATAAAGTTACTTTATCCTGAAATTTGTATACTTCAACAGTTTGAACTCTAGTCTGGGTTTAAAGGGCTGCCGATAAAAGTTCACAAGGAAATAATGAAATACTGATCAAACAGCGTAACGAAAACCATTTCCTACAATTACAAACAACCATTACACTTCAAAATATAGATGTTAATGGTGATTAGATCAAACCTAACTCATGAATTTGACAGATTAAACTTTGTTGCCATGTATTGTTGTCATAGATGCACACTGTGTTTTATGACGAGATCAATACACTATTAAGGCGTGATTTTCTTTCACCGTATTAGTCCTACTCCAAACAAGATATCCCCTTTCAGTGTTAAGAATTGGGTTACACCAACACTTAAAATAAACGGAACAAATTATTTCAATCTCTGGAATATCTTGGCTAATACTTTATTACGAGTACCTATTTCCTGAATGAGTTTCCTGTACTAGAAAGATCGAACCCTAACAAATTACCTACTGACTCGATAGCTAACCCTTGTACAGAAATTAACAGGTTGCTTTTACCCACCCAAACCCGACAAAGGTAGCTGGCAATAGTTATTAAAAGAGGTGTCAACCATCATTATATAGAAGTACCTGTAGCAGATATTACATCCTACTTGCCCTATGCACTAATGATCCCATGCACAATTGGTCCTAGGCATCATACGTCCTAGGCATCATTGGCTTGTGCATCACTGGTTCCAGACCAAACATACTCATTTCTATACTATGTGATGTTAGAGTTTAGGAATTAAACCTAACCATAACGCTAACCCTAACTACAAACCTGGCATAATTTTTAGTGTCAACAATTATGTATTTATGTAAGATGATAAACCAACACCTACCTTATTCAATATATGATTATAGTAAGTTTTTTGATAACCAATATGGTAAAACGCAGAAAGATGCTAAGACGCTACTCTTGCCTAGAGTGAGAACATAGCATGGCAAAAATTCGATATCATTTGCAGGATCAGAAGTATGGAATAGTCTGCCGAAAGATATCAGAAGAAAATGCTCTTTCCATTCATTCTGTACAGCTACAAAAGATCATTTATTACAAGAGTATATTCAACACCCATTGTTACCTGTCTAGTGTAGATATTAGCTACTCTATTTTATGTTATAGGATCTTTTTACAAGGAATGTAATCAATTTACAATGTAAGTGTATTATTCATATTTGTCTAAAGGGCGCCACACCCTACTAGCAGTATTGCTATCTAGTGGTGTCCTTTTACCAAAGATTTGCTTTTCAAACGTATACTAATTTATTGTGATCAATTTTTGGTAATAAAGTTCTTTCATTCATTCTTTCATTCATAATAAATACCCATGTTATACCCCAGTCACACTGACAAGACTGACACCAGCTGACAAATGACTAAACAATAAAAATTACATGACCGCGAATGGCCATTAAGAATGGATCATTTTGGAGTTTCTTTGAAGTCAGTCTGGCTCTATGTGACTAAGGTATGAGCAGATAAGTATGACACTCTGTAAAACCAGAAATTTTTTGCATGCATTAAATTTCCCTGTGAAAAATTAACAAATCACAATTGCAACAACATAAAATTTTTGCAATTCACAAAAGTTTCTGGCAGCAAAATTGGCTGCCATTAACAATTCGTGCAAGTTTCTTGCAGCAAAATTGACTGCCATTAACAATTCATGAAAGTTTCTTGCAGCAAAATTGACTGCCATTAACAATTCGTGCAAGTTTCTGGTTCTGCAGTAATGACCAGTAGGAAAATAAATTTTTGAACAGGTGTAAAAGAAACCTGCTTTAAAAAAAGAATTACAGATCCATTACCTGTCAAGAAGACTCTGTAGTTCAGTGCTCATATCAGATATATAACAAAACACTTCATTTGCTGCAGTCAGTGCAACAATTGAACAAGAGATGGCAGTATTTCCTCAAATTATGCTGCCACTTCCGTTAACAGAAACAAGCAATATACAAATAAAAGATTCCTGCCAGCAAAGAATGGCGCCATGAGGAATTAAAGCATTTTATTCATCCATAAAAAGCCTGATTTCAGAACTGTATCTGTTGTGAGAAAGATAGTGTCCTTGAATTTTATTTCCTCAAAACATAATTGAAGACGAAAAAAAGATGAAAAAAATTTAAGAATGCAGTAGAAGATAGCAAAAGGTTAGATAGAAGAAGCATAAATAAAGATACTCATTTTCAAGTTTTGATTTGTTAGCCTAAATGTTTTCCAGATTTGAATTACTTATCATTACCCAAAAAATTTGTGACTGAAAAAAAATTGCATGTATTTATAGATCTGAATATGGAGAAATGTCATTACACAGAAATTGAAACATTCAAAATTTATTGCAGTTCCCCTGACTCACTTATTCCACCATTACATGCAGTGGGTGAAACAAGAGGCAACTTACATTAGTCTCAGAAAAAGACTTAGAAGTTAAAAGCTCATCCTCACAACTTTGTGATCCGAAATTTTCTTTGGTGATATTTGCTCTGGGTTTTACCTCATGAAAAACATTGATTGTAGGGTTAAGGCTTGGGTTGGATTATAGGTAAGGTTTAGGGTTGTTGGTCCTAGGTGTCAGAATCAAGAATTCAGTTTTAGAAATTGACTGCTGTGTGATTATTGCATGTAGGCCTACAAATGAAATCAAACCAGATCCTATATTTAAAATTTTTTCAATTCCAAATGAATTAACCCCACTTTTAATAGCAGTAATCAAGATACAGCACATATATTTCTTTGTGCATGATTAGGTTTTATGGACATGTATCAATCCGTTCTGATTATTTATGTCTTGGAACCGACTTTAACCTCACCATCCTCCAGAGAAGACGTCCATCAGAATTGGCTGAAGGTTAAGATAGAGGGCTGACCACTAGACCGATTCACATCTTCATTATCTCACTCTGATGCAGAATACATATGATAATCACTCACAAAGAGTCTGTGGCTGGAGACTAGCATTCCTGGCCTAGCATCCCTCGTACTGCAAGAGCCGAGGGAGGGAAGAGAGTCTGATTAACACATGTCTCTATGGGATCCCATGCTAAGCCACCTGTATGAACTTTTGAATCCACATGCTACAGATCCTTTCCTAATGAGATCTTTCTTTTTTTTCTCTTCTTAAGTAGAGAAACGAAAACTTGTTGCATATGGAGAAACTCATGTGTCATTGCCCCAAGTTCAAAAGGTTTTCACATCCATTCCCTCTGGAATACATTACATGCATGTTAAGCCCAAGGTGTAGGCTCCCCCTACCGCACACGTGGATGTGAGACAGCTCAAAGGTAAGAGAACATAGGGTCTTGGACTTACAAGATCCAGGTTCCAAAACCAAGTTAGAAGACAATTACTCTAGGCTTAGATAAGGTATGAATCCTCAATTATATCATCTGTTGAACTTTAAGCAATTGGTCTCTTGGCTGCTTTATACTTTCCCCTTGTTTTCTCGGCAGTACAGGTAAAAAACACAACAAAACAAACAATAATTTGTAGACTAGTTGCTTGTTGAGATTTAGAAAAGGCCCAATTTAGAAATTAAATTTTCACAACATTGAAGCACTTTGCATTTTAATTTCCAAAACACAATACCAGGTAAAACAATAAAACTGTATCCATTAGAAGTCAAATAACTGCTTATGTTTGTTGAACTCTAACCCGTCACGATTCCACAATCCATCATCCTTTGAAATGTTTCATGGAAATCAAATCTGTCACAGGAACAATGCAATGTATGTTGCCTATTAACCTTTTATTTTTCCTTTCTTTTTTTCCTTAAAGAGGCACTTATGAACATTACATCACCTTCTATATTTTGAAGCTTTAATTAACTCTGAATAAAGAACAAAATGCAGACTGCTTGTACCATGAGGACCTCGTTCAAGGCAGTTTCTGATGAGGTCTGGACCAACAGACTACAAGCATGTACAAAACTAGGATCCTGTTTCACAAAAGTTTGAATTTCATAACTATCTCTACTATCCATGGCAACTCCTAACATGAAATATAGGTGACTGTGAATTTGTGATTGCTCAGAAGTCAAAGCATGTTAGTGCAGTAATATTTCAGTTATGTCCCAAACCAGTTAACCTGCCATACAAAATCAATGGTTTTTGATTAACCTAGATTTAATATTTTCCGGGAAGATTTTCTTCTCAACATCGTGATCATTCACTATAAAGTAAAGAAATATATAACCGAAAATGAAAATGAATAAAGAATTATCAATGATAATATACCTTATTAAGTAGAAGAGTAATATTTCTACAAAAATTTACTTAAAACGGTCAACTGAAACCTGAAATTTAAAAAATGGTTTTGGCTGGGAATGATAGGTTTCAGACCCTCTAGATACAGCACTAATATTGATCAATTTTCATAAGATGGGTTTGTCCAAGGTAGAGTTGGTTGGTACAAGTAGGTCTATGGTTGGTATAAGATGATGAACTGTTGAGTGATGATTCTCTCTCTCTCTCTCTGGATAGGATGACCTAAGGCCATGTATACCTCAAGACTCTCCCAAGAGAACTGTAACTTTACCCTACAACTTCCCTTCTACATTACAGCAATGGCTATTTTGATCTTAATTAACGATTGAGGTTACTTAACGACCACATAATTAACATTTGCTCTCAAAGCGACAAAACTTTACCCAGTTAAAGAACGTCTTCGTGTTTTAAGAAATGAGAATCACAACTGAAATTAATGCAGGGCTCTGGTGAGGATAAACAAAAATTCTGATGTCTCTGAAAGAATAAAATAACCAATAAATTGATTACAGTGTTGTAATGACGGCAATCGAATCAAGTCAGCTAAAAAGATGACATGACTTGACACTGGACCTGATTACAACACGACTATTTGCAAATAGTGTCATTTCATAATCATTAACAAAATCCACACTTTAACAAACTACAAACATGACAAAACAGACCATCTACAGGTAGTCCAGTCATTTCTGGAACGGCTAGTGTTTCAGGATACTAGCACAGGGTCGGGTCAGAGAAAAGTTGCCATGACGAAGCTTTATTAGAAGTTTCTCTCAGATGGTCTTTCGCTTGGGATTAGAAGTCCAAGATTAGGTGAGAATTATGACAGAATCCTGACTGATTACACATCCCAAGAGCTCTTTAACAGTTCATCTAATGACGGAGGCTTTCATGAAGATATTTTGACCATCTCGTTGGGAATTGAGCTTTTAAAAACAGCTTCTTGCCTCTCTGATATCATTCTCAATATTCTCTCCTCTTTTCTTAGAAAACTTGATTGACTCTCTTACTCACTTACTTTGTTTTCTTCTTTAATTTTTCCCTACAGTGTACTTCTTTCCCAATTCTTTCTTTTCCTCTTCCTTTTATCTGGAATCATTCATACATTTCCATTACATTTCTTTCATTATCTTGTGAGATTTGAATATGAAGTTGGGATTCTAGTCTTAGCCATTCCTTGAAAAGCACCAATACCTTCCATTTTCATCACAGAAACAAATTATTCCATGCATACTTCACCTTTAAGCACTGACTGATGAGTCAAAGAACCAATCTAAATCTGAGACAATTGTAAGATAACCAGAGACAATCAGATCGTTCTGTGAAGCATAACTCAATCATTGTCATATTGATATTACCAGGGTCTTTGTGTAAACATCTCCAGCCCCTTGGCCCAGTGGAGCTAGCCCACGTAGGAAAGCAATAAAGGAAACGAGCTGTCCTGGGACAAACCTGAACAGGGTAGAGGAAGGAAGAGATTAATCAACATCTCACATCCTCCTGTCCGCCTTCTAGACAATGCCTCAGACGTTAGCACAAAATATAATGGTGTAGCTGGGAGTGTGTTCACACATTAGTGAAATTGAATAAAATAATGTGGAGTCCAACTTTAACTAGATAATGTAAGAGAGACAATTTAAAAAGTGCTCTTAAAGAAGCCTTCCAGAGGCTGGTATAGATATACATGGGGTCTTCCTTGTATGACTTACTGAGATTAATTAGAAAATGATAGTAGGTTTAAAAGGTTTAAACAAGGGAGCATAGAACTGATTGGGGAAGACTTGTCAGTTTGGTGTGATTATGTTCGACCAAGCACCTGACTGAATTGTACCCAAAGGCAAGTTCACATTAGAAGATGTCATGAACACCATTACTACCAGAAAAAAAAGTAATTTTAATAAAGAATCTTAAGTGGCTTCCTAGAAAATGTTCCAACATGGGAAGCTGATCAATTGGTATCAAGGAAATCAGCCACCATCAGGCGATGAAAAACCAATTTAAATATTACCGGTATATTGAAATAGACAGAGTGTACAATTCGAGCCAATTCACCACATATATAATCAACCTGTAGCTATGTACATGTATATGCATTTTCATTATAAATATAAAACGAATGTCTTAAAAAAATAATTAAATGTCATGGAAGAAAGAAGCCGGAGCTTACCATCTACATGTTGACAATACCTCAGCCAGATCAGAGAAAAACATACAATATTAGTTCTGTAACAGCACTTTGAATCACATATTTTCATTATTGGTACTTTAATAGTTTGACAAGAAAGTGTGAGATGAGGTAATATTGCCTTCTGCACTTGTTAAGCAGCGAATAAGAGTCATTTCACACTTGTTTCTATGTTCCTCTCAGAGGAAATGATGTGTTTCCTATTGTGACCAAGGTATTTCAAAACACACCTACAACTGTCCAACTTTCCACTGTTACAATTTTTTTCAGGTATTTGAGTAACAATTCTGAACTTTAGTTGAATGGTCTACAGTTATATGTTTCAAAGTGATTCATATAATTCTTTTCACATTTTGACAACTTACCAGATCAAATATGGTGGGGGGTAGGGGAATATGACAAATTCTCAAATCCATTCAATCCATTACAGATGACAATGGTACGGACAGGGTTAAGACCATTTCCGATAATAAGTGTCACAGGATAGTTTAGATTTCATCTACCAAGATCCCTCTCCATCCGCTCACGAAGCAACCTGGTAATCTACTGCATTATGTTCCGAAATCTTCTTGTAGGCTCTGCGGATGAGATCTTTGCCATTCACCCACGCTCCAGAGTGTTCTGCCAGTCGCCATGGCATTAGAGAGTCATCCGTAGCGGGGGTGTTTGGTTTCAGGATGTGAGGTAATGGGTATTCTGATGGAATTGCTGAGTAGGGCTATGTTTAATTTCCACAACATGGCGGGGCGGACACCCCTAGAGATCCAGGTTAACAATTAGAGGCATGGCAAAGGATTTATACAGGTGGGAGGGGTAATGATGCTTACGGGAGCAGGGAAATGGAGGAGAGTAGAGGGGGACTGGGATGCAATGCCAGGGGAATCTCTGCCACAGAGGATGATAAGGTGTTTTCCCTTACTTGAAAATCTACAAGGTCATTGGTCAGATGTTTGCATAAAATTGTTTACAATGGATTTCAAATATCAAAAGGATACAATAATGAATGACCTTACACTAATGGAATATTCTCTTCATTTCACTGCCTCCTATTAAGAATTTTGGACAGAATGTTTCTGGCTGAACCTCCGTGTTTGCTTTGAAAACTAAGGCCATACTTTTTGAAAGTTGGAACAGGACAGTCACATGTGTAGGTCCTCTGTGGCACATTATTTTACCAGCTTTTCTTTAGGCAGGTGTATGAATATGTAACTGATAAGATATAAAATGACATTATTGTCGTATGTCAGTCAATGTAAAATCTGCAAGATGGTGAATAGCTGAAATGTTTCTTTAGCAGTTGAGTGTGCATCGCAAGTGTTCGATATGTTTCTGAATAAATCTGTACACTAGATACAGTAGATCTGACATCAGGAAGCATCATTCATCTGAATACTGATATATTAAAGAGGTTATATAAAAAGATACATTAAAAAGCAACTTGAGAAAACACAAGTGAAAATTTGAGACCAATCATTCAATACTACTGCAGTACATCTATCGCGTTATGAATTACAGAGGGCGAAAAACTTGGCAAAACAGCAAATTTGAGCACATATGCCACTCAACCAGGCAATTTAGCAGAAAATCCAAACAGGATTATTGGTAGTCCTGAGTGAAACCACCTGTGAATGAGGTGACAGTATACAAGTCATCTTAACAAACAAGGATAAAACAAATCAAGAAAATGAGTCAATATCCATTTGATATCCCCCCATTCACCCACCCCAAAAACACAACCAGTGGAAGAGGAAACACTCTCTGCTTGTTATACGAAGGGAAATGAGCACCCCCTCTAGAGACGGCCAAGAATTAGGAGCAGACGGACAGGATTAAACAAGTATGGCTGTCTCGGGCGCTAGGCACAACAGAACAGTCGTGGTCTGCCAATATACTGCAGTATTAGGGATGTGTGAAGGAGTATTTATAGGTGTGAGGTGGGAATGACTGGGCAGAAATACGCTGAAATTTGATTCCAAATACAAGGATTAAAAATCAAGTCCAATTTCTCTTTCATTGCGATTCTTTAAGTTAGACTGGACAGAGTGCACTACAGCAAAAGGTTAAGAGGGTGTTATTTACCTCATTGGTTCATAGCACATACGGTAATTGGTAAATTAGGGATTTGAAAATATTCTTGAGAAGGTATTGTTAGAATGTTTAAGGTGATGATGAGTGTGCAATAAAAAGCGGTAAGCCGCTCCTTTTGACATAGACGGAACTCTATCTCACTGACCAAAATACGTCTGTTTCCTATGAAGTATTTCTAAAATCTTTCTTTCACTAACTCTATTGTGTCAATCATATTTGTTTTCATATCCTCCTCACCTCAAAAATAAACATACAGGTAGATGTGTCATGATATACTTTTGTTTCTGACTCATTTTATAGGCAAACACTGCAGATTACTACAGTAACACTCATTACAAGTGAAAGTAAACATGAGCCTACAGTGCACCTATAAATATCGAGTGATCTTTCCCGGAGTAAAACCAAAATAATGTTTGGCATCTTCAGGTTCGGTGCAATGTCTTACACCCCAATCGCTGACTTTGATAAGTTGTTTACTAATGGTCCAACATTCTTTGTTTTTGTTATATTGTTTTCTTTGGTTCAAAAACTATCTCACCCCGCTGTTATACCACAATTCTCTTTATTTTTATGAAAGAAAAATAAAATGTAATATGATTCATATTTAGTAACTTACATGTATTAAAGGGATACGCCACCAGGCGGCCGTGGGGAAAGTCGGGATTGCGTAAGCCCTATTCACTCATACACAAACTTTGTGCGTCGAACGCGTCCGTTGGACTAAATGAGATTACATTTCGACTACACGAAGCAGACCGAATCTCGCACAAGGGCTCGAGCTCAGGCGAAGCGTGCATGTTGTGCGGCGACCAGTCTGTCCAAAGTTTGAGCCCCGTGGGGCAACGGCATGATCAGGTAACGATCACGGTGCCCTCTCGCGGCATAAAAACGTCCATAATCTGCGGTTGAGTATCCCTTTAATCTTCCCCTTTTTTGGATCAAGAATTACTTGTGCTTGGTATAACATTTGAATCTCACAAAGTTGTACCTTGGGAATACATGTACAGGTAGATGTATTTTGGTTCAGCAATTAGACATGTCAATTAACCCACAGACATTTCCCATAGTTTAGAAGTTGTGCATTTCCGCTGTCTGTCACTATGTTTCCCCTGCAATACCTGTGACTTAATGAGAACTGATTGGTCAATTCAATGGCTGGACAGGTACACAGGTAGACGGTCAACCAAGGTCAATCCTACTTCAGTGCCCATGTCCATCAAAAAAGAAGACATATTTTGACAAGAAAGTGTCAAAATATTTCCTAATTGGAACGTATAATTAGCGGCACATCCCCAATGCAATGATATGAAATATGATACAAGAGGACCAAGAAATATAAAAAGATACGGCATATCATTTTATAACTGCAAAAACCAAATTCTTTACTTTTTTTGATGGAATATTTAAAACTTATAATACAGAAATGTGATATCTTACATTCACATGGCCGACACAATTATACCTCTATGTAAACTATGAATTTTCCTTATATTCTATTTAATTTCCTTGTATAGGTATCAGACATACATTTAATACTTTTATTTATACAGATAAAGAATAATAGGGGCACTATCATTTTATGGGGGGGGGGGGGGGGGGTAGTGTAATTTGATCACTTCATCCTCCTTCTGTCTAATAGAGGGTTCAGCACAGTTTTGGTGCTCTGTGATTTTTCCCCCTCCAAAGAGAGTATCTTGTCAACACACAGAATAGACGGTGACTCCCAAGTGATAAAACAAGAAACATAAATAGAGCAGAGTTTGAAAGATGATAGACAACCGGTTTATATACCGATGCAACCTTGATGATATAACAAAAAGAACACTTGGGAAAAGAGCTATTTGTCTATAACAGCTGGAATTAGAATTAGATGGCATGGGAATAAATGAAAGGATGAAAACCCAAAGACAACCTATGTCAAGGTTTTACTGACCATTAAGTCCTTTACTCATTGACCAAACTTGATCAGGTGCCAATTAACGATGATCAAAGATCTGATAAGAGTGGTCAATCAAGAGAACACAAATATTTTGTTTTCTTAGAGGAAGTCATGTAATGTAGTCACTAAAAACGGAGGAACATAAAACTTACAATAAGCAATAAAGAGATCATAAATATTTCATTTTTTCACAGAAAGTAGAAAAAAAGCAGTTGCAAAAAAGGGAGAATGAACACACACAATAGTGAAAATACAGAACACAGATATTTTGTTTTCCTTAAAGGAAGTATAAAAAATGTAGTCACTACAAACAGAAGAACAAATAAAAGACATAAAAGAGAACACCAATATATTTTTTTCTTTACAGGAAATAGTGTGATATCATCACAAAATGCAACACCAATTTAAAGAAAAAGAAAAAATAGAAGAGATATATGAAGAAAGAAATGAATGGCAGGATAAAGGAAGTTAAGCTGTAACACAGACATAAGATTACAAAGAAGATAAGATAAATGAGGACAGCAAGATTTACCAGATCATGGAAAGATCAAAAAGAAAAGATAAACACTACCCCTGAAGAAAAAAAGAACATATAAAGAAAGTTACTACTGGCCAGAAAAGAAAAATAGAATGGAAAGATAAAACAAATTAAATAGAGGTACATGTATAAGAAGAAAAAGATGAAAGCAAAAAAGAATTCAACGAGTGGCATAGAATCTTGGACAAGGGTCCTGGAACACTCAATCAACATCTTAAACCTTAATTAAACATTGTCATTAAGATGACAAAGAAGCATATCTCATAGGGGATAATCAATCAATTCATAACAAAGACCAAATAAAACCATGATTAAGCTCACTTCAGACATGATGCAGTAAACTGCCTAACAAAATGCTGCAGTCAATTTTTGTGAATAAACAGCAAGAGACAGTATCTTGGGGATCATTAACATGGCTGTGTGCAACAATAGCCCCTACGCATATTCACTGCCCTGTGTTTTGTAAGATATTGATATGTTAAATGCACTATGCATACATGTATTTACAGCCAAACCTGCTTTAGTGACCATCTGTATAGAAAGACCACCTGTATTTTTTTTATAAACACCACCATTTTTGTTTCCCTTGAACAGCATTTCTCATTGAAACATGTATCAAAAGAACCTGTCCATAAAGACCACCTGCTCATAAAGACTGATTTTCTTGTCTTCCTTGAGTGGTCTTTATGGACAGGTTTCATTGTAGTTTATTTGCCGCACTATTTTCTTTTCTTTCTTTTGTTTTTAAAGTGTTTTTTTCCATCTGATGTCTGAATGGGCCTTCTGGGCTCCAAATAACAGGTGTAAAACTCTCCTGGATGACCTGAAGAATGGGGTCAGATGGAACTTGAGTCAGACATGGAGTTCCTTTTGACCGACATTCTGTTCCTAATTACCCGCTTTCACTTTGTAATTACAAAAGAAATCAGACAACTGATCACTCAGTTAAAGAATGATGGGGAGAATTTGGAAAATTGGAAGACGTTAAAGGAGAATTAACCTCAAACAATAAAGACGATAGTGATCAAAGGTGTTATTTATTCCTACTTGTTAGACTATATGGCTTCGCGTCAAAATATATACGAGATCGATACGAATCAAGATTTTCTGAGCAAAATTTATCATCTGCTAGCAATATGTATCGTCTGCTAGCAATACATGGGGGCTGCCATTTTTTTATGTGTACAAGAAGATTTTCTTAATCCAAATGCCCAATTGCCTTTTTCAAAATTAAAAACCCATTTGAGATTAAAAATATAGAATAGATATGTCAATTTATTTTTAAACTGAAGATTTCCTTATATATTTCTGTTGAAAATCGATATTCGCTTAATATAAATCTATTTTCTAGATACTGTGACGCAATGGACGGAGCAAATTAATTCAAATTTTATGGATGCTTCTTCCTGAGCATCTATAGCGGCAAACTATGCATTCACCTGCTTTCGGATAATGGGACTTCAAAAGTCAGAATGCATGCTGCATATATTATGTTCTGCTCTGTTTGGCAAACCCAAGAAAATAGATTTTTGTTAAGCAAAACCAGACAATTTAAAAGTATCATTATAAAGATTTAATTTTTATAAATCATGTAAACACCCACTTTATATTTTTCGTCACATATGGGATTTTAGGTAATGAAGAAAATCAATTTAGGTCTTGGATTCAAAATATCTTCCTGACCGGAACATTTCTCAATGGTTCATGTACAAATCCAAATCAGCAAGAAAATGGCAGCCCCCATGTAAATGAGTTCGAGACGATACAGGGTGTTGGAATATCTTTATTTATACCCTTTTCTAATATCTTATTAGAAAATGATTTAGGCCAATAAGTAGGAATATATTACACCTTTCAATATAAGTAAATTTGTACTCAAGGGTTAATTCTCCTTTAAAATAAATATCACAAAATAGAACAATCAGACGAACCAATCACTCTTTCAAGGATCATAATCTCCCTCCCTCCTCCTTTTCTTTCAGACATCTCATTTCATTCACTGTGTCATTCTTAGGGTGTGTTTATACTTCCAATTTTCTGGCCAGAATGAGCCTTTTGTTACGTGTTTAGTTCAAAACAAGGTTACGTCCACAGTCATTGTCATATAATCGCCGATTTAAAACGGCAATGTAAAAAAGGTGCGTTTTGAATCAGTGTTTCTCCAAGTACATGGTTTCTGGTAAAGCATAAATGCACAATCATTTGTAAATGCGTTTAAATGATATCATATAAACTATTAGCATGCGCAGTGAGGTTTGCAAAACCAGCTGCAGAGCCCAAATTCGCCTGGAGAAAATAAGTATAAACAGAACACTGTGAAACTGCGTTTTAGATGAGCGTTTCAAAACCCTCATTCTGCCTTTGCAAAGGAAGTATAAACGCACCCTTAGTTCATGTCATGCTAGAGGGGAGGTAGAGTGGGCAGTCTCCTAGAAAAATAAGTTTGATTTTATGATCAGAAGGATTTCAAAATAGGAAGATGTCAAAAAATCGATTGCAAAATAGAAAAATTTGAGAAAATACAATCCCCCACAAAAAATAATTTTCTTAATCTTACTGACCCAGAGGAGGAAGGGCAGGAAGTCTCCTTTAAAAAATTAATGTTTATTTCATTATTATAAAGTCTCAAATAATAGGATGATGTCAAAATAGAAAATTAAAAAAAATCAAATCACTCCATAAAGAATCATTTTCTCATTCTTAGTTCCTGTCGTGATACAGATGATTAATGGTGAGAAGGCTTCAAGAAAATTAATTAATTAAAATGGAAATAGCAAGGAAAGATAGAGAAATGACAGAATTGTAAGAAGAATCACTGACCCGATTTACTCTCTTAAATAATAGTATGTTTACATGTATGAAGAACAATCACAAGAATAGTCCAGCAAGTCACTTCATTTGCCTTTTACACTTAAAAATAAAGTTGAGTTCTGGTCATGTGATTACAATCTGAAAGAAACTCTCTCAAAGCTACTGGGAAAGGTTGGTTATGTCTAGATAAGAAGTGGTGTTTACTCTGATGTTTTGTAATCATCAAAATAATAAGAAATTGACCCAATCTCCCTGATAAACAAACACCTGCATTGCACACAGAAATGGGTATATGGGACTGCACACACCTGAGCCATGAATGTTTGGCACGAACATTTCAGCTATTTCTCGTCGTATTTTGAATATGAGGGCATTTAAAGAGCACTCCTTTTCAGGGGACATTTCTACTATGATGTTCTTCCAAACTGACATATAAGGAGTGAGAAAGCTCACAAATTATTTTGTTCACTTTTCCTACATGTAGAACTCAACCCCTTTAAGCATGGTTTTTGTGTGAATAGGTTTGTTTTGTGTTACTTTATACTCCACTTAAGAGCACTCTTGTTACTAAAGGAGCTGGACAGACTACCTACCAGTTATAGTCTAGGAGAATCATACTTAACTGTCACATTGAAACTCTCTTATGAAACATGATTCTGCAAAGAGCACTTATACATCCACGAGTGTGGATACCACTTCCTTTAATCTCACACAAATGAATAACAAAGAATATGAATATGAATAGAGTTTCTTGTAAGCATGTATCCTATGGGCTAAATTTGCTCTTCAATAATTGCGTTGGAGTGCATGAATGAGTGTTACAAGTTGCATATTTGCAAGCAACAAGCACATCCATGCTTGCCAAAACATTCTCCTTGTTTTCAATATCTTTGTTATGCACTGCAGACAGTATGGGGCAAATCTGTAAAATAAAAATTGGGGAGTGTGGTAGAAATAAGGCATGTAATTTCAAATACCATCATTGCCTTAACAAAAATTGCGTGCTTATCGTCATTCTATTGAACGTGATTTCATCTCCAAATTCAGAATTTCCTCACACAGTTAAAGTGTATTCACACCTAAGCCTGTGACCTCTGAGAAATAGAGAGCATTTGTGAAATTCTGAATTTGTTGGTTCATATATTTTGTTATACTGAACTCTGGAGCATGCAGTATTCATATAATATTGAAGTCTTTTTGTTTTTAATTTGTAAACAAATCTTTAGGCATTTTTCAAGTCAAGCTTCTTCGTTTACTAATATTGAAGTCCTTTAATAGCATTCAATATTTACGTATATAACTCCTGAGAATACTATATTTATATAATACTGAACTCCTGAGCATGCAATATTAATATAACATTGAGCTTGTTTAATAGCATGCAGTATTTATGTATACATGTATAATATTGAACTCCTGAGCATGCAATATTTTAACTAATAGATACTAACCAATCTTCCCCATCTTGCTCTTCCTCTCCTTTCTCCTTCATCTCTTCATCCCCTTCCATGTATTCACCTTCTTCCTTCTCTTCATCCTTCCGCTCAGATTCAGGTTTCTTACTCAAGATGGCTGAATGCAGCTTATTCTGGAACTTGGCCAACATTGCTAATGTCTGCATAGGAATAAACCAGATTTGATTTTAGTTTATTTCATTCAGCCAGGATGGTCTTGTCTGTGATTAATGAAATCACATGAAATCACATGATACAAAATACATACAAGATATATAAAAAAAGAATAATGAATACAGACATAAATACAAAACCAAAAAAATACACTGTTTTTCTTGTTTAAATTTCTGCAAACCAAATAAAATCATACATATAGAAAATGAGGAAATAGGATGAATCAAAGATAAAATTGAAGAACAATGGTCACTTTAAAATTGGAGAAAAAAAAAACCCCAAAAAACTTCTTGAATGGGCATTACAGGCAGGCTCAAAAATCTATAGTACGCTACATGTATATTCAAGTTGTAGATTTTGGTGTCATACATGTATGCATGTTCAAGTTCTAGATTTTGGTGTCATATGCATGTTCACGTGCTAGATTTTGGTGTCATAATATGCATGTTCAAGTTCTAGATTTTGGTGTCATATGCATGTTCACGTGCTAGATTTTGGTGTCATAATATGCATGTTCAAGTTCTAGATTTTGGTGTCATATGCATGTTCAAGTTCTAGATTTTGGTGTCATATGCATGTTCAAGTTATAGATTTTGGTGTCATATGCATGTTCACGTGCTAGATTTTGGTGTTATATACTGGATAAGGGGACTTTCTATCTTTTCTACGTTGCACTAGAAAGTTACTTTATTTTCTACATCTAACTTATACCGACATACAGAAAGCGATAGTAAAAACAAGAAATGATGAACAGGTTGCAGCTCAGAGCAAGTGGTACTCACTCTCAAGGTCCAAATATGCTTGACCGAGAATGAAGGAAAGCCCAGTTGGCTTGAAAGACGAAAACCTTTACAACAAGTTACGTAATATAGCTCTAATACAGCTGTTCGTTACGGTATGTGTCCGATAAAAAGAATAGATTTCACAATTTCAAATTCAAGTTCAAGTTGAAGGCACTTGCCGATAAATGTAACTACATTTCCTGCAGAGCATTTCTTGGCATACATGTAGCAAGGTATGACTACAGGCTTTCCGAAAGAACCTGTATGATATTGCATAGCCAGATGTGAATGCTGTTTTTGTGGCATGTCATGGGCAGAGAGTTCAAGTTCAAGTTCAATGGGTCTCTACACTCTTCTGCTCTTCCCGGCTTTTAAATTTGGCACGTCCGAGTTCAAGGCACTTGCTGGTAAATGTGACTTCTATTTCCTGCGATAGCATTTCTTGGCATATGTCAGTGTGAATTTCAGGCTTTTGTGAACAGTTCAATATATTTTGTAAAATCACTCTTATTGTTTAATGAAAGTTATTGTTTGCCTGCAATGTCTTCGATAGTGAACTCAAGTTCAAATTGGAAAGTTTCTTGCTTTCAACCATTCTTCCCGACCAGAATATTTTTCCATACAAGAACAACGTATACTGGTACGACTGATATAATTGTGTGATACCTTTTCTTATTTTGTATCATGCGTTCGAGCTCAAGGTTTAATACCCAGCAGATTTACACTAGTTGAACATGTATTGGCACATTGAAAAACTATAATTTGTCACCCCCTCCCCCTCCTTATTGCACACAAATGTTCAACTTCCCCTTCCCATAGCATCACTGAATTCTTAACCTGTTGCATACTAAGCCTCAGATAACTCATGCTGGAGTCTATGGCAAATGTATGTTTACCATTGAATCATACAGGTGAAGCTTTCTCCTCCCCATGGATTTTGCCACTGCCCATCTAACCCACCCCCCCCCCCCCCCCCCCCCGTCCTTCCCGCAGAGTAATATGAATGCATTGTAGACCCCCTTTTACAATCCTGTTGAAAGGGGAATCTACTCCACCACAAGTAGAAAAGAAAAAAAATGTACTATAGCCCCCCCCCCTCCCCCGGAAATAAAGGGTCACTTTCAAGATCTAGTTCAGTGGTTCCTTACACTCACCTGTTCTTCCCTACTAGAGCCTTTCTTTACCATAGTCTTCTTCATGGCTTTGAACTTCTTCTTCTGGGCATGAAACTCTTCCAATTCATCCCCCTTGCCAGAGCTTTCCTCTGAAATGAATATTTAATGTGAAAGATGCACCTTTTAGGCAGGTTATCACATAAAACTTTGTCCCCCTTATCCAGAAGTAATAGATGGGTCAGAGAGCAGAGATCCTTGAAGAATCTTAGTTTGCTTTGGGGATGCTGCCAAACTATGTCATCCATATGGTACCAACATTCATCAGAACATTTCAGTATTCAAATGGCTGAAAAGTAGTGTTTTGTTCTGCACATCAGTTTTCCTCAAAAGTAAAAGTCAGAATCTTGTCTGAAACTTTCAGTATTCTTCTCAAAGTCCAGTACAAAATACTAAAAATCAGTACTAATTAGCGGTGCTATATACAGTTAACAACAAAATTATTCATACCCCTTGGAAAATTATAGTTTTTTGCATTTTTCCTAAAAATGAATGGTTAAATGAAGTTACTTGCACATCACTTGAATACATTTAGTTATCATCTGCAAATGAATGCCGTTTCCGGTTTCACCTCATTTGCATAACAATAGAAAAGGTGAGTTATCCAAACTGGGCGATGTTCAAAATTATTCATACCCTTGGTGATTTATTGATTTTGTCAATCAGTATGAATCCGATCCTTGTGATTAATGCTTGTAATTCACTTTATTTTAATACACCGTCACAAGGTTTCCGGAGGGGTCTCTGCTGGGATATCAGGCCAGTACCTGTTCTCCAATGGCTCAATCTCCTTGAGGATGTGTCCACACATGCCTTCACCTGACCTTCAGGGAATTCATTAGATTTTGTGTCCTACAGGTGATGCAGTTATCGACTTCATGATGACAGGACTATGATATTGAAATTTTCGGTCATTTATTCCATGCATTTTAATGAAAATTCTGTATCTACTTATGAAGCAAAGCACCATTCCTGAAGAGCCCTTCCCTTTTGCACTGCCTGTGGGAGGGTTCACCTTTATTCATTGGCCCCATTCTTAATCAGAGTGCTCAGGAAGGCCATGTTGGTGATATTAAAGTCATTGCATGACTCTAACGTCAGGTCACCATGAATAACAGTATGTAACCTTTGAGTACCATACACATCCCACATTGACTGTTACTGTATATCAATCTTCATATGGTATATTCTTTGTTTCTTTGGTATGAAAGCTACAATCCTTGATATCAAAATGAATGTAAACCAAATTTATACCATATGCCCTCCATGTTACCAGCTGCAGTGCACAAAATGCTACCACTTTGACAGTGCACTGGAACATAAAGATCAGTATTTTAAGTTTCACTAGAGTACCCACTTGCAGGTGTCCATATCAAAAATGTGTCAATCAGTGTAACTGAATAAACTGATAAAATTGGCACCATCCAACCTTTAGACAACTACCATGGCCTCCCTAAACATTCTTAATAATAATGGAACAAAAGTATCTGGAAATACCTTCCCTTGACAGTGCAACAGTGAATGCCTCTAGGGAAGTCTCTCCAGGAAGAGTGCTTTGTTTCAACTTAATAGATAAAGAATTGTCATTAAAATGTAAGGAATATTAACGAAAATATCAATATCATAGTCCTATCCTCATGACGTCTAAAACTACTCCATCTGCAAACACAAAATCTGCTTTAAATCCATCGAATCCCCTGAAGACCAGGTGATGGCATGTGTGGACAACATCCTCAAGGAGATTGGGCCATTGGAGACCAGGTATTGGCCTGATATCCCAGGAGAGACCTCCAGAAGCATTGTGACAGTGTGAAGAAAGTGTTACGAGCATTAATCACAAGGACTGGATTCATACTGATTGACAAAGTCAATAGATCACCAAGGGTATGAATAATTTTGAACATCGCCCAGTTTGGATAACTCACCTTTTCTATTGTTATAACTAAATGTATTCAAGTGATGTGCAATTAAATTCAGTTAACCATTCATTTTTAGGAAAAATGCAAAAAACTAGAATTTTCCAAGGGGTATGAATAATTTTGTTGTTAACTGTACATGTAATGTATCAAGACACACACACACACACACACCGTCTTGTATTGCTTTATTTCCGAGGACAAATATTGTTCCTCTATTGTTCCTCGTCCTCGGACAGTCGACGGAATAAGGCACAAATTCATTGTTCGACGTTCGAGGACTATTGTCCGGCTTCCGAGGACCATTGTTGTCATGATTTTTTTTTGTTCTCTGTCCGAAAATGTCCTCGGACATACTGCTAAACACGCCCACACACACACACACACACCTATGTGTATTCACCGGAAAACGAGGACTGTGTGTCAACATTACCCAACCGTGGACTTATTCATAATTAATTATTCAGTTATTTTTCAATTGTTTTTGAAGAGAATATTGTTTTGAAGAGAATAATCCTGGAAGACTGAAAATAAATCCTGTTCAATTGTAACATGCTTTCCGGGCGTGCCCGTCTGTTGGATAGAGTGCATAAGCCACATTGGAAACGAGGCAGTCAGTAAGTAATAGGTTCACGACAACCCAAACGTGGACTCTGCTCAGAAATGCTCGAAAGATTAACAATGTAGTTAGAAGCTAAAAATAAAGCCAACAAACTGTAAATCAAAAGGAGGACAGTCCTCGGTCTCGTGTGTGTCCTCAGTTCGAAGAAGTGTATTCATAAAAGTGCCCGCGGTTGCCGGTGAACGCACACGCACACACACACACAAAAATGGGGTTTTAACTCAGGCAGCACATTGAACTTCAGGGAACTTTGCTTCCCATAAAGTACTATCTAACATACTCTACCAGGATATAGAGAAACAACTAATGAAAGAAAAACAAAAAAGACATTTTTTAACATTTCATAATGTCATATGATGCATTCAATAATTCACATCTTTTCACCTGCATGTACTGCTAATTCTCTGTTTAACATATTCATTACATATTACTTTTCAATATGGAATGAGATCAACCTATAAATGACCAAAAACCTGAAATTACTCATAACAATACCCATTACAAATGTAAAATATATAAATAGAACTGAATTCATGCATTTCTAATTGTTCAAATAAGACTATATGAGAAGTTGCCAATAATCATAATTATCTTTGCATCGGAAACAACATGATATTCATGTATATGTTTATGTAATTTGAAACAAATAGCTATCCATTGATTCAATACATACATATTATATAACTAAAAAAAAGCCACTTGTGAAGCTACAGTAAATATACGAGAGTTTTCTTGGAAGACATCCAGCATCATGTAGGTCATGTAACCCGATCATATTTCACATCTCGACTTAATGGAAAAAACAGATAAGTGAGAAAGGATTTTTTGTTCCTCATGATAAAAGTAGAGTAAAATCAGCCTTACTGAATTTAGGTAGCTTTAATAGGGAAATGTAATAGCGAAATGTAATGGCACAATAAGACTTCACTGGAACTCAAAAGGCATGGAAAAGAAATTGTTAGTAATAATGGTAAATTAAACTTTGATATTAGACATATTGAAATGACATTTTTGCATTATTCAACCTAATCAAGCTTGCAGTGGCATATTACCAGCTCTGTGTCCGAACAATATGGTGCTACCTCTTTACCATAAAAGAACTATTTCCCACAATTATACATTTTGTGTTCTGGACGGGTAGTTTTGTGCTACTTTATTTTGCTATGCTACCTTTATAGTAGTGTTTGCAATGTTACCTGAAATAATTAATAGAAGAATGAATTACAAGGAGAAGTCTGGACTCATAAAAGTACAACCAATCCTTTTTAGATTCATAAACATGTAGCTTTAAATACAGGTGTTCCTATTCTTTAGATAGATTTACAGGAAATGCTCAGATTTGGCAACTTGGATAAATAATTAAGTGATATCAAAAGGAATCAAATTTATGAATTAGGAACATACTCAAGTCTACGCAAGATAAAATTAATGGCGCATGTACACCCACATGATCCCAAACTATATCAATCCATACAACATAGAACTGGATCGACCAAATGACTGACACAATGTGTTAATGATACTATCAAGGACTTGTAAACCATACCTTTGTTGGTTTCTTCATCTTCTTCTAATTTTGCCTGTTCTTGATGCGATTCATGTTTTTGTTTCCGTTTTCTTCCCTCTCGTAATTCTTCCTTCAGCTGTCTTGATTCCTCTTGTAGTTCTTCCCTACACAAATCAAAAAAGAAAACAAAGAAAATGCTATGATTTCATCCACATATGTCCAAATGATGAAAATACTTCTAAAAATGAAAATCCTTTCAAAATAAAACTTGAAAAGCAAGTCGGCTCTCTCCGAAAGGATTCAACTTTTAATTGGTTTGGTGGTAAAGTTCCTTCTGCTTTTTAATAAAAGCAAACCATGATATAGTAGTACTGTATGTTAAATGAAGCAATGGTGAAGTTACATTTTTAGTTGGTTATTGCACAGTAATTTTCTAGAACAGCATGAGACTTTGAGACTTTGAGACTTTGGCTGTGTGGCAGCTACATCTTTACTGTATTTCATAGGTAAGCTTGCCAGTTTCTTTACAGAATGATTCTGTAATTGAGCTAACCCAGTATAAAAAACAATCCAATGCATAACTACTTACCAAACTGGTAATGTACAAACAACATTCGTCTGCCTGACATCACATTGATAGTGTGAAATCCTAAGATGGTCTTTCATATTCATAATTCATGGGCAATACGGTGTAAATAGCTGAGAGGTTGGAGCAATGGCCTTGGATCATCTTAACTAGTGTACCCTAGTTCCCTTGGAAACCCTAATTAACCCGATTCAAATTTTCAACCCCTGGTTGCTTACAAATAAGAAGGCTCCTTGTATTAGAGCAGCCATGTCCGTCATGCTCTGACACTTCTATGGCTACAAGATTATTACCCTGGCTGGTAATAACATAGCAGGTACCTATTTATGTCTTACCTAAAGGACGTCGGTGCTGGGCTGGGATTTGAACACTTGACCTCTAGACTCTAGACAAGTGGATAATCCACTACACCATGACACCACAATAGACCGCTTCTGTAATGTATACAAATTTATGCACATATATTCTCGGAGCACCTAGTGACGAGCTATTCCATGAACCTGCTTTTTTATAAATGAGCCTCAATGCTTGGAATCCAGTTTGCATACATTATTTGTAGCTATGTCCGGCAAGCCTCCGGCAAGCTTTCAGGATGTCAAGAACAACCTTTGTTTGAAAGGTACCCATATAATTTGCATACATTACTGAAGCAGCCTATTAAACAAATTACCGACCATTTTTGGTACCAGCCCAAATCACAAACATAAAAGAATCTGACTTGCTTTCTTGACAACGGTTTCTCTTCCTTTGGTGTCTCCCTGACTCCTTCCTCTGATTTCTTCCTCTCCTTGGTGAGTTTTGATCTAATCTTGTCGGCCGTTTCCTTCTTCTTCTTCTCTTGTCGGTGTCTCTCATACTCGTCTTCTTCTTCCTCGTCACCTTCATCTGATTCTGTAGACTTGGGATGCAATCTCTCTTCTACTGATGGTTTCTCCTCCCTGAATAGTATAGAAAAATATCACATTCCAGAAAAACTTTCTCTAACCCGTTCAGTGCTCTAGGCAGTTTCAAGCGCCCAAATTTTGATAATGTATTTTATGCATCTAATAGTTTTTGACATGGACAAATTTGATTTTCTTCTTTAGGATAGGTTCATGATTTGTGGCATTAGAATGATGCCAAGGAACACTTTTCTTTCCCTCATCAAAATGAACAACCAACTAAGGCACTTGACTGAAAACTGAAAACTTTTCTCACAAATTACTATTTGTGACAGATGGTTGTAAACTTGTTGGCACTGCAAAAGGCTAAAATGTTAGTGACCAAAGAATTCCTGTAAGCCTAGCAGAGTACGAAAACTTAAAAGTGAATGGGTTATTGGCAAAATCATCTGTTATAAAATTCTGATTCTAAATTTTCAGTGTACAGGGACAGTCCATGTGATGAAACCTTACACCACTAGTAAAGGTAATATGTTGAAACATGTTCATGCATTAATAACTGAGTTTGTTTATATTTACTTCTATGATATATCTTTAAAAATAAATGAGAAGTTTACGGCCAAGATGACTAGATATTCTTCAAGATTCCTACGTTTCTGATAATACTTACTTTTCTATCTCTACAGCAGGGACTGAGCTAAGCTTTGGATCTTTCACCAGATCATGCATACTCTTGCTCTTGTTCTTCATAGACTGGCTGGCTACCACCGTCTCTTCTTCATCTTCCTCGGCTTCCTCACCAAACGAGAGCAGGCTAAAGTTTCTGATTATAGGGAAATGGAGCAATAGATTTACATTTCAGATTATTCAACTTTTCCTCAATGGACACATTTAGGAAAATATTTCTGAAATAATATCAGTCCATATGTCAGCACGAGAAGAATGGTGCAATATCGTTGTTGTTTTGTTTTGAATTTGTGTCATAATGCCATCTACGCTTGGGGTTTCTGTACTTCTTTTTATTTTTGATTGCAGGTCCAGTATCAATGACAGTCCTTCCACTTGTTTTATTCTTGTTGTATTTCTTGTTGTTGAATCTTCTGGACAGTCCAGCTCAGTGCATTGAGCAGACACGGTCTAGAAAAGACCTAGTCCACTCCAATACGCAGAAGGGTCCAGGAGCCGGAACCTGTAAAGATTCCTCTCATTCCGGTATATCATGCCAGCCGACAATGTTTATACTCCATGGCCTAAGGAATGTACTGGAATTCAACATACTCGTCCATCTTTTCCTTCCCCTTACAAAACTACAAAGTTTAATTCTTAAATACACAAAAACAATGAATGATGAAAGAATATCAAAACTGTAGTGTATCAATATTAATACAAAACAAAATATTACTGGAAAATATGGTAGAAGTTTCATTTTTCTTGACTTACTTTGTGGCCTTTGATTTACTTTTAGACTTTTTTTCTTCCTTCTCCGTTTTTTTCTTCAGCTGACGAGGAATAATGTCATCAAATGGATTGGCAAGGACCTGCAAAAAATGAAATCAAAACAAGAGTAAATGATGAGGTATGTTCGTTCTTTTCACAATAAAATGATAAAATATGGCACGAAAAGAGACATGATAACGCAGCTTTTCGACTTGCATTCATCAGGTTATCACGCAGGTATGTAAAAAAATTACTCGAAATCAACTATATTATACTCGATGAACCCGGACGTAACCCGGACGTTGTAATTTCAGAACAATCGCAAAGCTTGGACGAACTCCTTTTGTCCGCACAGAAGGGGTTCGTGCGATTGAATGTGGGCGGCTTCCAGAAAACGTAAATGCGCTGCGCTTCTGGCCCGGGACATAATTGAGAATTGATCGTCGGCATAGCTTTGTGCGTAAGTGTCCGGGTTGCGCCTGGGTTCATCGAGTATAATATAGTTGACTTCAAGTAATTTGTTACATACCTGCGTGATAACCTGATGAGTGAAGGTCGAAAAGCTTTGTCTCTTTTTCGTGCCATATTGAAATTTTGTAGTACCAGGAAATTAAAATGATAAAAGTATTGCATATTTCAGAAATTCTGGAAGTCACTGACTCATTGATTACTGGAAAATAATCACAACTAATTATTATGGCCCAAGTTCTGACCATCTATGATATTAGCATCCATCAACAAAGCACCATAATTATACACATATTTGCAATAACATGTTTTTACTTTACTTTACTTTAACTCTTACTGTGCCAAGGGGTTTAGCTATCTTAAAAATTTTACCAAAATGTAATCAATGCTTACTTTTCAAATGTCTCCATTTCATTAACCTTTCCTCATTTCACAGAAACTTGTACAAAACTTGTAGGAAATTTATTAACATTTCTTATGATACCAGACATTATTACTTTACGTTAATGTTGAAATAAGGTATTATCTTTATAAAATCTGCATTTTCTCTGAAAGTTTCTATGGTAGCATATAATTATAATATATTCAGAATGCTTGATTTATGCTCAAAATTTTGATGTATATTGACCACCATATACCTACCCTGTGGTCGAGCAATTGGTGAATGAAAATGACAAGTCTATCTGTCACATATACATGTATACGTGCCATCGGCACTGAAAGAGTTAAAGGTGGATCTCAGTCAAAAAACCCTGAGTTAATCTGTTATAACCAAGAGCTCCAATTGATACAAACCATGATTCAAACCCACAAAACCCACAACTCTAAACCAACTAACAATTTAGATTAGAAAAGGTGGGCCAACAATGGTTATCAAAGTATTCCGAAACTTGGTTCTGTAATTGCAAACTTATAAATAAAAAAAAAATGAATAAATAAGTAGTCCCTCAGGCTGATGCAAAAACTTGAAATTGTTTTTTTTTTCTTTTATTTTATTTCAAAACAGATAAAAGAAGATTCTTTGGTACAGGCATTTCAATGCTTGTATTTTCTCTGCAAAATCAATATTGCACATACAACCAATTTTGAAAAACTGCTTGACCTTTCGTCCATCCACGGTGTAAAAATCAAAAATAATATTTGCAAGGGAGGGAATGCCAACTACATGTCAAGAACATCCATTAAGGAATTTTTGGTGTCAATAAGTGATGTACTGGAAATTTCTACTATAGAGGAACTGAAGAGTGCTCAGTTTTTTTCTCTAACTTTTGATGAAACTACTGATGTATCAACAATAGAGCAGCTTGTAGTACATGCAAGGATGGTGGATGGTGATGGAAAAGTATCAACAAAGTTCCTGAAGGGCATGGATTGTCTGGAATGCCAGGAAGGGGAAGAATCAGGAATTAGATTAACTGGTGCAAAAGTTGCTGAGAGAGTTACACATCCCCCTCCGTGAAAAGAATCGCTCCAGCTACAAAAAAGTACCGAGAGCGCCTTGGCTCACAAAATCCTTACTGAAATCAATCAACCGAAAAAATAACATGTTTTATAAATCAAAAACCCATCCATCACTAAAGAAAAAATATGAAAGCTACAGGAACATTCTTACTCGTATTCTCCGTCTAGAAAAAAAGAATTATTTTACAAATAAATTTAATGAACATAAAAACGACATTAAACAAATATGGAAAATTATCAACAACGTACTGAATAAAGGCTCACCTAAAGCTCAGATCTCACAAATTGAACATAGCGGTTCTGTCATTTCTGAACCTAACCGTTTAGCCGAAATTTTTAACACATACTTTGCAAACATTGGAGAGAACTTGGCCAAAAACATTCCTCCTATAAATAAATCATTTCTCAATTATCTGGATAACCCAGTCTCAAACACGATATTTTTCACTCCCGTCACTGTTTACGAAGTTTTTAATATAATAAATGATTTACCAAATAAAAAAAGCCATGGCCACGATTCCCTAGACAACTGTATATTAAAACAAATAGTTTTTCAAATAGCAGAACCTCTAATGCACATTTTTAATCTGTCTCTAAACTCAGGTATGGTTCCCATCAAAATGAAAACTGCAAAAGTTGTCCCTATTTTTAAAAAAGGAAATAAACTCAGCCTTAGTAATTACAGACCCATCTCACTCCTAACTTCACTATCAAAAATCCTTGAAAAAATTATATACAAACGTACAGTATCCTTTCTTAAAGACAACAATATTTTTTGCAATTTCCAATTTGGATTCAGAGAAAAACACAGCACTTCTCAAGCAGTCTTAACTCTTATTAACACAATAACCAGCGCCATCGATAAAGCATTACACACGGTTGGAGTCTTCCTGGACTTCTCCAAGGCCTTTGACACTATTGATCACACTATTTTATTATATAAATTATCCCACTACGGGATTAGAGGAAAGGCCTTGGAGTGGTTCAGGAACTACCTTTCTAATAGAAACCAATATGTATCACTCAACGGGCACACTTCTTCTATTAAACCAGTAAATTGTGGAGTACCACAGGGATCTCTCCTTGGACCCTTGCTTTTTATCTTATATATCAATGACTTTTATAAATCTTCCTCCATTTTATCTTTCATATTGTTTGCTGACGATTCCAATCTCTTCTTTTCCCATCGAGACCCAGCAATTTTACTTTCAACAGTAAATTCGGAGCTGAAACGTGTTACGGATTGGATAAAAGCGAATAAGTTGTCTTTAAACCTAAATAAAACAAATTACATGCTCTTCAGCAATACTCTTCAATCCCTGCCTGGTAATATTCTTTTTGATAATATACCTATCGAAAAAGTGAAAACTACTAAATTCTTAGGTATAATAATTGACGATAAGCTCTCTTGGAAACCACATACTGATAACTTGTCAAATTTGATTTCGCGAAACATAGGAGTAATTAATAAGTTGAAATATCAATTCCCATCCTTCATTTTGTTGTCTCTTTACTTAACCTTATGTTTTCCACATCTTAATTATGGAATTCTAGCATGGGGCAACTCTACCGCGCAACAACTTAACAGATTACTATTACTTCAAAAAAAGGCCATGAGGATTGTATCTCTCACAGGTTATCTCTCACATACTGACCAGCTCTTTCATAGTAATAAAGTTCTCAAAGTGTCTGACTTATACCTTTATAATCTGGGTCAATTTATGTTCCAACTAATAAATAATGAACTTCCGAATGCTCTCTCGGACCTTTTCCACAACTAACAATACACTCCACAACTATCCAACGAGACAATCAAACTTTTTCCATCTTCCACGCACGAGAACGCTCCTAGCACACAAAACATTCGTCTTTACAGGTCCCAAATTTTGGAACAGTCTTGATCCAGACCTTAAGGAAATAGAGAGACTGCACCATTTTAAAAAACAATTGAAATCTCTTTTGCTGAAACCTTATACTAGAATGCTGCATGGTTGCTGATCTCGATCTGTACTTCGCTTCTCTCTTCTCCCTTCTCTCTTCTTTCTTCTCTATCTCTCTTTTCTTTTCTCTCTCTCTCTCTCTCTCCACACACACACTCTCTCTATCTCTCTTTCACTCTATAGCTACTTAATTTTTATATGTTTTCTTTTGTTTCCATCTGCTGATTCCCGTCCTTTCTTTGTTTCCTCTCATCTAAATCTCTCCATTTTACTTTCCAGCTCCTTTTATCGCTAAATGGGGACCTAACTCGACAAGCCTCGCTACTTAATAGGTTCCCCCACAAGTGTATATACTGTATACGTTTATTACTTTTACTGGAAGATATTTATTATACTGAGTTGTCATGATATATGTTTTATCCTTTGTATTATGCCATATGCTTATGTTTATATTTCTCTTGTACATATGTAAACCGATTGTGGAAACAAATAAAATCAAAAAAAAAAAAAAAAATATATATATTGAAGAGAAGGATTTGGACTACAGGAAATTAATTGGATTGGGGACAGATGGAGCAGCAGCAATGACTGGTAAAGACAAGGGTGCTGTCAAAAACATTGTTGATCATCAAGTGTTGCAACAAGCTGAAACAGAAACACCATGTCGTGCTGTTGGGCAGCACTGCTCTGCCCACAAACTCAACTTAGCTGCTTCCCAAGCAGGAAAAAGCTTTCCTTCAATTGAGTGATTCAAAAGGACACTAAAAAAAGTGCATGAATTCTACTCCAGAAGTGCCATACGAACAAAAGGCCTCCTTGCTGTTCAGCAACTATTGTCAGGCTCCCTGGAAGCTTCAGGCAAAGTCCCAGGTTCTTCTGAAACAAGATGGCTGGCACTCGGAAAGTGTGTTACTGCACTTAGGGACATCCTTCCAAGTGTTTTAATGAGCTTAGAACATGAGAGTGAAGAGAGGGGAGATGCAACAGCAGCAGGGCTACTCCTCTTCATGACCAAGTCAGACTTCCTTCTTGTCCTCCTCCTCCTCTGTGAAGTACTACCTACTGTGAATAGGTTAAGTTTGACTTTTCAGGAGTCTCTGATTGATTTCAGCAAGATCCAACCTCAGGTAACAGGAACAATAAACTCCTTGCAAGCTAAGAAAGAGGCCCCCTCAGAGCCCTCAAGGAATGTAGAAAACCTCATTCAAAAGATCAAGGACCAAGCTGGAATCACAGTTGAAATTGAGGATGAGAAACTCAGAAAATTCGAGAAGAATGTGAAGAAGCCTTTCATTGACAAACTAACAGAAAATATCACACAGAGGTTTGTGGATAATGACATAATGCAGGCATTTCATCATGTGCTCAACAAAGAAAACTATCTTGACTCAAACAATCACTCCAAACTCTCTGCATCTGTGCAGAAGTTGGTACAACAATTTGGGCTTAGTGAAGAAGATACCCAAGCTGAGATTGATGATGCTGTTCACTATGCACCTTCCTTTGGGCCTACCATGTTGAAGTCCCTTCTTGCTGCACCAACCTGTATACAGTTCCCTAATCTCTCAGCCCTGGCAAAAATATATTTGTGCCTCCCCCCACACACAGCAGACTGTGAGAGAGACTTTTCCCGTTTGAAAATCATAAAGAACTCCCTGAGAAACAGAATGGGGGAGGACAGTCTGGACTGTTTGCTGAGGATAAGCATCACTGGGCCACCAATAGAGGATTTCCCATTTGCAAAGGCAGTCAAGTTGTGGGCACAAAAAAGGAAAGGCGTTACAAAGTGAAGCTGACTTAGGTAAGTAAATACTAATTAGCACAGCTGAATGAATGAAACAACACAGCTCTTTGTTTGTTTTCTTTCATTGCATTTAATTCATTATACGTTTCACACATTTTATTCAGTATAATGTACTGTTATATCTACTAAAATGCAGTATGAATTTGTTTCAGTTACAGCCATTTATGTGAGACTCATAAGTCATTTCAGTCATTTGGGTATCTAGAAATTGGGATTTTGGGCCTTTAATGTTGTATAAGGCAAAAGCTTAGGGGGCGCTGCCCCCTGAACCCCCGCTGCGGCGTTGCCCCTGGATCCCTGGTCATAGTTGTGAAGCTCCGTTCACTGCGCTACCTCCACACACAGGTCAAAGTCCATGACTCCATGAAGTTGCACCCACCACTAAAAATGCTCTAGCTACAACCGTGACCAAGACTAATTGCAAGGGTTTTAACAGGAAGTCCACCCTAATATCAAGTTGGTTTTCAAAGAAGCAGAAACAAATCAATGAAAATTTGAGCAAAATCCAATAAATAAGAAAGTTGTGAATTTTTAAAGTTGAAATCAACCAAACACATTTTGGCAATTCCTTGTACTAAACAAATCATAGGTTTCCACTTTCTCAAAAGAAATTTTTAAATCATACATGGACCCTAGATTTAATCATTACACATGTTTTTACACAAAGCCAATATGAAACAAATCCATTCCTTCTTCAACAACTAAGAAAATGTAAGCAAATGGGAGAGGACCTGACACAGAGTTGCCACATAATGTATCTTTCTTATTTTTAACTGGATTTTGCTTACATTTTCACTACCAATAATCTGTTTCCCTCATTTAAACTAAACATAACTACATGTAATCAACTAAGCATAAAGGTTGACTTCCCCTTTAACCTATTTACTACTGAATTTTCTCTTTCCCATAGGCTTAATACATACATCACCCGGTTCCCATAGATAATGGGTTAACAGGAACTTCTTTATGTACAAGATAAGTAAAATCTGAGAGAAATACAACAAACCTGTGTGGCTTTGATCTTGGGTGGATAGACTGGCCTGTCGTCTGCTCCAATATCTACTTCACCTAGCTTTACAGCATTGTATATTGTATTGCCTGCAATCTGAAAGGAATTGCACAAACATAGTTCACTCAATTTGACATGTATGAAATATTAACAGATTATTCATCACTATTGAGCAGTTTCTTTGCACTAAACTATCTCAGTTGATTATAGAACTTGAAAATATTCATATGTACACGCTTGTCAGATCAATGGATTACATTGATGGACGTTAAGGGGACTGCATTATGATTATTTCATTGGTGAAAGTGTTTCTAAGCTTACAATCCACAATCTGGGGAGCGTTTCATCAAGCGTTTTGTCAGTGATTTTTACCGACAACTGTTATAAGCTACTGAAATCCTTGCATCTGATTGGCTGAGAGCAAATTTTGTCGGTAAAAATCACTGACAAGACACTTGATGAAATGCTCCCCAGGTTCTATCCTCTTACAAAGTACAGAATAATTAGGATTCTGGAAAGAGAACGCTGTATCTAAAGGGGAACGCTGTATCTAAAGGGGAACGCTGTATCTAAAGGGGAACGCTGTATCTAAAGGGGAACGCTGTATCTAAAGGGGAAAACTGATTCGTCCAGCAAGACAGAAACTCCTGTCTTAAATAGAAGGTGGAGTTCTGGGAAAGGAGAACAATAATTTGTGAGCATTCTCATTCCTTTTATGTCAGTTTGGAAGGATATCATAGTAGAAATGACGAAACAAGGGGAACGCCTAGCGTTGTCTCGCCTGCATCTTACATGTAAAGTGATTTTCACTGAAAATCCATAGACCTTTTGACCTTTAACATTGACCCATTTACAAACATGACATGCCCCTTCAAGAGATATACTTGTGAGTTGAATTTGGTGATCCTACCTCAAAGGTACAAAAAGTTATTACATATGAGGTGATTTTCACTGAAAGTTTGTTGACCTCTTGACCTTGTCCTTTGTCAGATTCAACTCATTTTGCACCTTTAAGAGATATACCTGTGGTATGAATTTTGTGATTCTACCTCAAATTCATAGAAAGTAACTGTGATTGCAGTGCTTTTTGCCAAAGTTCAATGACCTTTTGGCCTTTGACCTTGGTCAGATTCGACTCATTTTATAACTTGACCTAAACCTCTACCTGTGGTATGAATTTTGTGATTTGGCTCAAAATTTGAAACAATGTTGAAAATCATGAATTTTAATTTTTTGGCAATTTAATTTATATTAGAGTGTACCTAATAAAGACCTATCAATTGATATAATTTTTATTATAAGTTTGAAGCAATAAGTATGTTAAATACACATTCAAATGTTCATGCACATGTATAGCATAATGAAACACACAAGTGTGATTTACTCAAAATGCTGGTGTCATAAAAAATACCTACTGTACTGTAAACTTTTTGCGGTGTGGAAACGGTATGTTAAAAAGTTAATATTCATGAACAAGCAATCTGTAACTAACCAATAAAAAAACATAAAAGTAGCGTCTGCACATAATGCATAGTATTGAATGATGTTCTTTTTCTGATAGCTACATGTACATTGTGGGACCCTCAGCTATCAGAATCTGCCTATTTGCTATAAAATTGATGCTGGGTGTGACCTCTAGAACCCTTACCATGGTAACATATCAAGAAAATATGGAAATTTCATAAATACCACATAATAAGTCAACAACATCTATCCATTTGATTACAATAAAAATCTTATAGGACTTTGAGGTCATAATAAGGTCCAGAAAATTCTTGCTACATTTGAAAAGGTATGATCAAAGAATTGTGAACAATCAAATACGGCACTATTGTAACTAATCAATATAAAACATCACACAATTGTCTGAGTAAAAGAATTTATAATTGTTAGATTGTTTCTAATCCAGATGCAGTAGTTTTCCTTTTTTTCAGGTAATAGGCATGCCTGATCAAATAGTTGCTATGATGACTCCATGATACTAGTATTTCATGTGTCACCATGCTTTAAAGCTCATCAAAGCACTACAATCACATTATCAAAGTAATCTGATTATATCACAATCAAAAGAGCTAATACCTGCTACTAAATGCAATAATGATATAAACATTTTGCAAAATTAATCCAGAAGTTTGATACATGAATTGGATGAATCATCGGACTTCGATATTATTTACAGCTGACTAATTTACCTGAAAATTGATTTCATTTCAAAACAGGAATTGCTTTATAATTCTTTTACTTTTATTGATTTTCATCGTTTATGTCGTCTTCTTTTTTTGGAGAAAATACAAAATTAAGGTAGGGTATAAAGAAACAAGAGTCTAAGTTAAATCTGATTTTAATAGAACTTAATTTGACTCCACTGATTTCTTTTTTTTTTTACCTTTGTTTACATAGATTTATTTCTACCAATGACAATGACAATGATATTTTATTTCTTGAACGGCCCCTCATGGGGGCATGGAAGAATCATACCTATATAATGGGTATGTTTATAAATCCTATCATCATTGCAAATGTTTGTATCACCAGTGGAAGAAGAATTCCAGTATTGGACAATAGATAGGCCTAAATCCAATCTAAGTTGGATCTCCATTTCTGTTTCCGAAAGTCCGGTCTAAGTCTAAGTCTAAGTCCAGTCTATATATATTTACCACAGCTAATTGTGTTTTAAGTTAACCTGGAGTTCAGAATATGGGCCATAGAGTTTAGATTATGTTTCATAAAGGTAAATAATACCTTTAAAGTTTACAGATCTTCTGCAGTATTGTACAGTTTTTAGTAATAGTATGCAAGAGAGCATAGCGATCGAGCGAGAAAGTTTGCAAATAGAGCACTTAAGATCCTAAACAGGGTGTTACAGCCTTCATTCATTATTTTGCTATACATTTTTTTTCAGTCTTCAAAATTGCCAAATTGCCGGAGGGGGGGGGGGGGGGGGCAATCCCCCTCCCCTCATTGCATCTCTGTTTTTAAGTTGCATAAAACCCAAAATACAAAAGTGACGGGAGAAGGAAATCTGCGACATGTACTACCATGACTCTACCTTGCCGAATATGGTATGCTTGCCCTGCAGATGCTCACAAGGACCAAGGGTGATGAAGAACTGGCTGCCGTTGTCATGAGGACCAGCGTTAGCCATGGCAACAAGGCCTCTCCTCACAAATCTCAACCTGGAGTGAAATTCATCCTATGATAGAAAGACAAATGTAATGAAATCTTAGCTCAGAAAGCTTAACGAAAAAAAGGTAAAGAAAGCAGGTGAAAGTATTGGTTAAACAATTGACTTACAAATTTACAAAATGTACACCAGTAATTTAGAATTGCCATTTTTCTATAAAAGAAAAAGTTATTTCTTCTTTCTCCTTTAGATATGTTTGGACACTTGATACTCCCAAGTAAGGCAACTATCTTTGTAGACCGATGCATACATGTACAAATGTCACTTCCTCACACTGTTATCAACTGACTGGTGTAGAGGTATTATTACGGCATAGTGATTCATTCATTTGAATTTTAATCAACATGCTGAGGGTTCAAATCTCAGCCTGGAACTAACTTCCTGAAGGAAGGCAATAATCTATATATGCCACTCTTCACCCAGGTTAAGTGCATAGCTGATTTGCTTGAGTGATACATATAAACCGCTCGGTTATAACAAGGGTATTAACACTGAAGTGCCAGGGGCGCCACAGTGTGACGAACATGAGTGCCACATGTGTAAGAATCTGAAGGTATCACTACAATCATTACATCCTCCTCAAACTCACTCTGAAAGGGTGCCCGTAGATTGATTCTCCTCCTTCTCCTGTGCCTATTGGATCTCCTCCTTGGGCCATGAAGTTCCTGATGATACGATGGAAGATGGTGCCATCGTAGTAGCCCTCCATGCAGAGCTGGACGAAGTTCCTGCATGCCTTGGGTGCCTCCTTGGACCACAGCTCTATGTCCAACTCCCCACATGATGTCTTCAGAAGAACCTACATGTAATGGTCAAGTATTGGACGAAAATTATGAATTTTGCAATTTCCATAATTTATATATAATGAATTTGTGAAATCATTATTTATAAATAATGGAAACTGCAAAATTCATTATTTATATATAATGAATATTGTAAAATCATTATTTATAAATAATGGAAATTGCAAAATTCATTATATATAAATAATTGTATCCTTTATGTCATAATAATTGTAGAAAAGAGCTAAATAGTGAAATATATGTAAATAATTGAGCTAAATAGTAAAATATATGTAAATAATTGAGCTAAATAATAAATTTACAAACGGCGCCTCATAGTTTCGATGATTTCGATTATGGTTGTATCGATCGACAGTGCCGCCATTTTGGATCTGCATGACCCCGGAGGCATGGATACGCAAACGCTGGTGAGTTCTCTGAAATTTCTTATGCTCTTTTTTTGGATTTTTTACTAAAATTAGAGTCAATCAAAAAAAAATTCTCATTGCAAACGTTTCCCTAGGAGGAAACGCTGTGGGGAAGGGCCTGTGGGTCGCGGAAATTATCAGAAAAGTGTGATTTCAGGGCATTTTCATGTCCTGCTAACCCGTGCGGAATCTGATTGCTGGGGAAGAACCCCTGGCTTCGTGATGTAGAAGGCGTATAGCCATTTAAAATTTTTTTTTTACATTCACGAAGCCAATCCTGGCTATGCACGATCCACGATATCAATCCCACAATCCAATTTTTAAACCTCCCACCAAATCATTATGTCATCACGATCACGCCACTCACGGGTACATTACTGTAAAATAGTTGGTATTTTCTGTCGCATGTACTAAAGGTATGGGGGGAAAAAATAAGATAAATATTTTAAATACTTGCTTTCAAATTCAGCCCTTAAAAATCTCACTCCTACCTCAAATGGCCGTTAGGAAGAACTTTTGATATTTACAGCAAAATCCAAAGTCAAAATCTTGTCCAAAACCGGAGAAATCCCCGCCGATTTGTTTCGCGATCGCGTGTTGTTTACAAACTGCCGATGTCTTAGACTAAAATCGGCCAATATAATTTTTGTCCACGAAGAAACTTGGGATCGCAAGGGCACATCGATCTTTACGATCGCGCACACAGAAAATCTGAACTTTTCCGTGTACGCCATAGGGACCGAATTTTTGAGGACAAAACTCTTTTGGGGAGATGTCAGCGCCCGCGGCGACCAGGAAATGTACACAATGACTCCGATAGCTCGTTTCGCGAGAATCAACAGTAAATTGCGGATTTCATTTTTGTAAATATCTTTTCCAACATTGGTGAGTTGAATTTATTGTATTTCTTGGATATTTTGGGGTCGGTTTTTGAAAATTAAATGCCGATTTTGAGTGAATATTGGTGACTTTTGTGCAGTGGTGTTTTAAAAAGATGAGGTGTATGACTGCCTACATTATACACACGAAGTATAGGAATGTAGCTATGAGTGGATCACGCCTACTTGGTTACTATTGGTCTCGCCAAAAAGTGAGGTGGAATTGTAAACAAAGGGCCAGCTGACCAGTGACGGAAGTAGTTGCTTCCGAAATACGTTTTAGTCAGTATGGTGGTGTGACCATATTTCGCGCATGACCTAAGTTCGCGCACAGGCATGACAGGGCAATATCTAAAAAACTACAAAAGATTTCGAAAATCTGATAGCGCTATTAGATAGAGGAAGCTAAAATTACATATGGACTATATTTTCTTTTAAGTTGGGTGAGAAATTATGAAGATATTGACAAAATGTCGGCAATTTTGCTACTTTTTGCATCAGTTTCCGAAAAATATGAAGTTACCGACAATGGTCCAAAAATCCTCATTTTGATAGAAGATGTCATCAAAGCTGTAGGTAAAACGTGATACCAAATGATTGTATGATATTTTGTCTTACAAATGATGCAATTATCTTCCCTTTGCTGGACCGCTACGTTGGATAACTTAGATGTTAATTTACGTGCGCGAACTTAGGTCTCGTGGTTTTTATGCCCTTTTTTTTTCAGTGTGTTGCGCGATCCGACACTGGGTTTCGAGATCGCGATATTTCTGAAATTCTTCGTCGATTAATGTTCTTGTTGAATCAAGTTTTAGTCCAGAATTTTGCTTTCCGTTTGGTATAAAACTTTATAAATAAATTATTGTAGAATATGAGAAATCAAGTATCGAATATCACATTTCTAATAAAAATTTGAATGTGCGCGAAATATGGTCACCCCATCATACTCAGCACTCATAGGTACATTCCTATACTTCGTGTGTATAATGTAGGCAGTCATACACCTCATCTTTTTAAAACACCACTGCACAAAAGTCACCAATATTCACTCAAAATCGGCATTTAATTTTCAAAAACCGACCCCAAAATATCCAAGAAATACAATAAATTCAACTCACCAATGTTGGAAAAGATATTTACAAAAATGAAATCCGCAATTTACTGTTGATTCTCGCGAAACGAGCTATCGGAGTCATTGTGTACATTTCCTGGTCGCCGCGGGCGCTGATATCTCCCCAAAAGAGTTTTGTCCTCAAAAATTCGGTCCCTATGGCGTACACGGAAAAGTTCCGATTTTCTGTGTGCGCGATCGTAAAGATCGATGTGCCCTTGCGATCCCGAGTTTCTTCGTGGACAAAAATTATATTGGCCGATTTTAGTCTAAGACATCGGCAGTTTGTAAACAACACGCGATCGCGAAACAAATCGGCGGGGATTTCTCCGGTTTTGGACAAGATTTTGACTTTGGATTTTGCTGTAAATATCAAAAGTTCTTCCTAACGGCCATTTGAGGTAGGAGTGAGATTTTTAAGGGCTGAATTTGAAAGCAAGTATTTAAAATATTTATCTTATTTTCCCCCCCATACCTTTAGTACATGCGACAGAAAATACCAACTATTTTACAGAAATGTACCCGGGAGTGGTACTCAGTATGATCACTTCACCTAATACCGACCAGTCATAATACCGACCATAAAGCGTATCATGGCATCTAGCGCGCGTATTGCAAATCAACGCATGGGACTACGCGTAGAATGCCTAGCAACGTTGAGAACAGCCAAAATAGAGCAAGATGAGGAATAAAAAACGTAAGTATAATCAATTTATTGTTAATTTTTCATATTTTCATTAAAATAATCTCTTTTCATAAATTTCCATTGACTTATGAGCAGGGGTCGGCAATAAAACGCACTTCTCCCTCTATGCGTAAAATGAGATGACTCTATTGCGACGTCATTTCTACAAGAACGCGCAACTATTGTCGCTCGTCAGTACCTGTATCTTGTTCCCCAGTATTTGGGTAGTAGTCTGATGAATTTTCATTACGTTTCATGAAGAATCTTTGCCGTAGTCGTTGGAAACATCGTTAAGAGGTCGGTATTAGGTAAAGGCATCATACTGTGTGAACTTGCGCTAGATAGATTTCCTGGATTTTTATCAAATATACACTTTCACTACTGTGAAAGGGAAGAGAAATAAAGACAAACAACAATTGTTTTCCTGTAAAATTTATTATGAAAAGTAATTGGAAATGCAAATTACAGAGCATTTGAAATGCTCTGCAAAGCTCAGCCACACAACACTGCCATGACTGCCACACAACACACACGACGCACATGCCATGATCAGATGATCACGAGTGGCTGACCGCGAACCCCGCAGCAGCCACCCTATATATAGGTATGGGACTACACATCATTTATATGTCACGCAAATACTGTCCTGTAAAATACTAAAAATGGATTTCAGTACCTTCATAATGTTCAAAATATTACCTTTCCATTCGTTGGGGGCTCCTGAATGTATATATTACTCATTTCGAAACTAGAATATGGCAAAGATATGGAACAATATCCACTAGTATCCGACTCTTGTACTATTTGTAGAAGATTTCGACTATATTTGCATACTATAGTTATGGTATCCTTAAGTTTATTTTTTTATTCAAGATCTTTGCTGCATTAAATTTTCTCTTGTAATTCTATCTAGGCCTATTTCATGTCAAATCTTTGACCTCTTAATCGAAATTTTCAATGAAAAGGTATACCAGAAAACGATACGAATTGGGATGAATAGGAACGTAAGTTTGAAAAAATATACATAATTTTTTTCTTTAAATCCAAGGTGAATGAAAGAAATAAAAAGGGCCTTCATCAATCCTGGCTTGGAGCAAAATTATGTCAAAGGTCTTTTCAATTTGTTGTCCCCATTCATCCCATTTGACACTACTAGTAATTAACTTTTCATTCAACATTTACTATCTTTAAAATAAAAAAGAGGGATAGATAAAGTGACAAAGACAGTACCCTGATGCGATTCGGTCACAGGAAGGTTGAAAGAAACTAAAGAAAGAAAGAAAGAAAGAAAGGGGGGGGGGGGAGAAGAAAAAAAAAAAGAAAAGGGAAGACTAGCTTGCTTATTAAGTTTGTATTTATGATCAATCAAAAATACTGGTTGAAAAGAATATGGAAGGTGTTTGTTAAGCATATAAGGGAAAGTTCCAAAAAGGATAACTTATGTCTGCCAGGGCCCGCTGGAAGAGCAGTTTGATAACTGAAGTGGCTACCCTGGGTAAATAAAACGTTATTATTAAAACGTTATTATTCATTATACTACAAGGACAGAAGAACATATATATATGTATATATATATTGTTGGTGATGATTTATCAAACTGGCTACATGTTGCAGGCCTTCATTTGTGTGTTCATTACATTTTGCCTCCATAAAACCACCTGGTAGTTCCCACATGGACGATTGAAGAGTTTTCTGATTTGTGTTTATATAAAAAAAAAATAATGTGTTCTATAATTTAAATATTTTGTAAACGCTCCGAACCTTATGGGAAGGGCGTACTAAATGCTTATTGTATTATATTGTATTGTATTGTATTGTTTATTAAGAGTAAGGAAGAATTTAATTTATTGCTTAAAATATTACCAGCAAATAGGCCTAGATGCACACTAAAATTATGAGGAGTACTAAATGTGGTGTTTATTTCAAACACACCGTATAAGGAGATCACAGTCACCACTCATAGATCACACCCCTCTTGTTTTATTCGGGGACTTGTTACATGAAAATATGGAAACTTGAGTTTGAGTTTGAGTTTATCAACAACACATCACATACATGACTGTATAATCATTAATATAAAGAGTAATAATGTTACATGAATACATAAAATACTTATCTACATGGAATGAATATAAATGGATTTACAATAATAGGCCTATGTATATTTGTAGATCAATAATAGAGTACATGATTACACTTAACTGAATGTCATACAGATCTGATGTGCTATTTATACTTATAGGTGAAGTTGTTGATTGGAACTAGAAGTTAGCACAAGTGCTAGTTGAGCCTAGCTCGATTATTTTGGCAAGATGTTTGCTTTGTTATTTTTTCTTTATATCAACATATCAATTTCATCTTGTATTCCCAAATAGAAGATAATACAGTGTTTTTATTGTTTACGTTACTTGCAAAGAGGAAAAAAGATGTCAAAAGCAGTGAATTTTCTTTTTTTTTCAAATTTTACTTACAAAATAACATATGATTAAAAAAGAATCTATTTCTATATAAATAAGATTCACTATCACTTGTATGAAGTATGGACAGTGGAGTGAAAATTCTAAACGTGTTTAGCAAATTATGTAGCAATACAGATTACAAGTAGTAAAGAACACACACCAAAAAAAAAAAAAAAAAAAAAAGAGAGAGAAAAGATAAATAAAAATAGATGCAAATAAACAAATATTAAAGCTTAATCCTAAGCTATAAAGATCACCAAGTACATGTATGTAATGAATAGAGTACATGTACATATACAAGTTGGGTTTTAAGCTCACAACATCAAGTACATTAAAGGTTGCTTGAAAGTTGTCTACGAAAGGCTGACCTTAATAATACCTGGCATTTATAAAGCGCCTTTCCCAAGTACTGGCTCAAAGCGCTAGATATATATTATTACCCCGGTCATTGGATTCTGGCACGTCCGCACACAGTGTATGCACATTCTCCACTCCCTGGGGAGCATTCCAGCCAGTGGGATTCGAACCCCGGACCTCGTGGTTCACAGTCCGGGGACTTATCCACTGATCCACAACACCTCCACCTTGAAGATGTAAATCTGATTTCATCTGGAAGACTATTCCAAAGCTTTGTTCCAACAAACGAAATGCTAAACTGTCCTTGCCTAAATCGTCTTACATTGTGGTACATAGAGAAACCCACCTTCTTTCCCTCTAATAAGCCAGTTCGGGGTTAGCGCATGGTACAAATGACCCCAAATATCCACAGATATTTTAGACATGGAGGATCCCTTTATGTGCACTTCAGAAAAATAACTCTGGGAGTGATAGAGGTGCCTCATGAATAGCTTTTGTTTCCCCCTTTAAAAAGAATACTTCCACCTGGATATCATGGAATGCACCATTAGTGCATAATTGAATAATGATTACATGACATTCATGAGCACATATCGAATATTAGTGTCAGTGGGTTTTAGAATTTGGTACAGATGACCTTTATCTGCTCATGCTCAGATTGCATCTCCGAAGTGGCTTATTGTTGCATTCTGTGTTGTATGATCTGACAATAGTCTATGAAAGATTGTGGTTATATTATTTTCACCGGCTTGTACCGAAATTGTGGGTAGCGTCGCGTTGACTGGAAAGCGACCATTCGTCCAAAGCGCCCCCGCCCCCGGTTTTACCGAAAGGGTGCGTTTGGACTTTTTCTAATATAATATTCAGGGGCGGATCGGGGGGGGGGGGCGAATCGGCCGTTGCCCCCCCCCCCCCTTTGAAGCCAGAGGGGCCGAATCGGCCGTGGGCCTCCTTTTCAGGCTTTCCAGAGGGGGCCGAATCGCCCGCGACCCCATTCCCCTTAAAAAAGATAAATCTCATAACGCAGTGGCGGATTTAGCCCCCCCCCCTTTTGAAAGAACGTATATATTATGCCCCCTCCCCCTTTTAGAACTGATAACCCTGAATATTATATTAGAGAAAGTCCAAACGCACCCTTTCGGCAAAACCGGGGGTGGCTTTGGACGAATGGTGGCATTCCAGTCAACGCGACGCGACCCGACGCTCCCAACTCACCCTTTCGGCAAAACGGGGGGGGGGGGGGGAGCTTTGGACGAATGGTCGCGTTCTAGTCAACGCGACGCTACCCACCCTTTCAGTACAAGCCCCTGGGGGGGGGGGGCTTTCACCAGATCAGACATAAATGTTGACACGGACAGTTAATGGAGTTGAAAAATATCTAGTATTCATAGGCTTTGGAAAAGAGGTTTTGAGTCTGTTATAATCGGACTAAACGTGATTGCTCTCATTGCCACTTTTTGACAGATATGCACGATTTAGATTTCTTTTGTATGGAAGCTTAAAAGTGCCACCGAGATGACGAGATAATTCCTCGTCTACTCTATATTTTTGGTCCGAGAAGGCGAGAAGGCGCGATCCGGCATCTCGTCTCCTCGACTTCTTGGGTCCAGGAAGGTGAGAAGGTGAGATCCGGCATCTCGTCTTCTCGACCTTTTGTGGTCCAATTAGAAGACAAGAGGGTGAGATCCGGCATCTCTTCTCCTCGACTTCTTGGGTCCAGGAAGGTGAGAAGGTGAGATCTGCTCATCTTCTCGACTTAGGGGGTGCAAGAAGGCCGCGTGAAGGTTAGATTCCAAATCTTGTAATTTCGACTTCTTGGGTATGAGAAGGTGAGAAAGCGAGATTCCAAATATCGTCTTATCGACTTCTTGGGTATGAGAAGATGAGAAAGCGAAAATTCCAAATCTTGTCTTCTCGATTTTTTTGGGTATGAGTCTTCTCGACTTATGGGGTGCAAGAAGGTGAGAAGGTGAGATTCCAAATCTCGTCTTCTCGACTTCTCATACCCAAGAAATTGACTTGACGAGATCTAAACTGTCGCCTTCTCACCTTCTCGTACCCAAGAAGTCGAAGATACGAGATTTGGAATCTTGCCATCTCATCTTCTCATACCCGAGAAGTCGAGAAGACGAGATGCCGGATCTCAACTTCTCACCTTTCTGGACTCAAGAAGTCGATTTGACAAGATTCCGGATCTCACCTTCTCACCTTAATGGACCAAAAAAGGTCGAGAAGACGAGATGACGGAAATCGCCTTCTCGCCTTCTCGCCTTTTTCTCGGACCAAAAAAGGTAGAGAAGACGAGGAATTATCTCGTCATCTCGGTGGCACTTTTAAGCTTCCGTAAGATCTTCATGAAATTTGTGAACATCATAACTTCCGAAGGAGCGAAATACAAACTCGTATTTTGTTTTATTTGCATTAATTAGTAATATACTCAAAAGCAACAAATATTGGAAAATGATCTGAAACATCAGTTTCTATATCTCCAGTATGAATGGGATAAACCATAATATTAGTATACACATGGTTAATAAGGTAAGAAGTTGTTTTAATTACTCTGGTTGATGAGGTAATTAGTTGCTGCAGACACAGGCAAAGAAGTTATGTTCAGTTTGTAAACATCTTCCCGCAAATCAATCTCCGAGGTTTGTGGAAATTGCGGACACGCAACTAATCGTCTATACTCCATGCACGTTGACAGCGTGGAATTTACATTCCCTGTCAGGGAGGCATTATGCATAATTTATATTTAACCTGACATAGAATATAAGTTATAGATGATCATGAAGTAGGTCCCAGGGTCGCAAATATTTCAACCCTTTTATACAAAGATACCTAAATTAGGTATACCTTTTATATGCACTGTAATGACATGATTAATATTATGTTAGATCCCCATCCTATCCGTCTTTTTCACATATATCACGGAGCCATTCTCATGCACAGACAGACATTCACAATCTCTATAGTATCAGCATGTATTGAAATGTATTCTGCCACCCTGCAAAATAACTCGTCTCCTTAATTCGGTGGAATGAATGTGTCTGTCTGCCTATAGAAATTGAACAGGTCTATAACCTGTATTATAAAAAAAATTATATTGTATTTTTAGCCGATATGCGAGGTCCTGCGAGCAACAAGATCAATTACAATAACAACTGAAAAGGCGCTTGTAAAAGCAGGTCAGTTTAGGTACATTTTCTGCCATATAATAATAATAATAATACATTGCATTTATAATGCGCTTAATACAAATGTTTCTAAGCGCCGAAGTATTATTACCCCGGCTGTAGCTTGTTTATAACTGTATGTATTGATCATGGCGTGTCGACTGCGCAACAGCACGAAGTTTGTTCGTGTTAGGAACGGTCAAGTCCTTGAGTGTCTTCTTGAGTGAAATCAACATCGATCTCGAGATGACGGATACCGATAATGGAATAATGTTCGGTGTTTACATGGCGACTACCTTCTGCCCAGTTAAGTAATTTGATTAGGTGTATAATTATATTCTATGAGTACACTGAAAAAAAAATCCTTGTAAAATTGTAAAAGTGTTGAACTCTACTAGAGTTACGGATTAATCTGTAGCCAACACGAGTCTGGCATGACATGGGCCGCGGAACAGGGGGGGGGGGGGGGGGGGGGGCGTCTTGTTTGCTGCAGCCCCTCATCTAGACACGTTTCATAAAATCTCGGGAAAAAGGTTCGAAAGTTGCCCTTATTCAAGTGAAATCAAACCAGCCCCCCCCCCCCCCCCCCCCCACTTTCAAAAACGCGCGGCAGCCCCTGTACGATAATACACGGAAAATAATTTACGGCATGCACAAAATGTTTTTAACCAGTCGTGTTTCTGTGTTCAGTTTCTGTGTTTATGCATTGGGCCCCAACGATCAACATTTCAATAATAACAGTGCATCCTCCATTGTATAAATGCAGGGCATATTTTGCTTGGGTTTTTTTTTGTTGAAAATGCACATTGAGAGGGTAAGCGTTGAACCGAAAGGGAACGTGACAATCAGGGCCGGACTGGGACTTACATTCAGTTGGGGAGTTTCTGTGTCACCGGCCCACTCAAACTATATTAACTGGCATTAAGACCTCAAGCCAAACTATCGCGCGGCTCGTGGGGGAAACTCCCCCAAACTCAGCATTTCCAGTCCTCCCCTGGTAACAATCATGATAGCATTGGCATAGACAGGTCCTCATTACTGGGGGGGGGGGGGGCGTGATTCTCCCAAAGACCATGAATGGATATATTTTTATATATGGGTGTGCCTGTGGGGTTGTGGGTGTGTGAGGGTACATATTGATAATTTTTATAATAATTAATTACATATACCAAAGAAAATGTATTCATTAATATGAAAACGACGACAGAATTATACATGAATATAATATTTTCCTCATCCCTCCCCTGAAAGCTGGGGGGGGGGGGGGTGATTATACACACACACCCCCTTCAAAAAGCGGGGCGATGCATCCCCCGCTATCTACGCCCCTGCATGATAGAGATGCAACAATAGCTCTTTTGAGGGGCCAAGAGGTAAATTGCAGGGGTGCTGCACTGTACATCGGGTAAAATATTCAAGGCTCCCACAAAATATTATTATTACACTGGCTAATTTAGCCCAGCTGCCTTGATCGCTGGAAGTGTTGAAGAAATACATTCCTACCAGGTAGGGCCTATGTACCATTATCCAAAGGTTCACGTAAACGCCGAAAATGAAAAAAAGAGGGTCATAATTCTGAAAAATCGATTGTGCTCCTCTCTTTGTTTTCATTGTTGCAAACCTTATTTCTTATTTATCTATGAATCATATTAAATTTCAAAGTTTGGAAACTGCTAACCGTGTTTCATTTTCTGAACCACGAATCCGCATATTCCATTTTCTGTTGATATCCTGCGCCTTCATTTCACGAGGCCTCAACCATCGGATGGTTTGTAGCCAGTCTATCCTTCCATGAAATTTTCCCATACATAGATTTGGCATACTGAATCACTTAGTAAAATGAACTAATATCGAATTATCATATCTGCACGGCTAAAGGGCTGGTCACATCTGCCCGCGATAATGATAATGAGATATTTCATTAAAAGTACACCCTTAAGCTGCCCTAATATCATGAATATACTATTAACAGCCACGAGCATACTCACGTCTACACGCCATATAATAGGGGTATACCTTTAATTGAACATCTCTGCGTTATCGTTATCGGACAAAATGACCAGCTCTTAACCTTTACAGACCCCCACCACTCTTGTCCGCCCCACTCTCTGAACTAGGCTAACATGGCCAATGCAACTCAAAATTATATGAAACCAAGAAAAATATCATTGTCTGTATTATAATTTTGGATATAATTATTTAGTTTAGAGAAAATATCTCTCTGCGCCATTCGACCTTTTCACCCACGATCAGACTACGATCCGATTTTGGAAGATTTTTATGCTGGTAGAAGGAAAAAAATGACTTAACAACAAATCAGTGGAGATCGTGTCAACGAGTCTTTCACTTTTACTGTTCAACCAGAATGGCCACCGAAAATAATTTTCTCTTTTCCCTTTCCCTATACCTATATGACTGTAATAATAGCCCACGATAATAACTTTTCTATAGCGATTTTCCAGTCAAGTAACTTATCATGCTTATCAAAGCGTGTTATAATGTATGTGGTGTGGTGTTTTTCAACACAGGGCTTGTACTCTGTAGTGTTGTAGCGTGTTGTAGCGTAGTGTAGTCTGCTTGTCTTTCTCGCTTTCAGCTTCAGCCACCACCTAGCTCCTAGGAGCGAAACGAAGGGCAGAGTACGTAAGCCCCTTGTTGGTGGTTTTACAGACCTACTGGTCAAGACTCCTACAGTGCCTCCTCGTGGCACACCATGGAAACTGGGTACCCTGCGGCCCCAGGCTAGACTGTAGGGGATCTCGGAGCAGTCTGGAGCCCCAGAGGTGCATTGCGCAGGCCCACCGGAGCGTGGACACGCCCTGGCTCTCACCAATCCAGACCCCAACTATGGGGTAATAGTGGTCCAGTGTGACCTAAATCCACTTGCTAACCCGGCAGCAGGAGTTGGCAGTTGTATGACTAGTGGCAGCCACATCCTCGTGTTTCTGGCACTCTACAGCAGCTTGGCAAGCGTATGAACTCTTTAGAGCCACCGGTTGGCAAGCACCAGACCCAGTTAGGTGGTCACTGCGGGGCAACCTCCCTTTACCCTGACTGTCATGCTTATGCATTCCGCCAGATTCGCGTATTGGATAGGTCCAGAGGTGAGCTCCTGTCCTGGGCAAGCATCAGCTCACAATCTTTCTGCCTCGGCGCTCAGCGTCTTCTTGACTCATGGAAAGTTCTACACATATTCAACGACTGGCAAACCGGGAGTCCCGCAATCCAGGGACTGCCGCTGCTCGGCAGGGATCGCGTGCAAAGCAGGCGCGACCAGGTCGACATCCTGTTACTGCTTCTCTTACTCTGGCCTGCTGGAATGTCCGTTCCATGGGCATAAATTCAGATATAGAAAACCCCAAACCACGCAAATCAGCCATCATCGACTCAGAACTGACTCGTCTTGGCATCAACATAGCTGCTCTCAGTGAAACCTGGCTCACCGGTAATGGTCAACTACGCGAATCTAACTTCACACTTTTCTGGACCGGCTACCCTGACGGTCAAAGAGCAATGCACGGTGTTGGCTTTGCAGTCCACAACAAATTGCTCGAATACATCACTCAGCCCATTAGTGTCTCACCCCGCCTGGCATCACTCCGGATGCGTTCGAGTCAAGGGTCCATCACTATCATCTCAGCCTATGCACCAACCCTCTGTGCTGCTGCAGAAATCAAAGATGACTTCTACCAACAAATGGACGAGACTATCCGCAGTATCCCGCGTGGGGACGAAATCATCATTCTCGGTGACTTCAACGCTAGAGTTGGATCAGACGCCGAGGCCTGGTGTGGTGTGATAGGACCACATGGCACTGGCAAGATGAACGAAAACGGCCAACGCTTACTTGAACTTTGTGCCAGTCACAACCTCTGCCTTCCCTCAGCATATTTTCCTGGCAAGTCTCGGTCCAAAGTAACCTGGATGCATCCACGTTCCAGACGCTGGCACCAACTCGACCACATTATAGTTCGTAGGAGACAACTTGCCAATGTTACAGACTGTCGCAGCATGCACTCTGCTGACTGCGACACAGACCATGCCCTTGTCCGCTGCAAAATCAAAATACAGCTCAAGAAATTCCACACAGCTCAACCCAAACCAGCACCCCGTATCGACACAACAAAAGTACATGAGCCTACATGTGTCGCCAATTTTCAACACTTACTGTCAGACCAGCTCAGCACTCTTCCAGCCACTGATGTTCCACAACATGCTTGGACGCGGCTCAAGACCATTGTGATGGACTCGGCATTGAAATCTTTTGGCAAATGTCACCGCACACAACCCGACTGGTTCCTGGAGTCCACCAGTACCCTGACACCAGCTCTAGAAGCCAAGCGCACTGCCAGACTGGCAGTCTCTCAGCGAAAGACAAGATCCTCTGTCGCAAACCTCGCTAAGGCCAAGAGCAATGTCCAACGACTCACGCGATGCGCCATTCAAGCCTACTGGCAGAAGCTCAGCACTCGCATTGAGAACTGTGCCGACTTCGGCAACCTGCGCGGAATGTACAGCGGGATTAAAGAAGCTTTGGGCCCAGTCGCCAAGAAAACTGCTCCACTGCGCGGCCTGGATGGTTCACTCATTACTGACCTTCCCAGTCAACTAGACCGATGGGTGGAACATTACAGCTCTCTGTACGCTGACCCTGTGGATGTTGATGACTCGGCATTAATTGTAGTACCTCAGCTCCCAGTGCTGGACGTGCTTGACACCAACATCAGCCTGGATGAAGTACGTCGCGCTGTCCGCAGCCTGAAGAACAACAAATCACCTGGTACCGACGGCATCGCACCAGAACTGCTAAAGTACGGTGGTGACGTGCTTGAGACAGAACTGTTGTCACTCTTTCAGCTATGCTGGCAACAACAATGCATCCCCCAGGACTTGAAAGATGCCAACATCATCACACTGTACAAGAACAAAGGTGACCGCCATGACTGTAACAACTACAGGGGCATCTCACTGCTAAGTCTGGCTGGAAAGACCCTAGCTCGAGCAATCCTTCCACGATTACAAGTCCTTGCAGACCGCATCCTACCTGAAAGCCAGTCGGGGTTCAGACCCTTACGGTCCACAGTAGACATGATCTTCACTCTACGCCAGCTCCAAGCAAAATGTGTCGAGCAGCAGAAACCCCTGTACATGGTATTCATAGACCTCACCAAAGCTTTTGACTACGTTAGCCGCTCGGGACTCTTCTCTTTACTCAAGCGTCTTGGTTGCCCTGAAACCCTACTGACCATCTTGATGGCTTTTCATGATGACATGAAAGCAACAGTGCAATTTGACAACTCCAGATCAAGGGAATTTGACATTCGTTGCGGGGTCAAACAGGGCTGCATCCTGGCTCCGACACTTTTCGGGATCTTTTTTTCAGCCCTGATTCGCCGCGCCTTCCCTGAACCTTCTGGTATCTTGATGCACACCCGGAGTGACGGTAAACTGTTCAACCTCGCCCGTCTCAGAGCCAAAACCAAGGTATCAAAGGTACTGATACGGGAACTCCTATATGCGGATGACGCTGCAATCGCATCACACTCACTGGAAGAGCTTCAGTCAATGTGCACCTCCTTCTCAGCTGCCTGTCAAGATTTCCGCATGAAGATCAGCCTCGGAAAGACAGTAGTACTCGGCCAAAACACTGAAGATGCACCAGTGGTACTGATCGATAACACGCCTCTCACAGTGGTCCAGAACTTCACCTACTTGGGCTCCACCATCTCCAACAACGGCTCCCTGGAAAAGGAGTTGGACACACGCCTGGGTAAAGCAGCTACGACCTTTGGCAGATTACGCTCTCGAGTCTGTAACAACAAAAACCTGTCAGTAAGGCTAAAGGTGAAAGTCTATGAAGCTTGTGTTCTGAGCATTCTTCTGTATGGATGTGAGTCCTGGACGACATACCGCAAACAAGAACACCGCCTTAACGCCTTCCACTTCAGATGCCTGCGTTCCGTCCTTGGAATCTCCTGGAAGGATCACATCCCCAATACCGTAGTATTGACACGTACAGGTGCCACGGACATGTACACAATCCTTCGTGCACGCCGACTTCGCTGGGCTGGACATGTTCATCGGATGGATGACAGTCGCCTACCCAAACAAGTCATGTACGGTGAACTAGCAAACGTCCCACGACCTCGCGGACGTCCCAAGCTGCGATACAAAGATGTCCTGAAGCGTGACCTCGCTGCCTTCGACATCCCCTCTGACTCATGGGAAGACTCTGCAGTAGACAGAAGACACTGGAGATCGTCCATCAAACGTGGGAAAGAAATCGCCGCCACATCCTACATCAATTTCTGTGAAGAACGACGGGCCAAGAGGAAGCTGACCTCATCGTCGTCCACGACGGGATAGGCCAATGATATAATGTATCAACATTCATTGAATTACATGTACATATAGTTTCGAGGTGTTCCGACATAATGCTCCGGCGACAATAATTGCTCCGGGCTTTATTTCGTCAATGATATATGGTTATAGGGACAGGAGTTGCAATAAAGTCACCTTTACAGTGACGGATCCAGGAATTTGAAATGGGGGGGGGGGGGGGGCCCAGCGGCGAGGGAGCAGAGGGTGTGGGGGTATCCCCCTCCCACGGTAGAAATCACAAAACAGAACAATTAAAGGGGGCGCGTGCCCTTGGCGCCCCTGCCTGGATCCGCCACTGCCTTTAGGTTAGTTTTAGGGTTAGGGTTATGTATAGTGTTGGGTCAAAGGTTAAAATTATGAATTGGTTTAATAGAGTAGTGAAATGATACGGAGCAATCGTTGCCGGAGAATGATTGTCTCATATACAACTCAATGTGTCACTTGATTTGATTTGATTTATTTCCATTTTAGTATGAATTCGATACATTCTAAGTATATTCATGCTTGGTGCGAATGAAATAATAATAATAATTGCCACTATGACTGGGAACTGACAAGTAACTGGCTCCTCACACGGTGGACATAGAGATCACAAGACAGCTTGTGACGTTGTCAAATTACAGCTAGCAGGGTTCCCACTTAGCCGAGTTATAGTGGCGAGTTATGGAGATTTGTGGCGAGTTGCCTCAAGGATCGAGTGATATGAGTGACAATTAAAACTTGTCTTATTTTCTTATCTCTGCTTGACTATATTTAAAACTCCTTAAATTTTCATTCAACCGCAAAAAAGAATTATTTTATTTAAAAAGGAGATCGTTTTGGTCTTAATGAATATTCATGAATTATGTTAATACTTATATTACGCACTGCATCAGTCTTTACTTTGAAAACATAAGTACAGGTACAATGAACATAGATTGTTTGAGTATTTGTTTGTTGAGTATTGTTTCTTACTTTGAGTTTACATTACTAAATTAATACAAGTTGAAATTACTTGAATGTTCTTTTGTATTTAATTTTACTTAAACAGTTCACGTATATTCTACTAAATTGAAGTTTGAGTTAGTAAAACTTAAATCGAGTGCGTAAGTGGAAAAACTTATGTTTTTAAGTAGATTTTACGTAGGAAAAATAAGTAAAAATTACCAATGGGCATATTATTTTTTACAGTGTGAGTGCAAATGGTCCAGTGCATATGTACTGGGCAAGTCAAGTGTACAGTCTTTTTCATCTGTTATTGTTGAGTTTCTTGACCTATTAATTCTGTTTTCACTTTTTGTATTCCTCTTGTTTAATCCTCTGAATTGATTGCCTAACCCTATACAATTATGATCAAAGTGTAATAAAAGGACGTTAGTGCAATGGCAATTCAATTGAACCCCATACCTTGTGATCTGCAGTACGGTTAGTCGGTTACTTATCTACTAGACCAAAACACCTCCACAGTATCTCAATAAATATATCAATAAATGATATCCATAAATGTATGAAAATGAAAAAGAAAAAAACTTACATTTTATCTTTAAATCTCTCTGAATTTTCAGAAGCTTCAATGTTCATATCTATATTTCACGGTGCTATTTCTTTGAAAATAGCATTAATCCTGTTGAAAGTTGCATAAGGATTTTTGTTATGTAATATTGTTTATATGATGATGTATGGTCACGTGTGTGACATCGGGGGGGGGGGGGGGCACGTGTGTGACATGCCCGATAGGTAATGTGTACAGATTTGATGGACTATTGACAAAAATCTTAATATTTAGTATTTTAATTCATTTTGCGATAGCTATATTTGAATTATCATCAATACGGTAGAAAGTGATTCTCAGATCTTTTCATGCAAAATACACAGGGAACACACTTTTTTTTGTTGAAGGTTATTAAAATTATAAGGCTCACAATAGCCCAATTCCCTGGGGGTTTTGGTCACACACGTAAATAAAAGAATGGCCCCTTTGCATCACTTTGGTCTCCTCCTGAACATCTCTTTTTCTGAGGCGCCTCCTTGACAACAGGGTCGCACCAAATGTGCAGAAGATCAAGGTCTCTTCTTCCTCACGCAGAGCAAAAATGCTTCTGGCATTCATTTTTATTTTGCAGAGCTCCAAAAAATTATGCATTACCCCCCCCCCCCCCCCCCCCCCCCTTGATCGCATGAAACTCGTAGAAAGCTCTTATCACTCGTAACAAAATCTCGTTGATAGATCGGTATAAGTCGTACACAGGTCATCGCAACTCATACCAAGCTCGGTGTGACTCGTTTCGTGCTCGGTTCACTCGTACAGCTATCGTAGTAAAGTCGATGTTGTGTCGTAGATCACTCATGCAAGTCTCATAAAATAGGCAAATTTCGCGCGAGTGCTCGCATGCAAAGCTCGCCACAACTCGAGACTCCAACTCGGCTAAGTGGGAACCTTAAAAACTATAAATTTTATAGTTTTTATAGTTTTATAGTCTTTTTTGAATAGACTCTGGCAGGGCACACTGGTTATGAGAATATACAATGATTTGGTGGTAGAACAGTGGTCCCGTAACTGAGAGGACCGGGTTCGAAACCAAGTGGATGAGCTAGTGCCCTTTGGTATGGCATTGATCCTCATTACCGATATTGTATGTTTTCCATAACATGCTGAATATGTCACAATATCCTACTTATTCAAACAAACCACAGGTCCACTGATCACTTATGTCTTTCACAAAAGAATGTTCCGTCGTCTACAGATGATACTAGGAGCAATACTTGGACCAATAGTTCTTATCTGTGCGTCGTTTTGACCAAACAAAATGATCTTGATCGCATGTCTGGCGTTATCAGGTTGGTATTCAATTCAATTGTGTAGTCAATAGCAAACCGAGAGAAGTTGCGCGATCGCGCCGAAAATTGGCACGCGCTTTGTCCACAACGTAATCTACAAAAATGTATAGTTAAATACTCCGAAAAAAATTCACATAAATTAATTAGGCTATGCAAATTTATGCATGAAATCAAATTGTTGCTCTAAATCATTAAATAAAGCTCAAAAATGCTAATTTTTGGTCTAGAGACTCTTTCCAATATTCTTAGCAAATATACTTGAAAAAAAATCGGTATCAAATTTGATTTCTTATGTATTTTATTTTATTTAAAATTTCTTATGTATATCTTTGCTTTTTTACCTTTTGTTTTTTATTGTTTTTTTTTTGATGAAATTAGTTGTCAGGGACACTTTCTCGAACATAAACAGCATAAAATAAATTAATTTTAATCAGCAAATGTAAAAATATTCATAGATTTCTAAATTTGGGCTGAAAACACATTTTGTATTGAAATTATACATGAAATCATTTTTGAGCAATTTTTGGTGTGACGTGCAAGTACGAAATGTCGAGTAACTTCGGAACCGCATGCCCGGACATCGCGAATTTGGTCTCAAAAGATGCGTGAGATTCGAAAGAAAAAAGTCAAGAAACGCCGCGGCGACTGCTTCGCGTGTTGTGGACATATCGCGAGAAACGTCGGGGGGGGGGGGTGGATTCCACCTCCGGCCCTTTTAGGGTTTTACGGTTAATTTGCATAAATCAATAATGGCGCCTGGTAGCCATACTGAAATCCAACCTTTGAAGTACCTGTCACATAGCGTATGATGCATGTTAATAGGGGTTTCGAGGTACGTATAATTCATTTTCACGCAATTTTTGCAATTTAAGGTCACGGTTAGGTCATAAAGGTCAAATAAAGGTCAGATTTTGGTGCATGTGTACATGACTATGCGCATGTTAGATTTTTAGATGTCTTATGTTTAAAGGAAGGGGTTTTGGGTATGTAGAACTAATCTCAGAGATCATTCATTTATTAGTCAGAAGGGGTCAATTCAAGGTCAAAGTTGAACTTGATATTATGGACGAGATCTGATTTGTCTTTGACTGGTATGTGGTGCCGAATACCTTGATGATGCTATGTGTTCAATTTAAGTCGAATTCACATACTGAAAGTTACCCTGGATCACAAAGGTTAAATTCAAATACAGCGTATCTGTCATTTTTTGTTCATTGTCAAGGCTTAGAGGATAATATTTGTATTCAGAATTATGTCCGACCAAATTGTGGATAATAATGCAGAATCAATCTATGATGATGTCATTGATTAAATATCCCATTTAACATCAGTTACAAAGGGATCAGTTCAAGGTCAAAGTTGAACTTGACAGTGGATACTGCATTAGTATAATTTGCTAAATGAAGGTTTCGGGTCCGAATCTCGTGGTGGTGTTTTTAGCTTTATAACTCATATTCAGCCAATTGAAGTCAAGCGCTGATGCATCTCGATCACAGGGTGGGAGGTCAGGTATGTTATATGGTTGTATGGTATATATGGCACAAATGAATGGGAATGATTTGCCTTCGTCCCGATTTGTTTTGCATTTCTACTGGCCAAAACAAATCCAAGTTACTCTCTTTGGTGGACCAGTGGAACAAACAAGGGACTACAACGTTCAGTGTTTGTCACGTATTGTAAATAATATACTCAAAACTGTTGTAGTCCAGGGTTTTAGTCCACAATAATTCGCAGTGAGTGCGGTAATGATGATCTGGTATAACTTGATGGATATCACCATGTATACCATCACCATTTACACCCTCAGTTGTATCCCAAATTTTCAATTGTAGGAATTATCTGCCAACATGTGATGTAATTAAAGTATGGATTATGTTTAGTGTCCAATATTTGTCTAGTTGAAAACCCATACGCATGGTGATGGGATCTAGCACAGGTTTGGTGATATACTTCATGAGACTTTCCCCAAGCAAGGCTTGTAATAGAATCTTGCTTCATCTGGTTTGTCTGCAGAAATCCAGAAGGGTTTACTAGATTCAAGTCTCAGTTTAGGCAGGAGAATGTTCTCAGTTTAGGCCGAAGTGTTATACTAGGTAAGGATCTAGACTGGCTATTGACACTTCGCGATTGATTACAAATCTTTGTGTTACGGGGACCACATCATCAAATTCGGCAAGGGAATATCCTTTTATATCGTATTACACTGAAAGAGCCCTGCAGCGCCTAACATCCTGCTTTGCAGCGGCTGCGCAGCTTTTTGGACTCGAGGTCAGTTTGCAGAAGACGGAAGTCCTCCACCAGCCTGCACCCCGGGAGAAGTACCGCCCCCCCCCCCTCACATCACCATTGGCGAGACTGAGTTGAAAGCAGTTCACCAGTTTACCTACCTGGGGTGCACCATCGCATCAGATGCCAAGATCGACAGGGAAGTAGACAACAGACTGGCCAAGGCAAACATCGCTTTTGGCAGACTCTACAACAGATTCTGGAACAACAAGCACCTGAAGAAGGGCACCAAGATCAGCGTCTATAGAGCCGTTGTACTCCCCACCATGATGTACGGCTCTGAGTCATGGGTAACATACCGTCACCACCAATGACTCCTTGAGCGTTTCCACCAGCGCTGTCTCCGCACCATCCTCAACATACATTGGAGCGACTATGTCACAAACGTTGAGGTTCTCGGCCAGGCGGAGATCACCAGCATTGAGGCCATGTTGCTGAAGTCACAGCTAAGATGGGCGGGGCATGTCTCCAGAATGGAGGACCACCGCCTGCCCAAGATAGCCCTGTACGGTGAACTCTCCACTGGTCACCGTGAGAGGGGCACCGAAGAAACGTTACAAAGACTCCCTCAAAAAGTCACTCGACGCCTGCCACATTGACTACCGCCAGTGGTCAACACTTGCAAATGACCGACAGGCCTGGCGCCACACCGTTCACCAAGCAGTCTCTTCCTTTGAGGACTCCCGCAGGGCCAACCTGAGGGAGAAACGCTGCAGGAGGAAGGACCGGGTAGCCTCGGCAGCAGTACCAGACCAGACCTTTGATTGCAGTCGCTGTGGCCGGACTTGCCTGTCGCGCATCGGCCTTGTCAGCCACCAGCGTGCCTGCAATCGACGTAGACAGCCCCCTTCATAGATCTTCGTTCGCGAAGCTAAGCCAAGATAACTATAGGCCCTACCTTCCCAACACCACACTCGTGATGAACACATGGACCTTCCCGCATAGTAACTGCATAGTCCTGATCTACATGCTAGGTCTGTAAAGTATATCTGAAACTGACATTTTGCCCTATAATTGCAACAATCTAGATCAGACTATCTCACACATAGTAAACATACTGACAAATTTCCATCAACAGTGGCAGAATAAATCCACAATCATGATATTTCACATGACTTTTCAACATGCACCTAGACATCAATTTTTGAGACATCTAAGAAATATACTGTGTTAAGGGATATTTCGTTCTCGGATAGTAGAGATACATTCCAGTATCATCAATTGGGAAGATTTCCATGTTTTCCTGTCGAGCACCTCTCATCAGCAAATAATATCATTTATAGTATCTGAACAATTAAAAGAAAACGCATCATCTTATTATAGAGTCAGATTTTTATTCCTACAACTTAGAGGACTGTGTTATTACTCAATTAGCCGGTGACAGATCATTGCCTACTTGGACATCCATATGAGCGTGCTGAGTGAGACGTAAATGTATGGCGGAGAATAACCTATGCTGACGCTATCTGTTAACTTGATGTAGAAGAAAATTATGTAACAGCATCAGATTCTCAGTAACGATTGCGCTTGGTTCAAACAAAGATCATTACCGGTAATACAAGCCAAGTGATAGTCCAATTGTCCAAGTGCACTACATCATCAACAGCCCGGTCAGCAAGACTGTCACAGACGTCAGTGCTATGCATAAGTGATATGGACATCCTGAACTGTAGCACCTCGAGTCATAAGACCTAATATATATTTGAGTAATTCAACATTCAATGGTTTCCAGTATACCAAAACATAAAGAAAGTAAAGTGAGGTGATTTGAAGCGGCACAATTCTGAATACATATAATATTCTCTGAGTCCTGACAATGAACTAAAAATAACAGATATTTGAATTTGACCTTTGTGACCCAGTTCGTGAACTCGACTTAATTTGAAAATATAACATCATCAAGGCTTTCGACACCACATACCCATCAAAGACAAATCTAAACAAATTTCCATCCATTATTATCAAGTTCTACTTTGACCTTGAATTGACCCCTTCTTACAATGACTAAATGAATATTATCCCAGAGATTAGTTCTACACACCCAAAACCCTTACATTTTAAAAATTCAACGTATGCACGGTCATGTAAACAGGTAACAAATTTGACCCTTAATTGACCTTTATGACCTAAACGTGACCTTAAATTGCAAAAATTGCGTTAAAAATGAATTCTACGTCCCTCGAAACACCTATATACATACATCATACACTAGTATGTGACACGTATTTCAAAAGTTGGGTTTCAATATGGCTGCCAGGCGCCATTTTGGATTTATACAAATTATGAAAGCTGAAATTGCTCTAGATCACAAATAAAAAACAAACAAACTTCAGTGTACGCAACTTTTCTAGGTTTATGAAATGTCACGCCGACTAATTCATTTCAATTCAAGACTTTATTTCGGACTCAACTGCACAGAGCAGAGGTCCATAAAACAAGTTTAACACATGTAACAAGATAAAAAATACAAATCCACGTAAATATAGAAAAGAGAATACACACACTGAATACCTAAACTGGAAGTCTACAAATACAACAGAGAACAAAGAGACCCCCCCCCCCCTCCCCCGAAAAAAAACCAAAAAAAAAAAACTAGTAGGCTAACTGGTTTGTATTTCCAAATAACCTGACTTTGTTCTGCATTGTGTATAATGCAGTAAATTGGTTTGTTTCTAATATAATTTTCTAGAAATTACATTCTAAAAAAAAAAAAAAAAGATAAAGATTTCACTTTCATTTGCACATAGAGACCGTACGTTATGCACGTAGGGCGGTACGGACTACTACTTTGTTGACTATCATGCACTCCATACAAAAATAATATTGTATTTTCTTTCTAAATACAGGAGTTGGAAATTGTTTGATGTCTGTCTGCTTCATCATCTCTCTCAATGAAGCAGCTCCAGACCGATTCAACATCATCTATGGCTTTGGCAAGTCAGGTTACGCCTTTGGGGTGTCCGTTATTCCACTAGTCGCTAACTTTCTGATGGAATTGTACGACTGGCGAGGCGCTATGATGCTCATTGGCGCCTTCATGGCGAACACTATTCCATTAGCAATGACACTAGGAACGGATACGTCCTCATCAAATATGGATATGGAGTACAACAATGGACGAGAAGACGAAGAAAGAAATCAGGGTTCAGATCTGAAGATGGTTGGGTGCAGCGGGAGACTTATCGCAAGACATAAAGAACCTACGAATAAAGAGAGGTCAGGCGATAATGACATCTCAAACGAATAACACAAGCTACTTGATGATAGTGATCATAGGCAACATGAATTGGACATAATATTAACTTCGGCTTTCGAGGAAAACCTTGTTCCACCGCTGTCGAATCGAATAAATTCGTGGGGTTTTTATATCTATGCCTATCTTAAAGAATCCGTGCTCTACCAAGACCCGTCCCTGATATCAATCTCTTTGGCTAACTTTGTCTTTGGTATGGTGAATAGTTCCTGGCATTCGTTTCTGATCCCTCGTGCTGTAGATCGTGGTATCCCCACGACTCAAGCAGTCGGTCTTGTCACCTCCGCAGCTGTAGCATGTTTCTTTGGTCGTTTCATGGTTGGCTACCTCAATATCCTTTTTCTCACATATCATGATGTCGCTATCGTGATGACATTGTTAAACATTTTATCTCTTCTTGTGGAGAGTTTGGTGCGGAATTACATTCTCATGTTGGTAACCTCATTCGTCTCATCTTTGGTCATCGCTTCCAGGAGTTCTTTGTTCATCATCATCGTGAAAGAACGTGGCCCCTCCTCGGCCTTTCCTCTGCTGTTCGCTTTCACAGAAGTTCTGTTTTGTCTAGGAGCTTTCTTCGGTCCTATACGTAGAGGGTAAGTACCCTCTTTCTTTTGATTAGTTTACGATAAATACTACATTCTAAGAGAATTGAAAAGTTCTATGCTTTACCGACACATTAACATAAGCCGCTGACAAACTGAGCACCTTTCAGAATCTATTCTTTCTTATAATTTTTAAAGGGTAGGTTTCATAGGGCAATCCAAACTAATGAAACGGTCGTAGAATGAATAGCAGAAAGACGAAGTAACGATGCAAAGAATTAACAAATCTAAACATTTCAATGAATGTCAATAATATTGTAGGAAAACTCCTTATTTGTTTTATATGAAAAATATCAACGTTCAGTGACTACATCTGAAAATGCAATACATTGAATTTTCAGATGTAGTCACTGAAAGAAATAAGTAATTATTGTACTAATATCAGAAATAGGTATGTAAAATCGAGTTCTCATGACGCCTAGTGGAAATTTGCTTTCTTTAATAGGAACTTGCCATTATGAAGACACCCACAATCAATGCAAATGGTTATTAAACACACTACCACTTTTGCAAAGTCTACTTGTTTAATCCGGCATGCGACATGAGAGATAACTTGCTGATATTTAGATTTTCGTTGTCATTTGGCAGTAATCAAGCTAGTAATTTTTCCAGGATTGCATACAAACTAGGCTCTGTTATCATATTTGAGATCCGTAGGTGATATTCTGAAAAACTATTTTTATCTCTCATTTTAGTGAAATGATTTTATTTGACAAAACAAATTTAAATTGAGCCTTGTCAATGTTGTTAACATGCAGCCACCTACAGAGGCGTCGGAACGTCGGGCTCGGACAATGGAAGTGGGAGGGAACCTTTTGTTTGGCGGACAAAAGGTGCCCCTCCACTTCCATTGTCCAAGCCTGACGTTCCGACGCCTCTGGCCACCTGTGCTTAGGCATTAACCATTAAGTATGACAATGTCATGATTTAGATTTGTTATTACAATCAGAATATTATCAATAAAATATTTTTCAGAATACCACCCATTTTCTTTTGATTTCTGTTTTCCTAGGAATGATGGGAGATTTTCTCGGAAGTCTCGATGAAGCTTTCTTTCTGCTCGCCGCATTGGACTTGGTCGTCATGACCTTGCTTATCCCACCAAGATGTGTGAAAAGTCCGTTTGAATAAAAAGAAGGAAAAGGCATATACCTGTACACCGTAGGGTGAAGGACCTGACGTACAAGTCTGCCATTTTGAGGCCCAGAAAAAAAGAAATCAAAACTTGCACAGGGTCTCGAGGGTATTCCGGATATAATCAGCCCCAACCCTATGCCCCGTCTACATAGGATTATGCCCCTATCTTCATGATCTATGAATTTACGGATACGCTACCGTACTGTAACTTACATTAGAGGTGAACGTTTCATTCTTATATGAGATAATTATGAGTGAGGTTGCGCCAGAGCCATCTATATACAGAGTTTGGCCAACTGGGTTTCAGTAGGACACGATATGGCGTAAATTCTTTTGTTATATACTTGCCAAACAATGGCGTAGCCAGACTTGTTGAACAGGGGAGGGGGGGGGGGGGGGCACAGACGGTGGAGGGGTGATACATTTTGTTTTACTTTTCACTCTGAACACATGACCCTTTATGGGGAAATAATAAGTGGGCTGCATGATGTGACCATAGATGGATCTGGGCTGCGCCAGAGCCAGTATGGATGGCTCTATAGGCTGCGCCGTTTTATGCTGCCATCTTGAGGCACTGTTTAGCCAGTGCTATATTAATTCTGGCAATGTTTATCTAAGTGTACAGCAAATACTAAACCAAACAAGTAAGCAAATATAAACAAGTAAACAAATATATCTTGAAATTCGTTCATTTAAAAACATAGTATGTAGAATTTTCTAACCGACATTTTGATTAGTTATTTGTGAACAACTGGTTATGTTTCCATAATGATTTTTTTTTATTGCACTCGGTAGTAGAAAAAAGCTGCACTTTGCGGTTCATAATGCGATGCACGGCCAACATATTTATATTATTTACAATTCTTTTCATCCTTTTTCGTGTACAGACACATAATTTTACAAAATGCATAAAATTCATGAAAATGCATTGAAAAACGGTATTTGGCAGTGCAGCTTCATGAATTTGGATTAAATGTTAAGCGCCTGTACATGAACCAAAAAAAAAAAAAAAAAAAAAAGGAAAGGCGTACGCTTATGTACACTCTGCATTGTATTACAAAACAGCAAAGTGCAACTTTTTTTTCCTACTTAACCGACTGCACCTAATTTAACTATTATGATTAGAATGTCATTTGCGGTGGCAGCGGCAGGATGTGAAAGGCAGAAATGATCAAATTAAATTTAATCAATGAAGAAAATCAGTCTCAAGTAATCGACTTACAATGGTCACAATAGAGACTAGCACATCAATGATGTGGCGCTTATCCGGCATCCAGCAAAGAAATTTAAGCAATTTGTACTTTGAACAAAATACACATAATGGACTTCTTTCAACAATTTTCTTACATCAGTAACAGCATTTCACCTTGAAAACTAGGGCCGAAAGGGTGAACTACTTCTCTATTGCAGCCTGTAGAACTCAGGAGTAGTACCACGTCCACACACACCGATGGGTGCTATGCCAAAACTCATTATTGTGTAATACAATAAAGAGTGCATAAGCCATTTTTGTGATCTTTTTAATAAATTTCGCATAAATTATCATAAATAATTTTCTAGACAAAATTTCAAAATTCCGTGTAGAAGTTCAATGAACCTCATGAAAGTCTTTCAGATGGAACAAAAAAAAATCGAAATCGGTCAATAAATGAGGAAGGAGAAGCAATTTTTGTGATTTTTGAATAAATATCGCATAAATTAGCATAATTAATTTTGTAGACCAAATTTCAAAATTCCGTGTAGAAGTTCAATGAACCTCATGAAAGTCCTTCAGATGGAACAAAAAAAATCGAAATCGGTCAATAAATGAGGAAGGAGAAGCAATTTTTGTGATTTTTGAGAAATGCTCATAAATTAGCATATTTAATGAGTTTCAAAATTCTGTGTAGAAGTTTCGAATCCCCCACCTAGTGCTATCATATAAAGCAAACGGAATTAAAATCGGGTAAGAAATGGCGAAGAAGAAGCATTTTGAAATTGTGGACGGACGACGGACGGACGGACGGACGACGGACGCCTCGCCACGGCATGAGCTCATCTGGCCCATTCGGGCCGGATGAGCTAATAATGAGCAGTTTTGAAAGTAAAGGGGGTATAATAATAATGATGGCTTCTTGTATAGCGCTCGTGTCCGTCACGTCGTGACGCTCCTGGCGCTCTGGCCAACATTATTATACCGGTTACAGCTTGGCGGCCAAATATGTAGCGCTATAGGATATCGGGTACCCATTTACACCTGGGTGGAGAGTGGCATATGTGGATTAATGTCTTGCTAAAGAACTTTAGTGCCGGGGTGGGATTCGAACCTTATTGTGACAATACTTTTTCTTCGGAAAGACAAGAGGACAATCCTAATTATCCCCGAAATGTATTAACAAACTTAGTAATTTGCTTCTTTTTTAAAAATCCGTATTTACAAAAAAATAGAGCTGCAAGAAAAGACATCAACAAATATAATATAAGTATGATTAAGATAAAGACAAAACTGACCGTGTTAAATGTTACGTTTGTTTCAAATAAAGGGTACTCTCATTAGGAGAAATGGACGAATAGTGGATGATAATGTAACGGGCAGAAAAGGATACAGGGGCAAAGTCATTGTATAGGTTCGAAACTTAATCAATAAAACTGAATTAAATTTGTAATCATGATAGGCTAATCGGATTCCGGTTGAAATGCAATCATACACGTCTATAATTTAATATAAGAAGAAGAAGCAAGAGCGAAAAGGCGGGGGGAAGTGAGAAAAAAAACCCTAAAAAGGCGCTACGAGGCCGTTATCTTTCTCTCAAAATTGGCTAAAACGTCAAAGTTTTCGCGCTTTGCGCGGGAAGGGGGAAACTCCCCCTCCCTGCACCTTCCCCTGTTACATACAGTGCATTATTGGGTCCAAATAATTGAAAAGCAGTCAGGGCGTCGAACTATAACTTTCCACCTAAAAAAATGTTTGCTACGAGCCGTTATCTTTCTCTTAGATTTGCTAAAACATCAGAGCTTTCGCGCTTCGGGTGGGAAGGGGGAAGCTCCCCCTACCTGACCCACCCCTTTTTACATACAGTACAGTATTGCGTCCAAATAACTGAAAAGCAGTCAGGGCGTCGAACTATAACTTTCCGCCTAAAAAAATATTTTTATCAACTAAAATCAAAGCAAATAAAGGATTGTTTTGTTTTTTGTTTGGTGTGTTGTTGTTTTCTTTATGGGGAGGGGGTATCAAAATTTTGCACGAGCTTTAACTTTTTTAAATGAATTTAGACTAGTGTAATTAACCCCTGCGTTGATTTGGCTCGTACTTCTTCACATGGACTCAAACTTGGTACATGCATTTTACAAGGAAATTTTGACAAGATATTTTAAAAACCCTTATGTTCAGTCACCTGAATCAGAATATGAATATGTTATCATTCGATAGAATATAAGTTATAGATGATCATGAAGCCCGCCATGAAGTAGATCCCAGGGTCACAAATATATCAACCCTTTTATACATACATTTTATATGCATTGTATTCTGTTGATCACTCATCCTACCCGTCTTTTTCATTCACATATCCCGCCGAAATCCCTCATAATATCATAGAAACAGACATAATAATATTTAGTATCAGCATGTATTGAAATGAGTTCTGCCACTCGGAAAAAGTACTCATCCACGTCGGTTTAATGATTTTTTTCGCCTGACTAGAAATTGAAATGGTGTTTATTATCAAAATTGTATAGTATTTTTAGCCGATATGCGAGTTCATGCGAGCAACAAGATAGATTTCAGTAACAACTGAAAATGCGCTTGTAAAGGTAGGTTAGGCTAAGTCATAGAGTTTTTCTGCCATACTAGTTTTATGTGTGTAGGCCTAATGATCATGGCGTGTCGACTGGGCAACAGCACGAAGTTCGTTCTGGCTCTGTTTCTTCAAACTTGTCTCGTGTTAGGAACGGTCAAGTCCTTGGGTGTCTTCTTACGCGAAATCAACATCGATCTCGAGATGACGGATACCGATAATGGAATAATGTTTGGTGTTTACATGGCAAATACCTTCTGCCCAGGTAAGTCATTTGATCAGGGATGTATATTCTATGGGTATACAGTAAAAACAGCGGCCAGTGGGGAAAACTCCCCAAACTCACCGTTTGCCAGTCCTCCCCCGGTGACAATCATGGAGGTGCAAAAATCAATTTGCACTCTTGAAGTGCCAAAAGGTTCAATTTCAAGGGTGCTGCATTGTACATCGGGTAAAAATATTGAACATGTATATATTTCCTAGTCAGCAGTATGTTTTTCCACACCACCCCCCCCCCCCAAAAAAAAAAAATAGGGAGGAACCAAAGCAGAAATAGACGACCAACAATAACTCAAGCAATAATCATAATCATGATAATATGATTTATTAGAAAGGACATGACTTTCAGATGAGCTTACAAAATATGATGAATGAAGGGCAAAGAAAATTGTTTCAAGGCAGATTGAGTATTACACGTGTATACCACCTTTTTCATGTTGCACATCAAATTTTTGGCCATTCCAATCATTCTATAAATTTTCATATCCTTCTCATCTTCCATGACAACGAGGGGGGGGGGGGGGGGGAGGGGGGGGGGGGGGGGAGGGGGGGGGGCTTCAATACATTAATCCTTGTAAAACGTTCGTTGGGAAACAGAGTTACTTCAGACATTATTGGGGGAAAGTCCCCTGCCCCTTTTCCGAATATTTCATGCGTCGTCCGGAGGCTCATGATCCCGATGTGTGTGTGTGTAATTGGGTTTTTACAGACGTGTATCAATCAGATATGATTATTTACGTCTGGGACCGACCTTTAACGTCACCATCCGAAAGACGTGACTCAGTCTCGAACCTGGGTCCGCTGAATCAGTTTATAACTTCCACTGGTAGCTGGATTACAGGCGCACGCCACAACGCCCAGTTAACCGATGGTTATTCATTCCGAATTTAAGGTTCATTTTATATCCAAAGATTCATGTAAAGTCCGAAAATAACCTTTATAAAGGTCATAATTCTGAAAACTAGATTGTGTTCCTTTCTTCATTTTCAGTATTACAAACCGTATTTCTTATTGATTTATGAATCATATTTCAAAGTTTGGAAACTGCTAACCTTTTTTCATTTTCGGAACTTCGAACCCCCAATATTCCATTGTCTTTGTACGCTGTAAAAAAATTGTCTGTAATTTTACAGCAAATATGGTGTCAGCAGAGTCGCCACAACTTCTGATGTAAAAATACAGATTAGTTGTTACTTTTTCCTATGACATTGATGTACAAATAACATCAGATTAGCTGTTAAGAGTAAATACAGAACTATCTGTATTTCCCCTGTAAATATACAGATATTTTTTACAGTATATACTTCATTTCACCGCACCAATGATTCGTAACGAGTCTTACTTTTCCATGAAAATATTTTCCATACATAGCTTTGGAATACTAAACCAATTAAAAAAGAATTAAAAGCGAATGGTCATATGCACGACTAACCTTTACAGACCTCCACCACCCTTGTCCCGCCTCACATTCTGATCCATAAGCTAACATGGCCAATGCAACTCAAAATCATAAGGAACCAAGAAAAATAGCATGTCTGTATTGTCCGTATTATGATTTTGGATATATGCAGTTTGAATAGTGAAAATTCGACGGAGAACCCCCCCCCCCCCCCGCTGCTCGTGCTTCAGGCCTTAACCACGAGCTCGCTTGTGGTTCTAGAACCACGAGTAAACTTAAAGTTTCGAAACCACGAGTCCGTTCATACGGTCTGGAACTACAAGATAACTTAAAGTTTTGAAACTACAAGCGAAACTTAAAGTTTAGCTCCCATCGTGTGAACGTAGCTATTCTTTAAATTTAACAAGTCGATCTACCAGCATGATGCGATTATCAAGTAGTCCTACTTTTTGCATATTTTGAGAGTTGAATGAATATCGATTTCGTTTTTCCTCAAACTCACCCTTCGTACAATCACCTTTTCAAAAGCTTATGATTTATATTGACAGCATAAAAAATACACTGAATGAGCCAAGAAGCCTCAAGGCTGAAGTTTATCTGATTTAAAAAGATTGTTATGCTGGTAGATGGACAAAATGAACGGCTTGTACCAAAAGGGTGGGTAGCGTCACGTCGCGTCGCGTTGACTGGAACACCACCATTCATCCAAAGTCCCCCCCCCCCCCCCGACGCTCCCAACGCACCCTTTCGGCAAAACGGGGGGGGGGGGGGGCTTTGAACGAATGGTGGCGTTCCAGTTAACGCGACGCGACGCAATGCTACCCACCCTTTCGGTACAAGCCAAAATGAACAACCAATCACCATCAATGGAGTGTCAACGAGCCTTTCACTTTTATTGTTCAAAGAGAATGGCCACCGAAAGCAATTTTTCTTTTTCTTTTTCCCTACGTAATAGTAGCCCATGACAATAACTTTCCTATAGCGATTTTCCATTCAAGTAACTGATAAAATTCTTTTTAAAACGTATCAATACCTCGGTCTATAAATTCATTGAATTATGCCCACCGCACACTATACGATCGATTTACGATCCGTTTTCGGAAGAAAATGTATAGTAATAGCATTTGATTTAAACAATTAAACACAAAATATTTTTGACTGAGGTTCTGAAAAGTCATATAGATAGTAAAATAAAAAAAACCCGGCCTACTGGGAGCTTTCTAGTCAAAGGAATGGCCAAATCGGCCCCGAGTCGTAGTGACGTCATAGCAGTCCTACGATTGTCTACGACTTTAAACCCTTATTTAGCCCTTATTCCGGGTATAAGGCTGACAGTGCATCAAAATCCTATACTCAGTATTCATATTATTGTTCAGAACCTGAATCAGGTAGATTTAATTGGTTAAAATGCCCATATTTAATGTTATTGCATGTTATTTTCCTAAATCGGATCGTAGTCCATCGCATGTGCGGTGGGCTTTACATGTACATTACAATTTCCCGGTGCTCCGACATAATTATGTTCCTGGCTTCATTTCGTCAAAGATATTGGGTTACGGACAGGGTAGCAATTGGGTTTTAGCCACTTTTAGGTTAGTTTTATGGTTAGGGCTATGTATGATGTTGGGTCAAAGGTTATGAATTTATGAAGTTATGAATTTGGTGAAATGATACGGAGCAATCGTCGCCGGAGCATGTGTCGTGCGACTCGTGCCCTATTCCGCACTTGATTTGATTTATTTCCATATCACTATGAATACGATACATTATAAGCATATTCATAATTGAAGCGAATAAAATAATAATATTAATAATTGCCACTACGAGTAGGGCTGCCAAGTATCGGCATTATAGAAAACAAGCTCCTCACTCAATGGGCATAAAGATCACAAGACAGCTTTTGACGGTTGTCAAAACAGGTGTTTACTCATTGGTAAAAACCCAACCGAATTTGAATGTTTGGCCGAAATAATCAATTAAATTGAAAACAAATATTCTGTCGGTAGATTTTGAATGTTTAATTTTTTTATCGAGACCCTAGGTGGACACACTGTTTATGAGAATGCGGGATGGCTCAGTGGTAGAACAGTGGTCTCGTAACTGGGAGGACCCGGGTTCGAAACCATGTGGATGCGTTGAGTGCCCTTTTGGTAAGGCATTAATCCTCATTACCAAGTCCTTCGGAGAGGACTTAAAGCCGTCGGTCCCCGTTACTTACTCACAAGCAGACACAGCGTAAATTTGTGGGCTCAGAGGTCATGGTTATGAAAATCGATATGTTTTATTCATAGAGACACTAAACATGTCACAACATTCTATTTATTCATACAAATCACAGGTCCGCTGATCACATATCTCTTTCAAAAAAGGATATTCCGTCGTCTACAGATGATGCTAGGAGCAATACTTGGACCAGTAAGTCTTCTCTGTGCATCGTTTTCACCAAACAAAATGATCTTGATCGCATGTCTGGCGTTATCAGGTTGGTATAGTGTAACTTCGAAAATTAAAGGGATTTAGTAATAGATTTGTATTTCGAGAGAATCTGGCTTGATTCTGCATTGTGTATAATGCAGTAGATTGGTTGTTTGATTCTACTAACAAACTAACATAATTTTCTAGAAATCACATTCTACAAAAAAAAAACTCATAAAGATTTTACTTTCATTTGCACATAAAGATTGCATGTTATGTACGTAGGGCGGTACGGACTACTATTTTGTTGACTATCATGCACTCGGTAAAGAATGATATTCTATTTTCTTTCTGAATACAGGAGTTGGGAATTGTTTGATGTCCGTCTGCTTCATCATATCTCTCAATGAAGCAGCTCCAGACCGATTCAACATCATCTATGGCTTTGGCAAGTCAGGTTACGCCTTTGGGATGTCCATTATTCCACTGGTCGCTAACTTTCTGATGGAATTGTACGACTGGCGAGGCGCCATGATGCTCATTGGCGCCTTAATGGCGAACACTATTCCATTAGCAATGACACTAGGAACGGATACGTCATCATCAAATATGGATATGGAGTACAACAATGGGCGAGAAGACGAAGAAAGAAATCAGCTTTTGCAAGAGGATAGAACAAATAGCAGTGTGGGTTCAGATCTGAAGATGGTTGGGTGCAGCGGGAGACTTAGAGAATCTAAGAATAAAGAAATGTCAGGTGATAATGACATCTCAAACGAATACAACAAGCTACTTGATGATAGTGATCATAGGCAACATGAATTGGACATAATATCAACTTCAGCTTCTGAGGAAAACCTTCATCCACCGCTGTCGAATCGAATAAATTCGTGGGCTTTTTATATCTATGCCTGTCTTAAAGAATCCGTGCTCTACCAAGACCCGTCCCTGATATCAATCTTGTTGGCTGACTTTGTCTTTGGTATGGTGAATAGTTCCTGGCATTCATTTCTGATCCCTCGTGCTGTAGATCGTGGTATCCCCACGTCTCAAGCAGTCGGTCTTGTCACCTCCGCAGCTGTAGCATGTTTCTTTGGTCGTTTCATGGTTGGCTACCTCAATATCCATTTTCTCACATATCACGACGTCGCTATCGTGATGACATTGTTAAACATTTTATCTCTTCTTGTGGAGAGTTTGGTGCGGAATTACATTCTCATGTTGGTAACCTCATTCGTCTCATCTTTGGCCATCGCTTCCAGGAGTGCTTTGTTCGTCATCATCGTGAAAGAACGTGGCCCCTCCTCGGCCTTTCCTATGCTGTTCGCTTTCACAGAAGTTGTGTATGGTCTAGGAGCTTTCTTCGGTCCTTACGCAGAGGGTAAGTACCCTCTTTCTTTTGATTAGTTTACTACAGATACTACATTCTAAGAGAATTGAAAACGTCCCAAGCGTATTATATGCTTTACCGACACATTGAAATAAGCCGCTGACAAACTGAGCACCCAAATCCAAACTTAATGAAATGGTCGTAGAATGAATAGCAGAAAGACAAAGAAACATACAAAGAATTAAATCTAAACATTTCAATGAATGTCAATAATATGGAAAACTCCTAATTTGTTTTATGGAAAATATCAACGTTCAGTGACTACATCTGAAATGCAAGACACTGAATTTTCAGATGTAGTCACTGAAAGAAATCGGTAATTATTGTACTAATATCAGAAATAGGTATGTAAATTCGAGTCCTCATGACGCCTAGTGGAAATTTGCTTTCTTTAATAGGAACTTGCCATTATGAGACACCCACAATCAATGCAAATGGTTATTAAACACACTACCACTTTTGCAAAATCTACTTTTAATACGGCATGCGACATGAGAGATAACTTGCTGATATTTACATTTTCGTTGTCATTTGGCAGTAATCAAGCTAGTAATTTTTCCAGGATTGTATACAAACTCGGCTCTGTTATCATATTTGAGATCCGTAGGTGATATTTTGAAAAACTATTTTTATCTCTCATTTTAGAGAAATGATTTTATTTGACAAAACAAATTTAAATTGAGCCTTGTCAATGTTGTTAACACGCAGCCACCTACATAGGCGTCGGAACGTCGGGCTCGGACAATGGAAGTGGGAGGGAACCTTTTGTTCGGTGGACAAAAGGTGCCCCTCCACTTCCATTGTCCAAGCCTGATGTTCCGACGCCTCTGGCCACCTATGCTCAGGCATTAACCATTAAGTATGACAATGTCATGATTTAGATTTGTTATTACAATATTATCAATAAAATATTTTTCAGAATACCACCCATTTTCTTTTGATTTCTGTTTTCCTAGGAATGATGGGAGATTTTCTCGGAAGTCTCGATGAAGCTTTCTTTCTGCTCGCCGCATTGGACTTGGTCGTCATGACCTTGCTTATCCCACCAAGATGTGTGAAAAGTCCGTTTGAATAAAAAGAGGGAAAAGACATACACCGTAGGGTGAAGGACCTGACGTACAAGTCTGCCATTTTGAGGCCCAGAAAAATAGAAATCAAAACTTGCACAGGGTCTCGAGGGTATTCCAGATATAATCAGCCCCAACCCTATGCCCCGTCGGCTTGTCTCGAATGGGTGGGGTGCGGGAACGGGATGGGAGCGGGAACGGGCACACCCTTTCGAGACAAGCCCCCCCCCCGGTTATCTCGAATGGACGCGTTCCCAGCGAGAAGTTCAATGAACGCGCCACTTCGAGTCAACCGGGGGGGGGGGGGGGGGGGCTTTCCTCGAATGGGTGTGTTGAGTAGACTTTTGTCTAAGATGTAGAAAATATAATAAAACAGTATCTAAAAACAGCTTTTGACAAGGAAATCAGTATTTGTGCAAAATAAATAGGAGAATTGAATAATTATGCATTAAAACACACGGGGACGAAAGGGCAAGTGGCGTAGCTAGGATTTTTTATTTATTTATTTATTATTATTTTTGTTTGGGGTGACCTGGGCCCCGTAACATAAAGAGTGTTTAGCGATTAATCGCTAAACTCCGATCAAGCGCTAATAGAATAGAATGTTAATTCACTGCGGCATATTTTTTTTTACGGGGGGGGGGGGGGGGGCACAAGATGGCCATGCCCCACCCCTTATTGGTGGGTGAGTAAGAAAATAGGAAGATGAGTGAGGATGATGAAAAAATATTCCCGGGAAAATGTAAATAGGGGTCAATTTTCGCAGACTCTGGTGGTTTCCTCCCCGGGGATAGGAGGGGGGGGGGGGGGGGGGTTAATTTCCTAAATTGCCTGGATAGGGGGTCCAATATCTCAGAAAATTCCCCGGATAGGGGGGTAAAACAAATTCCAACTTCTCCGGGATAGGGGTCACTTTTGAAAAGGAGGTACGAGCATAGGCCTACCCCTTGTACGGGGAGTTGGGGGGGGGGGGCGGGTACAAACGACCTTTTGATATGCGTTTTGACTTTTGATAGTGGGTATTGATATAATGATAGTGGCATTAAAAGGTGTTTCTAACTTTGGAAAGATGATAAACACACCTTGGCTTATGTCAGCACATGTCTGTAACACAATTTCACAATATTTAACAGGTCACGCCAAAAAAATAAAAATAAATAAATAAAAAATCCTAGCTACGCCACTTGCCCTTTCATCCCCGTGTGTTTTAATGCATAATTATTCAATTCTCCTATTTATTTTGCACAAATAATGATTTCCTTGTCAAAAGCTGTTTTTAGATACTGTTTTATTATATTTTCTACATCTTAGACAAAAGAAAAACGAAAAAACCAGCGAGAGTACTAGTACACTTTTCAAAAATTTCTAAAACGTCTGTTACAAAAGTCTACTCAACACACCCATTCGAGGAAAGCCCCCCCCCCCCCCCGGTTGTCTCGAAGTGGCGCGTTCATTGAACTTCTCGCTGGGAACGCGTCCATTCGAGATAACCGGGGGGGGGGGGGTTGTCTCGAAAGGGTGTGCCCGTTCCCGCTCCCATCCCGCTCCCGCAACCCACCCGTTCGAGACAAGCCTGCCCCGTCTACATAGGATTATGCCCCTATCTACATGATCTATGAATTTCCGGATACGCTACCGTACTATAACTTACATTAGAGGTGTTAGCGACCTTCTGAATGTTTCATCCTTATATGAGTGAGCAGTGCCGTATATAGAGAGAGTCTGGCCAACTCAGTTTCAGTTGGGTAGCAACATGGCGTATATTCCTTTGTTATGTAAGCTTGCAACAAAGGAATATGCGCCATGTTGTTACCCAACTGGAGCCGAGTTGGCCAGACTCTATCTATATACGGCACTGTGAGTGAGGTTGCGACAGCGCCATCTATATATAGAGTTTGGCCAACTTGGTTTCAGTAGGACATGGCATGGCGTAAATTCTTTTGTTATATGCTTGCCAAACAAACAATGGCGTAGCCAGACTTGTTGAACAGGGGAGGGGGGGGGGCACAGACGGGGGAGGGGTGATACACAAAATCACAGATTCACATACTTACTGGGTCCCAGTTTTATGGAGACCTATATTCATTGATACTAAAGCTGAAGCAGAGAGTGAGAAGTGATCACGTTTCTTGATAGTCTCATTGCAGCCATATAAAATAATATCCAGCAGTAAAATGTACCTAAATAATTTCAGGAAGTAAAAACAAATATGTGATCTAATGAAGGTGGAAGCGTGAGAGGTCTCATTGTTAACATTGATTTTTCATGATTTTTTTTTTACTTTTCACTCTTAACACATGACCCTTTATGGGGAAATAATAAGTGGGCTGCATGATGTGACCATAGATGGATCTGGGCTGCGCCAGAGCCAGTATGGATGGCTCTAGGCTGCACCAGTGCCGTATATAGAGAGAGTCTGGCCAACTCGGTTTCAGTTGGGTAGCAACATGGCGTATATTCCGTTGTTATGTAAGCTTGCAACAAAGGAATATGCGCCATGTTGTTACCCAACTGGAGCCCAGTTGGCCAGACTCTATCTATATACGACACTGGGCTGCACTAGAGTACCTTTATATAGAAGAGTAACGACAACCTGTGATTTGAACGCCATTTTGTGTCCACTATTACGTAACATTTCTATTCAATTCCGATGAGCACCTGGGTGTTCTCAATAGAAAGAATTCGAACGCCATTTTGTGGCCAGAAAAGTCAGACGTCCATGTCGCTACTCTTCTATATAAAGGTACTCTAGGCTGCACCGTTTTATGCTGCCATCTTGAGGCACTGTTTAGCCAGTGCTATTTTAATAAGCCAGTTCGGGGTTAGCGCATGGTACAAATGACCCCAAATATCCACAGATATTTTAGACATGGAGGGTCCCTTTATGTGCACTTCAGAAAAATAACTCTGGGAGTGATAGAGGTGCCTCATGAATAGCTTTTGTTTCCCCCTTTAAAAAGAATACTTCCACCTGGATATCATGGAATGCACCATTAGTGCATAATTGAATAATGATTACATGACATTCATGAGCACATATCGAATATTAGTGTCAGTGGGTTTTAGAATTTGGTACAGATGACCTTTATCTGCTCATGCTCAGATTGCATCTCCGAAGTGGCTTATTCTGACAATGTTTATCTAAGTCTACAGCAAATACTAAACCAAACAAGTAAGCTTCCTCCTGACACTTTAAAATTTAACTCGAGAAATATTTCTTGAAATTCGTTCATTTAAAAACATAGTATGTAGAATTTTCTAACCAACATTTTGATTGGTTATTTGTGAACAACTGATTATGTTTCCATAATTTTTTTTTTATTGCACTCGGTAGTAGAAACAAGCTGCACTTTGCGGTTCATAATGCATGCACGGCATGCACGGCTAACATACAATTCTTTTCATCCTTTTTTCATGTACAGACACATAATTTATCAAAATGCATAAAATTCATAAAAATGCATTGAAAAACGGTATTTGGCAATGCAGCTTCATGAATTTGGATTAACAATTATGCGCCTGTACATGAACACACAAAAAAAAAACACAAAGGAAAGTCGTACACTGTAGTGCTACTGAAGTGCTAATTTTTAATGAATGTTTAGCAGTTTAAAGATCACATTAAAAGAAATTCCATCAAAGTAAATATTGGCTTAATACTTTTTATTGCATATATGACATAAATTAAACAAGGTTATCCAAATTCAACGCTTGGAAACATTTGAAGTAATGATTATTATCAATTATAAAACGGTAAAATACAGCCCCCGATATAGCAGCTGAAGAGCTCCTCGAACGCTGCTGAGATGTATGACGACACACTAGGGGCCAGTCCTGTCTAAGCAGACGATGTCCCATAACATCTTACACATTTTTCGGTGCCTGTTTTGTCATCTCCTCTTCACTTATTTCTCTTACTTGACTAGCGTCAGTCTTAATGTTAGTCTGTTGCCTCACTCTTAACTTCGTGTATGGTATTATTTTGATGAAAAATGCAGCGTTAAAAAAATAAAGGAATCGGTCATTTGTAAACAAAATAAGACGCCATTGTATTTTCAGCTGCTTGCACCGGGGCATGTTCGGCGTTTCAAGAGGGAACGAATACCATCAGTGCTATTATTCGCAGGGCTTTTCAATTTGAAAATGGGGTTTATTTCATTGATCATTGACCCTTCTCCTGCGTATTTACAATCAAACGGTTTTAGTTATCAGAATCAGTTTCACTTTCCATTTTAGAATGGTGTGAAATAAGGTCATGTTTAAATATACCAAACTCTTTATTTTGATAAATAATTGCATTGCAATTACGTTCATTCATTATAGGACGTCGTCTGCTTAAGGAGGATCGATCCCTAGTGTGACGACATCAAAACATCGCTATATTTCTGGCGAATCCTCGGATATTCCAGATGCTGAGAAGAGCTTTTATTTATGTTGTTTTTATAATCATCAGATACGCAGTTGACATAAAACTTATACGATTGCCATCTGTAAGCTTCCCAGTTTCTAGTGATACATTAATTGCCATATTTGTGATTTTCTTGTAATGTGATCTTTAAGGAGCCGGTCCAGCTCCCGTGAAAGTGCTGAAATAGCACGCTGAGTGCATTCCAATAGCACTCTGAGTGCAGTCCCTATGCATGCCCTCAAAAAGTGCGAAATTCAGCCGTCCTGGTGCTGAAAACAGCACTTAAGTTTTTAGAGTGTACGCTCATGTACACTTTGCATTGCATTACAAAAAAAACAAAATGCAACTTTTTTTCCTACTTAACCGACGGCAATAAAAATCATACTTTCTTATGGTTGAGTATAGTTGGTAACTAATTTAACTATTATGATTAGAATGTAATTTGCGGTGGCAGCGGCAGGATGTGAAAGGCAGAAATGATCAAATTTAATTTAATCAATGAAGAAAATCAGTCTCAAGTAATCGACTTCGGTCACAATAGAGATAATGAGCAGTTTTGAAAGTAAAGGGGGTATAATAATAATGGTGGCTTCTTGCATAGCGCTCATGTCCGTCACGTCGTGATGCTCCAGGACCTGGCGCTCTGGCCAACATTATTATCCCGGTCAAAGATATAGCGCTATAGGATATTGGATACCCATTTATACCTAGTTGGAGAGTGGCATATGTGGATTAATGTCTTGCTAAAGGACTTTAGTGCCAGGGTGGGATTCGAACCTTATTGTGACAATACTTTTTCTTCGGAAAGACAAGAGGACAATCCCATCCCCGAAATGTATTAACAAACTTAGTACTTTGCTTCTTTTGTTAAAAATCCGTATTTACACAAATATAGCTTGAAGAAAATAATATAATTATGATTAAGATGTGTATCTTTGACCTGATAACGACAAAACTGACCGTGTGAGATATTACGTTTGTTTCAAATAAAGGGTACTCTCATTAGGAGAAATTGACGAATAGTGGATGATAATGTAACGGGCAGAAAAGGACACAGGGGCAAAGTCATCGTAGAATTTCAATAAAACTGAATTAAATTTGTAATCATGATAGGCTAATCGGATCCCGGTTGAAATGCAATCATACACGTCTATAATTTAATGAACGGTAAATATTGTTGTGATATCTGATATTAGTCCTTTTGACAGTCCTATTCAGCCTGTATTAAACCTACACTCTAAAAAAGGTCTACCGGTAGTCATTTTGTCTCGCCTGCGTAGCGGAGCGAGACTATTGGCGTCACTATTTCCGTCGGCATCGCCAACAATCAAGCTGTAATCACAATAAATTTCTATGGAATTGAGATAGAATCATTAAATTTATACCACAGGTACATCTCTTAACTCTTACCGTGCCAAGGGGGTTAGCTCCCTTTACAATTTTACCAAAATGTGATCAATGCTTACTTTTCAAATGTCTGCACCTCATTAACCAACTATTATCTCACAAAATATTGTGTACAAAACTTGTAGGAAATTTATTACCATTTCTTTTACCAAACATTATTACTTTACCCAACTTTATGCATAAGAATTATTGAAGATTGTATTTGAGTTTCTTTTTTTGTCCATTATTTTTTTATTTCTCATTTTTTAAAAAATATTGTTAAACTAATGTTAAAATAAGGTAATATCTTTGTAAAAAAAGATGCAATTTTCTCTGAAAATTTTTGTGGTACCATATAATTATAATCATAATTTAGAATGCTTGATTTATGCTCAAAATTTTGATATACATTGACCACCATATACCTTTCCTGTGGGTGAGCAATTGGTGAATGAAAATGACAAGTCTATCTGGCACATATACGTGACATTGGCACTGGAAGTGTTAAAGATGCAGGTCAAGTTTGAAAATGACTCGAATCTGACCCAGGTCAAAGGTCAAAATGTCAATGAACTTTTTGCAACAAGCACTGAAATCACAATAACTTTCTCTGGATTTGAGTTATAATCACCAAATTCATACCACAGGTAAGCCTACATCTCTTAGAAGCGCAAGTCAAGTTCGAAAATGAGTTGAATCTGACCAAGGTCAAAGGCGAAAAGGCCAATGAACTTTTTGCAAAAAGCACTGCAATCACAATAACTTTCTATGGATTTGAGGTAGTTTCCCAAAATTCATACCACAGGCGCGTAGCCGGGGCGCGGTGGGGACGGTCTCCCCTCAAACGCCAAATAAAAAAAAAAGCGAGAGCGAAAAGCGGGGGGAAATGAGAAAAAAACAACCTAAAAAGGCGCTAAGATCCGTTATGCTTCTCTCAAAATTGTTAACTAAGCCGTGAGCGTGATCTGATACTAGCCTGGCTTGCATGCTCCCCGGGGGGAGTTGAGATTGTGCTCAAGATAATTGGGCAGGTTTGAATTGTACCTGATGACTATGGGGTAATTGTTATGCAGGGCCCGCTGGGAGAACAGTTCTTAGAACTGAAGTGGCTACCTTATAAGTGCCATTGTACTATAGATCTAGGTCTCACTACAGTAGTAATAGTATGACTTAAATATTGCCTATACACACCTTCAAAACAAAGAAATAATTAAAAATTAAATAAAGAAAAAACAGAATGATGCACCTGTGGAATTCAATAGGAAATTGCATCCATGCAGCAAACTAACATAGTTAGTTATAAGTATAATAGCCTAGGCATTACTTTGTGCATCCCGGGGCTAGCCTAGCCCTAGGCATAGCCACATTACGTGAAAAATTGTGCAGATTTCAATGCTGCTAAAAAAAAGTGCTATCGCATATCCAATTTCTGTTGCGTTAGCGCTGTGTATAGTTACACTGCAGCTAGACGGAAAAATCCCTGTTTGGAGGAGTCTTTTGTCACTTTATTGTTTTGGTCGCTCTCCTCCTCGCGAGGGGGTTCAGCGGAGCGTCGTCGTACCCAATGTCAGCGTAGCCAACACCCGAACGACGGCTGATCTTACACTGCAGCAGCACAGATGTAACGTCGTTAGACCTAACACTTAGTAACAGTTAGATCTACACACGAACACAGAATGACAGATAAATGATAAAATGTAGCGAGCAAGGCTGGTTGCGACTACGGCCGACTACAAACATTTTATAGTCCTGTACTCGGCTGTAGGCCAGGAGAAATAAACATTATAAAAACAACAATAAAAGAAAAAAAAAAAACTAAAAATACATTACAGTGCATATGTGACCGGCTATGCTCCAGCAGTTTCTCCGATTATAGTCTCTCATCATACTATTAATAGCGCGCGCGCGGGTACGATAACCATAGACAAATTAAATAGTATAGACGAAAAGGTAGCACCCGCGGATTTGCCTCATTTGCATATAAGCTACAGCGTCACCATTCAATCTAAGCGTATTTAAGCGTATTTAGGCTCCGCCCCCCGAGAGACATTTCATATCTCCCGAAGCCCCCATTAGCATAAAAATCCGATTTCACTTCATGCATTATTTATTTTTGCTTTGCGTATCCCGACAATAATCAGCTCTGATTGGACATTACCTCATGAATATTACAATTATCCAAAAGAATTAATCGACAACAAATATGACCTTTTTCGTCACTTCCGCTGTGTGTAAAGTCAATGTAATGACGTCACCCGCACGAAGTGTGAATTTCTTGTGAAAAGTTTACCGGTGAGTACAACTATAATTACGCTTAAATTTCATAAATAGAATAACATTCATATGAATTACTACCAATGTGAGGGATCTTCTGGAATTTCTGAACATTTTGAAAGTATTTGAAAGTACTGTATGTTATAAAAATGAGGGCAATCTGTTGTCGAACTTTCATTCCATTTTCTATCGTTCTGAGCTTATGTTTTAGCTGGATTGCCATTACAAACCCTGCCACTCTTGACAGCTTACCGGGAGTTTCGGGCGGGACCGTGTCATAAAATCAATCATCCCCGTCATTATCAATTTCAGTGACAGAGATCCAAACTAACTGTTGGAACAAATACTTTCAAACTTATAGTCGGAAAAATATCTAGTATGACTCTAATGTGACATTAACATATTAACTAGGACCAGGTGGCTTGTCGAGATTAATTTCGTTTTTCAAGCTATGGCGGCCTCTGCCTGGTGTGAAGATTTCAGCAGTTCACGACACAAGTTCCATGTCCATGAGAATGATTTTGATTTTAAGTTAGAGTAGAACTTAGACCTATCGTAGATCTGCATTTCAAATTTAGTTGATTAGGTCAAACTTCTTTGAAAGATCGGTTATCTAAGTTAGATGTAGACATAGAGTATAGATCTAGCCTAGTTCAGCTAGGCCTAGATCTGACAGTTAGACCTAACAAGTTAGTCTAGAATAGATGTAGGGAGGCTCGACCTCTAACTGTTATAGGCCTAGGCCTACCTAAGTTAGATCTTATACTTACACAAATGTCTAACTAGTAACTGTTAGATCTCTCTAGGCCTACTGATGATTTTATTTTAATTTTTTTGTGGGGCCTATATTATTGGTTTATTCATTTAGGGCCTATATATATAGATGCGAGGCCTAGCCAGTCATTGACGTAGGCCTAGGTCTTGTCTTGGCAATTCCTAGAATCTACATAGTCGTACTAGACAGTCTACTACTAGATCTGATCTAGACTACTACTCGGTGGTCCAAGTCTAGATTTTCGAGATCTAGTATAACGTACATGTACATGATGCATCTAATCGTAATAGGCTAGTTAGACATAGTCCTAGACACTAGAGTCTAGGGTAAAGCACATTACTAGCCTAATGAAAGAAAGCCTGGTCAGTGATTGAATTATGGTGGGGGGGGGGGGGGGGGGGGTCCTGGTCTAGTCTAAAAATCTATAAAAGTTTAGAATACTTATATAGGGTCCTTGCTTTGATATTAGTAGAACAAATACAATAAATATACGTTGTGTTAAAAAATAGTGGATGATGGAATACACAATTGAAAAAATGACACAGATGTAGAAAACAGGGTAAAACAATCGAAGATAACGTGGAGAAATAATCAGGCACATGGTGAGCAAATCTGTTTTATATCGGCTGGGCATCATAGTTGCTGATTTCATCTCATAAACTGTGAACATGGTAAATTATATTATCGTGAGAAGCTATGTAATTAAAATTGGTTTTATGAACATTCAACTAGCAGTAATCCAATAGTACATGTATTTTTTAACTTTTTTTTTTGCAATGAATCAAATCTAACTGCAGATAGGCTAGAGTGATGAAACAGGACATGAGGGAGATATAGAGTATGAGAGAGTTAAGAGATTATGAGAGAGATAACTTGTGAGATGATATAATGAGAAAGGAAACGATGTGAGATAGTGAGAGAGATAGGAAGAAAAAGGGAAAGAAAGTTTCCAATATCTCTGCCCCCCCCCCCCCCCCTTGCCGCATGAGTTAGTGATTCTTTTTGAGAGGGGGAGAAAGAGAGAGAGAGAGAGCTGGTAAGTCTGGCCCTAGCCTAGCTAGGGGTGGGGCCGGGAGTTCAATTCCAAGTTTGCTAAAAAAAATCAACAAAAAAGAAAAATAATTATATATATTTTTTTAATTACTGTCAGAAGTTCTCACTTATGGATTTGTTTCTTGTGACACAGCTTAACCAAGTTTGATTTCATATTTATTTTTCAACAGTGAATTGAAGTACGGCACGTAGCTTCTCACTGTTTATCATTTTAATTGTATTGTTGATTACTAGTATTATAATTATATTATAAATGGAAGGCACTGATTCGCCACTTCTGGTGAGTCGCCAAAATCCATATCATGAATTCATTAACATACATGAATACATTAAGTGTACTTTGACCTCTCTCAATGCGCATGCTCGGCGCTGACCCGCGCTTTTGTTTTTGTTGCGTGAAGAGCATGTATGGATGTTGGGAGCATCTTAAGAAATGAATAATTCATAGTATGTTAATGGGGGCTTCGGGCGCGTTCAAATCGTGTTCAAATGTCTCTGACAAAATGGCGGAGCTTTAGGGGCCTGACGATAACTCAATAGATACTATGTTGGGGTGCTTTTTCGTACACTGCATGCACACTATGACGGTACGTGCTGTACCTTCGGCGCTATAAAATAAAAAAAAAATAAAAAATTAATTAAAAAAAATCAAATGCACCTGTGACCGTGGAATTCAATAGGAAATCGCATATTACTTAGATGAAGATTCGCTAAAAGTTTGGTGAACTGAAATGGAACGATTCAAACGTTAGAGCACTAACAAACAAACAAACATCGGGACAGAATCGACTGAAATTAGTATCGCCCTTGCTTCGCGCGGCGGTAATAATTACTAAATTATACAAGTTATAAATGAAGTATAATTGGAATTCTATTAATAATAAGAAGTACAAGTCGAAGAGGTTAGGATATCCCAGGTGTTCAGGCAGTGGAATCACACAAAGAATTTCAAAGTAATTTAAAATTCAAATGAGGCATCCAACCCGAATCCCTATAAAAGGACCCGCTTTCGTGCGGTATTCATCGTTCAAAGTAGATAAGAGGATTGAAAGAAGAACAAAAATAAATGATTTTGTCATCTTCTGTGCTGTGTACTATAAAAGGGAGGGAAAACGGAAGGAAACTTATTCCAGATTGTCAAAAAGGGTGAGACCTCTTCGACTTGTACTTCTTATTATTAATAGAATTCCAATTATACTTCATTTATAACTTGTATAATTTAGTAATTCTATTACATAACACTCGTACAAGTCTTCAGAGGTTAGCATCTTCAAAGCAATCACGGACAGAAGATTACGAAAATGAAAATCACATATTGAAACACAATTCGTTTATTTCTTGGAGTTTATTTCACGTAGTCTTCAATATTTATGTGAAAACACGATAAACCGATTTCGTTTATTACATCATGCATTTAGGAGACCGACTTTAAAAAAGTCAAACGTTGATATGAGACATCAAACGTAGACATGAAACGTCATAAACTGAATCTTAAAAATAAATTTTTTCTCCTTTCAAATCTTTTCTTCCTTACTTGTTGCTTCTCAAAAGCAAATACACAGAAATAGTAAACAGAACTTATAAAGGAACGAAATCACGTTCACTCTGAAAAATATTTCCTTGCGATTGTTTTCGCATAAAAACAGGAGAATGCATGTCTATCATCATACAAAATAGACATACAAAGAAACCTTCGTTTGTTTGTATAATAGAGTCTACATAATCATGATAATCTAGCTGTTTGAAACACTGTTCAGAATCGTAACACCAAATGAATTACTAGTATCTGGGAATTTTAGATAAAATTCTGCAAATGTCCTAGCATTAGACCAATCGGCTGTCTTCATAATCTCGTTTAGGGTAACACCTTGAGCAAAAGCTAATGATGTCGATGCACTACGGAAACTATGAGCAGAAAATTTTTTCGTATCTATGCCAGATGCGGACAGGGTGGCTTTCATCCACCTTGCTAAGGTACATGTAGTAACGGATTTATGCGGCTTTCTTGAGATGAAAAGCTTGGTTTCTTTACTTTCTTCCCTAAGAGGTTCAGTACGTTTGATGTATTCTCTGAGAGTAGACATAACAAAGTTTAGGATTAGCGGGGTACGCTGGTAATTTTACAACTTGCTTATTGATACCCTTTTGCGGTGTTGAAGTCTTAAGTAGTTCTTTGACATGAAAAACTGCAAAGCTTTCGGACATCTGCATTGAACTAATATCTAGATACATAAGAGTCTGCGTCCGCTGGGCAGAAACGAGAGCCGTTAAGGCTATAGTAACTTTTTACTCAAAGTAAGGACAAGTTCACATTTTCTGGGAGTGAAAAAAGATAATCTAACACAGTAGATACATTCGAAGTATAATTATACTTTGGCTTAGGGGGGTCTTTATTAAATACCCCTTTTAACAGACGAACAACTAGTGGGTGTTTCCCAACAGGAAATCCATCGATCGCCGTTAAAATAGACGAAAATGCAGAACGATAAGAGTTAAGGGTTGAATATGTTTTCCCTAAAGAATGTTGATGCGCAAGGAAATTAACAAATCTATCTATAGACGGGTTGTACATATTAGTCGACCGTTCACTACACCAATTACACCATATATCTGCCATGCAGATTCATATTGTTTGTTTGTTCCTGGCCGCCAAGACAATAGGGCGGTTTACGTAGTGATTCAAATTTATGGATGTTTCTTTCCTGGGGACCTAGTAACGAGGTATTCCATTAACCTGTTATTAATGAATGAACTACAATACTTGGAATCCAGTTTGCATACATTACTTGTTGCTATGTCGGGCAAGTGTCGGGCAAGCCTCGGGCAAGCTTTCAGGTTGTCAAGAACAACCTTTGTTTCAAAAGTATGCATAAAATTTGAATCACTACGTAAACCGCCCTATTCAATGAGTTCGGAAGCTTGATTCGAAATTCCTGTTGAATTCCATTGTTGGCGGCTAGTTGAAGTTTGGGCATGTGTTGAGGGGTGGGGTATGATGAGGCTGTCCTCTGGAAGCAGAATGGGGGGTGCAACTGGGGGGGGGGGGGTGCAACTAGGAGGTCGAGGAGTAATGGAAACCAGACTTGCGCTTTCCATACAGGTGCAATCAGGATTGCCAATTGTGTATTGTCCATTCTCACCTTGTTGAGAACCCTGCATAGAAGGCAAAAGGGGGGAAACAAGTAAGGAAATAAATTTTCCCATGACAAAGAGAAGGCATCGATAGCTATTGCCTCCGAGTCTTGTTTCCATGAAACGTATTTGGGTAGCTGATTATTGAATCTTGATGCAAACAAATATACATCTGGCATAAGTTGAAATCTGTCTAATAATGATTTGAAAACAAAGGGAGAAAGGGACAATTCTTTATTAACGTCCCTACGGGATAGTACATCAGCAGTACAATTATCGGTAACAGATAATGAGATGCAGAAAGCCAATTGTTTGATTCAAAACACCAAAACCAAATTCGTGCGGAAATAGAATTTAAACTTGATACGCTCCCGCCTAAATTATTGACATAGGAGACTGCAGTACTATTATCTGATTTAACATGAATGTGTTGGTTCACACATGTGCCACACAAGGAAAGCAGTGCATTCTGTACTGCGAGCAATTCTAACCCGTTGATATGCAAATCATGATGCTTTGGGGGCCAAGTGCCTTGCATGAATGAATCATCTTCATGTGAAAATGCACCCCATCCCGATTTACTCGCATCGGTAGATATTGTTATGCTAATAGGAGGAGGCTGGATAGAAGATCGAAATTCCTCCGGTGCTTTAGAAAGCCACCACTGAATTTCTGCGCGAACACAGGGTTCGAACACAAAATACGCATCAAAATTATAATTTGACTTTTGCAAGGCTTCTGTCTTCGCAAACTCAAGAACACGAAAATGCAATTTGCCTGGCGGAAATGCAATTTGCCTGGCGGAAAGACGTCAAAGAACGAAACAATTAAGCCAATAAACTTTGCCAGATTTCTTGGCTACTAAGAATCGCCTTTCCAAGCGATTGAAAATTCTCTATTTTTTCAATTGGCACACTGACCGTCATCTTCATTGAATTGATGATAGGAAAGGTGATGGTAGTTTGGGGCATCAAACTTGATTTGGCATAATTAATGGTAAAGCCTAATAATTCTAACAAATCTACTACATATGACGTGTTATCTAAACTTTCCTGTCTAGAACGAGCAAAAATTAAAAAGTCATCTAAATAAATCATTGCTCGTATGCCTCTTTCTCGAACTGAGGCAATGACGGGTTTCATAATTTTGGTGAATACCCGAGGCGCTGAGCTCAATCCAAAAGGAAGACATTGAAAACAGAAAAACTTTTCGTCCCATGAGAAAGAAAGGTAGCCGTGTTGGCTAGGATCAATAGGTACGGAAAAATATGCGTCCTTAAGATCAATCGTAGTTAGAAAATCATGAGAAATAATCAGATCTTTGACCAATTTGAAATGCTCCATTTTAAAATGTTCGTATATCACGAATTTATTCAAGTTTTTCAAATTGATTATCGGTCTCAGACCTCCAGATTTCTTAGAAACAGTAAATATTGTCGACAAATACATGCAATCGCATAATGGAATTTCTCTAATAGCTTGTTTTGTGAGAAGATCGGCAATTTCTTTGTCGATTGCGACTTCTTCCTCCTGAGTAAATGAAATATTACTCGGATGATAAAATTGGAAAGGAGCAGATAAGAAATCTATTTTGTAACCCGAAATGGATTTTAGGATCCATGGGTCGGAAGTGATCTGAGACCAGGCATCTTTGAAAAACTTGAGTCTACCCGCAATAATTGGGGTACTCACTACTTTTTTGCCTGTCCATGGTAGGAAAAGCTCTGACGATTATGGGTCGCTGGAAAGCGTGGGGGTGATGGCGGTGGTCCAGACACCGTTGCTGGAGCTCGAGAGCGGCTCCACTGGGACGATTGTTGTCCCTTGAAGTCACTACGATGCCGAGTGAAAAACTCTGCTTGCTTCCTCTGGGTGTGGCGACGTGGGGCCTTCCCATGATGCGACACTTTTGGCCCCACATTGTACGCTTCAGCCACATTCTTGAGGACACTTTGTATGTCTTTCCCAAACAACTTCTCATCCAAGGGGGTACTTCGGCTACACAAACCCTTGTATTTGGGGTTGACATAAGGCTTCATTTCCGCCCTCTGATACATGCTTAACTCATAAGAAGCATGACCGCTTAACGTGAGCCCGTCAAGGGAAAACTCCTTAATGCGTTCAGTGTTGACTGGCCTTTTTTCAGACGTAGCTTCGTGTAATTCTTCCAAAATTTCCCCGTTGGGGAGAACACCCTGCACAACATTGTTTTGCAGTTTCTGGATGCGAGCATCGATAGTGCGAGCTCTACCCGAAATGGTTTGCTTAACCTCCGGCGCAACACGGACGCCACGTACAAGCTTCAGGGGCATTGCTGGGAGTAAGATACCGCGATGAAATCTTCTCCAAACTCTCTTTCTTGGGCGGAAGAGTAACCGCTTTCATAAGCCTTTCGGCCAGCTCATCGAATTTGGCAGGGCCAACATTGATGCCAGTGTCATATAAATCTTCTTTGATATTAAACTCCTTGGGCTCCAAATCGACGTCTGGGTCGTAGTGGGCGACTGGGGTCACTGTAGATCCAGTCTCTGATATAACATCCAGCTCGCTGGGCCCCGCAAGGAGGCTTAGGAGGTCATCATCACCCCGAGGTGGATGCTGCTGCACAGCGTGCCGAGCACGTCTGTCGAAATGCTCACAAGGAGCTGAACCTTCACGGTCCATATACCGAGACAACGTCTCAGTAAGCCGCTTAATGTCAGCAGCCTGAGAAGTCAGGCGTTGGTTAACATCCTCCCCTACGGGGAGGAGCGGCTCTGGTCGCTCCGGTTAGGCTTCGTTGGCCATGGAGATGAGATATAAACTGGAATCTTCACTTGTAGACTGGTATAGAACTAACGGTCACTGCCTGCACACAAGGAAAATATGAATACCGTGTGTGTGTGTGTAATTGGGTTTTTACAGACGTGTATCAATCAGATATGATTATTTACGTCTGGGACCGACCTTTAAAGGAGAATTAACCTCAAACAATAAAGACGATAGTGTTCAAAGGTGTTATTTATTCCTACTTGTTAGACTATATGGCTTCGCGTCAAAATATACGAGATCGATACGAATCAAGATTTTCTGAGCAAAATTTATCATCTGCTAGCAATATGTATCGTCTGCTAGCAATACATGGGGGCTGCCATTTTTTTATGTGTACAAGAAGATTTTCTTAATCCAAATGCCCAATTGCCTTTTTCAAAATTAAAAACCCATTTGAGATTTAAAATATAGAATAGATATGTCAATTTATTTTTAAACTGAAGATTTCCTTATATATTTCTGTTGAAAATCGATATTCGCTTAATATAAATCTATTTTCTACATACTGTGACGCAATGGACGGAGCAAATTAATTCAAATTTTATGGATGCTTCTTCCCTGAGCATCTATAGCGGCAAACTATGCATTCACCTGCTTTCGGATAATGGGACTTGAAAAGTCAGAATGCATGCTGCATATATTATGTTCTGCTCTGTTTGGCAAACCCAAGAAAACAGATTTTTGTTAAGCAAAACCAGACAATTTAAAAGTATCATTATAAAGATTTAATTTTTATAAATCATGTAAACACCCACTTTATATTTTTCGTCACATATGGGATTTTAGGTAATGAAGAAAATCAATTTAGGTCTTGGATTCAAAATATCTTCCTGACCGGAACATTTCTCAATGGTTCATGTACAACTCCAAATCAGCAAGAAAATGGCAGCCCCCATGTATATGAGTAGGAGACGATACCGGGTGTTGGAATATCTTTATTTATACCCTTTTCTAATATCTTATTAGAAAATGATTTAGGCCAATAAGTAGGAATATATTACACCTTTCAATATAAGTAAATTTGTACTCAGGGGTTAATTCTCCTTTAACGTCACCATCCGAAAGACGTGACTCAGTCTCGAACCTGGGTCCGCTGAATCAGTTTATAACTTCCACTGGTAGCTGGATTACAGGCGCACGCCACAACGCCCAGTTAGATGAATACCGCACGAAAGCGGGTTCCTTTTATAGGGATTCCGGTTCGATGCCTCATTTGAATTTTAAATTACTTTGAAATTCTTTGTGTGATTCCACTGCCTGAACACCTGGGATATGCTAACCTCTGAAGACTTGTACGAGTGTTATGTAATAGAATCTCTAGTATCAGCATGTAGGCCTAATAGGGACTTTTAGAATTGCACGTCCACTTAGTCGACTGGTACGCAAGGACATCATTCTACGCCACTGCGCATGCGCCGCTCGCCCTCTCCCTGTCCTCCTCCCTGACTTGCAAAATCGAGAACGTGTTCACTTCGTTTTTGCGGTGCTCCGAAATCTTCGACGAGGTTCACGTATATGACGTCATCAGAACAGCTCAACTATTATGCTCATCCTCAAATTCGGATTGAAAAGGTAAGTTTTCAGTACCTTTTCTTGAAATCACTGTAAATTCAACGATGTTTTCTCTTTGTCGTGTTTTAAATTATCGTCTGAAGTCTGAAAGTTGTACTGGCAAGTTATAAATCTGGAATTAAATCAAGTGAAGTGCAAGCGTGCACAAGTTGCACCCTCGCGCTGTAGCTGAACGGCTGGTGATCCGAAAGTACGCCGGATCTTCCCGGTCGGCCAGCGGGTCACGACCCGCTCGCTTTCAACAACTTTCAGTAAATGCCCACAACCAACAAGTTTATTTTTATGGCAAAGATTTACATTATGGCAAAGTTATACACTCTTAAATCATTACCCAGTATTTATCTTTGCATTGTTTATTTTATGATTAGGTTGGTAAATGTGAAATTCAAAAAGAAAGCTGGTTAAAGTGCAGAATACCCAACCATTAACTTGCTGGCTAAGTAAGGTTGGTCGTTCAATCTGCAAACTTCATTTAGGCCTATGCATTTTTAATTTTTTTAAATTAAAAAAAAAAAAATTTTGAGAAGGGGAAAGATAGGATTGGGTCAGTCAGCTCGATACTTGATACTAATACTACATGGCTAAACCCACTTCTATCAATTCAGGACTATTAACAATTTGGTGCACCCTTTATGTGGACTAATATTAATTGTTAAAAATTAGTGGTAGACAAACTGGTTGTGGAGGAACTATGAAAAGTATGTGTTTTAATGCAAAGTAGACAGACTGGGTGTAGACCAGTTGGCAATTTATCCCTCAAAAATTAATAATATACAGCTAACTTAATTTTTTTTCTCTCATCTTGTTTTATATGAAGAGAACAACATTGACCGACAAAATGAATGTGGTTTTATGCAGGGAGGTTCAGTACATTAATCCTTTCAAGTTCAAGGAGCGAAGAAAAGAACGAGGGAAGGCATGGGAGGAGGTGTCAACAAACTTAAACTAGAAAGGCCGTCAAAGGCGGCAGACCCACGCCTTAGCGGCGCTACAGATCGAGTAGTTGCATTCTTTGCCTAATCGATTCTTTCCTGTCACTATATTTTATATTTTATATTTTTCTTTTTTTTATCGCAATAAAGACTTCCAGATTTGGCATAATCTACTATTTAATACATGCATGTAAAATATAGGTTTTCCCGGTCAATTTCGCAGATTTGTCATTCAATTTGATAAGGGAGTCATTCAAATTCGCGAAAAAGATCTGTGCCATGAAATTTATCATTCAAATTCATTTTGAGGTCATTCAAATTCGCGCTTCGGTCAAGACATTTAGCGTTTACATCATTCAAATTCAAATATGCGTGGAGAGCATTCAAATTCGCTACCTCGCTTGGAAGCGTCTTTTCGAGCATTCAAATTCGCACGTGGGCATTCGAATTCGTAATGAGTTCATTCAATTTAGCATGTATTTAGCGTTTGTGTGTATTTGCTCATCTATTCAAGTCGTAATGTTTAAAATAACATGTTTTGTCATGTACAGTTGTTGCAGCTATATATATATATATATATAGTTAGACATGAAAAAAATCAATCAAGAAAATAAATGAAAAAAAAAAAGATTATGAAAAAAAATAAAAATCAATCAAGAAAATCTGCAATTCTGCAGGCACTATAAACGTTAGAAATGAAGAACAAAATTTCCTAGAACTAAATTTCAAAATGATGATAAATCAGAAGAAAATAAAATAGAAATAATAAATCATAAGAAAAATAAAAGAATGTTATTGACTATAGAAAAACATATAAGGAAAGAATGAAAATACCAAATAATTATCAACTGACAAAATTTACTGGAACTACATTTGATTTTGAATGCTCAACGTGTTAAGTTGAATGATCCGAAATGAAATTGAATGCTGGAATAACATTATTGCGCAATTCCCTTGCCATTCTTTGCTAAATTGAATGAACGTTTTGCGAACTAGGTGCATTTAGTGCGAATTTGATTGACAAAAACTTAGATTCAAATGACATAAATACAAATTCGAATGATATGAAAATGAATTTGAATTACAAATCGGCTGTGCGCGACCTAAATCCTTGAAATTGAATGCACGCAAAATGAAATTGACTGATGATCTTACGAAATTGACCGGGAAAACCTATATTATGGTTACTTATTGTTATTATTATGTAATTTGGCAAAATGATACTGCATGTGAATATATTTGTTTGTGTATTTTACCTTGATTATTGTGAAAAATGTTATTTTTAAAAAGGAAGTAATAAAATATTCTTTAAAAAAAAAAACTATCCGAAATGAAGTTCCTATAACCGATCATCACCAAAATCTAATCGATTCTTTTCCTAATCGATTCTTTTCTGTCACTATCCGAACTGAAGTTTGGGTCAAAACTTCAAGGTCACACAGAATTTGCTGGGGTCAACTGATCATCACCAAAATCTAATCGATTCTTTCCTGTCACTGTCCGAACATTCCCTGAAAATTTGGTGCAAATCCGTTTACCCGTTCTCTAGTTATCTTGTACACAAACAAACAAACAAACAAAAAAAAAACAACAAACAAACAAACATACGGAGCCCTTTACATAACCCTGCCGATTTTATCGGCGTGGGTAAAAAACATGGGTATGAGGTATCCAAGAGGGCGGTGCGAGACCGCTATAAAATTCTCAAGGATAATGTTGTAAGAAGAAACACCACAGAGTTAAAACAGAGTGGCATTGCCCCAACACTTACAGATGGCGAAGAGGAGATTACTCAGATCGTGGAGGATCTTGTAGAGGTTGAGAAGGACACAAAGGAACAGAATGAAGCGGTGAAAAAGGAGTTGGATGAGGTTGAAATGAGGAAAAGGGCGTTAGAGACCTTCACAGAGACAAACAAAAGGTAAGGTGCTAATCTTGAAGACCGTTTCATGAAAGATGATAGCACTTAAATATTGTCAGACTCAAAAGTTAGTGCCCAGTGCTTCTCAACCAATCAAATCCAAATGATCTTAAAAAATAATTTACTTTTTGGACCTGCAAACTTTTATGAAATTGATGAATAATTTTAACGATGATCAACAATGATAATGCTGTTTTATAATGATTGTATAAATATCAGGCATTTTGGTCATAATGCATACAGGAAGGAGGCTGAAATCATAGAAAGGTCTACCTTTAGGCTCATTTGGTTTCAAATTGAAAGTTATGTTTACCATCACCACTCAAAACAGTTATCCAATGAACTCTTAATAAAATAATTTTAAATATTACAATGGTTTTACATCAAAAAATAAAAACATATGCACAGTTATTTCATTTTGATGGAGCACATGCCCCAAAATAATTTTAATGTATAATTTGTTAATTTATCTAGAAATGAATATTTCCCTCCTTTCCTTATCATAATGAAATAATTGACTGTGATATTAACAGGCTTTTTGTGGAGGACTTACCAAACTTTGAGTAGGCTATGCCTTTCAATTAGAAATATGAGTGCACTTGATGTTTCATGGAAAAAGTATTGTATTTTATTCTTATTCTTATGTTTTTCAGGGTTAAGTCAGAAGCAGGAGGACCTCCACGAAAGAGGAGAAACACTGGAGGAGATGCATCCAGTTTCTTAATGAACAAACTAGTGGTTGATAAGGAGGTGAAGGAACAGGAATTTCAATTGAGGGAAGAGGTGGTTCTAAAGAAGCAAGAAGAAGAATGGCGCAGAGAGAGAGAAGACAGAGAAGAAGAAAGACGGAGACAGGAAAAGGAAAGAAGACTGGAAAGAGAAGAGCGCGAAGAAGAAAGGAGGAGGGAGAAAGAAGAAAGGGAAGAGGAAAGAAGAAGAAAGGAAGAAGCAGACAGAGAGAGAAGGATGGATCTGCTGCAGCAACAGTTGCTGCAACAAAATAACATGATAATGATGTTGCTTAAGAACCAATCAAATAAGAACTAAGTCATCTTGTTTGATCTCAACTGTTAAACCTTTCCACCAAATTTTTTTTTTTTTTTATTTTTTTTTTTTGTTCATACATTTCAATATATGAAATGGCACTCTATAAATATGTATTCCCCTATTTTGGGGGGTTTTATTTGGTTAAATTGTAAAAGTACAGAGAGAGAGTTAGAAATATTCCATTCCTTGCCATAAAACGCATGAAAACAGCCTTCAACTTGAATGTTATCAGCCATCAAAATGCATTTGATATACCTGAATATTTTTATATTTTTTATATTTTTAAGAATAATTGATATAAGTCATTATAAAAATAAATTGTAACAGTTCAAACAAAAACATTTCTAAAAAGCTTTCAGTCGATAGCTTCACGACAACACACAATTTCTGGTTCATTTGTTTTTTGGTATTTCACTACAATAGGATCAGTAACTCCAATAAGCAGGACACCGAATCTGTTCTCAATGATGGTTTAACTTGAAAGCAACAGCAGATTACAAATTTAATTGTTAATAATGTTAAATTTTAACACCATAACAATTTTACATGCAATATGTTTTGTATTCCATTTCTAGACATCGCAATTCACTAGTGCATAAGTGCAGTGTTTCCCTTTTTTTCTGTATTTCAACTTAGTGATAAACAGTCATGGAAATGGTGTGAATTGATGTGAAGCTGTAGGACAAAATTTCTCGGGACAATGAATTGTATCCTGTTAGAGAGTAACACGCATTCACCCTTCTTTGTGCTTTTATATTTCTTTTCATTCCAAGACGGATTGAGTGAGTGGTAATGTATTATCCACTTAAGCTGTCAAAACTGCCAGAAAAAGTGTGAATTTCTTGATTTTTTTTTTTTTTTTTGTACATGTATTTGTGACCTAGTGTAGTTTAGTAGTAGTCGTAGTAGTAGTAGTGCAGTAGAAGTAACATCAGTAGTAGGAGGAGAAGAAGTTCGAAAATTGTAGACCTTAATGGTAAAGTTGACAAGCACGGAGCTAATCTGCCAATGGTCCTGTAGCCATTTGTAATTAATGTTAAACATTCCATGTAGAAGACTAAGAAAAACTAGGAGAAGAAAATAGTCTTTGCAAAATAGGCGAGCTTTTAGTTCCTTTCTGGAAAGAACAAATATGTTCAGTTATATTCAGCTCTGGTTTGAAATTGGGCAATCATAATCAAGGTGCTATTCCAATCACTGGTGTACTGGTGGGTTTTTTTTGTTTTTTTTTTGGGGGGGGGCTGCTATTTAGAAAACTATTTAGAAATTGTGCCCCATGTGCCATGTTCAGCCCCCTCAAAATTTTTGGCTCATTACGCCACTGATTCCAATTAAACTTCTCCAAATGGATGTTTTGTTTTTTTAATCAATACCAGGGATAGGTTTTTTTCTCAATCAAATACCAGGGATACTATGGAGTAACATGACCTAGAAAACTTTGTTTGTTTTTCTCCAATTTTCCCCTTGAGTCTCTTTGACTCTCTTGCCATTTTTCATCTGACTGCCAAAGACGTTTAATACTTATTGTATTAGTTTATTTATAAAAAATACAAAACATCATTATTTAAATGTTAGAGTTTATATCAGTACTTTATTAGGTTCTAGAAAGTGTGCTAAATCATTCCTTCACATCTTGCCAAGTTCAGCTGAAAAAAATAAGATATATGTCAAAGGTATTTTACAAGTGTGTGACTTATATGTCTAAGGTATTTTACAAGTGTGTGACTTCAAAGCAAGTTGTTACATTTCACATTTATTAAAGTGTTCTTTAAAAAAAAAAGTGTTTTGATTTTTTTCTTTAAATGTGTTCATAATTTTTATTTTAATTCTTAATGTTAGAGAGGAACATTACTATCTTACTATAATATAGTGGTAAATACAATTAAAAGGAGATATTGTTTGTCCCGTTATAAAACAGTTAAATGTATTTTTAAAGATTTGGTTTTGGTGCAGTTTTCCCATGAAATGCCATTTTCTAAAAATAATAACAATGATTCTCTTATATTTTCAGGAACACCATTTCATACCTGTTTCTGGAAGAAACATAATTTTAGTCTCCGTGAATAACATGGGAATTCATCCAAAGCTCTTCACATAGTATGTGACCTCACATATCCAAATCTTTGAAAACATATCACTCTCTTATGATTTATTCCGAACCCTTCGTCATTTTTCCCCCTTTTTTCTTCTTCACCTTTGTCAGGGTGAACTTCCCCTTTGAGGATGACTTTGACTCGAAAATTATTTTTTTATTTATTTATTCCATTAAAAAGACAGAATGGCTGTAAGCTCTGTGCAATCACATTTCCCCATGTTAATTGGATTTGTTTTTTTCACGTCACAATGCCTTTTCTCTTCTTAATGTATTTTTTTCACGCATTCAGGTCAATCATATCTCTTAGACTCTTACCAATCAGTATGTCTCTTCACCCCCCCCCCCCCACCCTCCTCTCTCTTGCTCTCTCTCTCTCTCTCTCTCTCTCACTGATTGCCACTATATATTTTTTTCTGCACACCCTCTGTCTTCTTGCCTGTCTCTCTTGACTTTTGTTACACATGTCCATTTACTCGATCTCCTCTTCACATTATTTCCCCTTCATTTTATCACCCTATTTTAAAAAAAAGACCAAACCTACATGCATTTTTAGTTCTCTGTAGCCAAAGAAGAGGGGTACAATTTGCCCCCTTGTATTATTATTTTTTGACCAGAAATTCGGCACATACCTATATGCTTATATGCTAAAAAAAAAACTAAACTCGAACTGTACAAAGTACAGTCATTAGAATTTCCCAAGGTCACCTTGAACATAATATAAAAAATTGTAATATTTGTCAGATGATCCTTGGTGTCGATTACTCCTTGAATAACAACATGATTAATTTAAAAATAATTCTTCTCAGACACAAAAGTAATTTCAGTAAACTCTGACTGTTTTTATAAATACTAAGCATGAAGAACAGAACAAGTACGTGAAATGTAATGTATGTTTGCATCTTTACACTTCATTGTTGAATATGAGAGTAAGAATAGCAAAGATGAATTCAATTTCAAATCATTCTTGAACATAACTTTAATTGAATAACAATCCATTCTGACATGAAGAACAGAACAAGTATGTGAAATGTAAATGAAGACCTGATTATAAAAACGGCCCAAGTCCAATTTTTGGCCAAATTGAGTTAAACCTGGGAAATTATTTCTTATACAAGGGCCCATCTTCTGTATAAATGGTAAACCTGAATTCCCCCCGGAAGTGCCTGAAATGAATGAATGAATACTTGTATTCAACATTTCGGGGCTTATTGGCGTCATAAAGCAGTAGAAATTCGACATCATCTATAAGTCCATCACAATATGCAGCTGTAATACTCTCCTGAGTTCTGTGTAAATTCGCCATTTCTAACTAGAAATTTAAAAGAGACCAAGGCTATACAACTTATCTCACGACTTAATAAATTTGGCGCGCCGTTGAGTGTGTACTTCCGGTTGATGTCGACGGTACGTACACGTCGAGTGAAATCTAAAATGATCAGAACTGTAGTCAACATATATATTATATATATTCTCCCAGTTGGCGACATCGCCCGGTACCATAATGTTTCGTATCATGTTTATGCTGATGACATTCAGTTGTATGTAGCATTTGATCCTAAAATTCCTGGGGAACTGGATAAGGCCATGTTTTCACTACAATCTTGTATATCAGATATAAGGAACTGGCTGACAGCAAATAAGTTAAAACTCAATGATAGTAAAACTGAATTTTTCATTGCTGCATCACCATACAATTACAAAAATTTGCCAGATTTAACACTGTCAGTTGGTGAAGTTTCTATACATCCATCGGATTCAATAAGGAATCTGGGTGCCTTTTTTGATGTTAACATGACTATGTCATTGACATGCGCGAATTAGTCGACTGGGACGAAGTACTAGTCCACTGCTTCTAAAAGTCCCTATTGAAATGGGGTTCTGCCACCCGGAAAAAGTAATCATCCGCATCGGTTTAATGATTTTTTTCTTCGTCTGACTATATTTAGCCGATAAACCTATGCGAGTTCATGCGAGTAAAAACTGAAAAGGCGCTTGTAAAAGCAGGTTAGGCTTTTCTGCCATACTATTTTTATGTGCGTAGGCCTGATGATCATGGCGTGTCGACTGGGCAACAGCACGAAGTTCGTTCTGGCTCTGTTTCTTCAAACTTGTCTCGTGTTAGGAACGGTCAAGTCCTTGGGTGTCTTCTTACGCAAAATCAACATCGATCTCGAGATGACGGATACCGATAATGGAATAATGTTTGGTGTTTACATGGCGACTACCTTCTGCCCAGGTAAGTCATTTGATCAGGGATGTATATTCTAGGGTATAGCAAAAATGCTGTTTAAAACTTATACAATATGTTAATATTTAAACAAATTGTTTACAATATGAACTGTACAACGTAATGTTCATAAACAATCAGGGGCGGACTGGGGGACTGATTTGATTTGATTTGATTTTATATGTCAGGTATACTGCAATACAAACATAACCAGGTACCATGACAGGATAGCCCATGAAAGCCGAAATGGCTTATTTCCAGTGGGGTCCTTAGCTAAATAACTGATTAAAAATACACTAAGAAAACACATTAGTACGGCTACAAGACTATCGTGCACGTACGACATGAAGTAATAAGAATGTACTAAAGTAGCAAAATAAAACATAAAATTTTTAAAAAGTAGGCGAAGATTACATAAATGTGAAAACAAGACTTACTCAACGGAAAAAACTATATACAGAAAATCATAATGAAACTATCGATAATAAACGTTGGTTACATAAGTCATATAATATAGCAAAAAAACATCTGAGCTACAAAAAGGAGAGGAGAAATATAGTTATGGAGTAGACACATTTTTCAGATGATGCTTCAATACCCTTTTGAAATGTAAAAAATTCTTAAGTGACTTAACATGATTTGGGAGGGAATTCCAGAAAAGAATACCGTTAAAATAAAAGGAATTTCCAATTTTACCTTTCCGCTTAGGCACTACGAAATTAAATTGACTATTTCTAGTGTCATGCCCATGAACACTTGAAGAGCGAGTAAAGTTATTCGAAATATAGTGATCTGCATTAGAGTAAAAAATCTTATGTACATGGTGAATTAAAAGTTGTTGTGATCTAAGGTTTACATGAAGAAGATCAGCTGTTTCAAGTTCACTCTTCCCAATGTGTGTTCTTGGTGGTAAGTGATTGATAAATCTTACAATCTTATTTTGAATTATTTTTAACTTGTTTTGATCCACCTTGCCTAGACTGCAGTACCATGCCGCATTAGCATAATCAAATAAACATTGTATTAAGGAAAAACTTAAAATGCGTCTTGATTTTAAGTTCATGCAATTTTGATAACGGTACAAGAATTTTAGACGAGCATTAGCTTTTTTGACAATACTTGAGCAAGAAAGATCACTAGCTATATTTAGTCCTAAATACTTCACAGAATCCTGTCTCTTAATGAGTTGATTGTTATAACTTATATTGAAATCATCAGTATACTTCAGCCTACCCCGCGAACAAAACAAAATACTTTCGGTTTTACCAATATGTAAGCTAAGCTTATTTGCTGTCATCCAATTAACACAGTTTGATAATTCTAAGCTAAGTTTTTCCCCGATCAGCTTAGGATCAGTACCAGAATATAGTAACACACTATCATCCGCATATAAAAGTAATTTACTGCCGTTGACACATACACACACATCATTAATGTAGCACATGAAAAGAATAGGACCTAATATGCTCCCCTGGGGAACTCCGCATCTTATGGGCATAGAATCGGAGAGTACATTTTGCAACGAGACAACTTGACGATTGGTCAAGTAAGACCGAAACCATTGCACACATGCAGAATTTAAACCCATTACTTCTAATTTACTTAACAGTATATTATGGTTAACGGTATCGAAGGCTTTTTGCAAGTCAAGAAGAACCATCCCGACAAAACGTCCTTGGGAAATTTCGTTCCTGACAAAATCTAACAGGTGAATAAGACAAGTTTCAGTGGAATAACCATTTCTAAAACCAGACTGAAATTCGTATATTATTTTGTTTTCTTGAAAGTAGTTCTCTAATTGGGCATACACACATTTCTCTAGGACTGGGACTCAAATTCGGTTCGGGAATTTTCATGTCACCGGCCCACTCAAATTATATTAACCGGCCTTCAGACCTCGAGCCAAACTATCGAGCGGCCAGTGGGGAAAACTCCCCAAACTCACCGTTTGCCAGTCCTCCCCGGTGACAATCATGGAGGTGCAAAAATCAATTTGCACTCTTGAAGTGCCAAAATGTTCAATTTCAAGGGTGCTGCATTGTACATCGGGTACAAATATTGAACATGTATATATTTCCTAGTCAGCAGTATGTTTTTCCACACCACCCCCCCCCCCCCCAAAAAAAAAATAGGGAGGAACTAAAGCAGAAATAGACGACCAACAATAACTCGAGCAATAATCATAATCATGATAATATGATTTATTAGAAAGGTTATGACTTTCAGATGAGCTTACAAAATATGATGAAGGAAGGGGCAAAGAAAACTGTTTCAAGGCAGATTGAGTAGGCCTATTACACGTGTATAGCACCTTTTTTGGTTGACATTCAAATTGTCTGACACTAAGTGAAGCCTTGCCGAAAAACTTAAATTTTCCTTGCCCCCATTAGCGACGTCCCTAATGACAAAGATTGAATACCTTATGATTGTTTTGAACGTACTTTAAATGTTTGGAGAGTTCTGTTTTATATATTTGACTTTTTAAAAGCTTAATATTACAAAGAATTAATCTGTGAAGAATAAAAATTACCGACTGAAATAGAACTTGTGAGTTCTTAGTAGATTCATTGACATAAGGCGTGTTATGTCATAAATAAAAAAGAATACCGTCAACAGAATAAAAGGAACATACATGTAGTTACATTAATCCTTGTCAAACGTTCGTTGGGAAACAGAGTTATTTCAGACATTATTGGGGGAAAGTCCCCTGCCCCTTTTCCGAATAATTCATGCGTCATCCGGAGGCTCATTATCCCGATGGTTATTTATACCGAATTTAAGGTTCATTTTATATCCAAAGATTCATGTAAACTCCGAAAATAACCTTTATAAAGGTCATAATTCTGAAAACTCGATTGTGTTCCTTTCTTCATTTTCAGTATTACAAACCGTATTTCTTATTGATTTATGAATCATATTTCAAAGTTTGGAAACTGCTAACCTTGTTTCATTTTCGGAACTTCGAACCCCCAATATTCCATTGTCTTTGTACACTGTAAAAAAAAATGTCTGTAATTTTACAGCAAATCTGGTGTCAGCAGAGTCGCCACAACTTCTGATGTAAAAATACAGATTAGTTGTTACTTTTTCCTATATGACATTAATGTACAAATAACATCAGATTAGCTGTTATGAGTAAATACAGAACTAATCTGTATTTTTCCCCTGTAAATATACAGATATTTTTTACAGTGTATACTTCATTTCACGGCACCAATGATTCGTAACGAGTCTTCCATACATGTAAATATTTTCCATACATAGCTTTGGAATACTAAACCAATTAAAAAAGAATTAAAAGCGAATGGTCATATGCACGACTTACCATTACAGACCTCCACCACCCTTGTCCCGCCCCACATTCTGATCCATAAGCTAACATGGCCAATGCAACTCAAAATCATAAAAAATCATAAGGAACCAAGAAAAATAGCATTGTATGTATTGTCCGTATTATGTTTTTGGATAATGCAGTTTGAATAGTGAAAATATCTCTCAGCGCCGTTTGACATATACCTTGAAGATTGGTTAAATGCATGGTCTTGATGTTTCAGTGTGAACATTTTGAAAAGGTGTTTATCGGAAATATGAATTGGTAATCACGAAACTCCTAACAAGTAGGGTGGTTTTGAGTGATAAGCTTAATTCAAAAGCACGATATCTTTATGATTAAATCTGAATATCATTAGCTACGTTCATACGGGACTTGTGGTTTCGAAACTTTAAGTTAGCGAAACTTTAAGATAACGAAACCACAACTCCCTAACTGCAACGAGGGTTCACACGAGCCCTAAACAACGAACTGAGACTACAAGCAGAGCGATCGTCGTGGTTAACCTCGGAAGTAGATACTACCGATTGTGTGTACAGTACACATGCAGATCCTGTGTTCATTATTCGCGAGAAGGGTATGACCCGGAAATTTAACATGAACAGCGAGGTTATTCTTGACCGCAAGCTTGCGAAACTTAAAGTTTATTTCGTTCACATGGGCCAAGACTTCGAGGGAGGACCCCCCCCCCCCCGCTGCTCGTGCTTAAGGCCTTAACCACGAGCTCGCTTGTGGTTCTAGAACCACGAGTAAACTTAAAGTTTCGAAACCACGAGTCCGTTCATACGGTCTGGAACTACAAGATAACTTAAAGTTTTGAAACTACAAGCGAAACTTAAAGTTTAGCTCCCATCGTGTGAACGTAGCTATTCTTTAAATTTAGCAAGTCGATCTACCAGCATGATGCGATTATCAAGTAGTCCTACTTTTTGCATATTTTGAGAGTTGAATGAATATCGATTTCGTTTTTCCTCAAACTCACCCTTCGTACAATCACCTTTTCAAAAGCTTATGATTTATATTGACAGCATCAAAAAATACACTGAATGAGCCAAGAAGCCTCAAGGCTGAAGTTTATCTGATTTAAAAAGATTGTTATGCTGGTAGATGGACAAAATGAACGGCTTGTACCAAAAGGGTGGGTAGCGTCACGTCGCGTCGCGTTGACTGGAACACCACCATTCATCCAAAGTCCCCCCCCCCCCCGACGCTCCCAACGCACCCTTTCGGCAAAACGGGGGGGGGGGGGGGCTTTGAACGAATGGTGGCGTTCCAGTTAACGCGACGCGACGCAATGCTACCCACCCTTTCGGTACAAGCCAAAATGAACAACCAATCACCATCAATGGAGTGTCAACGAGCCTTTCACTTTTATTGTTCAAAGAGAATGGCCACCGAAAGCAATTTTTCTTTTTCTTTTTCCCTACGTAATAGTAGCCCATGACAATAACTTTCCTATAGCGATTTTCCATTCAAGTAACTGATAAAATTCTTTTTAAAACGTATCAATACCTCGGTCTATAAATTCATTGAATTATGCCCACCGCACACTATACGATCGATTTACGATCCGTTTTCGGTTTTGACTGAGGTTCTGAAAAGTCATATAGATAGTAAAATTAAAAAAACCCGGCCTACTGGGAGCTTTCTAGTCAAAGGAATGGCCAAATCGGCCCCGAGTCGTAGTGACGTCATAGCAGTCCTACGATTGTCTACGACTTTAAACCCTTATTTAGCCCTTATTCCGGGTATAAGGCTGACAGTGCATCAAAATCCTATACTCAGTATTCATATTATTGTTCAGAACCTGAATCAGGTAGATTTAATTGGTTAAAATGCCCATATTTAATGTTATTGCATGTTATTTTCCAAAATCGGATCGTAGTCCATCGTATGTGCGGTGGGCTTTACATGTACATTACAATTTCCCGGTGCTCCGACATAATTATGTTCCTGGCTTCATTTCGTCAAAGATATTGGGTTACGGACAGGGTAGAAATTGGGTTTTAGCCACTTTTAGGTTAGTTTTAGGGTTAGTGCTATGTATGATGTTGGGTCAAAGGTTATGAATTCATGAAGTTATGAATTTGGTGAAATGATACGGAGCAATCGTCGCCGGAGCATGTGTCGTGCGACTCGTGCCCTATTCCGCACTTGATTTGATTTATTTCCATATCTCTATGAATACGATACATTATAAGCATATTCATAATTGAAGCGAATAAAATAATAATATTAATAATTGCCACTACGAGTAGGACTGCCAAGTATCGGCATTATAGAAAACAAGCTCCTCACACAATGGGCATAAAGATCACAAGACAGCTTTTGACGGTTGTCAAAACAGGTGTTTACTCATTGGTAAAAACCCAACCGAATTTGAATGTTTGGCCGAAATAATCAATTAAATTGAAAACAAATATTCTGTCGGTAGATTTTGAATGTTTAATTTTTTTATCGAGACCCTAGGTGGACACACTGTTTATGAGAATGCGGGATGGCTTAGTGGTAGAACAGTGGTCTCGTAACTGGGAGGACCCGGGTTCGAAACCATGTGGATGCGTTGAGTGCCCTTTTGGTAAGGCATTAATCCTCATTACCAAGTCCTTCTGAATATATACAGAGTTTGGCCAACTGGTTTTCAGTAGGACATGGCATGGCGTAAATTCTTTTGTTATATGCTTGCCAAACAAACAATGGCGTAGCCAGACTTGTTGAACAGGGGAGGGGGGGGGGCACAGACGGGGGAGGGGTGATACACAAAATCACAGATTCACATACTTACTGAGTCCCAGTTTTATGGAGACCTATATTCATTGATACTAAAGCTGAAGCAGAGAGTGAGAAGTGATCTTGTTTCTTGATAGTCTCATTTCAGCCATATAAATTAATATCCAGCAGTAAAATGTACCTAAATAATTTCAGGAAGTAGAAACAAATATGTGATCTAATGAAGGTGGAAGCGTGAGAGTCTTATTTTTAACATTGATTTTTTTTTTACTTTTCACTCTTAACACATGACCCTTTATGGGGAAATAATAAGTGGGCTGCATGATGTGACCATAGATGGATCTGGGCTGCGCCAGAGCCAGTATGGATGGTTCTAGGCTGCACCGTTTTATGCTGCCATCTTGAGGCACTGTTTAGCCAGTGCTATATTAATTCTGACAATGTTTATCTTAGTCTACAGCAAATACTAAACCAAACAAGTAAGCTTCCTCCTGACACTTTAAAATTTAACTTGAGAAATATATCTTGAAATTCGTTCATTTAAAAACATAGTATGTAGAATTTTCTAACCAACATTTTGATTGGTTATTTGTGAACCACTTATTATGTTTCCATAATGAATTTTGTTTTTTATTGCACTCGGTAGTAGAAACAAGCTGCACTTTGCGGTTCATAATGCATGCACGGCTAACATATTTATATTATTTACAATAATTCTTTTCATCCTTTTTTCATGTACAGGCACATAATTTTACAAAATGCATAAAATTCATGAAAATGCATAGAAAAACGGTATTTGGCAATGCAGCTTCATGAATTTGGATTAACAGTTATGCGCCTGTACATGAACACACAAAAAAACAAAAACAAAGGAAAGTCGTACACCGTAGTGCTACTGAAGTGCTACTTTTTCGGGGCATGTATAGTGACTGCACCTGAAATGCTGTTTTAGCACTTGTAGTGTGCTAATTTACCAGCAAAAAAAAATGTGACCGTGGCGAGCCTCGAACCAGGTTCCGCTGATTGAGAGGGGCTGACGTTACCGATAGACAACGAATGCTTCTTGCAATCCAGTTTAGTCATGGGAGTCAAGTAGATAACATGAACTATGTGGTGTCGTAAATTCACTATGTAACAATATGATCTGCTCTAATCGTACGATGTGAGTCAGTCTAGCGGTAATGCCAGCAATTGTCGATTAGCGGACCCTGGTTCGAGGCTCGCCAAAATCACGATTTTTTTAATGAATGTTTAGCAGTTTAAGGAGCCGGTCCAGCTCCCGTGAAAGTGCTGAAATAGCACGCTGTGTGCATTCCAATAGAACTCTGAGTGCAGTCCCTATGCATGCCCTCAAAAAGTGCTAAATTCAGCCGTCCTGGTGCTGAAAACAGCACTTAAGTTTTTAGAGTGTACGCTCATGTACACTCTGCATTGTATTACAAAACAGCAAAGTGCAACTTTTTTTCCTACTTAACCGACTGCAATAAAAATCATACTTTCTTATGGTTGAGTATAGTTGGTAACTAATTTAACTATTATGATTAGAATGTCATTTGCGGTGGCAGCGGCAGGATGTGAAAGGCAGAAATGATCAAATTAAATTTAATCAATGAAGAAAATCAGTCTCAAGTAATCGACTTCCGTCACAATAGAGATAATGAGCAGTTTTGAAAGTAAAGGGGGGTATAATAATACTGGTGGCTTCTTGCATAGCGCTCATGTCCGTCACGTCGTGATGCTCCAGGACCTGGCGCTCTGGCCAACATTATTATCCCGGTCAAAGATATAGCGCTATAGGATATTGGATACCCATTTATACCTAGTTGGAGAGTGGCATATGTGGATTAATGTCTTGCTAAAGGACTTTAGTGCCAGGGTGGGATTCGAACCTTATTGTGACAATACTTTTTCTTCGGAAAGACAAGAGGACAATCCTATCCCCGAAATGTATTAACAAACTTAGTACTTTGCTTCTTTTGTTAAAAATCCGTATTTACACAAATATAGCTTGAAGAAAATAATATAACTATGATTAAAGGCATTGAGTAACTTTGTTGGAGATCAGAAAAAAAAAATCTGAATTAGCTCATGCTGCAATGATAATTAGAAACCTTTAGGTCAGTCGGGAATCGTATGGCTTTTACAGGTCATTTGCTGATTTCATTATCAAGATATTTATGATTTAAAATCGAAATTTTATAAGCGTATGGCATGACGCTTATAACTTGTAACGGTCGGCATACCTCCCTCTTTCGGCAAAGGCACAGCGTATACGTCTATTTACATTGGCCTGCCGCTGTGGGGTGCAATGCTGACAGAGCTTGCAATACCAAGGATTGATAACTCGGCAATACTATCGCGCGCTAGAGAAAGCTTGAGCGCTGGAGCTCATCCCGTGGGCAAGGGGCTAGCCTAGCCTGTCGATCGCCTGGCCTGGCCGGCGGGCGGTCGCTGGGGTAGTCGCGACATCGTGTGTGAGTAGAATTACCAAATTGTGATTATTGCATGGTAATCCTACATACATGAATAACAATTTGTTTTGCCTGACAATAAAGAAAGAGAAAGAGGAAACAAATGAAAAGGCATTTAAAAGGGGGAAGGCGAGGTCGCATATTTTGAAACATGGACGGAAACCACAATCCATACGATCACCTCTATAGAGACGTACGAGAAGTTGTGTAAGGGAAGGAGGGCCAGGGCTGCGCGCGCTGGAGCTCGGAGGGAGAGAGAGGGAGAGAGATCGGAGTGGAGGAAATGCAGCCCTGTCCATCATTGCCGTACGAGGCAGGTCCAATAAATTTATTTCTCGCTCTCGAGGAAATGGAGTCATTCATGTCGACAATGTTTAGCAAAATAAAGGAGGCGACCCCCAGGAGCGAAAATATCACCTTACGCCCATGTCACATTTTCCAAACTAATTTCGGTTACTAGTCAAGATATACATTGTACGGGAAATAGTGCGGGGGCGGGCATATAGGCCTATGCGGTTGGATGCTTAGACAAATTTCCAATACTACAATCGGAGGATAGAGAGAAATGTGAGGAAAAGCCTTTTTGTATCTTCAGAATAGCAGGATCATGCGATCGATTGAAGACTGATGAAACAATGAACAGATAAGATTTTATTTTGTCTCCTTGGACGGGGAATTGATTAGGGAGACGTAAAGCTTGTCATAAGAGTGTGGCATCCCCCCCCCCCCCCCCTCACGTCAGTGATTTTTGTTTGGGGGTTTCTTTCTTTTTTCTTCTAATATTTCTAATATTGGGCTATAGCCTAACATTCTGGAAGCTTGATAATATATCCAAGTCATATCAGGTTACCGTCATATCTGAAAAGTGAGAAAATTGTCTTTACGCCCAAAATCATCCAAAATTAATGTTTGTGGTAATTTTTCTCAAAATGAAACAAAAAATAGGAAGTTCATACCAGTAATATATTCGACTCCAGCGGTCCGGGCCGAACTTGACCCAGCCCCTACCCTCATAGGCCTACGCCTGATTTGCCAAATCATCTGGCTAAGGAGTGTAAGCTTCTTGCTCTGACTGGGGAGGTGGAAGAGAGATCTCTCTTCTACCTCCCTGTTCTGACCAAGGAGTTATGACAGAACTCCTTGCTCTTTACATATAGCCCACACTTGTGAAATTTGTATTGCTGCTCTCCGCGGTTCACTTCGGCTTCATAGTCTTTTCACCGGGTAGCTGCAGAATGCTCTTTTTCAAAGAGAGTTTAGACTGGGCATGGACATCAATTTCTGTCAGCAAACGCCTCGCCCTCCCCTCTTTCTCTCTCCGTCTCTCTCTCTCTCTCTCTACATACACATCCTTACTCTAACACGTTCACAAGCTTCCATCTAATCACGATGTTGGTTCAGGCAAGGAGTTATCACAAGTGTCTTTTAGTTATAAATTCGGTTCAGTAAATAAATACACGTTGATGCAGAATACATGATGGAAGAATAAAATTAATGCAAGAGGGTAGGCCTACCCATGCACTTATCGGGGGGGGGGGGGTGTCCGAACGAAAGGGGCATTTTTAGGTGGTCGAACACCCCCTTTTTGTGTTATTGTAAGTCAGCGCACACCTTTTTGATGTTAAAAACGCCGCCTTAGAATTCCCGTCAACTTTTTTTTTTAACACTTATTGGATAATTTTTGAATGAAAGTAACCCCCAAATAATGTTACTTTTTTTCTTTTTGTTTGGCTTGTCAGATATTTTTTGGAGTAAAAAGACCCCCAAAATACTGATATACTGATATATATACACCCCCCCCCCCCCCTTTAACAAATCCTGGGTACGCCACTTGGCGTACTAATATTTCAAAATTCACTTTGGGATTGTGTTAGCTCTTCACTACTCTCCCCTCTCTCTCAATATCATCTCTGCGTTCTCCCTCATCCTCTTCTCATGATTTGCTTCTTCATCCTTTCCTTCCTTTCTCTCAATGGTTTGATATTACAGTTTTTTGCACCTCTCCATTTTCTCCTTCTCTCTTATTCCCTCTCCTTTCTGACCCTTCACAAGAAAAGGAAGTTCAAATTAAAGGAAAAAGTTCATTTTTTGTTTCAATAAGGGTATATTCAAATTACAATACAACAGAAATTACAGACTAACTGGTTCGGACCATTATGTGGCTCTGTATTGTTGGTGAGGGCAGGGATTTTTCAAGAAGGATATTATCAGTGGCAAAGGATGTATCAACATTTTAAATAATATATCTGGACATAATATTTCTTGGTAGCAACAAGTGCTGAAGACAACATGCAAGTTAGATGATCTTTGAAGGTTTGCATGGTGGAGCTTATAACGTGGAGAAGGTTTACGGTTCACCATGTGTGTTGGTAGGAGGAAAGGGAAAAGGAAATTAGAGATGGATAGACGAGAAAGGATGACAAGAGAGAAAAGAAATAATCTTTCGTGACACTGGGTGAAGTCCTGAAAAGGACTGTAGACCAGATGAGATGAGATGAGAAGACTTGGTTGATGACCGATGGATGAGCAGCGATGGATTGAGTAGCGAAGGTTTGAGTAGATGAGGCTTGAGTAGGAGGTTACTCGACGTTTCGGACAGGTTGACTGTCCGTCATCAGGAGTGAAGTGTGCTAGACCCCGCCGCTCGTCTAGCACACTTCACTCCTGATGACGGACAGTCAAACACCCACTAATCCTATTACCACCATCACACCACCAAACCACCAAACCGACCAGTTCTTAGCCGTCTTATTAGTGTGATTGAGGTATTAGGAAGATGAACAAGGAAAAAAGCCATCATATTGATAAATGTAAAAAAAAAAAAAAAAAAAAAGAGGCAAATTTCATTTTCTCTACATGTACAGGAATTCATTGCTACTGAATTGCCATTCACAAAAAAAAAAAAAAAAAAAAAAAATTCCATTTCTACTCTATAAAAAAGAGTTCACAGCAAAACTGAATTAAGTCAAAATCACATTTCGACGGAGAACAAGAGCCCCAGGGGGCACGAAGCTCACCTGACGTGGATCAATTCACATCTGGTGCAGGGGCCCCTATAAGGCCACCCAGAAAATTTTCATGAACAACTTTCATTCTTCATCTATAGAGGTATCTCTATACACAATACCAAGTCTGAGCTTCCTACCAAGTTCGGTTAAATTCCAATCATTGGTTTTGAAGAAGAAGCTGAAAATGTAAAAAGTTTATGGATGGCGGACAACTTGCCCCAGCCCCCCCCCCCCCTCCAGTATGTTACCCCCACAGACCCCCTATAGGGCCACCCAGGAAAAAATCATGAACAACTTTCATTTTTCGTCTATAGAGGTATCTCCATACACAATACCAAGTCTGAGCTATTCCTGGTTCTGGAGAAGAAGATGTTTGAAATTTACATAGCTTTTACAATTGGGGGCCTTCCCCCTGGGCCCCCTGGGGGCCACATGTACCATTTTAGCAACTTTGGGTCCCCTACCCCTAAGGATGATTCCTACCAAGTTTGGTTGAATTCCGATCATGGGTTTCGGAGAAGAAGATGAAAATGTAAAAATGTAAAAAGTTAACGGACGACGGACAAATTTCCATCGCAATAGCTCACTCGAGCCTTAGGCTCAGGTGAGCTAACAAGAAAAGTCCAGGCCTGTCCACTCTTTGAAATCGTCTTCCCATCTTTTCTTCTGTCTTCCTCTTTTTCTTCCACCTTTCACTGTGCCTTGCAGGATGGTTTTTGCAAGACCCGAAGAATGTGAAACATGACATATCATTTCAGTTTGCGCTTTTTCACGGTCATGAGGAGTTCTTCGTATGGCCCAATTGCTTGGTGGATGATGGTGCGGACCGTCTCGTTGGTTATGTGGTCTTTATATGAGATGCCTAGTAATTTACAGAAGCATCTCATTTCCATTGCTTGAATTCGCCTCTGGAGGTCTGCTGTGAGGGTCCAGGATTCCCAGGCAAACAGGTAGATGGATAGGACGAGTGATCTCATCAATCGTATCTTGGAACTGAGCAAGACCAGGAAGTCTAACACCATAACTAAGCTGACAGTGGCAGGGAATCCAATCAGCACATACAACAGTTTGGTGGTGCTGTAATAAAAGAAAAGATAGTTTTAAAAAAATGAATTAGAATTTCAATGAAATAGAATTTTTTTTCTTTTGTGAAAAGGCCATGGCCTGAATTCATGAATACTTCTGTAAGGGTATTACAAGCAACGTACATGGCCTCATGCCCAATCATAAATGGCAATACAGGCTACGCTTATTTTAATCCATAGTTTAGACCATGGGTTTACCCTCCTTTGTGAATTGTGGCCAATGTGTTTCTTAACAAGGTGACAAGCTTTTCATTACACTTTTTTGGTCATGAACTGAAATGGAAACTGTCCTAAAGTGAAATATGCCAGTGTTGCAAACACAACATGCACTGGTCTACATGATGGTAGATGTACCTTTTAAAAATATTCTAGTAATTTACATAGCAACACCTTGTGTAAAACTAATGTGCAAACAAATCAGACATGAACTAACAACTGCCTACAAAAAATTACTTATACTGACAAAAATCTCTATATCTGTACTACAGAATCCCATAAATTATTCATCATAAGAATATAAAATGTAAAGTAAATCCATCCTTCATCCACAAATATTTCTTTCATCATTCATCAAGACAAATTTACAAAATCTATAGGAATGCAGATATAAATATAATAAATTTGTCAACCGGGGCGTCGCTAGAGGCAAATGCGCCACCTCTGTTGGCAACAAAAAAAGAGGGGGGGGGGAAGAGGAAATATAGGGTAAAAAAGGAAAGGAAGGGAAAGGAAAATAAACACTAAAAAGAAGGAAATGAAGGGAAGAGAAAGAAGGAAAAACTGGTCAAATTTTTTTGCTCGCTCGCTCAAGTCGCTCGCAAAAACATTGAGATATTAATCTTTGGGCAAATGGCGTCCCTTCCCTTCTGCAATAGGCTACAGCTGCCCCCCCCCCCTGGGATTGTCAAAGTTCAGATAGTCACATTCGGGCAGCGAAGTGCTAGTATATATGGGTCTTTTCACAAAGTTGGGGCACCAAAACTTTACAATGTTTTTACGATAAAATGTCGTTTTAACACTATGACTTACACCATTAAGTTGTTTTATATGAATGTACTTGGTGCCTCCAGGAAGCTTTTGAAGAACACAAGACAAATTGTTTTGAGGGGCATTTTCAAAATATTGACAAAAACATACTGGTGTCCCATGTTACATCCACAACCACCTTTTTTTTAGATTACCAGCATATCTACATGCATGATACCTTACAAAGCTAAATCCTATTAATGGGTACATTGTGTTGTGCTGACTTAATGAAGCAAAACTTTCAACAAAAGAATAAATATCTTCCCTGAGTTTATCATGAATGTTGTGGGTGTAACGGTTTCCAATTAAATGTCACAAGTTGTGGATGAACGGGACACCAAAGAATATCTGCAACTTTCATCAATAACTCTTGAAGTCAGTTACTCTCATTGCAGTTGTTGTTGCATTGACTTAAACAGAGAGCCTAAAGTAACCAGGCAAATATTTATCATCAAGAGCATTATGGATGTGCCGTTATGTCTCAAAATAAGACTTTGCGGATGTAACACGGACACAATGTCCGGTTACATCCACACGCTGGTTTTTCATAATTATTTCCAAAATACATTGTGGAACAACATGTTTATGTTTCTCAGATGCTTTTTATTTTCACCAGAGATAGAATGGCCAAGTAAGAAAATTCTAACTAGACTTTTTCATCAAATTACAGGGGATTGAAGAAAAAAATGTCTCAAAAGGTGCCCAACTTTGTGAACAGACCCATATCCACATATTGAAGAAGAAAGGTTCCAGGATAATTATATAACTTATGTAAGTTAACTTCAGTAATTTTCACCTAAAAAAAGTTCCAAAAAATTTTGTTTGACTCGCTTCGCTCTCTGGCAAAATATTTAGAAATTGAAAAGCTGATATTTGGGCAAAAGGCGTCAGTCCCCTCCTTACGAAATGGGCCTGTCTGATCAAGATCTCTATGTCTGCGATTTTCTTTTATTAATTTTTGTCGGGGGAGAGGGATTAGGGTGCAGCACTTTTGTCGGCAAAAATGGGTATCGCATCCTAAATATTTGTTGGCAAATTTAGGTGTCACAACCCCATTCAAAATGTTATAGCAACGCCCCTGTTAGTCAAGCTCTTGCATGACAAAAACTCTAATGGAATAGACCCGAGTGGCAATAAACCAGCTTAATTTTATTTTTATTATACTTCATTTCTTTATTTTTTACATGTAGACCTTACTACTCCAAATACAAAATTGTTCTTTATTTCATTCCTGTTCTATAATTGCACATCTCTCAAGTAAACATGGAAGGTGACGAATGAGGATATTTACCTGTAGGTGAGTGTAGATCTATTTGCATGTTTCTGGCAAGACTGTGTCTGCTCCATCATCAAATAAGAGATGTCATGCATCTGTAAGCAAAATAGAATGACTAGTCAAATGTATCCATAACAGACTATCAAACCGTTTTCTTAGACGAGTATATGGATCTGAATGAAAGACTGAAAATAAGAGTTTGTCGATATCTACTGAATCATATTCATGTACCTGTGAACAGCCCACACCTCCCTGTCCTATTGCATATCCACTTATCCAGGAAAGTATTAAAAAACATTTTTAAAATAAAATTCAGCAGTAGTATGAAGGGGTGGGTCCATATAACTGAAGTTTGCCATTGGATTTCTCCAAAAATAATATGCATGGAATAGCACTAACCAAGATAAAATATTTATTCATGCTTATGCCCAACATACATTGCAATTTCCCGAATATTAAATACAAAATTTTTAAAATTTACAGATCAGATCTACCAGTAGTTGGAAACTATCTGTCCGGACACCCAACATAGGTATACGTAGTGATAAGAATTTCTCATTCTCATTGATAAGAACTGTCACATATATAAATCCTATATAAATCAAGATTTTGAACTGCTAAGAAAACAATGCAATTACTCAATGGCATGATTGGTACATGTATGTAATATTCCACCGGATTGGGAAAGCGGCAAGAAGAAGATTCAAAATTCCTGGAAAGAGCAGAGTGAACCCAAGTGTTTATTTTTTTCAAATCTGGAAGAAAGAAACTGATCTAACGACCCAGGGGGGGGGGGGGGGGGGGGAGCACTCAGTATATAAATGTACATGCAGTGTGTGGTGGGTATGTGCTGCCCAGAAGACCCCCATTTTTACACTAAAATTTTTGTTCCAAAGCATACCATTTTTTTCTTGAGAAAAAGAGAAAAAACATTCCAAAGCAACGTTGTTTTTTTTTCATTTTGTCGTTCTAGTCGTTCTGGCACGTCTCGGCCTTGCCCGTTTTGCTTCAAAGACTAGACGTGTCATGACACACAGCGTATTAAGCGAATGCATGGGAGCTTGTGTGTGGGTACCAGGTAGCTGTACGAGCTCCTTAGCTTATCAATCTGGTACTTGCCTATGGAGCTGTACATGGGATCCATATACCTTGTGTGTTGGAAGGCATCACCCCAAAAAACTACATCTAAATATCACCATTTCTCACATAATTTGACCCATGCAACCCACCCTCGGAATTTGCTATATAGGGGTTACCTTCCAGGATCAACTAAGATTGTAAAAATTGAATGACTAAAAAAGAGGGGGAAAAAAATCGAGATTTTTTTTACCTTGCATTTGTAACTTATGGGACACACAAACCTTACCTTGCATGGGTAGTCCCATATAACTTACATCATGTGCAAGTAAAAAAAAAAACCTAATCACACCTGCCAGTTTTGTGGTGTTGTTTTTTAGTCAATCAATTTTTACAACCTTAGTTGATCCTGGAGTGGAAGGTAACCCCTTTAGCAAACTCTGACTCTGCAGGCCTGGCTGAGGATGGTTTGCATGACAGTGACTCACAGTATGTGAGAAATGGCGATATTTATTTTAGATCTATTTTTTTTTGGGGGGGGGGGGGGTTGATATCTCATTATCTGCCTCCACACACGGTATGGATCCTACCTATATTATGAGCTCCTTGGCTTATCAATCTGGTACTAGTACTGGCCTACGGAGCCGTTCATGCCATGGTATCCAACTGTGAGTGGAGTCGGAGGCACATGCATATCAACAAAAACAAGATCTAACATGTAATTGTAACATGACATGCATGTCTAAATGAATTATAATCATTTCTCACATACTTGCGAGCCATGCAAACCAGACATTTTATTCACAAGCCTCAAAATGTTGTTTTTCACGTCAAAACTCCCGAACTGCGTGTAAATGAATAAGTGCGCAGACATGGGATTGGGAACCATGCAAGATTGTTTATATTCAATGTTGAATTACTTGAATTTGTTGAAATGACAAGGCCACCGTTTCTTGTGAAAATGGCATTGTTCTTGCTCTAATTTTGATGCAATTTTTTTTCAAACTTACTCTTTAGAATATGAGGAATAAAATAAAATAAATCTTTAGAGGAATAGTAAAGAAATTCTTGTTCATTTTTCCCGTCAAAACCTTAGGTGCGCAGACCTAGCGCTCCCCATACAGCTGCGGAGGCCAGTACCACTACCACTCTACCACTACAGATTGATCAGCCAAGGAGCTCGGCGTACAGTAAAGTACGCAGTACATGTACTTGTAGGTCACCCCATTATACCCGGGATACCACTCCAGTCGATAGAGTCAATAGAGTCAATATTAAATCTTACAAATCTTACAAATCTTACAGTGAGTTGTGGATATCACACTGTGCCCCTGTCCCGGCGCTGGCATTATGTTTGGTCAATCTGACTAGACAGCTGCCGCTGCTTGTCTGAAGGAGAAAAAAATCTCAAGTCTCAAGATGATAAAACAAACGTCGAGAACTAGCTTTCAGTATGCATGCTAGCTGCACTGAGCCGAGTTAGCTAGCTACATGCGTACAATACATAGGCTGGCGCTGGCGCTGGCTCGCCGACGGGTATACGGTCAAGACCTAATGCCCAATAAGTCAGATAAACTCAGTTTATCGCCGATAAACTGAGTTTTTCGCCGATAAACTCAGTTTTCGCTCGAGGGAAACTCTGCATATCAACTGATAAACTTAGTTTTTCACTCGAAAAACTTAGTTTATCACCGATAAACAGGGTTTTTCTCGATAAACAGAGTTTTTCATTTGATATGCAGAGTTTCTCTCGATAAAGTCTGTTTATCACTTGAAAAACTCTGTTTTTCGGTGATAAACTAAGTATATCGGCGAAAAACTCAGTTTTTCAATTGATAAGCAGAGTTTCTTGATAAACCAAGTTTATCACTTTGAAAAACCCTGTTTATCGAAGTGATAAACAGGGTTTTTCGAAAAACTATGTTTATCAAACGATAAACACGGTTTTTCGGTGATAAACTAAGTTTATCGGCGAAAAACTCTGTTTATCAATTGATAAACAAGGTTTTTTCGAAAAACCTTGTTTATCAAACGATAAACAGGGTTTTTCGATATGCAGAGTTATTCTAAATTTACCGAGTGTGGGCGCTACAAAAGTACATAAAGCGGTGCCGTATAGAGATAGAGATATATAGATGCCGTATGTAGAGTCTGGCCAACTCGGCTCCAGTTGGGTAACAACATGGCGCATATTCCTTTGTTGCAAGCTTTTAATACATAACAAAGGAATATACGCCATGTTGCTACCCAAATGAAACCGAGTTGGCCAGACTCTCTCTATATACGGCACTGACATAAAGAAACTGGCCTGTGAGCATCGAACTCAAACAAAGTCAGCAAAATGCCTTCTTGTGATGTACTGATCGACTTCTTTCTTTCATTTAATATAATCTTCTTCTCTTTCCTTTTCAAGCGCACACTCACAACAATGGTAGGAAAAGATAGAAGAAAAGGAAAAAAAACAAAGAAATACATAAGGAAAGAGAAGGGGATAGATCAAATGAAAAACACAAAGAAATACAGTATGGAAAGGAGACGAGGAAAGATGAAAGGAAAAACAGAAAAATTCATATGGAAAGAGGAGATGATATATGGAAGGAAAAACAAAGAAATATATAAGGAAACTGGAGGGGATAGTTGGATGGAAAAACGAAGAAATACAAAAAGAAAGGGGAGAGGATATAGAAGAGGAAAAGCAAAAAAAAAAAAAAAGGAAAGAGAAAAGGATAGATGAAAGGAAAACAAAAAAATACATTAAATTCTATATCCTCTGTTCTTTCCTTATGTATTTCTTTGTTTCTCCTCCAATCTATCCTCTTCTATTTCCTTATATATGTTTGTTTTTCCTTCCATCTGTCCTCTTCTCTTTCCTTATGTATTTCTTTGTTTTTTCTCCCATCCATCCCCTTCTCTTTCCTTATGTATTTCTTTGTTTTTCCTCCCATCTATCCTCTTCTCTTTCCTTATGGATTTCTTTGTTTTTCCTTCCATCTATCATCGTCTCCCCTTTCTTTATGTATTGCTTTGTTTTTCCTTCAATCTATCCTCCCGCTTCTTTATATTTCCTTGCTTTTTCCTTCTATCTATTCTCTTCGCTTTCATTATGTATTTCTTTGTTTTTCCTCCCATCTATCCTCTTCTCTTTCCTTATGGATTTATTCGTTTTTCCTTCCATCATCCCCTTTCTTTATGTATTTCCTTGTTTCTCCTTCCATCTATCCTCTCCCCCTTCTTTATATTTCCTTGTTTTTTCCTTCTATCTATTCTCTTCGCTTTCCTTATGGATTTCTTTGAAGAAGATATATTAAATGAATGAAAGAGTTCGATGCTCACAGGCCAGTTTCTTTATGTACTTTTGTAGCGCCCACTCGCGGTAGATTTACAATAACTCTGCATATCGAAAAACCCTGTTTATCGTTTGATAAACAAGGTTTTTCGAAAAACCTTGTTTATCAATTGATAAACAGAGTTTTTCGCCGATAAACTTAGTTTATCACCGAAAAACCGTGTTTATCGTTTGATAAACATAGTTTTTCGAGTGAAAACTGTGTTTATCGTTTGATAAACATAGTTTTTCGAAAAACCCTGTTTATCACTTCGATAAACAAGGTTTTTCAAAGTGATAAACTTAGTTTATCAAGAAACTCTGCTTATCGATTGAAAAACTTAGTTTATCGCCGATAAACTAAGTTTTTCACCGTAAAACATAGTTTTTCGAGTGATAAACAGAGTTTATCGAGAGAAACTCTGCATATCAAATGAAAAACTCTGTTTATCGAGAAAAACCCTGTTTATCGGTGAAAAACTAAGTTTTTCGGTGAAAAACTAAGTTTTTCGAGTGAAAAACTAAGTTTATCGTGAAAAACTAAGTTTTTCAGTTGATAAGCAGAGTTTCCATCGAAAAACTATGTTTATCGCTCGAAAAACTGAGTTTATCGGCGATAAACTAAGTTTATCTGACTTATTGGGCATTAAGCTTGCCATAGACGGGTATACGGTACGACCGTATACCGTTGCACTGTACAAGTAACTATCCCGACAGCTCAGCTAGCTAAAAGCTGGTATATCACTGGCGCCTATCGTCTGTAAGTTGATGTTGGGTATAAACTGGCTTACCATAGAGATACATACTGTACGAAACACACATAGCGCATTGCCAATGTCTCACAACGAACGCATGAGGACGCTAGACCAAATACTGTTTGAAACGTAGATCTGCCGTTATTTCAGCCAGAATTTTGATTTCAAAACCACATTTATTTTCTTTTTTAAAAATAGTAAATGAGCTCCAATTTCTATCTTACTTTCACATGTCACTAATTATAGTTCTAACAGTAGGATTATATATCATTGGACCACTTTCACGCACATTCGAACAAAATATTGATGGATATTTCCATGAAGTTCAATGAATAAATACATACATACATATACGTGTAATCGGCACTGTAAGAGTTATCTATAAAACCAAATTAAATTTGTAATCATGATAGGCTAATCGGATCCCGGTTGAAATGCAATCATACACGCCTATAATTTAATGAACGGTAAATATTGTGATATGATATTAGTCCTTTTGACAGTCCTATTCAGCCTGTATTAAACCTACACTCTAAAAAGTGTCTACCGGTAGTCATTTTGTCTCGCCTGCGTAGCGGAGCGAGACTATTGGCGTCACTATTTCCGTCGGCATCGCCAACAATAAGCTGTAATTGTAATCACAATACAACGCACTTATATTGCGCCATCTATCTAGTTAACTATTCCGAGGCGCATGATGAAAATGAGAGAAGCGAGAAGGTAGAAATAGAAAGGACTGAAGAATGCTACAAATCTGTGTTGAATTACATTTCACTGTATGCTTTAGAGAAAAGTACTGTCTTCAATTTTGACTTCAAAGAATCCAAAGTGTCTATGGCACGGATATTAGGAGGTAAGTTATTCCATAAACTAGGCGCCGCAGCTATGAAGGCACGGTCACCAAGAGATGATTTCGTTCTTTGTGCCACAATAAGATTTTTGCCAGAAGAACGCAGACAGCGAGTTGGTACATATTCAGAAATTAGATTTTCAATATACGAGGGGGCAGAACCATGTAATGCCCTCCAAGTAATAAGCAGAATTTTATACTCGATACGCTCTCTGACTGGTAGCCAATGTAACCCTTTCAAAATTGGTGAAATATGATCCCTTTTACGTGTCTTAGACAATATTCTGGCAGCAGCGTTTTGTGCTCTTTGTAGCTTAGCTATTTGAGAAGATGACACATTGTACAGAAGAGAATTGCAATAGTCAAGACGAGAAATTACAAATGCATGAATTATAGTGGCAACTGTTTTATCTGACAATATCTTTCTGATGTTACTGATACTACGTAGATGAAAATACATTGACTGACATGTTTTTTGTACAAAATCATTCATTGTCATATTACTATCAAATAACACTCCAAGATTACGAGCAGTGTTTTTAGGTAGTACATGTGAATCACCAATTCGAATGGAATAGTGTTGTAAATCAACCTTCTGATACTGAGATGAAAGAATTACAAATTCACTCTTAGCATCATTGAGCTTAAGCTTGTTCAAACACATCCATGCCTTCATTTCAGCTATACACCTTTCCAACTTCTGACGTCTGCTAATTACACTCTCAGGGTCCAAAGGATTAAATGGTATATAAAGCTGAGTATCATCTGCATAAAGGTGGACATGGACATCATGTAATCGAGCAATCTCTGCAAGAGGTGTAGAGTAGATACTAAAGAGGGACGGGCCCAAAACTGACCCTTGTGGCACGCCGTAAGAGAGATTAACCTCTGGTGAAACGGAGTCGTTGATCTTTACGGACTGTGATCGATTATCCATGTAAGAGCGAAACCAGGACAAGGCACAACCTTCAATGCCCACAGATGAAAGTCGGAGCTGTAGGATGTCATGATCGATAGTGTCGAAGGCCGACGATATATCAAGAAGCACTAGAAATACAGCCTGTTTGGAATCAAGAGCTTGCAAAATGTCGTTATGTACCTTAAGTAAAGCCGTCTCTGTTCCATGGTGCTTTTTGTAGGCTGATTGGAAAGATTCATGGAGATTGTGATCTTCAAGATGGTCATGGAGACGTACAGCAACAATCCTCTCTAACACTTTTGAGAGAAATTTCAGATTAGACACGGGGCGATAGTTCTTGAAATCCTCCGTGTCTAAATTTGACTTTTTCAACAGAGGACACACAATAGCACTTTTAAATGAGTCGGGAAACACATCACGTTGAAGAGACTCATTTATGATTTTCGTAATACATGGCAGCAAACATTTTATGTGCTTTTTCAGGATCCACGTTGGCAAGGGGTCATTAAAGGAGGAGGAGGATGGTGAACGAGTTATGACCCTTAACACTTCATCTTCAGTAGCTGGATCAAAGGAGTGCAATGCCGGTAGGCCTGTATCATTGGAAGAAGACATCTCACGTACCGGCACTGATGAAACTGTGGAACATGTGGAGGTGTCAAGTTCCTGCCGAATCTTGATGATCTTTGAATCAAAGTAGTCTCTAAACTTTGCTGCAAGATCGAGATCAGTATCATGCACTGGAAATTTGGGTTTACTTCGATGATGGAGAAGGCTGTTGATAACTTTGTACAGCTCTCTAGGGTCATCTTCACAACTTAAAATCTGGTTCTCATAATAAGATGATTTAGACTCTTTGATCATATTCCAGACAAGATCCCTCTGGGAAGTATATAGTTGTCTGTCGATTTCAAGTTTTGATTTACGCCATCTCCGCTCAAGTCTCCTCCGAAGTTTTTTAGCTTCTGCAATCTCCTCTGAGTACCATCCATTAAATGGTCTAATAGTGATCATGCATTTCTTCAATGGAGCATGCTTCTCAAGAATCTCAGAAAGTGTACTTTCATATTGCTCGATTAGCAGGTTAAGCTCTGGCTCTTGATTAGTGATTAGGACTGATGAGCTAAGATCTGCAGCAAAATCATCATGGTTAATGGATTTCAGCTTCCGATATGAAATGATCTGTCTATTTGTGGCTGGTTTATTGGTATTCAGAACACAGTGTAATGCAGCATGGTCACTGATAAAAGATGACACCTCAACAGATTTGATGAGACTATCACAGGAGCGAGTAATAACATAGTCCAAGATGTGACCATTCACAAAATCAAGCTGTAATCACAATAACTTTCTATGGAATTGAGATAGAATCATCAAATTTATACCACAGGTACATCTCTTAACTCTTACTGTGCCAAGGGGTTTAGCTCCCTTTACAATTTTACCAAAATGTGATCAATGCTTACTTTTCAAATGTCTGCACCTCATTAACCAACTATTATCTCACAAAATATTGTGTACAAAACTTGTAGGAAATTTATTACCATTTCTTATGATACCAAACATTATTACTTTACCCAACTTTATGCATAAGAATTATTGAAGATCGTATTTGAGTTTCTTTTTTGTCCATTACTTTTTTATTTCTCATTTTTTTACTATTGTTTAATGTTAAAAGAAGGTAATATCTTTGTAAAAAAAATGCAATTTTCTCTGAAAATTTTTGTGGTACCATATAATTATAATAATAATTTAGAATGCTTGATTTATGCTCAAAATTTTGATATACATTGACCACCATATACCTTTCCTGTGGTTGAGCAACTGGTGAATGAAAATGACAGGTCTATCTGGCACATATACGTGACATTGGCACTGGAAGTGTTAAAGATGCAGGTCAAGTTTGAAAATGACTCGAATCTGACCCAGGTCAAAGGTCAAAATGTCAATGAACTTCCTGCAACAAGCACTGAAATCACAATAACTTTCTATGGATTTGAGTTATAATCACCAAATTCATACCACATGCAGGTAAGCCTACATCTCTTAGAGGCGCAGGTCAAGTTCGAAAATGAGTTGAATCTGACCAAGGTCAAAGGGGAAAAGGCCAATGAACTTCTTGCAAAAAGCACTGCAATCACAATAATTTTCTATGGATTTGAGGTAGTTTCACAAAATTCATACCAAATGCGCGTAGCCGGGGGCGCGGTGGGGGCGGTCTCCCCCTCAAACGCCAAAAAAAAAAAAAAAAAAAAAAGAAGCGAGAGCGAAAAGCGGGGGGAAGTGAGAAAAAAAACAACCTAGAAAGGCGCTAAGATCCCTTATGCTTCTCTCAAAATTGGCTAAAACGTCAAAGTTTTCGCGCTTTGCGCGGGAAGGGGAAACTCCCCCTCCCTGCACCTTCCCCTGTTACATACAGTGCAGTGCTGCGTCCAAATAACTGAAAAGCAGTCAGGGCGTTGAACTATAACTTTCCACCTAAAAAATGTTTGCTACGAGCCGTTATCTTTCCCTCACATTTGCTAAAACATCAGAGCGTTCGGGCTTCGCGCGTGAAGGGGGAAACTCCCCCTCTCTGCACCCACCCCTGTTTACATACAGTACAGTATTGCGTCCAAATAACTGAAAAGCAGTCAGGGCGTCGAACTATAACTTTCCGCCTAAAAAAATCGTTCTATCTATCAACTAGAATCAAAGCAAATAAAGGATTTTTTTTTTTTTGGTGTGTTGTTGTTTTTTTTATGGGGAGGGGGTATCAAACTTTTGCACGAGCTTTAACTTTTTAAAATAATTTTAGACTAGTGTAATTAACCCCTGGGTTGATTTGGCTCGTACTTCTTCACATCGACTCAAACTTGGTACATGCATAATGTTGCATTGTACAAGGAAATTTTGACAAGATATTTTAAAAACCCTTACGTTCAGTCACCTGAATCAGAATATGAATATGTTATCATTCGATAGAATATAAGTTATAGATGATCATGAAGCCCGTCATGAAGTAGATCCCAGGGTCACAAATATTTCAACTCTTTTATACATACCTTTTATATGCACTGTATTAACATGATTAAAATTATTACCAATATTGGAAAATGCTACTTGACACCTTCTATCATGTCCCCGTTAGGAGCTAGTGATCACTCATCCGTTTTCTGGTCCCCTATTGAATACGTGAGAAAAATAAATAAAACAAAAACAAAAACAACGAGACCTATGCCAGACAGTGAGTTACGTGAGTTCGGACAAAAAATCATGGATTGTGATTGGTCAGAGGTTTTCGAGGCTGGAAATGTCAATTATAAATGTGAATCATTTTACTCGACTCTATTACCTTTGATTGACATGTACTTCCCAACGCGTAAGGTTAAGGTACATGATAATGATAAACCATGGATCACGCCGAGAATAAAGTCCCTGATAAAGAAACGTCAGAAAGCGTTTGCATTGAATAAATCGGCTCGCTGGCGTCAGCTTAGGAACAAAATAATAACTATCGACAACGCTAAACGTTCTTTCTATATAGAAAGGGTCCAGAAGATGAAGCAAACGAATCGTTCCCAATGGCACAGAAATATTAAAACCATGACTGGAAGTAAACAATCTCCCACTATGATAGAGGTAGATGGGATTAGCAAGATGGACTTCACTGGAATGGTAAATAGAATAAATGAATTTTTTGAATGTCGCTAATGATATAAAACCACTGGACACTACACTACTCCCATCTTTCTTACCTTCCTGTAAACCTCTTCCAACTGTCGAACCCTGGGAGGTTTTTCACGAACTTCGCAACATTAACCGCAGAAAAGCCCCCGGCCCGGATGGCATCCCTTCTAAAATTATTGCGGGGTTTGCATACGAATTGAGTAACCCCCTTATTCACATCTTTAATGCTTCCTTCAACCAGGCTACGGTACCAACTCGTTGGAAAAGGGCGGTTATTTATTCCGAAAACCCCTAAACCAACTATTGATGACTTACGACCCGTATCCCTAACTGATCATTTTTCGAAAATGATGGAAAAGTTTATCGCCCGTTGGCTCATCGGCGACATCAACAGTGCCATCAATGATTCCCAGTTTGGTAACAGAAAAGGTTGTTCGACTGCCCACTACCTCATCGATATTCTAAACGCTATGTACGCTAACGCCGATAAACCCAAAACAGTTATCAACGTTAATAGCGACTGACTTCAGTAAAACATTCGATAGAATTGAGCATCGCCTCGCGATTATTAACCTGCTAAAGATGAATGCTTCACCATCTATCGTAACTTGGATTAGTAGCTTTCTTTCAGATCGCGAGCAGTGTGTTAGGTACATGTCAGCCTACTCTAAGTGGACGAAGGTGTCGGCGGGGGCTCCACAAGGGACCCGCCTCGGCCCACTAATTTTTCTATCTATGATAAATGATGCTTGTCAGGAAAGCGAACATCCCCACTTGGAAGTATGTTGACGATCTTTCATTGTTAGTGTGGGAAAGTGAACAAAACTTTCACGATCCAGAATAGTGTAAATGAACTAGAACAGTGGACAATAGAAAATAATATGAAGCTAAACCCGAAAAAATGTGTAGTAATGAACGTCCACTTCATGCGTTCTGAGGTCATCACACCAAAGATACGCATTGGTGATTATGAACTGAGTGAGGTAACAGTTACACACCTTCAAAACAATAAAGAAAAATAAAAAAATAAATAAAGAAAAAACAGATGCACCTGTGGAATTCCATAGGAAATTGCATCCATGCATCAAACTAACATAGTTATAAGTATAATAGACTAGGCATTACTTTGTGGCAGCATCCCGGGGCTAGCCTAGCCCTAGGCATAGCCACATTACGTGAAAAATTGTGCAGATTTCAATGCTGCTAAAAAAAAGTGCTATCGCATATCCAAATTCTGTTGCGTTAGCGCTGTGTATAGTTACACTGCAGCTAGACGGAAAAATCCCTCTGTTTGGAGGAGTCTTTTGCCACATTGTTTTAGTCGCTCTCCTCCTCGCGAGGGGGTTCAGCGGAGCGTCGTCGTACCCAATGTCAGCGTAGCCAACACCCGAACGACGGCTGATCTTACACTGCAGCAGCACAGATGTAACGTCGTTAGACCTAACACTTACGGGGTGTTGCAAGAAAGTTGCGATTGACTGCAAGTTGCAACTGATCGGTGCTGACCAATTAAAATCATTGTTGCAAGCGCATCTTCTTGAATGGGCAGACCCTGAACCATTCAGAATGGTTGTTCTAATTTGCTTTACAATTTGCAATTGATTGCAACTTTCTTGCAACACCCCATTAGTAACAGTAATGGGGTGTTGCAAGAAAGTTGCAATCAATTGCAAATTGTAAAGCAAATTAGAACAACCATTCTGAATGGTTCAGGGTCTGCCCATTCAAGGAGATGCGCTTGCAACAATGATTTTGATTAGTCAGTACCGATCAGTTGCACCTTGCAATCAATCGCAACTTTCTTGCAACACCCCATTAGATCTACACACGAACACAGAATGACAGATAAATTATAAAATGTTGCGAGCAAGGCTGGTTGCGACTACGGCCGACTACAAACATTTTATAGTCCTGTACTCGGCTGTAGGCCAGGAGAAATAAATATTATAAAAACAACAATAAAAGAAAAAAGACCCTGAACCATTCAGAATGGTTGTTCTAATTTGCTTTACAATTTGCAATTGATTGCAACTTTCTTGCAACACCCCATTAGTAACAGTATAGTGTTGCAAGAAAGTTGCAATCAATTGCAAATTGTAAAGCAAATTAGAACAACCATTCTGAATGGTTCAGGGTCTGCCCATTCAAGAAGATGCGCTTGCAACAATGATTTTGATTGGTCAGTACCGATCAGTTGCACCTTGCAATCAATCGCAACTTTCTTGCAACACCCCATTAGATCTACACACGAACACAGAATGACAGATAAATTATAAAATGTTGCGAGCAAGGCTGGTTGCGACTACGGCCGATTACAAACATTTTATAGTCCTGTACTCGGCTGTAGGCCAGGAGAAATAAATGTAGTTGCAGTTGTGGTCCGACGCAAACTAATGACAGACAAAGGCTTTAACAGGAATGTCGTATTTATTTCTTGATTCAAATTTCTTGATTTCTTTGCAACATTCCGTTATCATTCAGATCTTCCATAGTTCTTGTACATTCCGTGAAAACTGCAAACAAATATGATAAAGAGTAATTACTTATTAAGTTATTTGTCGACAGTAAACATCGACTAAGAAACGTTAAGATAAACATGATTAAAGGCCTAAATATTCTGTTGCTTGCAAATCCAAACCAAAGACTAAGCATAATTTCTGATTCCAAATTGTAACCACTAAACAGGTTCAAATAGAATTTTAAATGCCTTAAATAAGAAATACTTATTTATGCACTTGATGATGACAAAGATAACAGATTGAATCCTAACAACAAATGCAAGATAAATTACATGTAATCACATTAATGCAATCATTAAAGTGAAACAAAATGTATATGAATATGCAATAATTAAATATGATTCACATGTGAACCTTAATATAGATCAATCATTGTTGAACAATGTATATATGAATATATCTCTCGAAGGATTCTCCTCCAAGCACCTTGGCCTGATAACCTAATCTACCAGTATAAATTATCAAGTCCTCAAATTAAACATTTAATCATTTTGCATTTGTAACATTGTACCACTCATAGCTACATTCCTATACTTCGTGTGTATAATGTAGGCAGTCATACACCTCATCTTTTTAAAACACCACTGCACAAAAGTCACCAATATTCACTTAAAATCGGCATTTAATTTTCAAAAACCGACCCCAAAATATCCAAGAAATACAATAAATTCAACTCACCAATGTTGGAAAAGATATTTACAAAAATGAAATCCGCAATTTACTGTTGATTCTCGCGAAACGAGCTATCGGAGTCATTGTGTACATTTCCTGGTCGCCGCGGGCGCTGACATCTCCCCAAAAGAGTTTTGTCCTCAAAAATTCGGTCCCTATGGCGTACACGGAAAAGTTCCGATTTTCTGTGTGCGCGATCGTAAAGATCGATGTGCCCTTGCGATCCCGAGTTTCTTCGTGGACAAAAATTATATTGGCCGATTTTAGTCTAAGACATCGGCAGTTTGTAAACAACACGCGATCGCGAAACAAATCGGCGGGGATTTCTCCGGTTTTGGACAAGATTTTGACTTTGGATTTTGCTGTAAATATCAAAAGTTCTTCCTAACGGCCATTTGAGGTAGGAGTGAGATTTTTAAGGGCTGAATTTGAAAGCAAGTATTTAAAATATTTATCTTATTTTCCCCCCATACCTTTAGTACATGCGACAGAAAATACCAACTATTTTACAGTAATGTACCCGTGAGTGCATTGTACTATGAATAGGAAACCCTAATGCACTAACATACCCTTTAACTGTATGGTACATGTACATGTATACATACAAATGATATACAAATTCTTCATTATCTGGAAGGAATTTTCAGACATAAATAAACAATGTTTCCTAATCATGATATAACAAATTAATAAGATCAAAGGAACAACTAACCTCTTTGCCACCTTATCTGATATCTTGAAGTAGAAAACATCACAGGATGTGATAGATTCAAGATGATTCTACTCCACAAAATAATACAACCAACATTCTCTTACTTGGAGCCTCTATCTTGCCTGCCTCCAATGCACAAAGCTACATGTATGGTGCCCAGTGTATATGTCAGGCATGCACACACAAATTTACACAAAAGGCCTATTCAGTAGAGTGCACTCAAAAGGGCACTCAAAGGGTCAAGCCTAGTCTTTGCTTCAGACCCAGATTTGCAATAACACAAACAAAAAAAACATTTTCAAATGAACATTCATAACAATAAATATTATAAAAACAACAATAAAAGAAAAAAACAACTAAAAATACATTACAGTACATGTGTGACCGGCTATGCTCCAGCAGTTTCTCCGATTATAGTCTCTCATCCTATGCTCTCATCATACTAATAGCGCGCGCGCGGATACGATAACTCAATAGATACTATGTTGCGGTGCTTTTTCGTACACTGCATGCACGGGCCAAATATGACGGTACGTGCTGTACCTTCGGCGCTATAAAATCAAAAAAATTAATTAAAAAAAATCAGATGCACCTGTGACCGTGGAATTCAATAGGAAATCGCATATTACTTAGATGAAGATTCGCTAAAAGTTTGGTGAACTGAAATGGAACGATTCAAACGTTGAGCACTAGCAAACAAACAAACAAGCAATCAAGCAAACAAACATTGGGACAGAATCGACTGAAATTAGTACTGCCCTTGCTTCGCGCGGCGGTAATAATCTCTAGTATCAGCATGTAGGCCTATTGAAATGAGTTCTGCCACCCGGAAAAAGTACTCATCCGCGTCGGTTTAATGATTTTTTTTATTCGTCTGACTATATTTAGCCGATAGGCCTATGCAAGTTCATGTGAGTAAAAACTGAAAAGGCGCTTGTTAAAGTAGGTTAGGCTTTTCTGCCATACTATTTTTATGTGTGTAGGCCTATTAAATGATCATGGCGTGTCGACTGGGCAACAGCACGAAGTTCGTTCTGGCCCTGTTTCTTCAAACTTGTCTCGTGTTAGGAACGGTCAAGTCTTTGGGTGTCTTCTTACGCAAAATCAACATCGATCTCGAGATGACGGATACCGATAATGGAATAATGTTTGGTGTTTACATGGCGACTACCTTCTGCCCAGGTAAGTCATTTGATCAGGGATGTATATTCTAGGCCCTAGGGTATATAGTAAAAATGCTGTTTAAAAGGTTGTTTAAAACTAATATACAATATGTTAATATTTAAACAAATTGTTTACAATATGAACTGTACAACGGGATGTTCATAAACAATCAGGGGCGGACTTAGACCGAAATTTTCTGTCTCTCGTTCGTTAGTTAGCCTCTTATTTGGATAGGGTCGGCCCTTCACTTAGCTAGAGACAGATCTACGCTCCATTCACTCGCCTGTGCAAACTCACTGTCAGCCGCTTGACAGTAGGCATGTTTCTTTTTTCTAAATCGTATTATTCACATTTGAACAATATTAGTGTAAATTAAATAGATTAGGCCTAGGCTCTATACTTAAACGAACATGTTCAACTTACCAATTTTATTGTTTTATTCCTTTTAATGCTCCTTTTTCAGGTAATTCAGGGTCCAAGTTGTTCTCGGTTTGAAAATCTTACGCTGCATTCAAACTGTATAGTGTGTAAGTCAATGTGTATTCGGTTTGCACAGGCGAGTGAATGTAGCGTTTCTGTCTCTAAAGTGAAGAGCTAACGAACGAGAGACAGAATTTTCGGTCTAGGGCGGACCGGGACTCAAATTCGGTTCGGGAATTTTCATGTCACCGGCCCACTCAAATTATATTAACCGGCCTTCAGACCTCGAGCGGCTAGTGGGGAAAACTCCCCAAACTCACCGTTTGCCAGTCCTCCCCCGGTGACAATCATGGAGGTGCAAAAATCAATTTGCACTCTTGAAGGGCCAAAATGTTCAATTTCAAGGGTACTGCATTGTACAAGGCGGGTACTAATATTGAACATGTATATATTTCCTAGTCAGCAATATGTTTTTCCACACCACCCCCCCCCCCCAAAAAAAAAAAATAGGGAGGAACTAAAGCAGAAATAGACGACCAACAATAACTCAAGCAATAATCATAATCATGATAATATGATTTATTAGAAAGGACATGACTTTCAGATGAGCTTACAAAATATGATGAAGGAAGGCCTGGAAGGGCAAAAAAAACTGTTTCAAGGCAGATTGAGTAGGCCTACATAGCACCTTTTTGATGTTGCACATCAAATTTATGGCCATTCCAATCATTCTATAAATTTTCATATCCTTCTCATCTTCCATTACAACGCCAGTAAACTATTAAAATTATAAATTTCAAAAGCACCAGCTCTTGTTCGGTTGACATTCAAATTGTCTGACACTAAGTGAAGCCTTGCCGAAAAATTGTCCTTGCCCCCATTAGCGACGTCCCTAATGACAAAGATTGAATACCTTATGATTGTTTTGAACGTACTTTAAATGTTTTGAGAGTTCTGTTTTTTATATTTGACTTTTTAAAAGCTTAATATTACAAAGAATTAATATGTGAAGAATAAAAAATACCGATTGAAATGGAACTTGTGAGTTCTTAGTAGATTCATTGCTTAAAGGCGTGTTATGTCATTAATAAAAAAAAATACCGTCAACAGAATAAAAGGAACATACATATATGTAGTTACAAACAACGAGAGTTGACTATTAATGGGCCCCGGTCATTTCGTTTAAAAATTATACTATTCTGCGCTAGCGGCCATAATCGTTGAGCCCTTTTCACGGATTGGGGGTGGGGGGCCTCTAATACATTAATCCTTGTAAAACGTTCGTTGGGAAACAGAGTTACTTCAGACATTATTAAAGTCCCCTGCCCCTTTTCCGAATATTTCATGCGTCATCCGGAGGCTCATTTTCCCGGTGGTTATTTATTCCGAAGTTAAGGTTCATTTATCCAAAGATTCATGTAATTCATTTTCAGTATTACAAACCTTATTTCTTATTGATTTATGAATCATATTTCAAAGTTTGGAAACTGCTAACCTTGTTTCATTTTCGGAACTTCAAACCCCCAATATTCCATTGTCTGTGTATACTTCATTTCACCGCACCAATGATTCGTAACGAGTCTTACCTTTCCATGAAAATATTTTCCATACATAGCTTTGGAATACTAAACCAATTAAAAAGAATTAAAAGCGAATGGTCATATGCACGTCTTACCTTTACAGACTTCCACCACCCTTGTCCCGCCCCACCTTCTGATCCATAAGCCAACATGCAACTCAAAATCATATGGAACCAAGAAAAATAGCATTGTCTGTATTGTCTGTATTATGATTTTGGATTTATTCAGTTTGAATAGTGAAAATATCTCTCAGCGCCGTTTGACATATACATGTACCTTGAAGATTGGTTAAATGCATGGTCTTGATGTTTCAGTGAACATTTTGAAAAGGTGTTTATCGGAATGGTAATCACGAAACTCCTAACAAGTAGGGTGGTTTTGAGTGATAAGCTTAATTTAAAAGCACGATATCTTTATGATTAAATCTGAACATCATTAGCTACGTTCATACGGGACTTGTGGTTTCGAAACTTTAAGTTAGCGAAACTTCAAGATAACAAAACCACGACTCCCTAACCGCAACGAGGGTTCACACGAGCCCTAATCAACGAGCTGACACTACAAGCAGAGCGATCGTCGTGGTTAACCTCGGAAGTAGATACTACCGATTGTGTGTACAGTACACATGCAGATCCTGTGTTCATTATTCGCGCGAAGGGTATGACCCGGAAATTTAACATGAACAGCGAGGTCATTCTTAAAGGAGAATCAACCCCTAATTACAAATTTACTTATTTTGGAAGGTGTAATATATTCCTACTTATTGGCCTAAATCATTTTCTAATAAGATATCAGAAAAGGGTATAAATAAAGATATTCCAACACCCGGTATCGTCTCCTACTCATTTCCATGGGGGCTGCCATTTTCTTGCTGATTTGGAGTTGTACATGAACCATTGAGAAATGTTCCAGTCAAGAAGATATTTTGAATCCAAGACCTAAATTGCTTTTCTTCATTACCTAAAATCCCATATGTGACGAAAAATATAAAGTGGGTGTTTACATGTATTATAAAAATTAAATCTTTATAATGATATTTTTAAAATGTCTGGTTTTGCCTAACAAAAATCTATTTTCTTGGATTTGCCAAACAGAACAGAACATAATATATGCAGCATGCATTCTGACTTTTCAAGTCCATTATCCGAAAGCAGGTGAATGCATAGTTTGCCGCTATAGATGCTCAGGGAAGAAGCATCCATAAATTTGAATTAATTTGCTCCGTCCCATACGTCACAGTATCGAGAAAATAGATTTCTATTAAGCGAATATCGATTTTCAACAGAAATATATAAGGAAATCTTCAGTTTAAAAATAAATTGACATATCTATTCTATATTTTTAATCTCAAACGGGTTTTTAATTATGAAAAAGGCAATTGGGCATTTGGATTAAGAAAATCTTAATGTACACATAAAAAAAATGGCAGCCCCCATGTACTGCTAGCAGACGATACATATTGCGAGCAGATGATAACTTTTGCTCAGAAAATCTTGATTCGTATCGATCTCGTATATTTTGACGCGAAGCCATATAGTCTAACAAGAAGGAATAAATAACACCTTTGAACACTATCGTCTGTATTTTTGAGGTTAATTCTCCTTTAACCACAAGCTTGCGAAACTTAAAGTTTATTACGTTCACATGGGCCGAGACTTCGACGGAGGACCCCCGCTGCTTGTGCTTAAGGCCTTTATAGACCATGGGATGACATGGAAAAAGGGCTCCGTTTTTTATTTTCGTGTTCCCTACATGAAAATTGGTGGACTGGGGTAACTTTTTGTGCTGAATTCAAATATGAATGTTGCCAAGCTGTTAACTTGCAATGTTTCATGATATCGCGCCTTAATTATGCAAATTCATGCAAAATGGAAATATCGTACACTGTACTGTTGCACAAAACAATTAATTTCACCCCTAAGTCCAACTTTAACTAACAAATTTGGAAATTTTCATGACTTGAAGGCAAACTACATGAGAATTTTTTAAATACTGGATTCAAAAGATTCAGCATTCTGTTAAATTTATGCAAATTTATGCAAAAATATGGATTTTTCAAGAAAAAAATTTATATAATGTAGGTATAATTATCAAGTATAGACCTGCAAAGTAAACTGAGTTAATCTTTGAGTGAGCCTCAAAGCAACCATTGCTTGTGATAAAATCTTTATGAATGCATTTTCATAATTAAGCAGGACTTAATTATATGCAAATTTATGCTCAAAATGACATTATGGGGGGGGGGGGGGAACTTTGGTTTTCACTTCCTTTCTGCATTTTAAATAGGCATTATTTTAGCAATTAGTAGACCTACTTAGGTTTGCCATAATTTTCATTAGAAAAAAATCCTCGTTAGGAAAAAAGGATTATGCAAATTTATGAAATTTAATTGAATTGCTAAAATTAGCTACTAAAACGGAGCTTCATCAATACCAATATTCAGTAGGCCTGTATTTTTACATGTACCTTGAGCATATGTCTCAAATACAACACCTGCTGCTGTCAACTATAAGCTTGCAAATGATTGTCTGACATAGCAACAATATTCCGGTTCTGTAATGTATTCAAATTTATGCACATTTCTTCTCCAAGCACCTAGTTACGAGCTATTCCATTAACCTGCTTTTTATAAATGAGCCTCAATGCTTGGAATCCAGTTTGCATACATTACTTGTTGCTGTCCGGTAAGCCTCCGGCGTTGTTTGAAAGGTATGTATAACATCTGCATACATTACCGAAGCGGTTTATTAAACCATGGGATGACATGGAAAAAGAAGCTCCGTTTTCATTTTCGTGATGCACATTTTCGGCCCCACCTATAAATTGGTATATGCTAGGCTACTATTTCGTGCTGAATTCAAATATGAATGTTGCTAAGCATGAATCTGGAAATTCTTCACTATAATGTGACTTATTAGTCCTTACTTATGCCAATTTCTTCAAAATCCAATGGCGAAATAAGAGAGAGGGAGGGACGCATCTGTCCCCCTCGGATTTCTGCCTATTTCCGTGCGAACACCATTCCATCAGTCAAAATTTGTTTCTAAGAATTAGAATTATTTTATCTGATTGTGAACAATTGCAAGCCATAAACAGGGGATCCGTGAGGGTGGGGGGGGGGGGGGGAGGGTGGTCTTAGCCATGGGTACTAGATCAGGTTTTTGTGACTAGCACAAAATTAAGTGAAATTAATAAATAATTAATGAATATAGTGTAAGGATGTGTTTCGTGGGGGGGGGGGGGTGGGATACATTAATGTTGTGTGCCACATTCCTTAAAACCGCCAATGGGCTAGACATGTTCACAGGCACATTATTCGAATGCCACTCGGCAGTATGTAAATAAGCATTGTTAAATTTGTCTACTGAAAAGCCCGGGGGATGCTCAGATTTGGTTCGGACTGGGGTGTGCCACTGAAGTCTCCATACCCGTACCCATTTTTAAGCGTCATTTTGGCAGAAAAGGGTACCCATTATTAGGGATTTTGCATCTCAGGTGTGTACGTAACGACAATATGGGCGAGAATATCATTCTGAACAATAACGTTACCCATGTTCAAAAAAGTGGGGGCATTTTTAGGATTTTCTGGCACAAAACCATACCCCATGTTTAGGGATTTCTTGCAAAAGGGCGACCCATTAGCTGCACACTATATACCAAATTAGGCGAGTACCCCCCCCCCCCCCCCGGCTTGAGGGAGAGGGTGCAGCCCCTCTAGGATTTGCGACTGGCAAAGAATTATAAAGTTACTTAAAGATCTTTTAAGCACAGTATTTTCAAATCCACATGCAAGTCATTCAGTCAAGAAGAAAAGACAGAGACAACGACGAAATAGGACGAAGGAGTTGACAATGACAGGAGAAAGAGACAAAAAGAGATAGGGAGGAGCCTTAATTAGTAACGAAAAATGTTGCACTAAGTAAAAAATCAGGTAGGCTAACACCTGAGAAATCGCTGCTGAGAAACAGCTACAAAAGACAAAAGACAAAAAAACAAAACAAAAACAAAACAAAAACAAAAACAAACAAATAAAACAAGTAAATGTCATGAATTTCTGTCTGACACTATAAATCATGACTCTTCTTGCCAAAGGACTGTACAGTGTTCAACCATTGTTGTTATTGTTCCTCCTAATTCGAATCCAATCTTCATTTTTACAAAGTGAAATTTAGAATAGTTCTGTAAAAATATTTACATTGTATTGTAATAAAGATTCATTAATTTGGTGTGGTGGCTGATAAACAATGCACATTTTGTGATAAAAATGAAGATCGAAACTATCATTGCTTCTGTCAGTACACAAATGTAATGTGGTCTAAAATTCCACCTGGTCTGACCAAGCTAGAAAAACCCTCCTGGCAAATAAAACTGGTGTCCAGTCTGCCAATTTCTTGTAGTATATAGATGCCATATACAATTAAGTACCCCAGGGGGTATGTCTCATTGAGGCCTGGACGGCATCCGCGTCCATGCAAACGAGTAAAAATGGTTGTTTTTTCAACACCAGACGGGTAACCCGGGTATCTCGTTTAGGGTATCAAAAACAGGAAAATTCTGAAAAAAGGGTATCAACTTCACGAGTGTTGAGAAAAGATCCTTGAAAAGGGTAGAAAATTTAAATTGACAGTATTCGTGAGCCGGTCAGGAGCCCAACGAACAGCTGCATGATTTATGCTTAACCGGCTGTCCGTTGTCAATAATCTCGGAAATCTTCATTAGTAGTAGTCTGTTTGGTCTATTTTCCGCGGGATTGGGCTTTTCACTTGAATTCCACGAAATATTTATGTTTTTACGCGAGTTTTCGCCCCGGTTTTGGCGAGATTTCGCCCCGGTTTTGGCGAGATTTTCGCGGTTTGGGGTATTGTGCTATGGTTTTTTGAACGAACATACGATAGCCTGCATATTTCATATTACCCTTCTGCCGTCCACAAACTGGTTAAGTTATTTGACTTTGTAAGAATATTTATCGATGTATAATGATGTAATGAGGGAAAATCAAGGCAGACTGGACCAGGAAATAAGAAGGAAAAAGGGGGGAAAATATTGAAATCGCGCCACAAACATGGTAAAACGTAGCTGTACTGTTCGATCCCGAATAATTATAAATTATATATCGCGCTATAAAGCTAGCTTTGACAATAATAGCTATTATTGTCAAAGCTCATTCTTGTACATGTACATAATAGGTACTGTATTATATAAAAATGTTTCATAAAGCATGTAATTCTATGCCGAATATGAAAGAAAATGTTGAAACCTATGTATAAGACTTTTGATATACTAAGTACAGTAAGTGTTTTTGCATGTATGTATCAACCATGGTACAGACCATTTTCCTGTGATCATTCAACAAAGATTTTGCCATAGAAGTGCATTCCTATGGCATAATATATTGTCTTTTATTTCATCATTAATTGAATATATATGATTCTTGTACGTTAAAGCTAGTTTGAAGTATACAAAATGATGATCTGATTCAAATTTTGGTGAAATAAAAAGACATAGTATTATTGTAATGTAATAGAGTGTAGCGATTGTATTTATGGCATCTGGAAAAAACTATATACATGTATTATCTGTTGAAACATGGAAATGTATGAGACTTTTGTCATCATTCTAAAGGGGGGGGGGGCACAATCGAGAAAATGGCGAATCTTCTATGGTCAAAATGCATACCTTTCTTCCAAAGGGGTGGGGGGCACGGGCCGGAAGTGCCCTCCCCCCCGATCCGCCAATGATGGGGGGTATATCTCCGCCCCCCCCCCCAAAAAAAAAAAAAAAAAAAAAAATGAGGTGGGGGGATGGCCTGTATTATCATCCCCCAATATTTTTGGATGGAATAAATAAGAATTATTATATATTGTTAACTTAAAACCAATAATTATCCAAACTCATTATGTTTGGAATACGTCTTGAAATACCATCACATTTTTGAACAATTAGATGTAAGGAAATAAGAAATGCCATAATTTCAATGCTAAAATATCGAAGAAAATTCGTTCGCGAGTCGCATTGTTATTCTCAATTGAGGGGTCCTTCCATCTATTCATTAAAAAAAACATTTTGGGAAAGTCTAAAATGCAAGTTTTATAGACAGATTTTTGAAAAAGTCCCTGGAGTGGGAGGGGGATACCCCCTCCCACAACCTCCCCCGCTCGCTCGCTTCGCTCAGTGGCGTCTCTATAAGGGGGCAGAGGGCACGTGCCCTGGGCGGCACTTGGAGGGGGCGTAAAAAGCGCAAAGGAGAGAAAGAAAAAAGAGGGGGAAAATGAAGAATGCGCAGGGTAAATGCGCTAGAAATCTAGTTTTTGCAGGTCTGAAATGCGAAAATTTTCCAAAGCTCGGTCGCTTTGCTCCCTCGCATAAGCATTTTCTTTCAAGATCTCGTAATTTCGCGCCCCCAGTAGGCCTATAAAGTTCTTAAATAGCTTAAAGCCCTTGTTCTTAAAGTGCGGCCGGGCCCTCGAGACGATTTCATGCGGCCGGCCAAAAATATCTAGTAAGAAAAAAATAATAATCTTGTTTTATACTATGTTGATGCATATCATCCTAACTATTGTTATGAATAAAAGTATCAAAGCAGTATCATATATATTTATCCGTTCCATGTTCTACCACAAGTTTAAAAACACAAAACAAACATGAAAAACTAAAGGACACGGGAGGAGTATTCTAAAATCGTTCAACTGTCCTTAGATGAGCCATTCCGGTATGAGGCGGGGGATGGGGGCTGAAGCCCTCTCCCCCGAGAATATCAAAAATTTCCTGCATTCGGGCACCGCCCCATCTCATTTCTGGGGAGTGAAATTGTCTCTTTGTAATTTTTATATCTCAGATGATCTAACTTAGCACATTTTGATTTTCACGATTCTAAAGTGTCAATCTTTTGCTCGCAAGCTTCACTCGCTCACTAAATCGAAAAGCTAGAAAGCTATTTCTGCCCCCCCCCCCCTCCCCTGACAAAATAATTAAGAACCCAGGGCTTACATGGTTCAAAATTTGAAGAAAATAAAGATGTAATTGCTTTGTTCGCTATCATGTAAGTTTCATAATTATGACTCCTGCTAAATATTGCGCTCCCGTGTGTATAAAACAGCATTTGCAAAGGTTCAACTTTTGAAAGAAATCTCAACTGTAGGTAGCCTAGCTGCATTTCTCGATTCTTTCTCAAGCCTATAGGGTTTTCGTTAGTTTTGCTTCCGATTGTAGAAGTGAGTGAATAGGCAACTGTGTATCAATGTATAAAATTTGAGCTTCACTCCCGCTCAATGCGGTGGTCAATTGCGTTTGTTAGGGTTAAAAATTGAAATATTTGCCACTTGGTCGCTTTGCTCCCTCGCTAACTCGTACTTGGGGGGGGGGGGGGGGGGGGGGACTTCATTTTTTGCCGGTCATATCCCATGGATATTTTTTCATTAATCCAAAGAGGTTCTTTTCTATTCTTTCAATAAAAACATCATTCTGTAAGCCTGTGTTCCAAAGTCAATATTTGCCTTTAACTCTTCCCCGACTCTTCCTTTTTAACAAAATAAGGGCCAAGAAGAACCAATCCTCGAATAGGGTGTACAATACTTTGCAAAATCTAAAAAGTCCCTGTTAAGGATCTCAAAATCTGAAAATTGTCGCGGGTTTCCCTGAATAGGGTATCAAATATCTTCCACTAAAATCCTCGTTTAGGGTACTTTTCAGAAAGTCACGGACGCGGATGCCGTCCAGGCCTCAATGACACATATCCCCCCCCCCCCCCCGGGTTAAGTACAAAGAATACGGTTTGAGGCATGAACGAATAGAACATAAATATGGAAGGTGTATACCTCGAAATACTTGATGATATACTGACTAAAACAAAGAATATCAGAAAGAGAAGATGACAGAGAGATTGAAAAAGAAAATAAGGAAACAAAGAAATTGAATACGACAAAAAATTAAGATAAAGAACACAATAAAGACAAAAAGAGAAGAAAGATCAAAACAAGGAAAACATGATGAAAGGTAGAAAGAAAAAATTAAAAAATAATAAAGACAAATAATAACAAGTCGGAATTTAAAATGAGAACATGACTGAATCAGGGAGTGGAAGAGAGCCTCCCTGACTAAATGCTACAAAATAATTTAAAAAAAACAACGTATATATTGAGTTTTAAAATAATTGTTTAGCTTATCTTTTTCTATCTTTTTAAAAGAAAAGACAGAAAAGGAGAGAAAAGGGGAAAATAAAGAGAAACATATGAAAGGATAGCAGAAAAGATGAAAAATCAAAGGAATAAAATAGCTTCGAGTCAGTTCAAAATTATTGAACAGCAATTCAGTTTGTAACGAAATGACTTTGAAAAAGTAATTTTGTAACAAAGAAATTAACATGACAAAGTTATGTGTCCATTCTCATTTTGTAACAAAATTCATTCTGTTACAAAATGAAAATTGGCACAATAATTTGGTCGTGTTAATTTTGTAACAGAATTATTTTTGTTATAAATTGAAAATGGACAAAATAATTCCGTCATGTTAAATTTGTCACAAAATCTTTTGCGTTACAAAATGAGAACGGACAAAATAATTCCGTCATGTTAATTTTGTCACAAACTCTTTTTCGTTACAAAATGAGAATGGACAAAATAATTTTCGTTACAGAATATAATTGGACATGTTCATTTTGTAACGGAATGGTGTTTGTAGCAAAGTGAAAATTTTGCCATGTTAATTTTGTAACAGAATGATGTTCGTTACAAAATGAAATCGGACAGAATAATTCTGTAATATTAATTTTGTAACACAATTCGAGTTGGGGAAAGTGACCAGAAATATATAATGAAGTGAAAAATGAGCAAAGAAAACAGGATTCCAGCGGGACTTGAACCCGAGACCTCCGGATTGCTAGACCGACGCTCTACCGACTGAGCTATGGAATACCCCAGTACGTGTTCGTCCCAGAAACCCCATAGTTTTCAATGTTCGTGTGGTCAGAAGCTATAGAAACCAGACATAAACCCGAAGGATCGTAATCAACTTGGGGATAAATGCGTGGGATCACGGTTAGGTGATGCAGCTTTTTGTATATTTAATAAATTCGAGTAGGGGAAACTGACCAGAAATATATAATGAAGTTATGGTCAGTTTCCCCTACTCGAAGCCAAAATGAACAACCAATCACCATCAGTGGAGAGTCAACGAGCCTTTCACTTTTATTGTTCAAAGAGAATGGCCACCGAAAGTAATTTTCCTTTTCCCTACCTAATAGTAGCCCATGATAATACCTTTTCTATAGCGATTTTCCATTCAAGTAACTGATAAAGTTCTTTTTAAAATGTACCAATACCTCGGTCTAGATTCATTGAATTATGCCCACCGCACACTACATACGATTGATTCGGAAGAAAATGTAATAGCATTTGAGTAAAACACAAAAAATATTTTGATTGAGGTTCTGAATAGTCATATAGATAGTAAAATTTTAAAAATCCGGCCTACTGGGAGCTTTCTAGGCAAAGGAATGGCCAAATCGGCTCCGAGTCGTAGTGACGTCATAGCAGTCCTACGATTGTCTACGACTTTAAACCCTTATTTAGCCCTTATTCCGGGTATAAGGCTGACAGCGCATCAAAATCCTCATATTCATATTATTGTTCAGAACCTAAATCAGGTAGATTTAATTGGGTATAAAATGCCCATATTTAATGCTATTGCATGTTATTTTCCAAAATCGGATCGCAGTCCATCGTACGTGCGGTGGGCTTTACATGTACATTACAATTTCCCGGTGCTCCGACATAATTATGTTCCTGCATGGCTTCATTTCGTCAAAGATATTGGGTTACGGACAGGGTAGCAATTGGGTTTTAGCCACTTTTAGGTTAGTTTTAGGGTTAGGGCTATGTATGATGTTGGGTCAAAGGTTATGAATTTATGAAGTTATGAATTTGGTAAAATGATACGGAGCAATCGTCGCCGGAGCATGTATCGTACCCAATTTCGCACTTGATTTGATTTGATTTGATTTATTTCCATATCACTATGAATACGATACATTATAAGCATATTCATAATTGAAGCGAATAAAATAATAATATTAATAATTGCCACTACGAGTGGGACTGTCAAGTATCGGCATTATAAAAAAACAAGCTCCTCACACAATGGGCATAAAGATCACAATACGGCTATTGACGGTTGTCAAAACAGGTGTTTACTCATTGGTAAAAACCCAACCGAATTTGAATGTTTAGCCGAAATAATCTATTAAATTGAAAACGAATATTCTGTCGGTAGATGTTGAATGTTTTAATTTTTTTAACGAGACCCTAGGCGGACACACTTTTTATGAGAATGCGGGATGGCTCAGTGGTAGAACAGTGGTCTCGTAACTGGGAAGACCCGGGTTCGAAACCATGTGGATGCGTTGAGTGTCCTTTTGGTAAGGCATTAATCCTCATTACCAAGTCCTTCGGAGAGGACTTTAAAGCCGTCGGTCCCCCGGTTACTAAACTCACAAGCAGACACAGTGCTACCTTAGCAGTCAGGGAAATAAAAAAAAAAATCAAACCAGCCATAGTGTAAATTTGGGGGCTCAGAGGTCATGGTTATGAAAATCGATATGTTTTATTCATAGAGACACTAAATATGCTAAATATGTCACAATATTCTATTTATTCGTACAAATCACAGGTCCACTGATCACATATCTCTTTCAAAAAAGGATGTTCCGTCGTCTACAGATGATGCTAGGAGCAATACTTGGACCAATAGGTCTTCTCTGTGCATCGTTTTCACCAAACAAAATGATCTTGATCGCATGTCTGGCCTTATCAGGTTGGTATGGTGTAACTTCGAAAATTAAAGGGATTTAAAGCTTATCTTGACTAGGGCTACTATAGTAATGGATTTGTAGTTCGAGAGAATCTGGCTTGATTCTACATTGTGTATAATGCAGTAGATTGGTTGTTTGATTCTGAACAAACTAACACAATTTTCTAGAAATCACATTCTACAAAAAAAAAACCCATAAAGATTTTACTTTCATTTGCAAATAGAGATTGCATGTTATGCACGTAGGGCGGTATGGACTACTACTTTGTTGACTATCATGCACTCGATAAAGAAGAATATTCTATTTTCTTTCTGAATACAGGAGTTGGGAATTGTTTGATGTCCGTCTGCTTCATCATCTCTCTCAATGAAGCAGCTCCAGACCGATTCAACATCATCTATGGCTTTGGCAAGTCAGGTTACGCCTTTGGGATGTCCGTTATTCCACTGGTCGCTAACTTTCTGATGGAATTGTACGACTGGCGAGGCGCCATGATGCTCATTGGTGCCTTAATGGCGAACACTATTCCATTAGCAATGACACTAGGAACGGATACGTCATCATCGAATATGGATATGGAGTACAACAATGGGCGAGAAGACGAAGAAAGAAATAAGCTTTTGCAACTTCAAGAGGATAGAGCAAATAGCAGTGTGGGTTCAGATCTGAAGATGGCTGGGTGCAGCGGGAGACTTATCGCAAGACATAAAGAACCTACGAATAAAGAGAGGTCACGCGATAATGACATCTCAACCGAATACCACAAGCTACTTGATGATAGTGATCATTGCCAACATGAATCAACTTCGACTTCTGAGGGAAACCTTGATCCACCGCTGTCGAATCGAATAAATTTGTGGGCTCTTTATATCTTTGTCAGACTCAAAGAATCCGTGTTCTACCAAGACCCGTCCCTGGTATCAATCTTGTTGGCTAACTTTGTCTTTGGTATGGTGGATAGTTCCTGGCATTCGTTTCTGATCCCTCGCGCTGTAGATCGTGGTATCCCCACGACTCAAGCAGTCGGTCTTGTCACCTCTGCAGCTGTAGCATGCTTCTTTGGTCGTTTCATGGTTGGCTACCTCAATATCCATTTTCTCACATATCATGATGTCGCTATCGTGATGACATTGTTAAACATTTTATCTCTTCTTGTGGAGAGTTTGGTGCGGAATTACATTCTCATGTTGGTAACCTCATTCGTCTCATCTTTGGCCATCGCTTCCAGGAGTGCTTTGTTCGTCATCATCGTGAAAGAACGCGCCACTTCGGCCTTTCCTCTGCTGTTCGCTTTCACAGAAGTTCTGTTTGGTCTAGGAGCTTTCTTCGGTCCTTACATAGGTGGTAAGTAACACCCCTCCCCCTTTAATTAGTTTACGACAAATAGTACACTTAAAGATAACATTTAACAAATTCATAGTGACGAAGCTTTTCGACCTGCACTCATCGGGTCACAACGCAGGAATGAGAGAATACAAGAAAATACAAAAGTCAAGGAAGGGTGTGTATATTACTAATATCAGAAATAGGTATGTAAAATTGAGTCCTTATGACGCCTTATGGAAATTTGCATTCTTTAATAGAAACTTGCAGTCTGACAACTACCACCTAAGGTAACTACCACCCAAATAACTACCCCCGGACAATAACGACTTGGGGTAATTATCAATCGGACAACAACCAACATACTCTCACCGGTGGCATGTAGGTCAACAATCTCCAAAGCAGTTACAACCCCCAGATACTTGATAGCATTTAAACTGATTTCGGCCAAGGGAGGACGGGGGGGGGGGGGGGGGGGGTTGGGTGTGACCAACAATCAGTAAGGATATAATGAGTATACGGAGGAGGGGGTATCTACCTCACACGGTAAGAACTCTTTGGAAAATATGGTTATAAATAGTGGGATTTCCGTGCATTATAATGTTAAAATTCACCACACTACGTGAAAAATTATATGATTGCAGGTAAGTGTGTGTGTGTGTGTGTGTGTGTGTGTGCGTGTGTGGGGGGGGGGTGGGGGTGGGGTGATGGGGTAGAGATTTCCACTGTTATTACATTTTGGTTTTATAAGTTTGGGGTTTAAACTCGGTGTTTGATGGTGCATTGTACTGTTGAATTTTTCCATCAAATCAAAGGTAACGTTCTGTAAAGTTCAGTTCTATGATATATTCAATATTAAATACCAGCCGGGAATGGTATTAGAGGTTGCTCTCCCCAGTAAGATCTCCTGGCAAGTTGGGGGTTATAACCCAGGTTTTGGGTGAGTATAAGTATGCCTATTTTGCATTTTCACGAATAATGAATCTAATATCTTGACGTAGCTTTGTAACGAGTTGCAAAATTGTACAGTGCGTGAGGGAGGGGGGGGGGGGGAGAAACCGCGTTTCCACCCCCCCCCCCAAAAAAAAGAAACTTAAGAGAGAGAAGTTCCCAACATTTTCGGGGGAGACAATTTGTAATTTGCAAGATTTTGTCGAATTCCACATTAAATGTGGGAGACCAAAAAATGCGTAGTTCTAGTGCACTTTTGATCTAACAGGTAAATCCAAAATGAGGTAATCACCATTTAGACAGAAAATATGGTATTTCTAATTTTCGAGGGGGGGGGGGGGGGGGTTGGGATAAACGGCTTGAATATTTGTTTTCCGTCCCGTCCCCCTTAATTGCAGACCATACAAAACGTCCAATAAAGAGTTAATATTGCACATGGGAATATCTGCCTTCATGCATTGGAGAAATATAAAGCAATATTTTACAATTAAGAGTACTAGTAGCTCGGGGCGGGCACCATCGTATTCAATTTGCTGTTGTGGTACTTCCATTTCGGCCAGCGAGCGTATCGAGCGAGCCAAAAAAAACCCGCTCTTTTTTTGTTGTTGTTTTTTTTAAATGATAGTGTACATAAAGTAGTGATAAACTAGGTTTTATTGTTGGAGGTTGGAGTAGGATCAATTAGCCAAGCAAACATGAGTGAAAACAAACACTTCTCTTTTAATAAAATTTGGTATATTATCTGGGTTTTATTGTTGCAGCTCGGGGCAGAAATTGTGCTATTTTGGCGAGCAAGCGTAGCGAACGAGCATAATCTTGTTCAATGTGATGTTAAGTCCACTTTGGGTACTTTTGCTAGAGGGTGGTTGCCCTAGGGGGTAGTTGTCTGGGGGTAGTTGTCCGGGGGTAGTTGTCCTAGAGGGTGGTTGTCCTTGGGGTAGTTGTCTGGGGGTAGGTGTCCTAGGGGTAGTTAGTTCTTAGAGGGTGGTTGCCCTAGGGGGTAGTTGTCTGGGGGTAGTTGGCCGGGGGGGGGGGGGGGGGTACTTGTCCTAGAGGGTGGTTTCCCTAGGGGTAGTTAGTTGGGGAGGCGGGGGGTAATCGTCCTAGAGGGTAATTGTCACAGGGGGTAGTCGTCCTAGAGGTGGTTATCCTAGGGGTGGTTATCCGGGGGTGGTTGTCCAAGGGGTAGGTGCCCGGAAACGGCTGTTAACATGCAGTCACCTATGCTCAGTCATTAACCAATTATGACATGTCATAATTTGGATTTGTTATGACAATCAGATGATCTAAGATTATCAATAAAATATTTCCAGAATACCGCCAATTTTCTCATAATTTCTGTTTTCCTAGGAATGATGGGAGATTTACTCGGAAGCCTCGATGAAGCTTTCTTTCTGCTCGCCGCTTTGGACTTGGTCGTCATGATCTTGCTTATCCCACCAAGATGTGTGAAAAGTCCGTTTGAATAAGAAGGGAAAAAACCCCAACATATACTCGTGCAGGACCTGAGGTACCATTTTGAGGCCCAGATAAAAAGAAATCAATAAAACTTGCACATGGTCTATGACATGAGGGTATTTCAGTGCTTTGGGCCACTATGGGAAAAGCGCGTTATAAATGCCAGGTATTATTATTTCAGATATAATCAACCACAACTGCCACAACCCCGTCTACGTAGGATTCTGCCCCCTATCTATGAATTTCCGGATACGCCACTATACTGTAACTTACATTTGAGTTGTTAGCGATTAAGCCACTAGTCAACGTCGGTCAAGAGATAAGGGGCTTTAATCAGAATATTTGCTGGGGAAGGTTTGAAAAGCTTATCTGCGGTAAAAGTCTTATTGACACTACTCACGACATTGTGGTCATTTTGGACACTTTTTGGCCAAAAATGACCAATTTGGTCACTTCTGGTCAGGGATATTATCCCAATCGTTATTATCAGCGAAGAGGGTTTGATAGGCCTATCCAATATAAAAATGTGCCCTGGTTCGAGAAAAAGTGACCTTATTGTCCCCCAAAACATTTGAGTGGTCGTTTATGGGTGTTCCATTCTTTACCATTAAGAGAGTGAGGTTGCGCCAGAGCCATCTATATACAGAGTTTGGCCAACTGGGTTTCAGTTGGACACGACATGGCGCAAATTCTTTTGTTATACAAACACTGGCCAGACTTGTTGAACAGGGGGGGGGGGGGGGGGGAGGAGGGGGAGGGATACACAAAATCACAGATTCACATACTTATTGGGTCCCAGTTGAATTTTATTCAATTCAATTCAATAGACCGCTTCGGTAAAGTATGCAAATTTTATGCATACCTTTCAAACAAAGTTGTTCTTGACAACCTGAAAGCTTGCCGGTCATAGCAACAAATAATGTATGCAAACTGGATTTCAAGCATTCAGAGGCTCATTTATGGAATAGCTCGTCACTAGGTGCTCAGAAAATATAATAAATTTGTATATATTACAGAAGCGGTCTATTCAACTCAACTCAAATTAACATTTATTTTCTTCCGTTGATTTTGACAACATTTAGCATCTGTTATATAATAGTACAATTTACATGCATATAAAGTAATATCAGTATAATCAAGAACTTGCAAAGTTACAAGGAAGAAGACGCTTGTAGCGGGTACGCCTGAATACACAAATACAATATAATTTAATACAGGAAAAGAAGAAAGGGACAGACAAAGAGAGGGAGAGAAGAAGATAGGGAACTTGGGGCAGAGGGAAAGGAAGAGGACTGCAACATAGTAATAATCATAATGGAGTTGTAGACATGCATGAATAATACAGTGGCAAGATATACGGTGACAGTAAAATATCGAAATATTCACAGGCATTCTTACAAAAAAAAAGATACTGGAAACATGATAGTAATCCAGCGTAATAAACAAGCAAGGCATCATGAACTATAATAATCCGATATTTGTAGAGTTGTTGTGGATCAGTGGATAAGTCCCCGGACTGTGAACCACGAGGTCCAGGGTGCGAATCCCACCGCAGCACTAGCGTCCTTTTGGCAAGACGTTAATCTACATTTGCCACTCTCCACACAGGTGTTAAATGGGTACCCCAGCATTCAATGTGCACACATTGTGTGCGGGCATGCCAAATCCGATGACCGGGGTAATAATATATCTGTAATAAATCACCGGTGTATTAGGCGCTATATAACAGCGGAATATTATTATATCATACACTTTTTAGCTTCCATGAGAACCTTAACAGAGACACAGAATTTCTCATGGGTGCAGGTAAATCGTTCCAAAGCTTAGGGCCGGTGAAACGGACCTATATTCATTAGTATAAAAGCTGAAGCAGATAAAGAAGAAGCGAGAAATGATCATGTTTCTTTGTAGTCTCATTTCAGGCCATATAAAATAAAATCTAGCAGAACAATGTTCCTAAATGATTTCAGGAAGTAAATACAAATATGTAATCAAATGATGTGTAAGCGTGAGAAGTCCCATTATTAACATTGATTTTTCATGATTTTTTTTCATTTCATGTTTAACACATGACCCTTATACGGGGAAATAATTAGTGGGCTGCATGTGACCATAGATGGATCTGGGCTGCGCCGTTTTATGCTGTCATCTTGAGGCATTGTTTAGCCAGTGCTATATTAATTCTGGCAATGCTTATCTAACAGCAAATACTCAACCAAAAAAGTAAGTCCCCCCCCCCCCCGACACTTTAAAACAAAACTCGAGAAATATATCTTGAAATTCGTTCATTTAAAAGTATATAGAATTTTCTAACCAACATTTTGATTGGTTATTTGTGAACAACTGATTATGTTTTCATATTTTTTTCATTGCACTCGGTAGTAGAAGAAAGTTTCACTTTGCGGTTCATAATGCAATGCACAGCTTACATGATTATACCATTTACAATTCTTTTCATTTTCCTTCATGTACAGACACATAATTTATCATTCAAATTCATATTTTAAAAAAAATATTTGGCAATGCAGATTCATGAAGTTGGATTACTAGTTATGCGCCTGTACATGAACAAAAATTGAAGGCGTAGGCTCATGTACACTCTCCATTGCATTACAAAAAAGCAAAGTGCAACTTTTTTTTCTACTACTGACTGCAATAAAAAAAAATCATACTTTCTTATGCTTGAGTATAGTTGGTACCTAACGTAACTATTGTGTTTAAAATATTGTTTGTGGTGGCAGCGGCAGGATGTGAAAACAGAAATGATTAAATTAAATTTAATCAATGAAGATAATCAGTAATCGTCTTATGTCACAATAGAGATGAGGAGCAGTTTTGAAAGTAAAGGGGATATAATAATAATGGTGGCTTCTTGTATAGCGCTCATGTCCGTCACGTCGTGACGCTCCTGACGCTCTGCTCAACATTATTATCCCGGTTACAGCTTGGCGGCCATTATGTAGCGCTATGGGATATCGGGTACCCATGTACACCTGGGTGGAGAGTGGCATATGTGGATTAATGTCTTTCCAAAGGACTTTATTTCCGGGCTGGGATTCGAACCTTATTGTGACAATACTTTTTCTTCGGATAGGGAAGAGGAAAATTCTATTTACGACTATTTTCATAAATTAATGAATAAAGATAAGATTCTAAATGACGAACAGAAGCGAATTGGACGATCCTTAAACGATGGTACGTTCCAGAAAGCTTTTACAGAGCTAGATTTTCATATAACAGCTAAGGAAGTTATAAGCTGCATCAAAAAATTGAAACGTAATAAATCACCTGGTAATGACTCTATACTAAATGAAATGTTGAAAGTGGGGCAATATTTTTTTCTCCCCTTTGCTTGCAAAACTGTATAACCTCATTCTTACAAGTGGATAATTTCCCTATAGTTGGTCAGTTGGACTGATTAAACCCTTATTGAAAAAAGGTCCAGCAAACGACCCTTCGAATTACAGAGGGATTGGTAAAATTTATAGAAGCTAAACAGATGTATAAACCAAACCAAATTGCATTTAGGAGTGGTTTTAGGACATCGGATCACATTTTCGTTTTAAAAAAGATTGTAGATAAATACATTGTACATAACCGGAATGGTAGCAAGAACGGGCTATATATTTGTTTTGTCGATCTTTAAAAGCTTTTGATAGTGTATCGAGAGAAGGCCTTTTGTATTAAGTATTAGAACTGGGTATCAGTAATAAATTTTACAGTGTTATAAAGAATATGTATTCAATATGCAATCTATGTGTAAAATTAAATAAGGGGTTGGTATTGTTTGGTATTTTTGTATTTTATTGAGAAACTTCATTGACATCGACATCAATATGTTGTTTTACAACTTTCTGTACAAATATTGGAGTTAAACAAGGTTGTGTAATCAGTCCTACTCTCTTTGATATATTCCTGAATGATATCCCCGATATTTTTGATCGAGAGAAAAGCAGTCCTGTAGAGTTGAATGAAAGAATAATTGCATTATGTGTGTAGACGATATTGTTCTTTTCTCAACTGCAAAAAAGAATGGAACATTGTTTTGACCAATTGAATGAGTACTGCAAGAAATGGAAGCTGGAAATTAATCATTCTAAAACCAAAATTATGGTGTGTAATAAGAATTCAAGGAATTTAATAAAAGAAGTATGCAGTTGTTTAAGCAAGCTACAAAACATTTAGCCGATAAAGGAAGAAAAGCCCTCTTTAAATTATACAAATCCTTTGGCAAATATATTCCTAACACTAAAATTGCTACACGCTGCTTTGATAGTAGGACCCCAAGGAAGAACAGCGGCATTTTGTAAATACTGCTGAATTTGGGTCATCGTCCGTTTTTTTTAAGCTCATGTATACGTTGTATTTTATGAAATGTATGTGGTTTTCTTAATACGGAAATAAATACAAACAAACAAACAAACAGTATGATCAAACCTATTTTATTATACGGATCGGAAATATGGGGTAGTACAATGGTATGCAGCAAGCTCTTCTCAGAACAACCAAACAAAACAATACTATATTTCAAACCGAATTTCGATAAAAATCCATCTTCAATGGTGTAACATATGCTCGGTATAAATCACAAAAGTAGTAATATCGGCGTTATTGCTGAACTTGGAAGAAATCTTCTTATTACTGAGGTTTTTAATTAACACTGGATAAGAATGCGTAATGTTGCTCAATATACTATATTGTATATTGAAAACAAACGACTCTATGAAGTCAAGGAGCATTGCTGGTTAAGAAACATAAAAAAGATTTTAGATACGGTAGACATATGTAATGATATATAAATGTGTGAACCAGATGATGTACAAATGACGCAAAAGGACTTCGTCTCCCACTGTGAGGGTAAGCTACAAGATATATTTAATAACCAAATAAAACTTGATCTTTTCCATGATAAAAACAATGGAGAGGGTAACAAATTGCTGACATATCGATTATTCAAAACTTCCATCAACGAAGAAAAATATCTTTTAAAAATCTTACTGATAGAAACATAAGACAAAACATTTGCAAACTTCGCATAAGCTCACATAACCTATACCAATTGAAAAAGGAAGATAATATCATCGCCCTCACAAAATACCAACGAATATACGTTTTTGTGAAGAATGTAGTATGCAAACAGTAGGAGACGAATTCCATTATTTCATGCAATGTGATAAATTTAGAATAAGAAGAGAACTATTTTTAAAATAATCTTAAAGCACTCAATGATAACTTTGAAAACATAAACAGTTTGGATAGATTCATACATGAACTAAAAGAAGACGCTCTCGTAAAAGAATTTGCCAATTTTTTGCGATATACTACTGATCAACGTGGTAACCTTTAAATTGTTTATTATTAGACATATCTAGTATATATAGTATAAGTATCTGTATATATAATTCTTTTAATGGATTTTTCTCATCACCTTACACTACTTGTACATAATCTGATAATTTATATTTCATGAAAGAACATGTCTAGTTGATCAATTATGATTATTTTGTTTTTGATTTTGTTTGTTTTGAATGCTATACTCCCGATATATTGTTCTGTTTTTGTCATGACTGTGTTACTCTTATTATTATTATTAGTATTATTATTGTTCTTATTATATTGGTGTTATATTCGAACAAAATATTGATGGATATTTCCATGAAGTTCAATGAATAAATACATACATACATATACGTGTAATCGGCACTGTAAGAGTTATCAATAAAACCAAATTAAATTTGTAATCATGATATGCTAATCGGATCCCGGTTGGAATGCAATCATACACGCCTATAATTTAATGAACGGTAAATAGTTAATATCAATCCTTTTGACAGTCCTATTTAGCCCGCTAAACTCTAAAACGGTCTAGTCATTTTTCTATCGCCTGCATAGCGGAGCGAGAGTACAGGCGTCACTCTTTCCGTCAGCGTCGTCGGCATCGTCAACAATCATTATGTAATCACAATAGCTTTCTTTGGAATGGAGATAGAATCACAAAATTCATACCACAGGTACATCTCTTAGAAGCGCAGGTCAAGTTCGAAAATAAGTCGAATCTGTCAAAGGTCTAAGGTCAAAAGGTCAATGAATTTTCTGCAAAAGGCACTGTAATCACAATAACTTTCTGTGGATTTGAGGTAGAATCACAGCATTCATACCACATGTACATCTCTTAGAGGCGCAGGTCAGGTTCGAAAATGAGTTGAATCTGGCCAAGGTCAAGGTCAAAAGGTCAATGAACTTTCTGCAAACAGCACAGTAATCACAATAAATTTCTATGGAGTTGAGGTAGAATCACAGCATTCATACCACAGGTACATCTCTTAGAGGCGCAGGTTAAGTTTGAATATTAATTGCATCTGACCAAGGTCAACGGCAAAAAGGTCAATGAACTTTCTGCAAAAAGCACTGTATCACAATAAATTTCTATGGATTTGAGGTAGAGTCACAAATTTCATACAACATGTACATCTCTTAGAGGCGCCAGTTATGTTTGAAAATGAGTTGAATCTGATTAAGGACAAAGGTCAAGAAGTCAACGAACTTTTTAGTGAAAATCACCTCACATGTAATAACTTTTTGTGCCTTTGAGGTAGGATTACCAAATTTAAATCAAAAGTATATATCTTGAAGGTGCATGTCATGTTTGTTACAGGGTCAATGTAAAAGGTCAAGAGGTCAATGAACTTTCACTTTACATGAAATAACTTTTGTATCTTTGAGGTGTAACCACCAGACTCAAACCACAGTTACATGCCTTGAAAGCACAGGTAAAGTTCGAAAAATAGGTCAAATCTGAGCAAGGTCAAAAGTCAAAAGGTCAATAGATTTAACTGAAAGCCACTGAATACATAATAATTGTCTGTACATTTGAGGAAATGTCACCAAATTCAAACCACAGGCTTATCTCTTGAAGGCGCACTTTATGGTTGTAAATTTGGTCAAGGGCAAAGGTTGTCATTTCTTTTTTGGATTCCTTTTTTTTTTTAATGGATTTAATAATTATTAAATAACAAGGCTGAAACTTTTAGCAACTTGGCACAATCCATGATATTCACAGACATATGACAAATATTAAGAGGAAATCTGCTAACACTCTTACATGTTTTCCACAGATTCCTCGTTTTTGTCTCGCCCACCGGAGGTGAAGGCGAGACTAAGGGGTCCAAATGGCATCCGTCCGTCGTCCGTCCGTCACAAACGTTAAAGTTTACCTGCAAGACTCTCTTATGATGCATTACTTGGCAACTGTTACTGCATTGGCAGCCACACTTGGGTGATAGAAGCGCTAGGGGCATCTCCATGTTATTGTGTTGTCGGAGGTCACATGATGATGTCAAAGGTCATTTGAGGTCAAATGTGACTCTCTTTTGTGAAATAACTTCACATCAGTTGCTTGGATTACAACCTAACTGGGGTCATATTTGCACTGAGGGTACCTTCACGTTATGTTGCCGTTGGAGGTCACATGATAGGGTGAAAGGTCATTTGAGGTCATACGTTAAAGTTTACCTGCAAGACTCTCTTTTGACAAATAAATTCACATCAGTTGCTTGGATTACAAACTAACTTGTTTCATATTTGCACTGAGGGTACCTTGACGTTATGTTGCCGTTGGAGGTCACATGATAAGGTCAAAGGTCATTTGAGGTCATACGTTAAAGTTTACCTGCAAGACTCTCTTTTGACAAATAAATTCACATCAGTTGCTTGGATTACAACCTAACTTGGGTCATAATTTATTTGCACTGAGGGTACCTTCACGTTATGTTGCCGTTGGAGGTCACATGATAGGGTCAAAGGCCATTTGAGGTCATATGTTAAAGTTTACCTGCAAGACTCTCTTTTGACAAATAACTTCACACCAGTTGCTTTGATTACAACCTAACTTGGGTCATATTTTCACTGAGGGTACCTTCACGTTATGTTGCCTTTGGATGTCACATGATATGGTCAAAGGTCATTTGAGGCTATACGTTAAAGTTTACCTGCAAGACAAGTGACAAGTAGTATTTTGTGAATAGTCCTTCTCATTAACGGGATATTACATTCTGTGGCAGATACCCAGAGATACAATTCTTCTGCGTGGCAACGGAGATCACGATATTTCCAGTTTTCGCAAGTGGGCGAAACACAATCTTGCTAATGCCTTGTGTTTTCAGGATATTGGTGTACAATTGATAATACTGGTAATATTGTATGTACGTGTTCAAAATTACCTTCAAGAGAGTAGTCTTTTTAAAATCTCACCTCAAACCAGTGGAAATCAATAAATCTAACACCTATATGAAAAACTCAGTTACCGTTCATGCGGGTAATGATCAGTGTATGTTGTAAATTGCATTGCCCACAGCGCGCCCCAGTGGATGGCATCACTGTCATATCTCTCCTCATTCTTTTGCATGCAAATAGCTGTTTTCAACTGTTTTGAATTGGAATTTTGTGTTAAATTTATATTGATTAACCTTGGATCCTGATGGAACACTCATAAGTCTGATTTTTGACTGCACTTCTGAGAAATTGGTGGTAATATGTTTCATTTTTGATTCTGGAAATCTACTTTGGCTCATCGAGATACTGCCTGCAGCAAGTTTAAGTTTACTGGAGGGGGATTATCAATGACCAACGGGATTACTGATCAAAAGGATCCCACTTCTGACAATAGACACTGGAATGTCTATTGATTGACTGCTCTCTTATTGTCAGGAGGTGTAACCGTTTCTTTTCTTCTGAGAGGCTTATTAGTGATTCTTCACAATGGATATGTTCTCCTGGACTCTGTTCATCTCCATACTGATTGTCTGCCAGCCCACTAGCCAGGCTCAGCGTGTCACTGCTTTTATATGCAAGTCCCCTGTTGTTGGATGGGAGGATAAACACCTTTGTTACCTCAAGCACTTGAAATACTTTACATCAAGAGTTCCCTATTGTGTGAATGGTACTGCTACTTTCCAGATTGAGCTGATGAAGTGTATGGACATTAACCCTAACCCTGGACCAAGCTCTAGTGATTCGATTCCCAATAGCTTGTCTAAGACTGTAAAACCCCCGAACACAGAAATATTCATCTACGGCATGGATAAGATGAGATCATTAGACCCATGTTCTGATGTTACCAGGATGCCCCGTGTTCCTCTTGAAACTTGGAATATGATTAAAACTTTGAAAATTAACAGATATCCCATACATCGTCGTGGAAAGAGAGGAGGTAGACGCAAGCCAAGTAACGTCACTCGTCTTGATGAATTGGGTCCTATTCCAGTGCTCAAACCATCAAGAAGGGCCGAACGTAGTTATGCTGATCAACCCAAAGGACCTAATCAGAACAATTTGATACAATTGTGTAAATCTGATACAATCGTAAACTCTAAATTAATGTGTTGTTTGTGGAATGCTCATTCAATCAGGAATAAGACCACTGGGCTTGTTGATTATATGTGTGAATATGATACTGATGTAATGATTTTAACTGAGACATGGCTTAACAAAGATGATAGTGTTATAATAGGAGAATGTACCCCTCCTGCGTACACTTTCTTAAATGCCATGGTGTTCAAGACACCACTAAAGATGCTGATTAGACATCATGCTGATTTAGTTTATACGACATTTGAGTATGTGCATATTACAAATAGTTCTTACTCTGTCAATTTCATTGTAGTATATAGACCTCCACCATCGACCATCAATGGCTTCACAAATACAGCATTTCATAAGGAATTTGATGATTTTGTAAATGAGATATCTCTCTTTGCAGGGAAATTAATTGTACTTGGAGATTTTAATGTTCATTGGGATGATCCTTCCAAACAAGATGTTATTCAATTTTCTTCATCCACAAGTTCTGCTGGATTAGTTCAGTATGTTAAAGGTCCAACACATAATCGTGGACATACATTAGATTTGGTTTTTACTCGCTGTGACGAATCATTGGTGGTAGATTGTTATACTGATGACACAAGTAAGTCAGATCACCATGTAGTGTGTTTCAAGTTACAATTACAAAAAACAAGACATATGCAAACTATATCAACACTCCGTAACTACCGGAAGATTGACAAGAATCAATTTGTAAAATAACCCTCAGAGCTCATTTCCCGACCTCATCCTGATGGTGTTGATGCATTTTTTGAGTGGTATGATTCTAGTATGGGTAAACTACTTGACAAATTAGCTCCTGTAAAAATTAAGACCCGCATAGTAAAGAACAGAGTACCCTGGTACAATGACTCAATTCATATTGCTCGTCAAGAACGACGGCGAGCTGAAAGAAAGTGGCAGAAATCAAGATCCGACCCTGATCGTGAATCATTTCTGATTGCTAAGAAAGCTGTTTGTGCACTTACTGTAACTGCTAAACAAGACTATTTTAAAAACAAATTGTCTTCTTGTAGCGACAAGGATGTTTACCGAACTATTAATTCTCTTTTGAATAAGCAAAAGTCCGATCTTCCATTTTATGATTCGCCTTTTCCATTAAGCAACCAATTTTCCCAGTATTTTGTAGATAAAATCAAGAATATAAGAGACGAACTTGATAACACACATGTTATGCCAGTTAGGTTCAAGGACAATATCTGCGAAGGGTTTAAGATACTTAAGGTCTTCCGACCTGTTTCTCAAGACGAGTTAATGACAGTTATTTCAAGATGTCCCAGCAAAAGTAGTAAATTGGACCCACTCCCAACTTGGTTAGTTAAAGACTATATTGATCATCTTCTCCCAATACTAACTGAACTTGTAAATTCTTCTTTGTTATGTGGTGTCTTTCCACAGAAGGCTCATCATGCAATCATAAGACCTCTTTTGAAAAATTCATATTTAGATAAAAACAATTTGAAGAATTATAGGCCTGTATCCAATTTATCGTTTGTTGGTAAACTTATCGAGAAAATTGCTTCCTCAAGACTGGTGGAACATATGGAGATTAATAATCTTGCTGATCCACACCAGTCTGCTTATAGACCCAAACATGGTACTGCATTGATTAAGGTTAAAAGCGATATGTTTTCATTGAACTCAAACAAAGTAGTTCTTGTGGTACTTGTAGATTTATCAGCAGCCTTCGATACGATTGACCACAAAATTTTTATTTGTCGTTTGTCAAAGAGAATTGGTGTTAGGGGAACTGCGTTGAATTGGTTTCAGTCTTATCTTGATGGCTGGATAGCACAAGTCGACATAGATGGGGAACTTTCAGATCCAACCATTTCTAGGTTTGGTTTACCCCAGGGCTCAGTTGTAGGTCCCACTGGTTTCACAGTTTATATTCTCCCAATTGGTGACATCTCCCGGTACCATAATGTTTCGTATCATGTTTATGCTGAAGACATTCAGTTGTATGTAGCATTTGTTCCTAAAATTCCTGGGGAACTGGATAAGGCCATGTTTTCACTACAGTCTTGTATATCAGATATAAGGAACTGGCTGACAGCAAATAAGTTAAAACTCAATGATAGTAAAACTGAATTTTTCATTGCTGCATCACCATACAATTACTAAAAATTGCCAGATTTAACACGAGAGAGGGCGCACGGCAACAGTTGCACGCGACTGATTTCTTGCTCCCGAGATTTACCTTTATTTCGCGATTTTTATACCTGAAAGACTAAATATACTGTATTGTGATATTCATCTATAATTTGTTACATATATGAAGATATTGCTCACATTCAAGTAAAGATATATCTATCAAGGAAATTGGACTTATTTGGATTTGAATTTGCACTTCTGTTGGTCTTACATTGGAGTGACTGAACTGCTACGTACTTCCATAATGCATACTTCAAACTACGCATCTGCGGCGGCACCGCCTCAGCTCTCTAACATTAATGAGAGGCAAGGTAAGCCAGTTTTCGTGATGCATAATAACATTCCTGGTGAACAGAGGGTTGAACTAGAAGAGATGTAGAAAGCAATTTGTAAGAGTGTTGATTCCATAGATATTCATGGAATTCAAAAAGTAGGGGGACTATGGCGCTTGTATATAAATGAACGCCAAAACAGAATTAGGCTGATTACAGAAGGCATTCAAATAAGAAATACTTCTGTCAGAGTTTACGACAAAAATCCTTTTCTCCCCAATCAAACAGACAATGCTCTTCGTGTTCTGATAAAAGACATCCCTCTATCAGTTCATGAGACAGTTATTCTAGACGAGTTTGAAAGTATGAACTTGAAAGTTAATGGTACCATAGTATACCCCAAACTTCGGGTTGACGGAAAATTAACTCAATGTCTTACAGGAGATCGTATTGTTTACATCGACCCCCCTCCCCAGCCCCTCCCGAGGTTTATGCGCTTCCAGAACTACAGGGCTCGTGTATTCCATCATGGGCAGCCTGAAGCACAGACAACGACGGTTACGTGCTCCAATTGTCTCAAAGAGGGTCACCATCGCTCCAGATGTAGCAGTGAAGTGGTATGTCGGCTTTGCAAGAAATCCGGACATATGCAAAGTAGGTGCTCTGAAGCAGAACAACCTGCACCGAACGCCAATCGACCAAGTAGCACACTACAAGCGAACGGTTCAGCCGAAGTTATGATGGTAACCATGCCAACAGATACACCCCACAGCACAGCACAGGCAACCATCAGCGACCCACTACCAACGCTTGTGTCAGACGCTTCTAAAAGTTCTACATCATCCGCCCCCCAAACCCGGTCAAAAACGCTATTAAATAAAAGCAAGAGTCGAGACTCAAGACAACAAATTGTGGACAATTGTGAACCGAGACAAGTTGGAAAAGCATTGGCTGAGTTCAGATCACGTAGCAACAGCGCACCAAACATCGGTGGTCAATGTAAAATCACACAATACATCGAGCGATCAGCTTCCTCTGATTCCGATGAATCAGAAGAAGACACAGAAGACGAGCTCTCTGAAGCTACATTACAATCAACGAACCGAGCGAATGCTCTACGTCATACAAAAAAAGGCAGGAAGCGAAAACGCAAAAATGGGAAAAAATTGTGATTAAAGAACTTCATTTTCAGAAAGTTTTGTGATAAATGATGGAACATCAACGAAAGAGTGTCAAAACTATGACGACGTCGCTACTAGCAATTTCGCAAAATTGTAACGGACTACGAAATAAATTGAAAAGGCAAATGTGTTTTAGATGGTTTAAAAAACAAAACGCCGATATTGTTTTAATCCAAGAAACTCATTGGGCTAAAGACATGGAAAATATAATACGAACTGAATGGAATGGTATGGTATTTTTCAACCACGGTAATACCAATGCACGCGGAGTAGCAGTATTGTTTAAAAACCAAACAGAAATAAAATATCTATCTGAATATAAAGATCACAGTGGGAGATTTCTCATTATAGAATGTGAAATACAATCGTTTAAATATGTAATTGTCAATATTTACGCCCCCAATATCCATTTAAAAAGAGAGGTATTTTTCAAAGATGTTCATAATGCACTAAAACAAAAGTTCAGTGCAAAAGATGTGCAATCACATTTGATTATGGGCGGAGACTTCAACTGTGTGTTAAATTCAAGTGTTGATACATTTAATGTAAGAAGCAAATACAAAACCCCTCGCTCCTTAAAACAGCTTATCAAAAAACAACATCTTGTTGATATTTGGAGAAAATTTCATGTTGACAAAAGACAATTTACATGGCGTAATAAATATTTGCACATAGCATCAAGAATTGATATGGTATTAATCAGCAAAGAACTAAAAAATAAAATTCTTAAAACTGATATAAGACCATCGGTTAATAGTGATCGCTGTTACCATGACAATCAAGAGGGAAGGGACTAAAAGAGGTCCAGGCGTTTGGAAATTGAATTCAGATTTACTGACAAATGATGATTATTGTGAAGCGATAAGAAAGATTATAGCTGATAAAGTTCAAGAAAAGAAAAAAAATTTCATGTCCTGGCGGGAAACGTGGGAATTATGCAAAATTAGAATACGAGAATACTCAATTAGATATGCTCAAAATAAGAAAAAGAGTATGAATGAAACCAGTGTTTTAGAAGAAAAACTATTCAAGATAAACGAAAGAATGTGGAACACAAAAGATAAGAATATGGAAGAAATTGTAAATGATTATGAAAAAACCATTGAAAAATTAGAACAAATATATAAACAAAAATGTATGGGTTCAATTATTAGGTCTAGAGTGAATTGGTTTGAGGAAGGTGAAAGAAACTCAAGATATTTTATGTCATTAGAAAAGAGAAATATTGATAATAATTCTATTTTGTTATTACGTAATGATAAGAGTAGAAATATAACAAATCAGCAACACATACGAAAATATGTGCATAGTTATTATTCAGGGCTATATAGCTCCGAAATCTGTAAGCAAGATTTAGCAGGATATTTTTCTGACTTACAACTTCCACAATTATCTGACGATCAAGCAGATTTGTGTGAGGGACCATTAACTGAACCAGAGTGTAAAAAAGTTATTTTTGATTTCAATAAAAATAAATCACCGGGAAGCGATGGCTTGAGTATAGAATTTTATCAAACATTTTGGCCAGAAATTAAGGTTATACTTGTATCTGCATTAAATGAGGGTTTTGACTGTAATCAATTAGCAAACTCTCAAAGACAAGCCATAATAAAATTGTTGCATAAAAAAGGTGACAAGTCCAGATTGGATAACTGGAGACCAATATCTCTCCTAAACTATGATTATAAAATCGCTGCTTCAGTTATAGCTCAAAGATTACAAAAAGTAATACCTACATTAATCTCTGATGACCAAGTAGGATATATAAAAGGGAGAAGTATAGCTCAAAATGTAAGACTGATTGAAGATATATTTTATTACGTTAAAAATCACTCTAAAAGAGGAATCGCACTATTGACTGATTTTAGAAAAGCCTTTGATTGTCTTAGATGGGATTTTTTATTTCAATGTCTACAAAGATATGGATTTAAAGATGATTTCTGTAGATGGGTCACAACTCTTTATAATGATGTTAAAAGTTGTGTCAATATAAATGGATGGCTAACAGAAGAAATCAGGATTTTAAGAGGTGTGCGCCAAGGGTGCCCACTCTCGGCATTGTTATTTATCCTTGCTGCAGAGGTATTAGCCATCAAAATAAAAAATGATCCAGAAATCAAAGGAATTACACTTTTTCAAACAGTTGAAATAAAGATATTGCAGTTTGCAGACGATGCAACAATATTTGTTAACGATACTCTGTCCTTACGCAAAGCAATCGATCAAATAGAAAAGTATAGTTCTTTCTCTGGATTGTTTTTGAATAAATCTAAATGCTCCATTGTAAATCTAAAAGATAGTTCAGTTGGTGAAAACATAAACAATATTCCCTGGACTGATTCTGTTGTAAAAATTTTGGGTGTCTACTTTGGAGAAAATGAACAGAATACGTGTATATCTGATTTAAACTGGAGTTCGAAAATATCGAAAGTAGAAAGCATAATTAAGTCATGGAAGGCAAGATGTTTAACATTAAGAGGTAAAATACTTATAATCAAATCATTCCTTATCTCACAAGTGCTATATAATGCTCAAATGATTATAATGCCACAAAACATAGTAAAGCGCATGAACTCTCTATTGTATTTTTTCTTGTGGAATGGAAAGATAGACAAGATAAAGAGAAAGGTTGTCTGCATGAAATATGAATTCGGCGGACTCAACATGGTCGATTTGAACACGTCACTACAGAGTTTTCTGTTGAAATGGATTTTATATTATTATAACAATAAAGAATCAAAGTTGAGTACAATTATTAATGGCTTCTTTTCTCAACTGGGAGGACTTGAGTTCGTGCTGAAAAGCAACTGTAAAGAAAAGGAAATAATGGTACACATAGATAAAATAAAAATGCCTCCATACTATAAGGCGATGATTTATGTTTGGTTGAATTTTAAAGAGACTGTTCAAAAGAACACAGTAAATGATTTTCAGAATATCCCAATTAAAGAGGAAAGTCTGTGGTTTAACACAAATATAAAAGACCAAAAAGGAAATGTATTGTTTTTTAGAAGGTGGTTTGATGCAGGAATCCTGAATATAAAAGATATATGTTTGGATTTGAAAGTTAAATCTTTTAGAGAAATGTATCATTCATTTGACAAGAAACATGCAACTCTATTTCAGGAGTACAGCATATTGATGAATGCTATACCGAACGTTTGGAAAAAGAGTAAATCCGAATTTAAAGGTGAAATCCTTGAACCAAAAAAAGAAGATTTTTCAACGTTTATTTCAGTGAATATAAACAAGAAAAGAGGTTCTAAGTTATTTTATACCTTAATCTCGAATAATTTAATTATTAAGCCTAAAGTTGAAGAAAGATGGGAAGAACATTTGCAAGAAAATATAGATTGGAAATGTATATGGTTATTTAACTTACAAGCTGTTAAAGAAAGTAAAATAATAGAGTTTAATTACAAGTTATTACATAATTTAATACCTCACCGGTATAACTTACACAAATGGAAGTTGAGCAATAGTCCGCTATGTTTAATTGACGGTGAAATACATGACACTGTTCACCTATTTGTAACGTGTGAGAAAACACAATTGTTTTGGGAAAAATTTAAATATATTGTATATCAACTTTTCAATATTGAGATTAGGTATACTCAGTTTCTTTAAAAGATTGATTCGTAATCGTTTGGAACTGGAGAAACATTGTAAAAATAAGAATTTGTGTGTTTTTGAAAACAGCATTGTTGAAGACAACATCTCATGTTTTGTATGACATTGTTTTGTATCATCTGTTATGACACTGACATGTGATTATCTATTAATAAATGTTTTTTAAAAAAGAAAAAAAAAAAAAAAAAAAAAAAAAAAAAAAAAAAAAAAACACTGTCAGTTGGTGAAGTTTCTATACATCCATCGGATTCAATAAGGAATCTGGGTGGCTTTTTTGACGTTAACATGACTATGTCAGCACACATTAACAATGTTTGCCGCAGTGTGATTTTTCATTTGAGGAACATATCTAGGATTCGTAAATTTATTGATCAAACTACTTTCTTTCCAGACTAGACTATTGTAATGGGCTTCTTTCCTCTATACCAAAGTCTCATGTAAACCGTCTACAGCGTCTGTAGAGGTCTGTGAGGTTGGCAGAAGTCATTCTTCCCAACCTTTACTTCGTTCCCTTCACTGGCTGCCCATTCAAAAACGCATCATCTTCAAATTAGTTCTTTATGTTTATAAATCTATCAATAACCAGGATCCAGGGTACATATCTGAATGCTTAACTTTATACACACCTAGTAGAAATCTCAGATCCTCAAATCACAACCTTCAGCTCAGCTACCCAATGACCCGAAATTTGTCAGGTGATAGGACTTTCACAGTTACTGCATCTAGGCTATGGAATAATCTCCCCTTGACCATTAGACAGTCAGCATCCATAAAGACCTTTAAAAAAGCTGTGAAATCATATTTATTTTAAATCCGCTATCAAACTTTGTAACAGGTACCTTCATTACATTTTGTCTCCATAAAACCACCTGGTAGTTCCCACATGGATGATTGAAGAGTTTTCTGATTTGTGTTTATATACAAATTATAATGTGTTGTATTTAAATATTTTGTAAACGCTCCGAGCCTTATGGGAAGGGCGTACTAAATGCTTATTGTATTGTATTGTATTGTATTGTATAAGATGCAGACGAGACAACGCTGGGCATTCCCCTTGTTTTAACTAGATCGCCTGGGCACATTTTCTTAATCAGATTCTAGTCATTTTGACTTGGATTCTGTTAGGATTCTGTTCTTTTTGACTGGGATTATGTTCGCTTCAAACTCGAAGCTTGGTAGTTTTGACAAGAAATTTTCTTGTTAAAGCTTCTTTGAATTGTGATTGGTCAAGCTGCGCTAATCGGGAAAGCGCATGCACGGACCAGCTGTGTCAAAATATGTGACCCGGCACCACAAAACCACCAAAAAGTCGCAAAAAATTATTTTTCGGATTTTATCGTATTTGGATAGAACAAAGCCTCAGCTTCAAAATGATATATGACTTATTATAATTGAAACTTTCTAACCCTTTTAATTCAGCGAATGAAAGGAGCTTGTAAGAGATGTTTGCTGTTATAAATAGGGAGGAAATGACCTCTAAAGTTGCGGCCTATTCAAGTGTGCGGAGTAAGAAAACGAGAGAGAAAATCGATAGAGTGAATCAAAAGGCCATGCACCCACTATGAATGAATTGTCGATTAGGTTGATATTTGGAAGGAGTGTTAAACGTAGTTTATTCATTCTATTACCAAGACTTCAAATTGTGAACTTGAGTCATTCGAAAGTTATTATGATGCAAATGAGAGTGTTTTAATGGGAGATTAAGCGCACCTCAGTGGCCTGACACGGGCACAAGACAAAGCCTATTCACTTCATTGGGGTGTTTTCTTTGTTCCCTGTTACATAATATTGGTTGTTACCTGTGTAGTCCTTCGTTATCATACACTGAACTAGTAATTTAGCCTATAATTAACTTAAATAGAACCTACTCCTTTTTCTTGTTCACATTGATTAACCTATATGCAATTTGTTTTACATAGAACTTAGATACTCCTTCCTTGCTCAAATGAATAAACTTGATCGTTCGTGTAACGGCACAGTCCGGCGAGGAAGCCGGTGGCCGCCAACCACCTCGCCTATACGCGTTGCAATGGAAGACGACGGAAGGATTACAGCACACACAAAAAGTTGTGAAGTAGAGTTTATTAACAAAACATAATTTAGCCAAGTTGAAGAATTAATACAAATCGTCCTATATCTCTGAGCTCGGCGACCGACAATCGACAAAAAGTTAAAGTTGCATGGCCAAGTGTGAAACTGGCAGAGGAAACAAAATGGCTGAACGAAAACTTGCATTTATCCCAAAACTCCTTTTCCTTTCATATATCCCCCAAAATACCGCATGGCGGACCTCTAAAGGGCGGATCACCACGACGCCATGGGTTGATTAATCCTCCCTATAATTAATGCATGTTCAATAGGACTTAATTTACCGCGAATTGACTTTTCAAGTTGAGTTCTCCGACCTGCCATTGTTCTCTTCGCACTTGCGCAGCTCTCTCTTCTGCTCTCTCGTCATTTCACTCTTTCTACGTCACGTATGTTTGCTCCGAGGGACCACTTTGAAATGTTTGTTTGTTTGTATTTATTTCCGTATTAAGAAAACCACATACATTTCATAAAATACAACGTATACATGAGCTTAAAAAAACGGAGGATGACCCAAATTCAGCAGTATTTACAAAATGCCGCTGTTCTTCCTTGGGGTCCCACATAGCAATATATATTAAAAATTATATCATAACACAATTATATAATAAAAAAAACAACATAAAAAAAAGAGAAACAAAATAATAAAAAAACACAAATCAATCAAATTTGCAAACTACAGTCAAACCAAGTTACAAATTAATAAAATGAAAATGACTATACCCGAACCCAGACAACCCCCCCCCCCCCCCCCCCACTTATATGCTCATTTATAATATTGATTCAATAGCATTTTAAAGGTTCTAATAGATGTTGCACTTCGAATTTCATTGGGTAGTTGGTTATAAATGGAAATTCCCATGTAGAAAAAAGTTTTTTTTACAATGATTAGACTTTGGCTTTGGGAGATATAAATTCTGATTAGAGCGGAGTGTGTAATTGGAAGTTCTTATTGTGATATTGTCAGACATATAATTTGGGGTGAAATGTTAATGAGAGAATCACTGAACCGGTTCAATGAGCACCGCCGGGACTGACTTGCATCTATAATTACCACTCCTATGCGATAATGAGCGAAAACATCCCTCAAAATATGATTTAACCAATGAATATCCTGGGGAATGTCTTAGATAGATTAATATGTATGAAAATGTATTAATCAAGCTTTTTCATTAAAGCTAACTTATGTCACGTGAATATGATCAGAAGTAACCTTAATTCTAGAAATAAAAAAGTTTTTAAACTTCTAATCGGCAAATATCTTTATTTTCGCAGTTTCTTTGAAGTAAAATGACATGATAATATCGTAAAGCAATATGAATTTCCAATAATTTCATCATTTTAAGCCGAGGTATATAGGATAGACATCCACGTAGGAAACACGGGAAAACAAGGTCATTTTCATCTCTGATGAGGGGGTGGTTCGTCGTCATCTCAGATGAGGATGGTTTTTTTTTTACCTCGAGTGATGTGTGTGTCCACAAGGCCCCTATTTGAGTTGGGTCCACTTGGTGGAGCCCTTTGCAGCTCCCGAGATTGTGCGATTTTGAATCGTCAACAAATTGCTGTTTTAAATTTTACGAGCGACCGAAGAAACGGACATGGGTGGCTCATCTTCACCTCTGATCGTATTTCCAATTCATATTCTGTAGGTGTCAATGTGGGCAAAGAGGAGTGCCTTGGTTTGGCAAGAACGAAGAGGGGAGGGTCATGTGATGATAATATGGGATGATGATAATCCTATTATGTCAGGATTCTATTTCAGTCAATATGAATTTGAATTTGAATGTGGGACGCTGAACGGCGGGGGGGGGGGGGGGGGTCCTTGCAGTTCCAGGGTGCTAAGGGGAATGTCACTGGTTCTTGGATGACTACTATCTCTTTGCATTATTTTCTTTAGAATTCCTGGCTTAGCAGTCCTTTCTCCACAGGTGCATATGGGGCGTCGTACATCATTATGTTTCAGCCAGGGAAAAGTAACTGTTTCAATCATTGAACCCTTTGCCAAACATTCAACTTGTAAATTAATTTTAAAGCTTTTGCAGTATGACTATCACATCGATTCCGGATGAATTTCTGGGTCTGGATCATCATAACTTGTATGCTACTTATGGAATACATGTACTGTATTTGATATATATCGATTTAATGATTGAACATAAAACAATGTAATAATTTTGTATAATCAAACTATCAATACAACTGAGATAAGTATTGACAAGAGTACAAAAAATAATTTAAACAAACGGATGATCATTAACCTAACATATACAATGAAACGGAGGGGCATGTTAAGAAGGCTAAGCTTGATAGGATGTCGACCTTTCAAATTGGAATTACGGAATATTCTCGCCACTCCATCGACACAGGAATATGAGCCATTGGGAATGGGAAGCTTTCCTGCCATTACCATTACCTATATACATTAGACGAATCTAATTTCAAAGAGATGGGCCGAATATAGAAATGCCTGTTTTGACCAAACGAGTCCTATACCCTTAGTCAAATATCATTATCTGGCATGATAAATAGCCTCAGAAAGCAAATATCTTCTCCTTCTTTCACAACAAAATTGCTTTTATGAAATAAAGAGTATTAATGATGAGTAATGTCGATGGAAAATGTTCGTGTGCCGTCCCTTATGAGTGTCTATCAGCGAATGAGCTTTCAGTGAGCGATTGCCTGAATTAACTTTACTAAAATAAATGTTTGGGGCAGAATACACACATTTTGTACTATAGCATGCCTTACTGATTTCAACAATTAAATTGGGAATTTTAAAAGATTTTTTTTTTAAAGTAGCTATCCAAAGAAAATCACAAATATGGCAATTAATGTATCACTAGAAACTGGGAAGCTTACAGATGGCAATCGTATAAGTTTTATGTCAACTGCGTATCTGATGATTATAAAAACAACATAAATATCCGAGGATTCGCCGAGGATTCGCCAGAAATATAGCGATGTTTTGATGTCGTCACACTAGGGACCAATCCTGCTTAAGCAGACGACGTCCTATAATGAATGAACGTAATTGCAATGCAATTATTTATCAAATTATAAAGAGTTTTGTATATTTAAACATGACCTTATTTTACACCATTTTAAAAGGGAAAGTGAAACTGATTCTGATAACTAAAACCGTTTGATTGTAAATACACAGGAGAAGGGTCAATGATCAATGAAATAAACCCCACTTTCAAATTGAAAAGCCCTCCGAATAATAGCACGGATGGTATTCGGTCCCTCTTGAAACGCCGAACATGCCCCGGTGCAAGCAGCTGAAAATACAATGGCGTCTTATTTTGTTTACAAGTGACTGATTCCTTTATTTTTTTAACGCTGTATTTTTCATCAAAATAATACCATACACGAAGTTAAGAGTGAGGCAACATAATAACATTAAGACTGACGCTAGTCAAGTAAGAGAAATAAGTGAAGAGGAGATGACAAAACAGGCACTGAAAAATGTGTAAGATGTTATGGGACATCGTCTGCTTAGACAGGACCGGTCCCTGGTGTGTCGTCACACATCTCAGCAGCGTTCGAGGAGCTCTTCAGCTGCTATATCGGGGGCTGTATTTTACTGTTTTATAATTGATAATAATCATTACTTCAAATGTTTCCAAGCGTTGAATTTAGATAACCTTGTTTAATTTATGCCATCTATGCAATAATAAGTATTAAGCCAATATTTATTTTGATGGAATTTTCTTGTAATGTGATCTTTAAGCTTTGGAAAGTAAAAATATAAAACTACGTAGAATCGGCAAATGATTAGGGGCCTCTCATGCCCAAGCCATCTACAATCTGCCAAAATGTCGGCGCCCTCGAAGCGCCTACTGGTGGTGTTGTTAACGAACATACGTGACGTCTTTCGTACCTCACGCTCTTCTCGTCGCTCACTTATTTCTTTCACCTGTTCTCTCGCACCTTTTTTACACACACACTTTCTCTCTCTCTCTCGGCATGTCTCTCACCTGTCCCCTTTCTCTCGCTCTTCCAAAAACTCTGAAGCACGCAAGGAAGTCAGTTTCAGCTGGACCGTGTGCAATTTCTAATTCAGTACAAATTATTCATTCCAAACAACCAATCGCCATCCTATAATCCCGTACATTAACATTAGTAAATCCCAGACAGCCTCAAACCACCCAGCAACAGCTCTGTCCAGTAACAAACTCCACCATGCTACTATAACCAAATATCTGAGAAATTTACCAATGTTTGCCTTATCACCCATCCACATACCAGAACGCCAACCTGACCCAGAAACACTGGCAACTGAAATGTACTAACTTTAGAATGTGGATGCAAGAAGGCAAACGAACTTTCCATCAAAACCAAAACAAATCTCAATTTCTGTACCGCTATATTCGTTAGCAACGAAATCCTTTTTCAGACTCTGTTTCGTCATCGAAATGGAACTTAAAACAGCTCTGTAATTTGCTTTCGCGGCTATTGACGAACTGTAATATCAGTATGATGAGATTGCTGAGAATTTATTCTTTCTATCAGTATGAAAATCATTAGGGAAAGGGTAATTTAAGGCCCGTGAGATTGCAGTGATTTTATGAGGGTGAGCGGTACCGATTAAAACAAAAACTTACGGAAGGCGAAGAATTAGGAAGAAACCGAAGCTGTTCGCAAAAAACTGGTCTAGAAAAACTGTTAAAAAACTCAACTTCTACTGTGTTTTAAGCTTCCAGATTTTGATATAAGGTACAAAAAAGAACGATCTTTCAGAAAAACCGAAAGTCCGAAAATAAAATTTTCCAACCAAAATTTCCATTTCAGCTGTTTACACAAAATCACGGGTTGCGACTTTTTGGTGGATTTGTGGTACCGGATCACATACATGACATATGGAGTTTGTGCGAGAGATCGAGGAGCTGCAAGAGACTTTCCAGATTCAGGAACTGTTAAGAGGGGGCAGAGAGTAAATGAAAGAAATGGAGAGTCGTCTATGACGGGCGGAAAACGACATAAATATGCCCAACTGTACAACTATACAACTGTAGAGTAGATGTATAGTTTTAACCAATCAGAACACAGGAAACTATACAACTATACAACTGTGCGACTGTTAGCAGCTACGCAAGCATAGTTGCATAGTTGTACAGTAAGCGGGCCAAAGTGCCATAAATACGAGCAACTATACATCCGTACCGCTGTATAGAGTAGATGTATAGTTTTAACCAATCAGATCACAGGAAACTATACAATTATACATCTATACTCCCGCAGTCTGGAAAAATATGTATAGTTTTAACCAGGCAATCAGATAAAAGGAAACTATACAACTATACATCTACTCCCGCAGTCTGGAATAGATGTATAGTTTTAACCAATCAGAACACAGGAAACAATACAACTATACATCTACTCCCGCAGTCTGGAATGGATGCATAGTTTTAACCAATCATATCACAGGAAACTATAAAACTATACATCTACTCCCGCAGTCTGGAATATATGTATAGTTTTAACCAATCAGATCACAGGAAACTATACAACTATACATCTATACTCCCGCAGTCTGGAAAAATATGTATATTTTTAACCAGGCAATCAGATAAAAGGAAACTATACAACTATACATCTACTCCCGCAGTCTGGAATAGATCTATAGTTTTATCGAATCAGATCACAGGAAACTATACCACTATACATCTATACTCCCGCAGTCTGGAAAAATATGTATATTTTTAACCAGGCAATCAGATAAAAGGAAACTATACAACTATACATCTACTCCCGCAGTCTGGAATAGATCTATAGTTTTATCGAATCAGATCACAGGAAACTATACCACTATACATCTATACTCCCGCAGTCTGGAAAAATATGTATAGTTTTAACCAGGCAATCAGATAAAAGGAAACTATACAACTATACATCTACTCCCGCAGTCTGGAATAGATCTATAGTTTTATCGAATCAGATCACAGGAAACTATACCACTATACATCTATACTCCCGCAGTCTGGAAAAATATGTATAGTTTTAACCAGGCAATCAGATAAAAGGAAATTATACAACTATACATCTACTCCCGCAGACTGGAATGGAAGTTTCTCTTTCTGTCCAAGGGGTGCACGAAGATGAGAGGTTAGAACTTCCACACGTCTGGACAGTTAACAGTCTTCCAGTGTCAATTGAGTGTTTCCCAGAGCGAGGTGATGTGAAGGAATGGCCACACCTAGACGGGGTCACGCTCCATACCATCGACGAAAGGGAAGTGCATCTGTTGATAGGGGCTGAAACTCCTGAAGCTTTCTGGACGTTAGAGCAAAGGGTAGGCAACCCGAAGGAACCCTACGCAATCCGAACCCCACTAGGATGGACACTGTTAGGGCCTACATCATCCAAGCGCAGAATCCTCTCGGGTAGCATCAACTTTGCAAGGCTGGACTCCAGGAGGAGAAGGCAGGCAAGTCTATTGAGGACCAGAGAACCTTGAGGATGATGGAGAATACTGCAAGGAAAGTCGGCCTAAAGTTGGCCTACCTTGGCGGTGCTGGCCGCCTGAGCTTCCGTCCAATCGTTACCCTGCAGAGGTCAGACTGAGGTACCTGAAGAAGAAGCTAGAGAAGGAGGATGCTCTCCGCGAAAGATATTCAACAACCATAGGCGAGTACATATCGAATGGCTATGCGGAAGAGGTACCAGACAAGTCTGCCAACGGATCCACAAGTTCAGATGTTGAAGAACAGACGTCAAAGGACACGAAGGAGTTGAAATGGTACCTCCCTCACCATGCAGTTGTGCATCCTCACAAGCCGGAGAAGGTGAGAGTGGTCTTCGATTGTGCAGCTCGCTATCAGGGAACAGCACTCAACGATCAACTCCTTCAAGGGCCAGATCTGACCAACAATCTGACCGGAGTTCTCACAAGGTTCCGGCAGGAACGAGTTGCCTTCGTCGCAGATGTGCAGGGGATGTTTCATCAAGTCAAGGTTCCAGTCCAGGACAGAGATGCGATGAGGAGGATGGTGACTTTTCGAAGGATCTTACAGCATATCGCATGACAGTCCATCTCTTCGGTGCGACATCTTCGCCAAGCTGTGCGGATTTCGCGCTCAGAAAGACTGCCAAAGATGCCTGTGGATAATTCGACAAGGAAGTCATAGACACAGTCCTCAAGAATTTCTATGTCGATGACTGTCTGAAGTCCGTGAAGTCGAAAGATAATGCAAAGAGTCTGGCAAAGGATCTGAGGTGTCTTCTTTGCACAAGGAGGTTTCAGACTCATGAAGTGGCTCTGCAACGATCTAGACGTCCTTGCTTCAATCCCCGAAACAGAGAGAGCTGCTCCGGTGCTGAACCTAGATCTCGAGGATTTGCCGGTTCAACGGACTCTAGGAATCCTGTGGGACATGAAGACGGATGCGTTTGGCTTCAAGGTACATTATGAAACATAAAGGCCTATAATTTTGGAAAGTGTTGGCTATAGCACTAATTGAATTTGCAGAATGATTTCTACTAGCTAACTCAAAATGAGTGGATGAATACTCCCCAAAACAATAAGCTCATGTAATAACTAATCCCTTGGACAATTACCGCCAGTGTAATTGTCCCTAGGACAATTAACCCCGGACAAGTTTCGCTAAAGGACAATAACTTCTAAGGGCACCCCAACGGATAGAACTTTCAGAAAAACTAACAGAATGTAAATATCCTAGATGCTGACTGCCCTCAGGGATATTCTCCAGGGGTAGGGGTTTTGAAAAAATGTCCCGACAGAAGTGGTCTGGGGATAATTGTCCAGGGGGTATGCCTGATTTTTTCGTAAAGCCATGTCCACTCCTCTGGAGGCATGCAATTTGTTCAGTTTTGGGTGGATTATTGCTACATTTGATGATAGCAGCCATGCCTTGTGGCATTCTGTCAATAAGGCGTTGCCTCTTTTCCTTACAGCTGCTTATTCCTTCTGCAAGAATGTATTTTTGTTTCATAAAATTAATTTTCTAATACCTTTAATTTCTATGTCACACGCACTGGTCTCAGTAGACTAATGAGAAGGCCATGGTGCTCAGAAGAAGAGTAGTAACACTTGAAATTTATCCTCTCAGACAGTTAGATTCTATTAGGTGGTCCAAAAACTCTTTCTCATGGGAAAAGGGAGTGTCGTAATTGTCTGGGGAAATCCTGTCCTGACTATAGTCGTTCATTAATCATGCATTAACTGTTGATAATGTGTTTCCTACTTCCATAGACAATGGACTTAACACTACTCATATACGTCAAAATGGAGCTGGTCTAATAAATTTTTCCAGGGCTCTATATATATAAATATGTATGTATATATATATATATATATATAAAAATATATAGTTCTGCTTCGGACTTGCAAAGTTATAGACAAAATAGGAATGAAAAGTCCGTATACGATGAAAAAATTCGAATTTTCGGCCATAGGCCTTCATCAGGAAATGATGAAAATTTATTAGATAGGTACACAAAAGAGCGTGAAGCGCAAAAAAAACAACGCAAAAGCTCCATGGATACCAGCGCAACCATGGTAGAGATCAGGAAGGAGAGGAGAGAGAGAAAGAGAAAGATATAGAGGCGTAAAAGAGCAGAAGCGCAGAAAGGGAGAAAGCTCCATGGAAACTCGCGCAACCATGGTAAAAGAAGTTAAAGAGGAGAGAGAGAGAGAAAGAGAGAAAGAAATAGAGATAGAGGCGTAATAAAACGTCATAAAAGAAGAGAAAAAGAAAACAAAAAAGGAGAAGCGCTAAAAGGGACAAAGCTCCATGGAAACTCGCGCAACCATGGTAAAGAAAGTTAAGAGGAGAGAGAGAGAGAGAGAAACACGTCACAAAGAAAGAAAGGGAAACAAAAGAAAACACAAAAGCGAGAAGGAAGGAAAGGGAGAGAATGTTTTCTTTTTGTCCTTTCCACCTTTCTCTTCCATTCTTCGTTCTGCTTTTCTTCTACTTTTTTTTTTTTCTTCCTCTCTCTCCCTCACTTCCTTTTGCTCTTTACTCTCTTTCTTCACTACTTCCTCCTTTTCCCCCTTTTCTTCTTTTTTTTCTTTCCGTTGTGCTTCATCTTCCTCTCTTTATTTTCTTTGTTCCTCTCCCTCTCTCTCTCTCTCCCTCTCCCCCCCTTTCTCTCTTTCATTTTCCCTTGGTTTCTTTATGACGTTTTACTACGTCATCCTCTCTCCCTTTCCTTCCTTCTCGCTTTTGTGTTTTCTTTTGTTTCCCTTTCTTTCTTTGTGACGTGTTTCTCTCTCTCTCTCTCTCCTCTTAACTTTCTTTACCATGGTTGCGCGAGTTTCCATGGAGCTTTGTCCCTTTTAGCGCTTCTCCTTTTTTGTTTTCTTTTTCTCTTCTTTTATGACGTTTTATTACGCCTCTATCTCTATTTCTTTCTCTCTTTCTCTCTCTCTCTCCTCTTTAACTTCTTTTACCATGGTTGCGCGAGTTTCCATGGAGCTTTCTCCCTTTCTGCGCTTCTGCTCTTTTACGCCTCTATATCTTTCTCTTTCTCTCTCTCCTCTCCTTCCTGATCTCTACCATGGTTGCGCTGGTATCCATGGAGCTTTTGCGTTGTTTTTTTTGCGCTTCACGCTCTTTTGTGTACCTATCTAATAAATTTTCATCATTTCCTGATGAAGGCCTATGGCCGAAAATTCGAATTTTTTCATCGTATACGGACTTTTCATTCCTATTTTGTCTATATATATATATATATATATATATATATATATATTAGGGTATTGGTGTATGCTGTAAGGTTTGGAATCACCAGAATGATAAGAAAATGACTCAATCATGCTGAGAGTCACATGCACTGCACACAGAAATGTGTATATGGGACTAAACAAAATTGTTCGGCCCAAACATTTCAGCTGTTTTGTCACTCATTTTCTTTTTTTGTTAATCTAACCAATTATTAAGTGATTTATTGGAGTGGTGTACTAATGTCTTTTGAAGGTAATAATTAATAATTCTAATTAATTAATAATAATAATGGTAATCTTGCTTTAAAATACACTTTGCAAAGTTGCAAGCTTCCAAATGTGTGTCTTTTAAAGAGAAAATTGCCTCAAAGCCATATAGGCCTGCAGAGATAGAGTAAAAGACAAACGTATTCGTGCGTGGGTGTGGGGGGGGGGGCGGTTGTGTGTGTGTGTGAGTGAGTGAGTGAAGGAAGGGGGGGGGGTGCAGAGAGGCCAGTACGATGTGTATGCAGTAATGTGATATACATGTATAATTCCCTTGTTCATAGGGGGAGGGCTAAGTTATGAAAAGATTTCATTCAATGCTTTCTTTACAGTTTTGAATTTCAGTTATTCATTTATAGAAGATTTCTTCTTCTTCTTGATCAACACTAGACAACTGTTATACATGTAGGCCTATACAAAATACGGGTCTAACTTTTCCAAAAGTTGACAAACCTGCATTTGTGTGCCCCCTCCCCCCTTATAGTAAATCCTGGATCCGCCCCCTGATATTATCATGCATGTTTATGAATATTATATTGTATTACTGTTGGTTGTAAAGTTGCAAGCCAAACAAATAAATGTTATGCTGTTGGAAATAAAACTGAGTAGCGGAATCTTAATAGTAATAAAGCAAATACATATACTGTCTGACATAGATAATTATATTGCAGTGTACTACGGTAACGGTTCTACATCATGCGCTTGTGTTTGCCTTTCTTTTTGTATTTACCTATGTTTTAATATGAACTTTATGTTATATGTACGGTATTCGGTGTTAGCGTTTATTTTCCTGCGAAATCATGATCTAACACCACACATGAAATGAGAAAAAAAACAGTCGATGTTGGGTTTTGACCTGTGAATTTTTGAGTAGTTCTGGTTGCCGGTGTTTCATCTTTGTCAAATGTCGTCTGCTAAATCGAGCTGGTGTTTAATTTCATGTACAAATTTCCAATAAACGAGAATTTACAAATTTACTTATATTGGAAGGTGTAATATATTCCTACTTATTGGCCTAAATCATTTTCTAATAAGATATCAGAAAAGGGTATAAATAAAGATATTCCAACACCCGGTATCGTCTCCTACTCATTTACATGGGGGCTGCCATTTTCTTGCTGATTTGGAGTTGTACATGAACCATTGAAAAATGTTCCAGTCAGGAAGATATTTTGAATCCAAATCCTAAATTGATTTTCTTCATTACCTAAAATCCCATATGTGACGAAAAATATAAAGTGGGTGTTTACATGTATTATAAAAATTAAATCATTATAATGATACTTTTAAATTGTCTGGTTTTGCTTAAAGGAGAATTAACCTCAAACAATAAAGACGATAGTGTTCAAAGGTGTTATTTATTCCTACTTGTTAGACTATATGGCTTCGCGTCAAAATATACGAGATCGATACGAATCAAGATTTTCTGAGCAAAATTTATCATCTGCTAGCAATATGTATCGTCTGCTAGCAATACATGGGGGCTGCCATTTTTTTTATGTGTACAAGAAGATTTTCTTAATCCAAATGCCCAATTGCCTTTTTCAAAATTAAAAACCAATTTGAGATTAAAAATATAGAATATACAATATACAATTTATTTTTAAACTGAAGATTTCCTTATATATTTTTGTTGAAAATCGATATTCGCTTAATAGAAATCTATTTTCTCGATACTGGACGTATGGGACGGAGCAAATTAATTCAAATTTTATGGATGCTTCTTCCCTGAGCATCTATAGCGGCAAACTATGCACTCACCTGCTTTCGGATAATGGGACTTGAAAAGTCAGAATGCATACTGCATATATTATGTTCTGCTCTGGCAAACCCAAGAAAAAAGATTTTTGTTAAGCAAAACCAGACAATATAAAAGTATCATTATAAAGATTTAATTTTTATAAATCATGTAAACACCCACTTTATATTTTTCGTCACATATGGGATTTTAGGTAATGAAGAAAATCAATTTAGGTCTTGGATTCAAAATATCTTCCTGACTGGAACATTTCTCAATGGTTCATGTACAAATCCAAATCAGCAAGAAAATGGCAGGCCCCATGTAAATGAGTAGGAAAGGATACCGGGTGTTGGAATATCTTTATTTATACCCTTTTCTGATATCTTATTAGAAAATGATTTAGGCCAATAAGTAGGAATATATTACGCCTTCCAATATAAGTAAATTTGTAATCAGGGGTTAATTCTCCTTTAACAAAAATCTATTTTCTTGGGCTTGCCAAACAGAGCAGAACATAATATATGCAGCATGCATTCTGACTTTTCAAGTCCATTATCCGAAAGCAGGTGAATGCATAGTTTGCCGCTATAGATGCTCAGGGAAGAAGCATCCATAAAATTTGAATTAATTTGCTCCGTCCCATACGTCCAGTATCGAGAAAATAGATTTCTATTAAGTGAATATCGATTTTCTACAGAAATATATAAGGAAATCTTCAGTTTAAAAATAAATTGACATATCTATTCTATATTTTTAATCTCAAATGGGTTTTTAATTTTGAAAAAGGCAATTGAGCATTTGGATTAAGAAAATCTTCTTGTACACATAAACAAAATGGCAGCCCCCATGTGCTGCTAGCAGACGATACATATTGCTAGCAGATGGTAAATTTTGCTCAGAAAATCTTGATTCGTATCGATCTCGTATATTTTGACGCGAAGCCATATAGTCTAACAAGTATGAATAAATAACACCTTTGAACACTATCGTCTTTATTTTTGAGCGTAATTCTCCTTTAACTAAAACTATACCCTTGGGGATTAAGAAATTTTCATTTCACGCTCGGTGCTGGTGTTGGTGTTGCTAGCTATGGGGAATTTTGGCGATTAAGTTGGGAGGAATAGAGTCTGTAGGAGTCATTCGAAGTGTGATTTTACAGGCATTATAAGAAAGTATGTTCAAATTTAAATCTTGGCCAACATTTAGGATATAGGTATCGGCTCCTTAATCTAAACAGCGGTATTGGTGCTCGATTTTAGTCGAATTTTGTCTCTAAACACCAACATCAAACACCACCACCGAGCGTGAAATCACCCATTGAGTTACGAAATCGCTTATTAAATCACGTGACGTTGGTCAGCACTTGAAGTGTAAAACAAGCGTCCTAACATTCAGCACTTACTTTTAGCACTCAATTTTCTGCACCTTATCATCTCCCAGACGCAAATGGCACGTGAGGTGTTAGAAATAGCACGTCAAGTGCAAACTTCCAATTAGCACTCGTGTTTCAGCACTTCAGTTTTTACAGTGTACACAACGGCGGATTTGGTACTCTGCTCGGATATGCTATCATTTGGCGAATATCGTTCCCTTTGAAAGTATCGTTTGATAGTCTCATGTAATGAGACCCTAAACAATTTGAAAGTCTCATACAATCAGACCATACATAATTAGATGATAATACAAAGTCATGTAATAAGAAATTGGGGCAAGTCATTAATTAGTTCAAATAGACCCCCAATTTAAAGGTACAGTTTAATATTGTTTTAGTTATGATAACGAAATCAATAGAAAGTTTTAAAAACGGCAAGAAAAACATGAAAAAGAAATAAGGAAAGATTTATTCAAGTAAATTATGGCATTTTGAAGGAAAAAAATGCGTAGTATGTGTAGTACTAAGAACACAAAGGAAGAGGGCGCTCTTCACCGTCATTGAATTTGGTCACGACTACTCTCACTGCGGTGAAAATTCCTCGGTTTTAAACATATTGGAAACTGTTTTGATTAGAAATATCTACAAAATATTGTATTGAATACCTGTTGCATCGTTCTACTTCAGAGACGGTTTGGATGACATTTTTGTAACCCATAAAAGACGGATTTTGTTCTTGCCAACCACACCCTATTTTGGATTTTGAATATGGCGGGACGCGCGGACAATTCATCATACCCAACGAAAGTGGGCAGTCATCTACTGACTGCTAATTACATCGGAGGTAAGCCTGTCTTCATAAAGCACAAAGACATACCGTCAGTTGATGAGAAATTGCTAACAAATCAGGATTTATACAAATGCCTACTAGGTAGTGTACAAGCCAAAACACGAGAATTAAGCTAATTACGAATGGCTTGAATGTGAGGAATGCAAACGTTGCGGTCCATGACACAAACCCGTTTCTATCCGGTGGGAAAGACAACAGCCTCCGTCTTCTAATTAAAGACATACTACTCTCTGCACACAATTCTTTGATAACTGATGAACTTGACAAATTGAAATACAAAGTCGTTGGGTCTGTTATTTATCAGAGACTTAAAGTAGATGGACAACTAACAGATTGTCTTACGGGTGACAGATTTGTTTACATACAACAAACGCTCAAACCCCTACCGGAACATGAACTTTGGCCCCTTCAAAGCTAAAGTCTTTCACTACGGCCAGATTCCGTCAACCACTAGATTGACAGTGGTGTGCTCGAGATGTCTGAGCGAAGGTCATCATCGTTTGCAATGTAGCAGCCCTGTCGTCTGTCGCCGATGTAAACAATCGGGTCATCTTCAACTTCAGTGCTCTTTCGAGACCCCGCCCACCTCGCCAAGCAAAGTTCGTACCAGCGAGATCGTTTCTTCATCTGAAGCCACTGCCGACTCCGCAGCGCAAGCTATTCATCAGCTCATTTCTTCGGGACGCCAAGCCGTAGCTCCTTCGCCCCATGACAACCAGACGCCAACTCAGGCTAAGATTACGCAATACATGTCAAAGGATTGCAATACTCCGAGAACCTCAACATACGCGAGTGCAGTTGTTCATTCAACCGATACTTCTGGCTTACACGAGTCTCGTTCACACTCGGATGATACATCTAGTGAGGATCCTTTGAGCGAAGATGATGACGTAGATGAAATATCAGAACTATCGGTTGAATCACCTGAGCTACCTAAAAAAACCTGTGAAAGAGAGCAAAGTCAAACAACAGAAACGAAAACAAAAACCTCTGCAAAAACCTCCAAAGAAAAGATAAAGTAATGGACAAATGACTTCTGTTGAACTTACCTATCATTTATGGCTAATTGTCATATTCTAAGTTTAAATGCTCGAGGATTAAGAAATAAAGAGAAAAGAAATCAAATATTTCGGTGGGCCAGGCACCAAAAGGCTGATATACTGTTTTTTCAAGAAACATACTGGTCAACTGAACTTGAAAACATTATTAGGAGTGAATGGCGTGGTCCATGCACTATGAACATGGCGAACAAAGAAGCGGACAATATATACAGCTCCTCATTGTACCTTCCACACTTGCTCTGGTAGACCGTAGAACATCCCTTCATTGCTATTATGTAAAAATATGTAGAACAGGTGTCACATGCATATTCACCTGTTCTACTTATTTCACATAATAGCAATGAAGGGATCTTCTTTTGTCTACCAGAACAATTGTGGAGGGTACAATGAGGAGCTGTATATTTTGTCCGCTTTCTTTGTCATCGTGTTCATAGTAATGTGTCTTTGAGCATGGAAGCAATCACTCACGAGGTGTTTCTATTTTCTTTAATCATAAACTAGATGTACAAGATATTGTAGTTAAGCGTAGAATTAATGGTCATTTATTGATGTTGAAAGCAAAATTACATGACACTGATGTAATGTTAGTAAATGTATATGCTCCGACACAAAAACAACATAGAGAACTTTTTTTTCGTAATTTAAATGATGAGTTGACTAGACATTATGACACCTCAAATGATTGTGAATTAATTCTAGGAGGTGATTGGAATTGTGTAATGGATATGAGTAAAGATGTAAAAGGAACCCAAAAACCAAGTACTATAAGAAATCTATAAATCTTAAAAAGTTAAGTAAAGACCTCAGCCTGACCGAATTTTGAAATATACACTTTATTCATCCACGGGGAGCTATTATTATATATTTTCTGAACAAATTGAAACCAACTTCATGAGATTCCGTTTCCTGTGGAATGAATAACAGCGTCCCGAATGTTGAGCCCCGGTGGTTTTTCTGACGAGGGCCTCGTCTCTGAGGAACGCTACTTTGCGGGGGGGGGGGGGGGGGGGTGAAAATTTGATGACGACATATCGTGTAGACGCACTCGGAGCTGTATACATGACATGTCGTCACACGTCAAGCGACCCCCTGCAGTTTCCTCTCTTGTTACGCAATAGGGAGGGGGCGGACCAAAAAAAAATTATCTTTTTTTTTTTTATTTTTTTTTTTTTATCGATAAACGGAGACGAAAATTTATGAATACCCAGGGTAATTATATTCTTTGTTTACTAAGCTTTACGTCAATATATGGTTGTTTTGGGTCAGGCTGAGGTCTTTAAAAGACACTCTCTACTTGATATCTGGAGGGTAATACATCCAAACAGCAAACAATTTACATGGAGAAATATTCCCCTCAAAAGGGCTTCGAGGTTGGACTTTTGGCTAGTGACTAAGAATGTTAAAAGCAAAACATCATTTACTGATATTCGACCTGTAATTCGATCCGATCATAATAATATATCAATTAAAGTATGTACCAAACAAAGTAAGAAAGGTCCGGGATATTGGAAAATCAACACTGATATTGTAAATGATAATGAATATCAGGATAAAATCTCTGAACTAATTCAATCTTTCACTGAAAAGTGTTTAACACCACTTACAAAATGGGAACTGTTTAAAGTTAACATTAGAGAATTTACACAAAAATACTGTCGCAAAAAGGCGTCTGAAAGGAAAAATCATAAGTTGTTATTGGAAACAAAATTATGTGAACTAGAAAAACAAATTGATGTTAATGTTGATGATGAACAAGTATATAAGGCATATATTGATGTAAAGGAGAAGTTAGAGAAGATGTATAAACATGAATCTAAAGGTGCAGGAATTAGAGTTCGTATAAGATGGATGGAAGAAGGAGAAAGAAGTACAAAATATTTTTTAGGTTTAGAAAAAAATAATGCAAAGAAAAAAGAAATTACACAATAAGCCAGTTCAGGGTTAGCGCATGGTACAAATGACCCCAAATATCCACAGATATTTTAGACATGGAGGGTCCCTTTATGTGCACTTCAGAAAAATAACTCTGGGAGTGATAGAGGTGTCTCATGAATAGCTTTTGTTTCCCCCTTTAAAAAGAATACTTCCACCTGGATATCATGGAATGCACCATTAGTGCATAATTGAATAATGATTACATGACATTCATGAGCACATATCGAATATTAGTGTCAGTGGGTTTTAGAATTTGGTACAGATGACCTTTATCTGCTCATGCTCAGATTGCATCTCCGAAGTGGCTTATTGAAATGTGGAAGTGATAGTAGAGTCATTCACAGAAATGAGGACATATTGGAAGAAGTAGTAAAGTATTATTCAAAACTTTATAGAAAAGATAAGAATGATTGTAATGATATTAAAAGTATGAGTGACTACGTGTGTTCACAAAAAAATAATCAATTAACAAACGAAAGTAGGCAAACATGACTGTGAAGGTTTAATTACACAAGATGAATGTAAACGTGCTGTATTTGCAATGCAGAGAAATAAGGCACCGGGGTCAGATGGAGTTTCGATTGAATTTTATCAGGTGTTTTGGCCATTGATAAAAGATTTTCTTGTAGAAAGTCTAAATGAATGTTATGTAAGTGGAATGATGTCAAACACCCAGCGAAAAGGTCTTATTACTCTGTTGTTTAAAAAAGGCGATTGCAAAGAACTGAAAAATTGGAGGCCGATTACGTTGCTTAACTGCGACTACAAAATAATTGCAGCGGTATTAGCCGCAAGAGTTCAGAATGTCATTGGTGATATTGTTCATGAAAACCAGACTGGTTATATAAAAGGTCGTCTTTCAGCTTGTAATGTAATACTAACGAAAGATGTCATTGAGTATTTCATGAAACACGGTAAAACAGGTGCAATTATGTTGGTAGATTTTAGCAAAGCATTCGATGTTTTGGATATACAGTTTCTAAACATGTATTTGGAAAAGTTTAATTTTGGTGAATCATTCCGTAAATGGATCGCGGTTCTTTATACAGATATTCTAAGCTCTGTCCTGGTCAATGGTTGGATTTCAAAAGACTTTAATATTGAAAGAGGCATACGGCAAGGATGCCCATTGTCATCTCTGTTATTTATTATAGCGGCCGAATTTTTAGCAAACAGTGCTCGGAAGAACGAAAATGTCCCACCAGTCGATATATTGGGGTATGACATTCAACTTAAGCTCTTACAATATGCTGACGATACTCTATTTTTTATTCAAGACGAAAACTCTCTAAAAGAAGTTTTGCATGAACTACAGTTATTTGGGAACATAGCAGGCCCGAAGATTAATAAAGAAAAAAACAAGCTTCATATGGTTAGGAGACACTAGTAAACGCAACAATATAGTAAAATATGATTTAATGTGGGCTGATAAACCAGTAAAATATTTAGGTCATTACATTTATTCTAATAATGATGAAGCTCTAAGGCTAGAATGGGAGCAAAAATTGGTAAAACTACAAAAAATTCTTAATAGTTGGGCGAAAAGAAACCTAACCACTTTCGGTAGAGTCACTATTCTAAAGTGTCTTGCACTTAGTCAAATTATCCACTTGAGTATTGTTGATTCAATTCCACCAAAATTTATGAAAATGTTGAATAATATAGTGTTTAAATTCATTTGGAATAGGAAAGTAGAAAAAAATTAAAAGATGTACACTGACAGAAGACTACAAAAAAGGTGGAGTACGAATGGTCGATATACAGAATCAAATGTTAAGCTTTCGTTTGAAATGGCTACGCAGATTCCTAAACGAAAACTGAGAAACATGGAAAAAAATGTGCTCTTACTGGTTTGACCTGCTAGGAGGTATCACTTTGTTATTAAAGAGCAATTATAGCATGAGTACGCTCAACGTTATAAATGAAAAGAAAATTCCCATCTTTTACAAAGAGATCTTACAAGCATGGGAATTTATTAGAACTTTTACCACTGTGAAAGATGTTAACATGTTCATCTGCGATTCAAGTGATATACTAGATCAAATTATTTGGCACAATAAACATATATTGTTCAATAATCAGTCGTTATTTTATAAAGACTGGTACGACAATGGTGTAATTTATCTTAGAGACCTAGTTGGGAGAAATGGTTTTCGGTCATTGGAAAATATCGTGTCAACGATTAATGTCAAAAGATTTAAATTTACTATGATGTTTGACTATGCGAAACTGAAAAAAGCAATACCAGCAGTATGGATATGTAAGTTAAATGATATCAATCTCCCTATCACTAGACAGCAACAAGGATTTAATGTTCCGAGATTGCTTATTGGAAATAGATTAAAATGCATCAGTGAACTGAATAGCAATGTTTTATATAAATTGTTTTCCTCACGAAACTTTCTAACCAACAAATGTTGTTCATATTGAGAAAATAAACTTAACATTGATATAAACTGGTCACATGTATTTAAGTGTAACCTTGTGCAAATTAGAGAATATAAGTTACGGGAATTTAACCTAAAATTATTGTATAATTTATTACCAGTAAGAAGCAATCTTTTTAAATGGGGTCTAATTAGAGAAGATTTATGTTCAGAGTGTAAAGTAAAAGAAGATATTATCCATGCTTTCACTGAATGTATTTTAAATAAACCTTTTCTCACTCATGTTGAAAATATATTGCAAGAAGTATACAATGTCCAAAATACCAAGATTAGCATCTTGCACTTTCTGAAAATAGAAGGTAATTGCCAGTCTAATTTATTTCTGACCATAGCTTTCTGGAGCGTATATAAAGTTATTTGGAACGCAACAAAAGTGGAAAAGATAGGAGAGATCTTGTACTGAAATATGTGTTTGAAAGAGAAATCAGAAAAAGAATAGAGATACAATATAGTAGAAAGGAAAAAATACAAACAAAGAAAAACGATGACCTACCAAAGGAATTGTTGAAGTTCATTTAAAAGTGTCATTTGTGTAGGTTTGAAAGAGAAATTTAAAAAAAAAGAAAGAAATATAAAGAGCAGAAGGGAAAGAATGCAAACAAAAAGAAAAGATGATTTTCCAATAGGATTTGTTGGAAAGTTTATTGGAAAATGTAACATTGATATATGTAAGTCGATTTCAATTTTGTTACGTTTTGTGTCATTTATGTATCAGTGTTATATTGAGTTGTAAACTTTGAATGTAAAATAAATCCTCTAATGAGGCCAAGAAAAAAAAGAACACAAAGGAATAGAAAATAAAAAAGCTTGAAACAATGCGGCACCCTCATCTCCCCCCCCCCCCCCCCCAAGAAAATAATTATAAAAGAAAATCGCAGATATAGCGATGTTGGTCACATAGGCCCACTTTTGCAAGGAGGGGGCTTACACCTTTTGACCGAGTATCAAATTTTTCAATTTCTAAATTCTAAATTTTTGCGAGCGAGCAAATGTTTGAAAAAAAAAATTGCAGAGAAAATGTACAGAAGTTACATACAGAAGTTCAATAAAACAAATAGGCATATGTGGATATTCCAGCATCTGTCCGCTCAGTCGTCATACACCTCGTCCTAACATATATATTGCAGGCAAACGGATCATTTAAATCCGACATGTGGTCGTCTTTTCATGGTTCAAGGCAAAGAAATTTCATAATTGAGAAAACAATTAATTTTCCCGAAATCACGTCGACAATAAAATTATGTACTTGCACAGTGGTATATACATCATATCCATTAGCATACCAGAATGTAATTTCTCTACTAAACTGGTTGAAAAATAGAACAAGAAGTATTCAAAAGAAAATCATACCGTAACAGTCAGAGCGCCACGCGTGATAATTCACCGTATTTATTCAGCTCGTATTCATGAATCTTCCGCGTTTATGAATATTCATGAAGTAGCGCAAGGGTTTGATTATTCGACGTTCTTAACATTTCTTCTTAGGTTTCATCCATAAATTTAGGATGTATGTAAAGAGGAATATTCCAAGATTCTATATATCTGAAATTCAGAACCATATTCCTATATCATAACATTGAAACTCAGGCTTACATATTGCCTTCAAAATGATTTTCATTCGTGCGTAATCAAAGTTCATTGTAGAAGTTCGATGAATCAATTAGCTCCACAAGATAAATAATGGAGGAAAAGCATTTAATGAGGGGAAATCAAAGGAGGAGGACGTGTTGTTCGAGAGCTCTGGATTTTCTTCAATTTTGTCTGCTCTTTATATCATTCTAAAGGGACAGAGACGGTAGTGAGCATCGACTGACTCATTTTATTTGACATTTCATAATTTTGAAGATTTTAATCAATTTATGTTGTCTTTTTCTCAAAATTTCAGAAGAAATTTGAGGATAATTTCGCGCACGATAAACAATTTAAAGCCTGGTAACCAGGTACGCAGGTAGCATACGTGGGACCTATTGCTAAGGAGAGGGTGCGCATGAAATGTGACCCGGGGAGCGTTTCATTAAGTGTTTTGTCAGTGATTTTTACTGACAAATTTGCTCTCAGCCAATCAGATGCAAGAATTTCAGTAGCTTATAACCGTTGTCGGTAAAAAATCACTGACCAAACTCTTGATGAAACGCTCCCCCGGTGTGATGAACTGAACAGGTGCGTGAATGACGTAACAATGTATCTGATTGCGCCTCCCATTCGCCAAATTACTAAATGACGTCACAATGGATCCGACAGCTATAAGAAATCTTCGCGTTAAAGAATTAAGAGCAGAGTTGCAAAGACGAGGCCTCAATAAGAATGGCGTAAAGGAAACTCTTGTAAAAAGACTTCTGAAAGAAATCGAAAGCGAAAATGAGAATCCCACTCATGAAATCAGCATCGAGTCTCAAGCTGATATCCAGAGCACGCGCTCCGAGCAAAAAGATCTCCGTGAACTCTTACAGGAAGTACTCACGTCGGTTCAGGAATTGAGCGCCAGGCTAGCCAAATTAGAAAAAAAGTTTTATAATGAAAACCCGAAAGAAGAGAGGGAGAACCTACAACAGATTGTTAAGTCTATTCCAGGGCCTGTTGAGATAACCGAGAATCCACCAGCCCCGGGAGAAGTAATATACTCACCTACCGTCCCGACGGAGAATAGGTTTGAAGTTCTTGCAGACAGTGCAGCTTTCAGCCATGATAGCTCAGGCCAGTCTATGTCGACGGAGGATCAGTTAATGCAATATAGAGAGCGGCATCGCAAACAGCTGGAACGACATCGGCAACGCCGTCAGGATCTGAAGAAGATCTCCAGTTATGACGTTATTTTGGTCGGCGACTCCATGGTGAAGAACATCAACGGCGAACGTTTGTCCCGGAAGAACGTCAAGAGAGTGGCGTGTGTATCTAAGCCTTGGGCCTTGGTAAGAGAAATTGCTTCCTCGTCACCCTGTGCTATGTTAAAGCCCGGTGGTGAAATCATTATCCACGCAGGCACAAACAACTTAGCTGAGAGTGCTAGGAGTGTTGCAGATCAGATGGCTTTCCTGTGCGAGTCAGTCGTTGCTGAAGGATTCTTATAGTAACCATCTCCAGCATCATACATCGGAGGTGGGAGAGTGTAGATGAGAGGAGGCGAGTCGATGAGATCAGTCAGCTGCCCGGCAGAACAACTGGGGATTCATCAACAACGCACACATCAACGACAGGCAACATCTCGGGAGAGACGGGGTCCACCTTAACAGATCTGGGTTGCGTCTCCTAGCAGGTAACATCTCACGCCACATCTATGGGTACGGGTCGGAGAGAGGACAGAACAGAGCCCCATCCGCACCAACCACGCCAGCCATGGGTCAGAGGTCCCCGCTGAGATCTTATGCCGAGGTGGTTGCTGGTAAGTCAGATGGTTCTTTCCTCACACAACAGAAGAGAAATCCATCCACTAATGACGAAGAGGATCTGGATTTTCCACCAAGCATCCAACAGGGCCCGGCTCAAAACTACCAAGGAGGAGTGGTACGAATACCTCAAGGTTGTTCGATCGGTCATGAACAGTTAATTGATAATAACAAAAAGAATGAACATGACAGATCTTTTGAAGTAATGCCAAAGTCACCTTCGTTTAATAGTACTGATGTCAGTTCTGAAAATCTTGATACCGACAAGTCACATACCGACAAATTAAAGGATTTAGTAAATGGATGTATTCCCACAATAAAGCAAAGGGGCATTAAGTTGGACCACGATCAATTCTTAATAGTGTAAAGGATTTTTCTGTCACACTAAACGGCAGTTGTCTGAAAAGAGTTAAAGTTGCCAAGTGTCTAGGTGTCATGATCGATGAAGAGTTGCGATGGACGGAACATGTGGAAAAAGTTATTAAGACTGCTCAAAAAAATATTAGTGTAATTAAGCGAGCAAAATGTTATGTTCCAACCAGGTCTCTGAAACTTCTATATAATTCCATCGTCCTTCCTCATTTTGATTATTGTTCCTCTGTTTGGTCCGAAAGATTTCAAAGACAAACTATTAAACTACAAAAGGTTAAAAAACGGGCTGCCCGTATAGTGTTGGGAGAAGGATTCGATGTATCCTCAAAAGATATGTTTAGTCGGTTAGGTTGGATGCCTATTCAGACACGTTTCCAGTTTGGACGTGCAGTGTTGATGTATAAAGTAATGCATGGCGTGGCACCAGAATACTTAAAAAAAGATTTACAACATGTCAGCTCTCTACATGATCACAGCACAAGACATGCTGTAAGAGATACATTGCGTGTACCTAAATTTAGGAAGGACACATACAAACATAGTCCCCTAATATCTGGAATTGCAGTATGGAACAAACTTGAAACTTCTATCAAAATGTTGCCTACTTTAAACAGTTTCAAATACACTCTAAAAGCTTTGTTATCTGCAGATAACTTCTTTGGTATATGTGTTTAATTTGATTATTTCACAGTTTACACTGCTAACAATCTTTAATTTAAAATTCGATTCGAAAATTCTTGTAAATAGTCAATGAATATTACTGAATGATTACTTAACTAATGAGGATACCGATTAATGTGCATTATACGTGTTTATGCTTGTGTATTTATATATATTGATTATTTTTTATGTTATTTGTTTTATTGTTACCAAACAGGGCCTCATGGAAGACCACCAAATTGTTTATATGAGCCACCCTGTATAAATATCAGAAATAAATAATAAATTAATAAATAAAATCAACGGATTTCTGCGTAGAATTTTTGAATCCCCCACCGAGACTTTCTTGTAAAGAAAAATAGACATTATACGCTCTGGACAAAAAAAAAATATTGAACCAGTTCCTGTAGGAACCTATTAAAATGGTTTTGGAAACCCAAAATATTACATACAGTGTCCAAGAGGATGATTATTCTGTGAAGTGGCGAAATGTGACTTCAGTCATTGAGGAGGCACTGGCATCATTGGGTGGGGATGCCGGTCTGACTCGGAAAATTTTTAGATAGTGGTGAGTGCGCCTTACAGCTGACTCCCACTGCTCTCCTCAACTATCACTCTCCTTTTCCGTTTCAGCTGGAATTTTGATTTAAGTTTACTACCAGTCTGATTGTACTGGCTTACTGACACCACAGGACAACTTTGGAGCCAAAACTCTGCTTGTTGATGTAGTATTTTGGAAATTAACTTTTCCCGCTTTGGGCTATATCAGCCATAGTACTGCATGGTCTTGGAGCCATAACTCCACAGCAGTCCATTGTGATTCACCCAAGTGTGCTTTGATCACAATGAAGCATTTCACGATGAGCCTCCTCCTTTCACTGGTTCTTTTGTGTTTGTCCAACATCCTGAATGAGGACTTTGCTTCTTCATCTATTCATGCTTGGACAGTGAATAGAGGCCATGACCACCACTGTCATCACTACGCAGGGAAGAGGATTTTATACTATAGCAACTCAACCAGCACATTTTGCATCGAATTGGCAAAAAATGGTGATGTACATCCCAATCCTGGCCCTGGTGAATATGCTGAGGATCATGAGGTTTCTTCAACATCTTCTGCACAGTGTGTAACACAAAGTATCACCCGAAGAGTGTCGTATGACAGACTTGAACTCTTGGACCTACGCAGCATTCGACGAATTGACCCAGGCACTTGGAAGACAATCAAGACACTTGAGGAGACGCCTTAGCCACAGAGGCTTCAAAGGAGGCAGACGCAGACTAAGGCATGCTGAAACGATCAACAAGGCTTCCCAAGATCCTCTGGTCCCACCTCTGGGCTCCGGACAATATCATATGGTTCTCTGGAATGCTAGATCGCTGAATAACAAGATGCGTATGGTGTCAGACATCGTAATCTCACAACATGTGGATGTCTTAGCACTAACTGAAAGATGGCTCACAGGGGATGCTCGTGATGGCCGGGTCTTGTCCGATTTCTCCAACGACCTCCCATCTCACCATTTTATTCATTCACCGAGAATGAAGAGATCAGGGGGTGGTGTATATTCCTTCATCAAAGCTTTACTATTTTCGGAAAAGACGTTGGAACTCTTGAATCTTTTGAATACCTCAACGTTCTCAACTCGGCCGAACGTCAAAAGCCTCTTCGCCTGGTGGTAGTCTACAGACCACAGAGAACTATTGACCGACGATCAACATCATCCATCTTTCTGGTTGAATTTGCTACCTTTCTTGAAGGATTGGCATCTGAATCCAACTATCTTGTGATCTGTGGTGACTTTAATTTGCATGTGAACGATGATAAAGATCGAGATGCACTTCTTTTTCTAGACTTGATTTCATCAGCTAATTTGATACAGCATGTTGACTTTCTTACCCATGAAAAGGGCCATACTTTGGACTTAATACTTACCAGAGCGTTCATTCATCACATTTGCTTCCTTCTGACCACTCATTCGTCAGCTGCCATCTTAACATCAATAAGCCAGATCCAATGAAGATTGACATTAGTTTTCGCAAACTGAAGGATATTGACATCCAAGTTTTCCATGAGGATATTCTCGAGTCTGAACTGTATGAGTCACCTGCCTCTGATCTTGACCAGCTGGTCCTTCAATATAACAGGGTACTCCAAGCTCTTCTGGATAAGCATGCCCCTCTGATTACTAGATGTGTAACTGCCAGGCCGCACTCACCATGGTTTACTGATGATCTTCGCAAGAGTAAGCAGATGGTAAGACAGTTGGAGAGGTCTCTTGAGAATCTTCCCCCTAACAATCTTGCTCACATCAGTTTTCGAAGCACTTGGCAACGTTTTAATGCTTTCTCTCCTGTATCGCAGGGCCAAGTTCAGAGAGTTATCAAAGAGTCTCGATCAACTTCCGTCGACTCGATCCAATCCCTATTTGGCTACTTAAGAACTGCATCAATGAGTTAACTCCTGTTAAGTCATGCTTTGTCAATGCTTCCCTCATCGATGGCCATTTCCCTGATTCTCTCAAGAATGCTCATGTAACTCCACTCTTGAAGTCACCGAAGCTGAGTCCTGATGACCTAAAGAGCTATAGACCGGTCTCTAAGTAAAACAGAATGTCTACACTTTGTAAGCAGACACAGGACTAGTAGTTCGATTAGTGCTATTTCTTTGGATGATACTCCTGTACAATGTTCTTCAGGTGCTAGAAACCTGGGTGTCATATTTGACATTAATCTATCTTTGAAGACTCAGGTGAATAATGTTTGCAGATCAGCCTCGTATGCTCTGCATAATAATAATAATAATACCTGGCATTTATAAAGCGCCTTTCCCAAACTGGCTCAAAGCACTAGATATATATCATTACCCCGGTCATTGGGTCTGGCACGCCCGCACACAATTTATGCACATTCTCCACTCCCTGGGGAGCATTCCAGCCAGTCGCCTGTTTCCAAGCGCGCACATGCTAAGCAAACGACATTAACTTTCGCCATCCTACCGGATACCCATTTAACACCTGGGTGGAGAGTGGCAAATGTAGATAAACGTCTTGCCAAAGGACGCTAGTGCTGCGGTGGGATTCGAACCCCGGACCTCGTGGTTTACCGTCCGGGGACTTATCCACTGATCCACAACACCTCAGCAGTGGGGTGACGGACTCACGTGAACGACGCTTAGCGATAAGCCTTGCAGCTGAATTTTGTACTCTCTGCAGTTTGTTGATTTGTGCATCCGGAAGACCGTACAGAAGACTGTTGCAAAAGTCAATGCGAGACATAACAAGTGCCTGAACGATCCTCTGGGTCGTCTCTTTTGTAAGAAATTGCCGGATTGGCAGCATCCGGCAATTTCATTGACTTTTGCAACAGTCTTCTGTACGGTCTTCCGGATGCACAAATCAACAAACTGCAGAGAGTACAAAATTCAGCTGCAAGGCTTATCGCTAAGCGTCGTTCACGTGAGTCCGTCACCCCACTGCTGAGGGAGCTTCATATGCTAAGAATCCGGGAACGAATAAACTTTAAGATCCTCTTGCTTACCTTCAAATGTTTGAGAAACTCAGCTCCGGCCTATCTTCAACAGTTAATAACAGAATACTCACCATCTCGCAATTTGCGCTCAAGCAATAAATCACTCTTAATAGTTCTTCCTACCAATACCCAGTCTTACGGTTCTCGATCTTTTCATTCAGCATCCCCTCAGCTCTGGAACAATCTACCTCAATGCATAAAACAAGCAGACTCAACTGAAAGATTAAAATCCATGCTAAAAACTTATCTGTTCATCAAATAGTTGTATGCCTAATTAGCATATCCAGCTCTCTCAACCTTTAATATATTTTGTACGTCTGAATCTGTTCCTTTCTTTCTCCTCTTTCCTTTTCTTAAGCGCTTACAGGAATTTTTATGTGATAAGCGCTATATAAATATTGTACATTATTAATTATTATTATTATTATTATTATGAATAATCACTTTTTGTTATCCTTTCCCTCTTTTTTTTTTCTTAATTTTTTTTTTCAATATTCAATTGGGGGATGATGTGTCCCCAGTCGCCTATTCCGTGTTACTTATCTTGGTCGGCGTATTGTCATGATTGTGGCCTGCTTTCACTCCTATGGAGAACAGTTTAAGGTCATCACTGAAAAAAAATATAAGTTAGACTCATTGAGCTAGAAAAGATTCTTATATCATGTCTTGAGAAGAAATATTAACTGTGGCTTTGTGGCCAGCATGCCAAGAGGTATGCCTGCTGTCATCTAATGTAGCAACATCGCTCCCAAGCTCTTCAGGAGAGAATATGGATTATCCAGATTATTAGACATACTCCCTGAACAATTATCCCGCAGTCCAATACTGCCAGGACATTGTTTTTTTTTTCTCCTTCTCTCTTCCATTTCCTTTTCTATTCTGTTGTCTCTCTTTTTCTCTCTTTTTCGGTTGGAGGCGATATGTTTTCCACTCCAATATCCCCCCTCCCCCCCCCCCCCCCCCCCAGGATCGACGCCGATGAATGGAAGTTGGGCAAAATGCCTTTATATTTTTTAGGGCAATCCTATTGCCTTGAATAGATATACCAGACAAACTTGAAGAACCTGGCATATGCCCAGTAGTCTGCAAGCACAGACCCTAATTTGACACTTTATCAGAAAATCATTGTCTTGAGAAGCCTAACCCAGCTACATACTGGTTGTGTCAATATACGAGTAGGAGCAGCTATAGTATGAGGCCTAGGGTAGTCTTATAGTGAAGACACTCTTTTACGAATGACAAGGGTTTGTGACAGCAAACTATAGTGTGTTTGGATTGGCTGGACCATAACCATATAGGCCTATTCGTTTACAGCTTTGCAGAAATCATATCAATGCAGGAATGCACACGCTCTCATATAAAAAAATATACCAAGGAGGTACAAGGCAAGCCTAGCATGGACCATGGAACCGGGCAGCACCCCCCCCCCCCCCCACTTTTTTAGTAGACACGAACGTTTCATAAAATCCCCGAGAAGAGGTTCTAAAGAGTCATTATTCAAGTGAAATCAAATCAGCCCCCAACCCCCAACCCCCCAACTTTCAAAAACGCTCCGCGGCTCCTGCCTTTCAAACCTTTATGATGCTTTTCGGATTTTATTTAAAACCAAGGAGTTATCACATAACAAATGCGTTATCTTATGTTTCTCTGCGTAAAGCTTTATTCATCATATTTTCATATTAAAAAAACAGACTGCAAGAAGAATGACACTGCAGTCATTCTCGCAATATATTATAGGTGATCCGTTGTGCCAAATTTTGCCAAGGGGACGATCGGGTTTATAATGCACAATCCCCCCCCCCCCCCCAAAAAAAAAAAAATAAATAAATAAATAAATAAATAAAAATAAATAAATAAAAAAAAAATAAAAAAATAAAAAAATAAAAAATAAATAAATAAATAAAAAAATAAATAAATATATAAAAAAATATATATAAAAAATACACCCTATAAAAAAAAAGAGTTGTATAATCAATGCAGGGATTTCGCACTGGGTAATTTGTTATTATTTTGATAGAGTGTCATATATCAAGACTAAATCAATTAATGAAAGAAGAATGGAATCCAACAAAACACTCAAAACAAAATAGGAGGTATTTATTTCCACCATATTTTAGCAAAAACAGGCAAAAACGACACTACCTGTGATACGGTACTTAACATGAACATCTTATAATAAGGGTCTTCTTTCGATGGGAAATGAGTTTGACAATGATGGGGCGTCGTTTGCTACTATCACCACTAGGTTTACCGAACGGTGCGAGAAGGCGTGAAGGTCAAACTTGAGATGGTCGCGTACGATTTGGTACCCAAGATACGAAGGTTATTCCGCCTCGAGTAAAGCCTTTAAAGGGCAATCCAACCTTGCAATAAGTTGATTTGTGTGAAAGCAGCAAAATAAGAAAAACTGGATAGTGAAAGTTTGAAAGAAATCGGACAAGGAATAAGAAAGTTATGATGGATGTTTGAAAAATGAGATCACTACATCTATGCGAATCTCAAATTGGCAATTTGGTGAGTCGATTGTGACATACTTGTGGACAACTCTCCCATTTGTCGTGCACAAAAAATATGATTAATTTGCCTTTTTCTTCGCGGCGCTTTTACCCTCGGGGCAGTACTAAAAATATATTGGAGATAGCATATTGTTATAGGTCCTCATGAAAGCAAAAGATCCTACTGAGTTTTGAAAAAAAGTGACAGTTTAGTCATTTTGTGTGTTGGAGCGAACGGGGGAGTTGTCCGCGACTACATCACAGTGACATTACCTATTAGGCCAATTTGAAATTTCCATAAGTATAGTGATTACAACTTTCAAAAATTCATAACTTCCTTTGTCCGATTTCGTCCAAACTTTCACCCCGGATGTGAGTCTGCTTCTCTGATTTTCCTCTTTCTTTTAGACGGACAGGGAGAGGGCGAGTGGCGCATGCGCAGTGGCGTAGAATGATGTCATTGCGTACCAGTCGACTAAGTGGACGTGCAATTCTAAAAGTCCCTAATATTGATTATGTCGTCGGGCGCACGCTGCAAGCTGCACGCGTGTGTCGACTTCTCGCATTCAGAGGACTTCCGTGCATTTCGACGATCGACAAGCTATGAGTAGAGCAGCAAAGTAAATGCTTAGCATGCCGCTTTGATGAAAGGCTACCTCGAGTACTGTTGGAGATTCTCCAGACTATTGGTTTTCAGCTGGTTGTTGGACAGTTCACTCTGAAGAGTAACACATCAAAGATTTCTGCTTCACATCTCTCTAATCTTTCAGACAGTTGCTCTTTGATGGTGGGAATTATTCGATCAATAAGTTTGCTAACTACACTATAGGACTGAGATGAATTCCTCATTCTGCAGTAACTCGGTTATTTGATCAGTACAAGTAGTGATAACATCAGCAGATTGGGTTTGAGCTTGGGTTTAGCAATTGCAAACCTTAATCAGCAGCACTGGTGAGTTTTGTTCCATGAATTCCACGAAAACACTACAAAAAATGAAGATCATACAGGTTATAGAGCAATTAAAAACGACATGTTATGTACTTATGTTATAACACTTATGGGGTATTGCAAGAAAGTTGCAATCAATTGCAAATTGTAAAGCAAATTAGAACAACCATCCTGAATGGTTCAGGGTCTGCCCATTCAAGAAGATGCGCTTGCAACAATGATTTTGATTGGTCAGTACCGATCAGTTGCAACTTGCAATCAATCGCAACTTTCTTGCAACACCCCATAAGTTAATAATTTATGCAAATTTTGAGTATTCATAAGTGTGATGTCTAGATTTTATCAGATTGTGAGATTTGGATATTTAGAATAATTTTGACACCAGATTTGATATGATCGGACAGATTTGAAGTTCGGGGGTTCACGTCCTGTCTTGTGTGGAATTGCCCTGGTCTAGAATAGTGGGCAGTCGACCTAGTGAACCCTCAGAATCGTTGTCAGAAAGTTCGCGTGACTGACATTGTCGGTCTAATAGGCTGTCGGTCTCAATAGGTACGTTCACACGTAGAGCGATAGCATCGATGCTATCTAGGTTTCGATACTATTTTAGTGAAGACCAGATAGTTTTAAGACCAAACGCTGTCTGAACGCAGATAGACACGAGATAGAAGCGAGTTTCCAAACTATTCTTGCAGCGAGTTTAGCAGGAGTAAATCTCAGGATCCAGCGACAAAGCATCGACGCTTTGCGGTAGACCACCCACCGCGCTTGTGACTATTTGTAATGTGAGCGCAATCGCTGCTATCTTCACTCGCTGCTATTGTAATTCTGTCTGTTTCATGTGGTGCTATAATATAATGCAATGCATGTATTCATGTGATGTACCCTCTTCCCTACTTTTTTTTATTATCATTCTGTCTGTTTCATCTGGTACTGTATAATGAAATGTGATGTATATTTTTGAAGTTTGAAGTTTGAAGTTTATTTGTTCCACATTCCACATTTACATCAAAACAATTTTTCAGAAGTTATTTTACAAGCATATCTGTCAATTTCAAAAGAACTCAGATCAAGTATAATGTACAGTAAATAGGTAAAAAGTATGAGAAATGTATAAACGACTGGCAAAAGAGGAAATATGTAAAATGTGGGGAGCCTAAATAAAAAGCATTGCTTGTAAATGATTAGGCTCACGTATGGAGTAATTCTGACTGGGATGCGATGAAAAGGGGGGACGGACAAGAAATATCAGATTTATAAAACGTACAAGGAAAGCAAAGCTCAGAATATGGAGTAAAGAAACGAAAATACGAAAGAGAAGAAGAAGAAAGAGAGAAAAAAAGAAAAGAAGATGAAGAAAAGAAAAAGAGAAAATGAAGAAAAGCAAAAGAAGAAGAAGGAGAAGAAAAAAATTGTAAAGACATGACAGTGTTACACAAGCAAAGTCTATGTGACCACCTGTACGATCCAACATGATATGAATATTCATACATACATGTACTTACTTAAGAGGTAACACCTTAGCTTCCGTTTAAAAGAATTGTTGGAGGGGCTATCAACTAGTTCGTTATTCAGGCTGTTCCAGAATTTGGGCCCAGTAAAGGTGATTGTTTTGTTTGCGAAAACGGTGCGAGTTCGGGGGAGGTGGAAATGGTTTGTTTGCCTAGTTGGATAGGAATGTACAGCATTATAGAGTACCGAAGTGTGACGTCATCAAATTTTGATTTTTGTATTTCAGTATTTTTATGACCATATTTAGGTAGAGCATGATGGAAAACGTTCACACATAAAATTCGACATTAATCAGTTCATGGTGGCCCAAGGTATGGCTATATGAATATCTAATTAGCCCCATTGAAGTCAGTGTAAATTTGCCTGGTTCTTAACAGTTTAGAACCAGGCCAATTTAACACTGACTTCAATGGGGCTAAGGAGGTATTCATGCGGCCATATCTCGGGGCCCAATGAGCCAATTGCCATAAAATTTGGGCTCTGGATGTTTTTCACCATGTTCCTTTGAGATATATATAAAAAATGTCAAAATGAAAAAATAGCTTTTTGTGACGTCATCACTTCGGTACTCTATTGCGTTGAAAAATATAGGGGTAAGTAGGCTAATGTGTATACTGTGTGGTATTTACCCTTCCTGAGGAAGGGGGTTGTTTTGTTGGGTTTTTTTTTTTTTGGGGGGGGGGTTCATTCTTTTTATCTTTTTCTTTTTATATATGTGACCAGGCACCACAAAACCACCCAAAAATCGCACTGTGTGATTTTCAGTTAGAGCTCAATCAATGTGTTTTGGTTGGCATGCCTGGTCAAATCTTAGTTTTGGGTATTTCCTGAAAGAGTATACTTTTTTCTAAGTAATCTAAAAATGTGGAGGCACCAAACAATCTAGAAGTGGTATTTTTGACAGCTTTTTATCAGACTTATGGGTGTCTTCTCTGGATTTTGTTGTATTACTTTTCTTTTTCACGACCCTGAATACTTGTCTCATTTTAATCTCCCATAAATCTCCCGGAGTAAGTTCTTGCATTGATACTTGTGCACTATGATAAACAGGATATGTCTAAGTAGTACGCCAAGTTTTAGGACAGTCTGATAATCCCTTCATAGAAATTTTCAAAATTTTTTCTAATCCTCCTTTTGTCACCTTACCACAACACTTTACAAGTCAGAGTGCTTCAATAGACTGCAAACTTTAAACCATATTAAGAAGTAACATTATGAGAGACTGTACATTCTTCTCTTTGTACATTGAGTTATGAACATCCAATGAATTATATATCATTTTAAAGCTGAGAATCTTCTCTTTCAGAATCAGACCTTAACTAAATATGATATGGTCTTTATATATTGATTTACATGTGCTTAGAGAATAAAGTGTGCATGCATGTGTTTTATTTTGGCATAAGATTGGAGTTCAGTCAATTTTGACATGTACAAGGTTTATTTAAAATTAAGTATTATAACACATGTATTTGCTAGTTGATTGTATTATCGATATTACAAATGAATTGTTATTGTGTTATTATGTTGATTTATGAAGACAAATAAAATATTATTCAAAACAAAAGCTTCGCATAAAAAAAAATATCGCTTCCTCGCATATACATATAATTTAGTTAGTTACACGCTGTTGTTGGTAATTGATTATGCAAGTACATCAAAATCACATCATAATAATTGAAAAAAAATTGAAGAAATGAAATGAATGCCCATCGCCCTTCCCACCTCCACCAACACACACTCAAACACTTAAATCTATTTTTAAAAAAAGTGATTTTTGTGAAATATACATGGATCACCATTTTCTTTGGTGTCTCCCCCCCCCCCCTCCTCCTGCAGGCAGGTCCAGAAGATACGCCCCTTTTCATGAAGAAGTTGATGTTATATTTCGTGAAGATGACATAAGAAATGCATATTTATTATAACCGTACATTCGAACACAGAATTAACTAATATTTGTTTGTCATGGCAAAAGGTTGAGGGAATGTAGGTTACAACAAATAAATTTTTGCTTAATGATCAAATCCGTTTTCATAGGCGTGCTTCCTGTGTCAATATGCTTAGAGATCTCGTATTCTCAAAACCCTCTACACTGTAAAAACTAAAGTGCTACTTTTTCGGGGCATGTATAGTGACTGCACCTGAAATGTTGTTTTAGCACTTGTAGTGTGCTAATTTACCAGCAAAAAAAAGTGACCGTGGCGAGCCTCGAACCAGGTTCCGCTGATTAAGAGGCGCTGACGTTACCGATAGACTAACGAATGCTTCTTGCAATCCAGTTTAGTCATGGGAGTCAAGTAGATAACATGAACTATGTGGTGTCGTAAATTCACTATGTAACAATATGATCTACTCTAAATCGTACGATGTGAGTTAGTCTAGCGGTAATGCCAGCAATTCTAGATCAGCGGACCCTGGTTCGAGGCTCGCCAAAATCACGATTTTTTTTAATGAATGTTTAGCAGTTTAAGGAGCCGGTCCAGCTCCCGTGAAAGTGCTGAAATAGCACGCTGTGTGCATTCAATAGCACTCTGAGTGCAGTCCCTATGCATGCCCTCAAAAAAGTGCTAAATACAGCACTTAAGTTTTTAGAGTGTATCTATGTGTGAAAGAGCTTGAGTTTTTTTTTTCTCTCTTCTTCTTCGTGTGAATGAAACGTGTTGTGACTCGTGAAAATTGTAGGAGGTCAGGAATAGGCATTGACAGCAACATAAAATGATATGTTCTGTTCCCAATTTGCGTTTTATAACGCTCATGTCATAATAATGGGTAATTTATTTCAAACTGTAACTCCCAAAAGATCAACATTGATTCTTTTTAAGTACTATGTTTATATAGGTTCACTGTGCACAAGTTTATTTGTACTATTGTCCCACGATCGCGTGATAAATATCGGGGGGGGGGGGGTGATCTTGTTGGGAAGAGGCGATACGGCTATGGGAAAGACAGATAAAACCTGCATTTGCTAAAGGAAATAAATCTTTTAAACATCGTTTGCATGGATACTTCATGGTAAGCACATGACAACCGAACCAATTAACTACTTGCTACGGGGGTGGCGGCACGGTGAAATATAAATAAAAACTAGAAAGTAAAGAAAAAAAAGCAAAAGAGAGAAAGAGAGAGGGGGCGAGAGGAAGAGGGTAAAAGGGATAGTCCAAAGTGGTGAAAAAAAATTAACAAATTTCTCTTCGATCATTATGTATTTGTTCTTCTACAGTTTCTTTTATTTAAAAAAATGTAATGCCCAATGTTCATGTTAAACACTGGATTCTGAGCTGTATAAGAAATATTGGTATTGCTGTATTTAAAAAAGTAATGTCTGTTTATTTTGTCTTTTTAACCCAGTGGCCGGACGGAAGGAAAAATGAAGCATTATTTCGGACAAACCTTCTCGATTGTCGAGCTTCTTCTCGTTCTTTGGATGACATCCCTCATCCATGATGCAGATGGACGTAAGTCATTAAATTAACATAGGTTTCGAATTTAAACTTGGAAATAGGAATCTTAATCTATCACTGCCTATTAGATCTACTCTCACGGTCTATCATGTCTACTCAGTCAACACTTTTCACCTACACATGACTGAACTTTGAAGAAATAGATGTTTTACGACGAAATCACATAGGATTACTTTAAAAACTTGTTTTTTCCCATTATATTATGCAGGCCTAGTGTAAGCCTATTGGAGAGGACATGAGTCGTGCTTTTTATATCCTCAGCGCCGCATTGTGCAGTGAATATTGAAAATAAGGCTACCTTGTAGGGGGTGGAAGGGGCTCCTGTCGTCGTATTTTCATTTTCCTATCCCCTCTTCCTTTATTGCACTCTTCTTTATATTTTTATGCTTTTTATCCGTGCAATTGGAGTGGGCACGAATGAACGTCTCTACGCCCCGACTCGACGCCATCGAATGCGGAATATAACTTACTACAAATGGGTTCTATCCATTGTTTGAAGAAAATTTAAAATCTGGAGCAATCGACATACAACTAGACGGTACATTACTACTTGCAGATAATTTATATTTTACAGAAATGACCACTAGGATCCCTACTTCTAGCATGTCTAGTGACTCACCCGCTATTAGAACTTCGACGACCACTGATCAGACCTTGTCAGGTAATATTTTAGAAAAAAAATTAATGCCACATATTCTTGTTCTTAGAGTGATATGTCAAAATGACAAATAGTGACCCAATCAGTGTTTACAACTGTACGCATGTCTCTCCGACTACTGTCTTCATCACCATGTTGTGGTCTGAATCACATATATGTCGATGACTTTCTATAACACTATTCTTGGAGCGCTGGTTCACAAGATTGTAGTCAATTTGGTATCGTGCAGTGTCACCTGGCGCGCCTTCCATAATTACTTCGCGACGTCCGGGCTGCTGTTCTTCTTATGTTGGTAACGACCAGTTTCTTGCAGAATTGCACCTTTCTCTTAATGTAGTATCTCTAAACTAGGGTTCATCTGTGAAAAAAAATGTATGGAAGCGAATTTCAACGCCAAGATATAAGTAGGTATGGGTAAATATTGGGTATCAACATTTACCCCCCCCCCCCCCCCCCAAAAAAAAAAAAAAAAAAAGGGGTGGGGAAAGTGGTATTTTTAGGGGTCAAAGGTCATTGACCTTTCCTCAAAATATGAAAAATTGTACCTCGGGAATAAAACATTGCATGTGGTGTCAAAATGCACAGAATTGTCAAAAAAGGACACACAAATTGACTCCGATGACCAAGTCGTACCCGCCAAAAAGATTTCAGAGGTCAAAAACAAATTGAATGTCACTCAATATCACATATTATTTGCAAATTTTAACCACTTCGCAGCCAGAAATAAAAACAGACAATATATTTAAACTAACTGTACACAAACATAATGTAGATCCACATTTAGGTATAGGGGATGGATAAATACTTTTCTGGGAGGTTGGGGTCAAAGGTCATTGACCTCTGCTTACGATACCATACACTGTATCTGAGTGACAATATAACATTATGGAGAATCTTTCAGCTTAGTGCACAAAATTTTACTGTAATGACACAGAAGTATTCAGTCTGGTGGTCAGAACCAAATCTTGACCTCTCTTCTTGTTCTCTCTTTCTTATAGGATAGGGCATGTAGCCTATCTATGTACAACAGAGTGCAATTGCGCGCGCGCGCGCGTGTGTGTGTGGAGTGAACATTTGCATTTTCTGTGTTACTACATGTACTACTTGATTTATTAATCAACAATTATTTTCTTTGTTCATTCATGCATTAATTATTATGGAACTACAGCTTTTCAAGCTCATCGCGCTTTTTTGTAGTTTCCTTTTTCTTCGTCATTATTACTTTTACTATGTAATTTATGTATTTGAATGTAGTATTTTTTAATTTGATAATGAAATAAAATTTAAAAAAAATAACAAATCGCATTCTATATCTCTATAAAAAATATTTTCACATTTTTTACAATTGAAAAATAGAATATCCATCACTCTTTTTGTTGGTAAATCACACATTTTATCTAGTCGGCATGTCTATATCTACCGATTCCCCAAAGGCATAACACAAACACACACCCATGCAATATTTATGTATGTATATATGTGTGTGTGTGGGGGGGGGGGGGTGTATGCGTGTGTGCGTGAACAGATAATAACAGAACGGAATGAAGCAGGTCACTAGGTGTTAATCAAACAGAATGAAACAAATAGTAATGATAAGCCACTTAACAAAACTAAAGACAACAGAACAGAATTATCATAAAGCTGGCAACATAAGTGAAATTGAAAAAAATGTTACTCGGCAGGAGTAAGTGAAATAACAAAAATGGAACTCAATAGGTACAATGTACTGGTTTGTGTAAGCTGCATGTCGGGGCTTTGTGCAAGAACAGCTCACCCGTCCACTGGCTTCTCCCTCGTCCACTAGAGAACGCGTCAAACATGGTTTTGCCGTCTTCTCTAAAACGTGAACCTCGCTTCACCCAATGTTAGCTTCATGCTTCACCTTCTTTGTATGCAGGCAACACAAAGCAGTCCATTGTCGCTGGGAGGATCTAGTACGGCGTTCTAGTCGACACATCCGAAAACTCCTCAAAAGTTACGGACGTCATGTAGAGGGCGTTTACTACACAAGTAAACAGAGGGGCTCAACTCCGCATCGGCATCCGAATTTCCCTGGGGAAATTTCCGGCGGGTCAAAAGTGCACACTGCTCCCGTTTTTCATGTATTAGCCTATATGAAGCCGAAATTTTTTCAGTGTACCAGCGGCGAAAATCAGATTATTGAAATTTTAAATTTGAATATTCATGAGTTTTTATAACTAATTAACATAAAATTGAACTGTACTTCTACTATACTTGTGCAGCCAAAATGAGCAGAAGGTGATGAAGAGCAAGAAGAAAAAGAAGAAGATAAAGAAGAAGGAAAAAAAAAGAAGTAGATGAGGAAAAAAAAGAGGAAGAGAAAGAGGAAGAAGCGGAAGCAGAAAAAGAAGATGAAGTAAAAAAGAAGAGGAAGAAGAAAAAGGGGAAGAGGAAGAAGATGACAAAGAAGAAAAAGAAGATGAGGAAAAGGAAGTGGAAGAGGAAGAAGAGGAAGAGGAAGAAGAAAAAAGAAGATGAAGAAGAAAAAAAGAGGAAGAGGAAGAGGAGGAAGAACAAGAACAAGAGGATGAAGAAGAAAAAAGAAAGAAGAAGAAGCCCTCCTTCGATATTGCATTTCCCTTCATTGAACGCTTTCCTTGTGCCTTGCAGATCTTGCATATCATATCTCAAGTAAAACTGAAGTACAAAGAGAAAATGTGCTCCCCATGACCCCTTATGTACCACCATGCACTGGCTGCTGGTGCATGTACCCCCCCCCCCCCCCCCCCCGCCAAAAAAAAAAAAAATAAATAAATAAATAAATTTAAAAAAAAAATAAATAAATAAATAAAAATAAATAAATAAATAAATAATAATGATAATAAAATAAATAAATAAATTTCAATATGGCACGAAGAAGAGACATGATAACGAAGCTTTTGCACTCATCACGTTATCACGCAGGTATATAACAAATTACTTGAAATCAACTATATTATACTCGGTGAACCCGGACCCAACCTAGACGCCGTAATTTCAGAACAATCGCAAAGCTTGGACGAACTCCTTTTGTCTGCACAGAAGAGGTTCATGCGATTGAATGTAAACGGCTTCCAGAAAGCGTAAATGCGCTGAGCTTCTGGCCCGGGACATAATTGAGAATTGATCGTCGGCATAGCTTTGTGCGCAAGCTGGATTATTCCAGCTAAATAAATAAAAAAATTAAAATTAAAAATTAAAAAATACAAAAATACAAAATAAAATAAAATAAATAAAAAAAAATAAAAAAATAAACCCCCCCAACCCCCAACAAAAAAACAAAAACAGCATCAAACAAAACAAACCTCAAAAATCTGATTTTTTTTTTTCTTCCTCTTCTTCCTTTTTCTTCTTGTAAAATGAGTCCATCAACAGAAACCCCCACACAAATCAGTCTATCATCCAGTTTTCAAGGTTGCATAAGGCTGTATTTACACCAATCCACCATCACACTTCAGAACGAATGCCATATTGTGCCTGCATCATCGTCATCATCACCACATCTTTCACAAAATTATGGGGAAAAACAACAAATAGAAGTTTCTCAGTGTGAAATGATGTTTATTAAAATAGCTCACTATCAACATCAAAGTTAATGCTCTCTTGAAATGCAATATACAGATTATAACATGGTTCATGGACAACACATCATGGTGCAGGTGAGGGGGGGGGGGCGGCATACCGATTTATATTTTATTTTATTTTGTAAGCAAACAAGTTTAAATCTATCTATAGTGACACCCGATATATACATTAGGTGGATTGTAATATATATCCATGTACATCCCTTCACATTATCATCAGAATATACAAGACATGAAAGTACAAAGAGATCACCTTACTGCCCAAAATGATATAAGGTGATGTTTGTCCAAATAATGGTAGTTTTGAAAATTTCGGCGTGGGCTGAAACTCCCGAGCCCCTGATTTGTTTGCCTAGAAACATGCCCCAGATTGACTGCACAATTATTGTACAGATGATAAAAAGGAACAAATTACAGATTATAGAATCATTTGTGTTTCAAGAAAAATAATCATAGCTATCGCAGGATAGCTTCAATGAGCTGATGAAAGGGATTATCACGTAAGGTTGAAGATCAAATAAATATCATGATTAAATCTTAATGCAATACTTATGCATATGTAGTGGCCAAACATATTTTGATGAATATTTCGTCATAGTTTTGTGTATTTTCATCGGTCTGCCATTTACAAGGTTAGCAGACGACCTACATGTACTTTTCTTTGTTTACGCGTGTGTGTACAAAACAACCTTCTTGACCTATTTTTCATCTTCCACGCGCATCAAAGTATAACATTTACATCGCTACCAACATTCTTGCTACATTCTTCACGCTGCTCCAATCAGAGCTCATCTTTTCGTTTAACCAATCGGATTTCCGTATTATTACACCACGCGCACTCGCTCAGCCAATGAGATTTATTGTGGGCGTGATTACCAACTTTCACGAGCTCTTCGAGATCATTTTATCATCACTTTCTTCTAGGACACAGTTGCGATAAGACCGTGTCGCGTTTTATAGGAGATAGTCAATTTTACACATATACCTACCCATTCACTTGGATTTATATTCAGGATATTGTATTGTGACATTATTTTCTTCGTTAGCGATTCTTCATTACTTTCATTTTCGCTGGGATCATTTCATTTGGATTTATAATTTTGTGAACATAAATAACTTGTGAATAGGCTAGCTAGCCTATACTATTCGCGTTCGGAATCAGTCACTGCTCCGTGGAATCTCCACCATCACTTCAGGACCTTCATCATTAATTGTAAGTAGAAGCAACTTAATATTTTCAGTTACTCTACACAAACGATTATGAACACAAGTTTCATTAAAGATGATTAACTGAAACCATTTTTCATAATATAGTCATACCACATTTTTCTAACCCTTTTTCTAAATTACAATTGTTATTAAAAGGAAAATTATTTGATTTTTAAAATTTATTGGTTATATTTCTAATTTAAATTACTGCATCAGTCTTAGGTGACATGATAATTGACTGTGCCTATCTAAGGTTTTTATTAAGTATTTTTTAAAGTGTGAAAAGAATTTAGAATTAGGCTGAAGAATACTATTTTAGCTCTTTCCTTTTGACCCATACTTTGACATTCAATTTCCAGCTCAGAAATAGCATTGCTGACATGTAGAATACATGTATTTGCCATTATGTAAATTAGCAATAAATCTCTCTAGAAAAAATAAATCATCGAACATTTTTTAGTTGAGACTCTAGGCCTCCTTCGGAGGGCATACTGGTATGATCGAATCTCTTTGCAAGTAACAAAGAGATTCGATCATACCAGTATGCCCTCGACCTCCGAAGGAGGGCTAGAGACTCAACTTAAAATGTGACCGTTGACATGCCATAGGCTTAGCATTGGATGCATTGTGGGAGCTACTTATATGTCCGATTTTAACAGTGGTCTAGGAGGGTCAATTTGAATAAATGTTTATTCATGAGGAATGACGTCAAAAACTCGTCAAATACTGTTCGATGATTGGTTATGGCTCATAATGTTTTATATATAAATCATACATAAAACATTTTTTTTCATTCCCACAATTCCATACGATTTGGACACGAAATAGGGAAAATGGCGGCCGTACGGGTAGTGCTACTTTTGTGCCATTTCATCACAAATCTCAAGAAAACTTCGTATTTTGAAAAAAAATTATTTTAGAAGGAGTTTGTCTAGTAAATCTCACGAAAGCAGAAGATTCTTCGGGGGACATTCTTATCAAAGTAATGCCGTATGATGCCATGAAATGTAAGTAAATATGTATTTTGTTTAACGTTCCTCTTAATAAGTGGGATGTGTTCGTCGTGTCTGCTAGTGAGTTCACTGTACAAAACGTATTATCCTACATTCCACCGAGTCCCCCCTCTCTTGCATGACAAAACAAAATTATTATCTTTGATTGATTGAACTCTAAAACGGACATTCTGAATAGTCTATTGGTAATATTTTTCGAAAAGATCAGAAATTTTCCGAAGATCTCTATATTATGATAGTACTGAGACCTAAAAAGTAAAGCGTATGGCTTCATTACCGGCAATCTGCGGTAGATGTGGACCTCACTCTGAGGAGCTGGGCCGCGCCGGGTAAGATCTTGCCCAGCGGTCTGTTAGTTTTGCGTGCGCCGATCCTGGCCGGCTAACTGCACTTTGCCTACGGCCCTACGATAGCAAAAGTTGCAGGTGCCCTTGATCTAGGCCTACCTTAGAGTTAGACCATCGCCTTCAACTTTGTTTAAGTAGGGTCTAGAAAATCAACTTAGAATTTGAATGACAATGTCTTGAATCATGCTGGACCAGATTAAAATGTTCTTTATTATATATAACCTAATGCTGCTACTGAGAGCTGTCTCAATTTCTTTTGTGTACTGTAACTGTAGTGACAACCATGAGGAGTCACCACTGTCACTGAGACGCGAGCAGTAAGCTACATGTGCGAGTATAATATTATATTATTAATCTAAACAGTAGATGTGTGTCATGCTTTTATTACTGCTATGTTTCTAACATCTTGTTCTCTTTTGATTGCAGAGCTATTGGACCAAATTAGAGAAACACATGGGGACCAGGACCAGATCATCCAATATCGTCATAGACCGTACCTGGGGCTGTGCTGTAGATTATTGTCATCCACTCACTGCAGGAAACCCAAGTTGAACTGGAAAGGTAAATTGTTTTTTGAAAATGTAGACCTCGAAGCCCACATAATTGGTTTATATTTCAATTTGGCCATTGCTTAGGCTTAGACATTGTACTAGTAGCTCAGATTAGATCTTATTATAAATATTAGACTTAGCTGTGTACCGGTATCTGTTTTCTGTAGACCGTACGTAGACAATCTGTACAGTCAAAATCAAAATTCTTAAGTCCAGTAAATTATTTTGATTATACCCGTTTACAGATTTAGCCATTTTAAAGTTTACTAGATGTCTTGGTCTAGGAACAAATTTGGAATGGAAGATGAAAATATGCACTTCTGTTAAATGATTTAAACTTAGATTAAGCAGGAAGAACAACAAATAGTAACATAAAAGGATAGACGCAGTGGCGGATTTAGGGGGGGATCCCGGCCCATGCCCCCCCCCCCCTTGAAACAACAGTATGCATTGTGCCCCCCCCCCCTTTGAGAACGGAAAACCCTTTTCTTTTTTTCTTTTTTTTAATTTGTTTTCTTGCTTGTCAGATATTTATGGAGGGAAACTGGACTCCATACCCCCCCCCCCCCCCCCCGAGGAACTTTTGAATGGCTGACAGTTTTTTTTGTCATCCCCCCCCCCCGAGCGACATTTGGAGGGCTGATCTCCCTCCTCGCAGTTTCTCAAAGTTGACATCCAGCATATGTGTGCCCCCCCCCCTATTTATACAAAATCCTGGATCCTCCCTGGATTTGTACATGTACCCATGTACTCCAGTCCACAGTCTACAAGAAGTTTAATTTTTTGTCCTTTCTTTTTTTATTTTAAGGCAGGTTGTCAAAGGAAGCTCATCAGTTACATGGCTTGTTAAGTGTCAAGTAACGTAGTCATTAAGGATCGAAGTATTTTAATCTTTATTATCATTTAAAATTTAATTCATTAATTTTTTTCTAGAGAGATTTATTGCTAATTTACACAATGGCAAGTACATGTATTCGAAATGTCAGGAATGCTATTTCTGAGCTGGAAATTGAACGTCAAAGTATGGGTCAAAAGGAAAGAGCTAACATACTATTCAAAGGGGAAAGAAACAGATTTGTAACTTTTATTCATTTGCTTTAAATTTCTTCATTTAATATTCTTCTTTTATCTTTTTTTTTTTGTTTTTTTTTTTGGGGGGGGGGGGGGGGGGTTCAGGGTTGTATCAAGGCTATTGGCCCTTATTGCAATCACTTGATATTTCTCTCTCAGAGCATAGATACACTCCCAAATTCGTAATTTTGAAATAAAAGCAAAGACTTTGACTACCACTGATTTACCTTTTGTAGGTCTCCATGTCCATGTCCACATTATTAAAAAAAAATTGTAGTTGGTATGATTGGTCCATTTGAAAAATGATTATGAGAAAGTGATTAATCTTCAGCCTAATTCTAAATTCTTTTCACACTTCAAAAGATACTTCATAAAAACATTTTAAGTTAGGCACAGTCAATTATTATGTCACATCAGACTGATGCAGTAATTTAAATTCGAAATATAACCAATAAATTTTCAAAATCAAATAATTTTCCTTTTAATTACAATTGTAACTTAAAAAAAAGAGTTAGAAAAATGTGGCATGACTATATTATGAGAAATGATTTAATATAACTTGTGTTCATAATTGTATGTATAAATATTGCATTAAGATTTAATGATGATATTTATTAGATCTTCAACCTTAAGTGATAATCCCTTTCATCAGTTCCTTTTTATCATCTGTGCAATAATTGTGCAATCAATCTGGGACATGTTTCTAGGCAAACAAATCAGGCGCTCGGGAGTTTCAGCCCACACCGAAATATTTAAAACTACCATTCTTTGGACAAACATCACCTCATATCATTTTGGGCAGTAAGGTGGTCTCTTTGTACTGTTATGTCTTGTATATTCTGATGATAATATGAAGGGATGTACATAAATATACATTACAATCCACCTAATGTATATATCGGATGTCACTAGATAGATTTAAACTTGTTTGCTTACAAAATGAAATAAAATAGAAATCGGTATGCCGCCCCCTCACCTGCCCCATGATTGGTTGTCCATGAACCATATGTTATAATCTGTATATTGCATTTCAAGAGAGCATTAACTTTTATGGTGATAAGTCAGTAATAAACATCATTTCACACTGAGAAACCTCTATTTGTTGTTTTTCCCATAATTTTGTGAAAGATGTGGTGATGATGATGATGCAGGCACAATATGGCATTCGTTCTGAAGTGTGATGGTGGATTGGTGTAAATACAGCCTTATGCAACTTTGAATAACTGGATGATAGACTGATTTGTGTGGGGTTCCTGTTGATGGACTCATTTTACAACAAGAAAAAAGAAGAAGAAGAAGAGGAAAAAGAAGAAGAAAAAAAATATCAGATTTCTGAGGTTTGTTTTGTTTTGTTTATTGCTGTGTTGTCTTTTTTTTTTTTTTTTGGTTTTTTTTTTTTTTGGGGGGGGGGTTGTTTTTGTTTTTTATTTTATGTTATTTTATTTATTTATTTATTTTTATTTATTTAGTTATTTTTACTTTAATTTTATTTATTTATTTTTATTTTTTTATTTTGTTTTTATTTTTTTTATTTTTTTTTTAATTTTAAATTATTATTTTTTTTTATTTTTTTTTTTATTTATTTATTATTTTTTTTTTTTTTGGAGGGGGGGGGTACATGCACCAGGAGCCAGTGCATGGTGGTACATATGGGGTCATGGGGAGCACATTTTCTCTTTGTACTTCAGTTTTACTTGAGGTATGATATGCCAGATCTGCAAGGCACAAGGAAAGCGTTCAATGAAGGGAATTCAATATCGAAGGAGGGCTTCTTCTTCTTCTTTTCTTCCTTTTTTTCTTCATCCTCTTGTTCTTCCTCCTCTTCCTCTTCGTCTTTTTTCTTCTTCATCTTCTTTTTTCTTCTTCCTCTTAATCTTCTTCCTTTTCCACTCCTTTTCCTCTTCATCTTTTTCTTCTTTTTCATCTTCTTCCTCTTCCCCAGATCTGCAAGGCACAAGGAAAGCGTTCAATGAAGGGAATTCAATATCGAAGGAGGGCTTCTTCTTCTTCTTTACTTCCTTTTTTCAATCTTCCTTTTTTCAATCTTCCTTTTTTTAATCTTCTTCCTTTTCCACTCCTTTTCCTCTTCATCTTTTTCTTCTTTTTCATCTTCTTCCTCTTCCCCTTTTTCCTCCTCTTTTTTTTTTCTTCATCTCCTTTTTCTTCTTCTTCCTCTTCCTCTTCTTCCTCTTTTTTCTTCTTGTTCTTCATCATCTTCTGTTCATTTTGGCTGCACAAGTACAGTAGAAGCCTAAGTACAGTTCAATTTTATGTTAATTAGTTATAGAAACTCATGACTATTCAAATTTATAATTTCAATAACTTTACGCGCTGCGCGCAGGCCAAAATATGATTTCCGCTGGTACACTGAAAAAATTTCGGCTTCATAGGCTAATACATAAAAAACGGGAGCAGTGTCCACTTTTAACCCGCGGGAAATTTCCACAGGGAAATTCGGATGCAGAAGCGGAGTTGAGCCCCTCTGCAAGTAAGTTAATGGGTGTGTCCGACCGGAACAAGGTAAAAGAAGGGGGAAGGGGGCATAGTGAAGTTTACTTTGCTTACTTTTGTTTCTATTGAGTTCCATTTTCGTTATTTCACTTACTCCTGCCGAGTAAAATCTTTTCAATTTAACTTACTCATGTTGATTTATGTTGCCAGCTTTATGATAATTATGTTCTGTTGTCTTTAGTTTTGTTAAGTTCCTTATTATTATTTTTTGTTTCATTCTGTTTGATTTTGCAAATAAACTTGCAGAAGGCCAGGAACTGAAGCTTGTAAATACACCGAGTGACCTGCTTCATTCCGTTCCATCATTATCTGTTCACATATTTAAATTTAACATGGTTCAACCGAACGGTACACACATCCACACCTCTCTCGCTATAATATATATATATGTCTACCCCCATTCGATTCCACGTGAGCCAATTCTCAAAGCCATTTCATTTCATTTGAATAAAACTGCATGCGCTAGTTTAAGTACAACTGAATACGACACGGCAATAAAATGACTTGATTGCGCTTTTGTTAGCTCAGCAGGCCCCGTCTTATAAAGAGTTGCAGTTGATTAGAATCATTCTCTTAAGTACACAGTTGCGATTGATTTGAATCAATCGTAACTCTTCATAAAGGCGCTGTCACACTCTACCGTATAGAGGCAGCGTATGAGGATCGTATCGAATATTTCTGAAGGGTTCTCCAACAAATTCACTCGATAGGCGCGTTTGAGGATTGAGTACCGCAACTTTATTAGTATGGGCAAAACAGCCCCTGCAAATAGTAAAAAAATACAAGAAAACAATAAAAAAATCACGAAGGAATGTATACAATTTAGATAATAACTCATTATAACTTGAGCAAAAGAAAAGAGATCATAATGAGTGAATGAATATACTTTTGTGCGCAAATTCATTAATCTGAAATGTCTATTAAATATTTCCAAATCAGTAATCGATTCTACTGATTGAACAAATCTTGTTATCCTGATTTAAATAAACGCATTATTGCACCATGGTAATTTTGTAGGTAATAGATCAATATATATATATATATATATCATTTCATTTCTGTTACACTTCAATATTTATTTAAATTTAAAAACAAATGAACAATAAAAAGAGTGGTACATTGATTGTGTTATATCTCATCATACCCCAATGTATATAGACACTCACCGCCCACACACAGCAAGTGTCCAGTCTTTTTATGCCTGTGAAAGCTATCGGTTTAATTTTTGACTTTCTGATGGCCAGTCCAGCTACAGAAGCCTATAGTAAATTGGCGGAGTAAAATTAAAAATGACAAAGGTAAGTATTAACACCACAAAAATATCCAGAGATATATGCGACGTATACATAAATTACTGAAATGGAATGCAAAAATACATAATAACCATACATATATAGGAAAGATACAAGATAAAATACTAATTTCTATTAAAAGTATCTAAAATGATGCCTTAGCATTCATGTACTCTCACAGACCTGCTATAATTTTTTTATTCTTTAAATAACATAAAAAATTATGTATGTGTACGACACCGCATATAAAAGTTCAGGCTTTCATGCCTGCCACATATGCATACTAAATAACAAGTTGTACACCAATGTAAAGTAATGGTCCAACTGTTCACAAATATCATCATAATTTCTAAATGTTCAGAAATAACACACCTCAACTAGTAATAACTGCGTCAACACAAATAAAAAATATAAACATTATATCAAACTCACTTTAAAACTCGATATACAGTTCATGTAGATGCAATTTGCCTAGCAGGAAAGCTTCATGTCTCGCTCCCTCTGTCTTCTTGTGTTCCTCTCCTTCAACCTTCAACTACATTCTCAATCAACTACATGTCCATGTAGCATACAAGAGAAGAAATCTCAGTTGCATTCTTAAGGGGTACCTAATTGGGCCCTATCACCAGCCTACTGGTCAGCTAAAAATGTACAGACAATGGCCCCTGTGCTTTCAATAGATTCATCGGTGCATACAGCTGAACTACAGATTAGACTCACTGAAAAGAAGGCAAACATGCCACTGAATTACCTCTGAACTACAGATTAGTCTAGTTGAAATAAAACTTATACTCCAAATTTCACATTACTACATTTCGAAAAATTGTTTATACGCACAACTTTTCAGCGTATGAGGTCGATTTTCGGTTAATAACCGTTAGAGTAACGTGAGCCTAGCATACCGTCAGCGTATGAGTAGCGTATGAGTAGCGTACGCATAGCGTATGTGAGCGTATGTGATGTGTATTTGAGTTGGACGTATACCGACGTATGAGTAACGTATATCAGCGTACCTCCGACGTATGAGAAACGTATGCGGAACGTCAGCCTAACGTATGAGGAGCGTACACAGCGGGGGGGGGGGGGGGGGGGTATAAAAGGTGGCACCCAGATTGCAAGTCTCATTCTACGCCTTCTTCTTCTGTGTCTAGCATACTCAACTGCCAACTGTAACAAATCTTGGTAATGTTGCAGCACAGCAACCTCCATCTCTGAACTGCTGGTACAAACTGATACAGATTTGGAAATGTGAGACTTTATATACCCCCATGCGCTGCAAATACGCATGTAATACGCATGGGATAAGTTGGCTGTACGCTCAGAACACGTTAGGCATAAGTTGAGTACGTACTGTCGTTAGAACTACCATCATAACGTTAGCCATTCCTTAGACACACGTCAGACACGCGTTCGTTATACGCTCCTCTAACGCTAATTTTCCTGACCCACTCAATTTCAACGTATGAGAAGCGTACTTGACGTATGAGTAACGTACCTTCAGCGTACCTCTAGCGTGTTCAGCGTATGAGGAACGTATGAGGAGCGTAAAATTCATACGTCGGCATACGCTGAAAATATTTGTGCATGTTCAAAAAAAAATTTGGCCGTCAGCGTACATCAGCGTACACCGACGTACCCCGGCGTACTACAAACGTATTCCAGCGTACCCCTAGCGTGTTTCAGCGTATGTCAGCGTATGCCCAAAAAGTCCATACGTTCCTCATACGCTGCCTCTATACGGTAGAGTGTGACAGCGCTTTTAGACGGGGCCCTGGAATAAAATGTTAATATATACACAAAATCAATGAGAGTCCCGTGAATTCAGATGTAGTCTCTGTCACGCCATCGACCTTACTACTCTAGTAGTAAGTTCCATGGTCACCACTAATTTATTAATTAAATGTTTATTTTCGCAGGGAATGCGACATTTCTCTCCGTAGGAAAATCGCTTTCCATCTCTACACCACATATTTGGAGAAAAGGATTTTGCAACATTACTTTTATTCGAACAAACTCCACATATGGATTTCGGGTCTTGTTCAACGATTTGTACCTCCGTTATGATGATGACCAAGTCAAAATAGGGACAGGTAACGATACTTCTGACACTCATTCTCTCATCACATCCTTCCATGGATACACAGGGAAACACGCTGATGATGTCTACGTAGAGACCAATGAGATGTGGTTTGCTGTGATAGGAGGATGGCAGTACAGTGGTATCCATGTGGATGTTGATATCACTGCAATTGATTTGCTAAGTGAGTATATATGCATCTCTTTGATGGCCATTGAGATTTTGGGAATATGCGTGGATTTTGCTCTAAATAAAAGTATTTTAGTGAAGCATTTGATTTATTTGATTTGATTTATTTATTTTCCACTCACTGACGACTCTCGGAATAACGTAAGACATTATTGTAGTTAACATGGTTAATAAGATTTTTTTTAAACAACGCTACTAGTAAAAAACAAGAGCCCCAGGGGGCACGACGCTCACCTGATGTGGATCAATTCATATCTGGTGCATGTTCTCTCTAGCACCACCAGGAGATATGTTAGAAATTGAAACAACTAGGAGAATGTACATGAGATGATGTTAGAAATTAACATAATTCCCCCCCCCCCCCACCCCATGGTCTACTTTGGATCCCCTACCCCTAAGGATGATTCCTACCAAGTTTGGTTGAATTCCGATCATGTGTTTTGGAGAAGATCAGAATGTACATTTCGCCTGGGAGCGCCCCCCCCCCCTTCCAGTATGTTACCCCCACAGGGCCCCTATAGGGCCACTCAGTGTTTCATGAACATTCATTCTTTCTTCATCTATAGAGGTATCTCCATACACAATACCAAGTCTGAGCTATGCCTGGTTCTGGAGAAGAAGATGTTTGAAACTTACATAGCTTTTACAATTGGGGGCCCTCCCCCTGGGCCCCCTGGGGGCCACATGTACCATTTTAGCAACTTTGGGTCCCCTACCTCTAAGGATGATTCCTACCAAGTTTGGTTGAATTCCGATCATGTGTTTTGGAGAAGAAGATCAGAATGTACATTTTGCCTGGCAGCGCCCCCCCCCCCCCCTCCAGTATGTTACCCCCACAGGGCCCCTATAGGGCCACTCAGAGAAATTTCATGAACAACATTCATTCTTCATCTATAGAGGTATCTCCATACACAATACCAAGTCTGAGCTTTGCCTGGTTCTGGAGAAGAAGATGTTTGAAATTTCCATAGCTTTTACAATTGGGGGCCTTCCCCCTGGGCCCTCCTGGGCCCCCCTGGGGGCCACATGTACCATTTTAGCAACTTTGGGTCCCCTACCACTAAGGATGATTCCTACCAAGTTTGGTTGAATTCCGATAATGTGTTTTGGAGAAGAAGATCAGAATGTACATTTTGCCTGGCAGCGCCCCCCCCCCCCTCCAGTATGTTACCCCCACAGGGCCCCTATAGGGCCACTCAGAGAAATTTCATGAACAACATTCATTTTTCATCTATAGAGGTATCTCCATACACAATACCAAGTCTGAGCTATGCCTGGTTCTGGAGAAGAAGATGTTTGAAATTTACATAGCTTTTACAATTGGGGGCCCTCCCCCTGGGCCCCCCTGGGGGCCACATGTACCATTTTAGCAACTTTGGGTCCCCTACCCCTAAGGATGATTCCTACCAAGTTTGGTTGAATTCCGATCATGGGTTTTGGAGAAGAAGATGAAAATGTAAAAAGTTAACGGACGACGGACGACGGACGACGCACGACGGACGACGGACAAATTTCCATCGCAATAGCTCACTCGAGCCTTAGGCTCAGGTGAGCTAAAAATGCAAATGTGCCAACAACGATTAGAAATTTGTCAAGAGAAATCACTAAATGGGTGTCTCGTATCGACACCCCTTCTAACGTAACTGGTAAAGATGCCTTCAGTTAGAAAGGCTAATATAGGTAGCTTAATAGAAGCATACGCAACATGTGTAAAAGTAATTTCAACTCTTTTCTTGAATTAATATAGTTATCACCATAGTTAATACTTATTTTGTACTAGAAAAATGGAGATTGTGATTGTTATAAATGAATAATTATTTCTAATATATCATAACACGTCGTTCTATTTCTTATTCCAGATTTTTATCCTTGTTTGAACTCGAACATGAGCGTGGCAGCTACGTTGGTCTGCGATGGGTTTTACAACTGTGACAATTACGAGGATGAATTATCATGTAGTAAGTAACAATCTGTCGGTAATTATTCTGACTAATGTTCCGACATAATGTTCCGCTGCCGACTAGAACAGATAATTGATAAATCACACATTTTGTCGACATGTCTATGCAGTTTTATCGGTTCATTTCTACCAGCAAAATCATTATGGGGGTATTGCATATATATCGACTGGAAACAGGAACTATATATTGGACTATGCACTACATAGAGTTTTACAGTTCTGTTTCGTAAGAGCCCAGTGTAGTAGGCCCTCACTCTTCGGAAACTATAAATGTAGAATGAGTCAGCCTTGGTTTATTCAACCAACATATTCATTTAATGGGGGAGTTGGATAATAGGTATTTTGCTTTGTGTCTGCACGAGCTGGTCAGTTCGTTTCTTTTGTTAAGGGATGACAAAAGCGCCTTGTGGATGATGAAGAACTTTTCCTTAAGACAAATGTTGCATCTCCTACTGGTTGGGGTGTAAGCTTTGGCTTTTCCGATGATTTTCCATTGTATGGTGTGTTCGACATCTTTCAGTCTCCAGACGTATTCACTAAGTGTTGTTGCTTTCCGTTTTGTCTCACTTCTGAAGCTGGATGTGTGGGCGTTGTAGCGCGTTTTGAATGTGTTCTCTGTGAGGCCAATGTAAGTTTCAGCCTTAGAGTTTTATTGTCTTGTCACACGCAGTTGCTTGGTATACTATACTGCTGGTGAGGCAATTGTTGTCAAGTGGGCATTGATCCTTTTTTATGCAGTTACAGTTGTTCTCCGCCGTTTGTGGTAGTTTACTTGGCCTACATTTGGCATACAGCTGTAGCTTAGTTTCACAGTGTTTCTATTGAGTAGTTTGTGGAGTTTGTGTCCGGCTGGGAAGCATTTGTCCAGTAGGGTTAAAAACTGTTTGCCAATGTTGGTGGCTACATTATCACTAAATTGGGGGTTGAACCGGGTTACTTTTCTTTTTGTACTGCGCTCTTTCTTTTTGTTTTCCATGTTGAAGGTGGGTTGTGGGTTGTTCTGCAGTTTATAACTATAACCACTCTTTTGCAGTGCTTCCTGGTAGTTTGGTGCGACTTCTCTGAAGACTTCCTCATTTGATGAGATGTTTGAGAGTCTTCTGTTGATGCTTTCGGGTATATTTTTAATGATGGATGGTGGGTGGTTGCTTGCACGCACCAGAGGTACGCGTACGCGCAGCTCAGCCCTGGTTTAGAGCCTTTTTGCCGTATGTTATCACTTTTTTTTGCACGGTCACATGGTGTTATTTGACCAATCAGGATGGCTACATTCTTGAACCCGTTTATAATAGAGATTAGCTGTAACTTTTTCCTATGACAGTGATGTACAAATAACATCAGATTACCTGTTATGAGTAAATACAGAACTAATCTGTATTTTTTCCCCTGTAAAAATACAGTTATTTTTTACAGTGTATATACAACTGAATAGAAAAAAATACAACAGCAATCAAGTGACTTGAGTGCCATTTCGTTAGCTGATCGGGAATGCATTGATCATATTTACAAAAAAATTAAAAAAAATGACAGTTATGTGAGTTCATTGGTACACTCAGTCACGATTACTAATAAATGCTTATTTTCACAGGTAATGCGACATTTCTCACCGGAGGAGAATCGCTTTCCATCTTTATACCAGATATTTGGACAAAAGGATTTTACAATATTACCCTTATTCGAACAAACTCCACATGTTGGTTTCGGGTGAAGTTCAACGATTTGTATTTCCATAATTATGACGACCAAGTAGAAATAGGGGCAGGTAACGATCCGTCCGACACACAGTCTGTCATCACATCCTTCCGTGGACACAGAAACTACGCTGACGATGTCTACGTAGAGACCAATGAGATGTGGTTTGCAGTTATAGGAGGATGGGGAAACGGCAATATCAATGTGGATGTTGATATCACTGCAATTGATTTTCTAAGTGAGTATAATTGCATCTCTTTGGCCAATGAGATTTTTGGGAATATTCGTGGATTTTGCTTCAAAGTGTACCAATCATCTAAAAGTATAATTTGTGTACAGCTAGAATGTATAAACTCAAACTCAAAACACTTTAGCTGGCCTAGCTAGCCTGCTATGGGTTGCTTGGTTGGTTGGTTGGTTTTATTTTCCGTATAAAAAGATCATCAGTACACACTTATAAATATACATGTACAAGAATATAAAGGAGTATGAAGAAAATGAAGGAAAACATGATACCCCCTCGCACGGAACCCAACTCCAAGTTCTATGCGAGCGCGCGCGTAAGGGTGTGTCGACTAGTCTCCTCACCATAGAGTTACATACAGAGAACATGTAACTCTATGCTCTTCACACGTCGCTGTATTGCTTATTGCGAGTGTATTTCAACTTGCAATATCTCTTTTGATAGAATCAACATTTGAAGCTCATATTTTGAATAGTATATCGACATAGAACACCTAACACACGGAACAAAATATTTATGGGTGATTGGTACACTTTAAACTAAAAGCATCTTAAGTGTAGCATTCTTAAACTACTTACAACTTTCGGATTAACATAAGACAGTTATGTTAGTTTACATAGTTAATGAAATCAAAGACAAATACTTGTTAGAAAAAAATCCAAACTACTAGTCAAGAGAAATCCCTAAAGGGGTGTCCCACCTACCGCCCGAATCGGCGCCCTTTCTAAAGTAACTGATGAAGATGCCTGCAACTCGAAAGGCTTAAAACATGTAGAAAGGCCGAAATAGGTAGCACAAGGGATATGTGAATATGTGTATTAATTTTAACTCTTTTCTGAAATTAATTTAGTTATATTTATTACTTATTTTTTCCCAGAAGGAATGGGGATTATGGTTGTTATAATAAATACAAAGTGAATAATTATTTTTAATATAACACAACGTTCCCTTCCTTATTTCAGATTTTTATTCTTGTTTTAACTCGAACATGAGCGTGGCAGCTACGTTGGTCTGCGATGGGGTTTACAACTGTGACAATTATGAGGATGAATTATCATGTAGTAAGTAATTATTCCTACATAATGTTCCGACATTGTCCCGCTGCTGACTAGTATAGACTACAACCATTCACAGTGCTATACATTATATCCACCCTGACACTCGCACGAAACATTTGAATTTCTCACCCCCTGATTTGTTCACATAATTTGAAGGTTTAATCAGGGAAGTGTCTCTCTAACACTTCCCTGGTTTAATTCTGCTTTAGTCAGCTGTGCGCACATACAGACGCGACTCGAGTACCACACTCGATCAGCTGGGTGGTCGAGGTCATTGCTGTGTATAAATCGGTGTTTTGTTCGCGGCTGTTCTATTATAGCAATGGGGGGCAACGGAGAAGGGAGGGACAAAAGAGAGCTGCTATTTACAAATCTCACTCCGAGTACACAACAGTGCGTACGCGGGAAGGAAGAATATGACACTTTCTCATTCGACATGATTCATCCATTTCATCCACGGTATGCAACATATCACTCCACAGCTGTAACGACTGGTCAATTCGCATTCACGGTCGTTCAAGACGCACATTGGATTGATGCACCCCGTTTTAGAATGGCACAGTCCAAATCGAGCCTACATAATATGTAGGCTCGATTTGGACTGTATACGCAGCATTACAAACTGTACGTGCTTTATATACATGACCTCTTTTTTGCTATGTTTCTTTTTAATTATGCAAAATAGACGGCGGTTTTTTTCGACCAATCAGGACGAACCTGACATTACAAGAAAGAGTAACATCTTGGCTATTTGCTTGTCTTTGCCCCCATACATTTTGACACGTAAGTCAGAAGCTATAGGAGGAATACGAGAGCAATGAGTGCAAAAAAGTGGTTCTCCTCACACAAAAAGCATGAAACCATGCATTTTCAGTCGAAAAAAGACGGTGGTTTTTTTCCTTCAATTAAAAAATAACTGATATCATGAGATGTAGAATTAATCAAAATTTTATAAACCGTTTGCCCCCATAAAAAATCTTGCGCGGTTCCCGAGATATGATTTAAAATGTGCCGAAAAGGACGTGGTTTCGCCAAATTTCTGTCGAAAGATCGGGGATCACGACCGGTTCGCGTTAAGAGAACATGACAAATTCATATGAATAGCACGCAATTTTGAGGTACAAGTGTTCGTAGGGGTGGACAGTAGATGAAAAAGCGCATGCCGGAATTATTTGCCAGGACTAAATTTCCGGGCCGCGTTATTGAACAATTTGTGACCTATGTGCAACTTTAGCACAACTATTTCGTAACAAAGGGTGCCAGTGTCTGATTGTGCGTCTACATAAATAATAATAATATAGACACTTATAATGCGCAAAAACATATCCACCCAAAGGGTGCTCAAGGCGCTTACAATTCAATGGCATATAAACTTAACCTAAAATACAATTACAATGATAACATTACAGGTTAGGGTATAAAGACATTGAAATTCACGTCAATGCAAATTACTACAATAATATTGGGCCATTAGATGAGTTTTCAGACAGGACTTGAAATGTTCTACTGATTTACAGTCCTTTAGTTTATTTGGAAGACGGTTCCACAAACGGGGAGCTGCTGATATAAATGCCCGATCTCCCCATGACCGTCTGGTTTTAGGAATGAAAAGATCAAGAGTAGATGTATTGGAAGAGCGGAGACATTGCTCAACTTTGGCGTCAACGTAGCGTGACAATGCGTGGCCTGGCGCGCCCATGATGGTGCAGAATACCGCACATTGGTGTTGCCCCATAAATGCCCCATTTATATATATACGAAACCCAATCGTGCCAGCGCGTGAGAGTGCCTGGATTTTGCAAAATGGCACGCGCGTTCCGGACTAGTTCACGACTAGTTCACGAATAAGTTGCTCAAATCTGCGCACTTGTTACGCATACTCCCCCGCAGAGTTTTCCCATATCAAGCGTATAGTCTACACTTGTGTAACATGTAATAACGTCCTGCATTGGAAAGAGACTCAGAATTTTCTATGATATTTTTAATCCTTCTGCTCATGTATAATGTTTAATTCCTATGATAATGCAAAAAACCTCACTAAAGTACTAATCCAGTCGATCCCGGACAATCGTGAAATTGAATGACAAAGTGATGCGTGAACAATGATTAACTTTGGCGTAAACATGGCGTAAGTTATTCGTAAATCAAAAGCATTGGTACGCAAAACTGCCGGCCTGTGCGGGACCAAAATGCGGGCAAGTGTAAATGGGGTATTAAATGGGCCATATTGCTGACCAGGGAGCGTATCATGAAACACCACGCATAATACGGGGCAGTGCGGGACCAAAGTTCGTGCAAGTGTCAGAGTGTCAGAGCTGCTTAATTTATTTCAATATGGGCAAAAAAAAACCCAAACATTTTGCAAATCAGGGCAACAAAAAATGACATATTTTTGATGAAGACAAAAATAAAATAGCATCAAGTGAAATTTCCTAGCAATAAGAATGCATATGACTCATTTACCATGCTGCATGTTATGTAAATGAATCAATCCAATCGTTTGTTTTCACAAGAAAATGCGTAGAAATGCATAAGGAATGAAAGTAAAACTTCATCTAAAAAACTAAATAAAATTCTTCTTGCCATTCTTATTGGGAACCGATAATGCAAGATCTTTTGAACTGGAAAATTCTAGTTTTTTGCATTTTTCCTAAAAATGAATGGTTAACTGAATTTAATTGCACATCACTTGAATACATTTAGTTATCATCTGCAAATGAATGCTGTTTCTGGTTTCACCTCATTTGCATAACAATAGAAAAGGTGAATTATCCAAAGTGGGTGATGTTCAAAATTATTCATACCCTTGGTGATCTATTGACTTTGTCAATCAGTATGAATCCAGTCCTTGTGATTAATGCTCGTAACACTTTCTTCACACTGTCACAATGCTTCTGGAGGTCTCTACTGAGATATCAGGCCAATACCTGGTCTCCAATGTCCCAATCTCCTTGAGGATGTTGTCCACACATGCCAACACCTGGTCTTCGGGGATTCGCTGGATTTAAAGCAGATTTTGTGTTTGCAGGTGGTGTAGTTTTAGGCATCATGAAGATAGGACTATGATATTGATATTTTTGTTAATATTCCTTACATTTTAATGACAATTCTGTATCTAAGTTGAAACAAAGCACTCTTCCAGGAGAGACAGTTGCACTGTCAAGGGAAGGTATTTCCTGATACTTTTGTTCAATTATTATTAAGAATGTTTAGGGAGGCCATGGTAGTTGTCTAAAGGTTGGATGGTGCCAATTTTATCAGTTTATTCAGTTACACTGATTGACACATTTTTGATATGGACACCTGCAAGTGGGTACTCTAGTGAAGCTTAAAATACTGATCTTTATGTTCCAGTGCACTGTCAAAGTGGTAGCATTTTGTGCACTGCAGCTGGTAACATGGAGGGCATATGGTATAAATTTGGTTTACATTCATTTTGATATCAAGGATTGTAGCTTTCATACCAAAGATACAAAGAATATACCATATGAAGATTGATATACAGTAACAGTCAATGTGGGATGTGTATGGTACTCAAAGGTTACATACTGTTATTCATGGTGACCTGACGTTAGAGTCATGAAATGACTTTAATATCACCAACATGGCCTTCCTGAGCACTCTGATCAAGAATGGGGCCAATGAATAAAGGTGAACCCTCCCACAGGCAGTGCAAAAGAGAAGGGCTCTTCAGGAATGGTGCTTTGCTTCATAAGTAGATACAGAATTTTCATTAAAATGCATGGAATAAATGACCGAAAATTTCAATATCATAGTCCAGTCCTCATGAAGTCGATAACTGCATCACCTGTAGGACACGAAATCTAATGAACTCCCTGAAGGTCAGGTGAAGGCATGTGTGGACACATCCTCAAGGAGATTGAGCCATTGGAGAACAGGTACCGGCCTGATATCCCAGCAGAGACCCCTCCAGAAGCCATGTGACGGTGTATTGAAATAAAGTGAATTACAAGCATTAATCACAAGGATCGGTGTCAGGATTTTTCTAGGATACAACAAATAAACAAGGCGACTCTTTTATATCAATGTTCAATGACAATTTAATTTAGAAATAAATCTGTATACCTCAAATACAGGTAGGATCTTTGGTTACTTTCAAGTAATTTAACTTGAAGAAATAAAAGTGCAGATATATATATATATTTATAATAGAATATCAGTAAGTGTACACACACAATATTTATATCGTCGAGTAATGGGATCTTATTTAATTATTGATTTAAGTTCCAGTTTCAAGTTCAGATGTAATCTCACTAAGTAATAGTCATTTTTGTTTATTATTCGCTATGATTTGCTGCTACTAAATGATCAAAATACCGACGTAGGTTTTTGCGTGAATCGATCCTTGCTATGTCGATCGACGAAGACAAAAGTCGGAAAGATGATGCCTGTCACGTCCTCACTGCTTTCAGTCACGTGACCTTACTTGATTGACCCAGATAGTCCTCGGTTGATCAAAACACAAAGAAGCTCAGCGTACCACTCGGGTGTCATGAAGAATGGACAATCTTGTCCCTGGTAAACGGAGTTATCTCCTCCCTGGTAAACGGCTAGGAATAAAATCACCAATACATCCCTCAAAATACATGCAATTATGTCCTAAATTTACAGTTATATCTTTAGGATGTATTTCCCTTATAAAATACAGAATAAGGGTTTTTTCCACCACTCTTCATAAAAGGAAACTAGGGTCAGTAATATAAATTCCGTTATGCATTTAAATACTGGTTAAAGAAAATAAAATCCCTTCTAGCACAACATGCTCCAGATGTCTAATTTGTTTAACAACCTCATTACTAATGTACTATACATTACATCAATATTACACAAATACAATTTACTTTGAATAGAATTCAGAATTTGTGTATGAAACTTTAAAGCATTTGCATGAATAAACGCAACATTATCTCTACCGATCGACAATCGTGGGAACGATAGTTAAATGATTGTGCACGAACCTCTTTGAGTTAAATGGGTTCATAATTAATTCCAATACACCTAAGTAATTTACAATAACATTTTCTCCTTGAAAAAGGAAATGTTTTCTTTCTACCGAAATAATATTAATGTTAAAATTTATGACATTTATAATAGTATGAACAATTACTTCAATGCCAAATAACGTTAAATTATAGCCAAAGTCGTTTTAACATCATTACCAAGCTAACCAAATTGCAGTAAATTGTTACTTACAGTTATCTCGACAAATTTGGGTTTATGGCAAGAAAAATGAGGTTTCTGGCATGAAGGATGCTGCAGTACCGGTGTCGTCTGTAGAATTTATCTGCTGGCGCCGAATCAAAATCAAGGCTCTGGTAGCAATTCCACGACACACAATTTAGGATACTGGCTCTCACACACGCCCGACTCGAACCTCGGTCTTTCATTCAACTGCACTCAGTCAAGGTCACACGTACACACATTCACTTTCACTCGATGTCACAAAGCAACCAGGAATTTCAACCAAGAGCAATTACTAGGGTATAGCATCACTTTTAACCTAAGGGAACAATAGGCTCACAGGCTAGAGTGCTCTGGTTGAATAGGAGAGTTATGTGAATGATGTGTGCTGAGCAGTGGTACCTTGTGCAATGAGCTGTGCATGAGTGCTAAGTGTATGTTGTATGAGCTTGCCACTGGGAGAGCAACTTTGGCACTGGTCAAGGCAGGACCTGCGTGCTGAGTGAGTGTGTGAGGAGATGAGATGTGCAGCAAGTAATTTCTGGTTGGCATCTATCCTGAAATCCGGGCAAAACAGGCCAGGAGAAAACTTCTCTACAGCTCCACACCATGGCTCTGACACCAGTAAGTTTCATTTTAGTAATATTTCCCATTAATTAACCCATATTTTCTTGTACAATGTAAAACTATAAATTCGGGCGGGGCATAAGAATCAAGGTCAATAGTATTGAAAATGTCTAAGTTTGCATATTGGCAAGAAGTCATTGAATTTAATCATTTAATATGTGTATTATAAATCTGCTATGTATATTTTAATTTCATTTTGACCAAGGAGCCAAAACAGTCAAATTTGTTGATGAATTGTATACAAGTAATTATGTGCCTTTAGAATGGTCAAAATGTGCTTTATTACAGATAATCTTTTACTTTCGTAGATTTAAAAAAGATTTAATGTAGCAATTTTGATTATATTTATGTTGGAGAATTACATGTAGTCATCGGAACATAATGTTGTTTAGGTTGGTTTTGACTGCTAAGAGAAAATGTGTTATGTAGGCCTATATAGCTTTAACAAACAAAGAATTTACATTTATATTGATGAACAGTGTATATATATATTTTGTAATAATATCCTGGAAAGATGATTATGGATATCTATGCATTTGGAGCATATAAGAGAATGAGGTAATATTGTGAATATTCATTCTCTGATTAATTTTGGTATTTGAATAATTTTTTTTTAGAATATAGCGTAAACCTTATGCTGTAACTCTTCGGCTGTATAATTGTTTTTAACAGTAGTCAGGCAGCTGGGTTCCGGGACTTCCGGGATCTTCTTGGGAATTCCGAGATCTTCTTGGACAGATCGTCTTACATCTGAGACGAGATCCTTCGTCTGCTGGACAAGCGACTTCTACAACCGAATCCAACGTACGTTATACTTCGAGCAAGCTTTAGGGAACAGGCAACACAACCCTTGAACACACATGGACATTATCGAGTCTTCGTGCAACGTCTAGATGAGACAACACGAGCACAGGAAGACATATTGTAAGGAGATTTTGAGAACAGTCGCGGACATTTATTTAAATTGTTAAATACTGCACGTGCTAAAAATTATGATTTTCTAATATTTCCCAGGAGGAAAAGTTTGATTATTTGAGTGAGCTCATTATTTTTTGGACTTTTGGGGTATTTGCAGTACTGCTATACCAAAAGAGGGTAATGGGTTATCTTACTGAAAAGAGTTGATTTTTTTTTGTTTTGGTAAATCCTTTACAGTGATATTTACATGTTTAATGCTTTGAATTATCACAAGAATATTTGTGACAGAATGTATGGATCAATTACATTTGAATATATATAGTTTTTGCATATGACTTTATTATACTCTTTGAATTGTCATGTGAAATTTATTCTGAATATATTAGTCAAGTAAAATAAGATGAAATCTAATTAATAAATCATATTTTCAAGATTTGAATATATACCAAGGCGTTGAATTTGAGTAATTATGTTTGTGTAAATTCTAAACCAACCTATCTATATTTAGACAGAACAGTATCTATCGCCAGACATTGCAAAAACAGTGCATAGATCTGACACTCGACCACACCCTATCATGTGATTTACACAAACACGCTAAATATTTTCTAAGACGCCCTCTCTCGTATATACGACCCGACTGAAATAAATAGGAAAAAAAAATAGTATATTTTCCATTTGGTTCTGACAATCGGATTCATACTGATTGGCAAAGTCAATAAATCACCAAGGGTATGAATAACTTTGAACATCGCCCAGTTTGGATAACTCACCTTTTCTATTGTTATGCAAATGAGGTGAAACCGGAAACGGCATTCATTTGCAGATGATAACTAAATGTATTCAAGTGATGTGCAAGTAACTTCATTTAACCATTCATTTTTAGGAAAAATGCAAAAAACTTGAATTTTCCAAGGGGTATGAATAATTTTGTTGTTAACTGTAAATGTAAAAGCTTGCCATTTTTAGTGATCTGTCCAACTGATTCCATGCTATAATTGAGGATACGAGGGGCTATGTTTAAAGCATTCTGTTTTATAATTTTGCACAGAAAGTAAACCTTCATCTGCCTGCCTCGTATGATACTGATGAATGTCACTTACTTTAACTAAACTTCCTTGTACATAGGATGGTGCCAAATTGTGTGTACACTTGAACATCATAGTAACACGCTGAAATTCAAATCGTTTCTCAATTGGCATCCATTTCAGATTGCTAACTAATTCACTTGATGGAGTCTCATAACTTTTGTTTGAAATTATTCTAGCAGCTAGTGGTATCGTCCGCATACATATCAACATAACCATCAGATATACAATTTGGTAAAATATTTACATAGATGGAAAATAATAACGGACCCAAAATCATCAATACAGTTAATGAATTACATTTTGCACCTTTAAAATGAACAGACTGTTCACCACCTGTTAAATAAGATTTGAACCATGTTACACATTCATATGAACATCCAGCAGATAACTTTTCTAATAAAAGATTGTGATCAACTGTGTCAAGTGCTTTACGAAGGTCTATAAAAGCGACTCCAGAGATCTGTCTGTTTTCAATGTTCCATGACAAATTATTAATAAATTTCATGAGTGCTGTTGAAGTAGAATGCTTTGCTCGAAAACCGGACTGACTGGAGTTCAATGTATTATTGTTATCAATGAATTCAGAAAGTTGGCGATGTACAGCCCTCTCTATGATTTTGCTAACAACGACAAAATAGAAATCGGGCGGTAATTGCTTGGATCGCACATAGGCCTATCACCAGCTTTAAAAATTGGAATTACTTGAGCTTCTTTCCAACCCTTGGGCCACATCTCGTGGTCAAAGATGTATTTATGATATCGGTTAACGATCTCGTTATCACATGTTTCGTCAATTTTAGAAGACGACAAGAAATGTGGTCATCGCCAGTAGCTTTACACGTGCGATCAATTTCCTTAATTACGAAAGCTTCAGACACACAGTCCAAATCAAATTGAGAGATATGATTAATCGGAGTATCGTCACCGATATGAGATTCAGTTCTAGAAGTTTTCAGGTTTTTTCTTATATTGGCAGCACAGGTAGTAAAATGTTATTGAAAGCTTTAGCTATTTTAGGTGGATCTGATATACGAGCACCATCAATTTCCAAACTATGCGGCGATATCTTGCTGGATTTTGGAATTACACGTTTCAGACACTTCATATATTCCGAGAATTTATATGATTTTCTTCAATAAAGTTACAATGGTATTGTCAAACAGGAAACTTCCAGACTCTTGAATGCTCCAGGTGTGGATGGTTTCCTCTCCAAACCTTTCACATCTGCTGAGATCATACTGGTTATCTCCCAACTGAAATGTGGAAAAGCTCAGGGCCCGGATAACATCTTTCCAGAATTTCTAAAGCACTGTGGTCCTAATAGCCTGGACTGGCTCCGTGAATTTTACTCGACCTGCCTCACTGGACTGCACACCCGAAGATCTGGAGGAAATCTACCGTTTTTGCCCTTCTGAAACCAAAGAAGTCTGCAGATGATCCCAATAGCTACAGACCAATCTCACGCTTGTGCGTGCCATTCAAGCTTCTCGAAAGACTCCTCCTGGCCCGACTCAACCCAGTGGTTGATCCCCAACTTCCGGATGAGCAAGCAGGCTTCCGTCATAGTCGGTGTAATGCCATTCGATTGTCAAGCTTACCAATGTTATCGAAGAGAGCAGGCGCTGTTCTAGTGGATCTCACTGCAGCTTATGACACAGTATGGCATCATGGCTTAAAACTAAAGCTCCTCCGTACCATCCCAGACCGTCAACTAGTGCAGTTCCTTGCAAATATCCTTGCGAACCGTAGTTTTGTAACAAAGACTAGTGATGGACAAACTAGCCGACCACGTCGCCTTCGGAACGGGGTGCCTCAGGGTTCTGTTCCGTCTCCCGTGCTTTTCAATATCTACATCAGTGACCTACCTTGCACAGCTTCACGACAGTATGGCTATGTCGATGATCTGGCATTGCTGTATTTAGATAGAAACTGGAGCAAAGTAGAGAATGTGCTTACGGCTGACATGGAGCACCTTGCAGCCTACCTTCAAAGTGGAGACTCAAGCTGAGCGTTGCCAAGACTACTGCAACTGCCTTTCATCTTAACACCGAAGAAGCCAACCGACAGCTGACTGTTCTTCATAATGGGACACCCCTACCAAACAACCCCATCCAACATACCTTGGAGTGACACTGGACAGACAGCTGACCTACAGACAGCACCTCAAAGGCCTGCGAACAAAAGTTTCAGCAAGGAACAACTTGTTGCGTCGCCTGGCTGGTACATCATGGGGCGCATCAACATCCGCCCTTCGCACAGGAGCTCGAGCCTTGGTTTACAGCTCTGCTGAATATGCGGCACAAGCGTGGTGCAGGGGCACCCACACCAGAAAGCTGGACTGTGTACTTCGTAACAATGACACCATGCGGCTTATTACTGGCTGTCTCCGCCCTACACTCACATATCTCTTCCCAGTCCTCACTGGAATTGCGCCACCAAGGCTACGCCGCGAGAACCTGACAGCCAAGTTGACAACCAAATCCTTGGCTGATGATGATCACCCCCTACACAAAATAACAGAACCCCAGGACCTTGGTCGCCAACGCCTCCGATCGCGTCGACCTTTCTCCCGACATGCAGCCGCCCTCTGTAGATCAGACTGCAGCCTAATTCAAGAGTGGGAAAAGAGCTGGGAAGGGACGGTTCCCCCACGGCAGTTCACTGTTCCCCCTGGCATCAAAGCTCCTGCTGGCTCTGAACTACCTCGGAGGGAATGGGTAACACTCAACCGGCTGCGCACTGGGATTGGAAGGTTCAACGCTAACATGTACCAATGGAAACTTTAATAGGGAATCACCTGCATATACCTATGGTGCAGATGAGCAGACGGCAGACCATATTATCTACAACTGCCCCGACCTCCAAACCCCTGACGGGATGACTGACTTATCAATCCCAAAGGACGCACAAATCAACTGGCTTACCAAGCTTCAACAAATAGCCTGATGTATAACACTACTACATCATACGAAAGAAGAAGAATGGTATTCTTTCTTCCCTTTTCTAATAAGACGTGTAACTTTATTCTTAAGGGATTTGTAAGTATTCCATAACTCATCGTCTTTTGTAAGTATAGCAGGTCTGTGAACATGGTCACATTGTTTCATTAAATGAATAATATCGTCCGTTATCCATGGGCAAGCATGTTTACGAATTCTCATGTGGCATATGAACATTTCTAATATCTTTGAAAACATGCCAAGGCATAGCTTTTAAATCATCAATAAACCTTTCTTGATCAAAATTCCTGAATGAACGAAATTCAACCGAGGTGGGATTTTTCTTTTACTAAAATTGAAGGATTTTACTGCATAGACGAAAATATGATCGCTAATCATCAAAACAAAAGAAAAATACACTGGTAAGTGTCAAATCATTCATATAAGTTGCCTTTATATTGTATCCTAACTTGTAATGTAACAATGCTTTTGATAGCCGAACCAAACTCAAAATCCAGGGTGTACCGAAACCAGCAATGTATATAACTCACTCTTCTTTTTCCTACCCCAATTGGATTAGGGGTATCAATTTCACGTGCCCTCATTAGCATAGCCAATCCATTTCAATAAACCAGCATTTCAGTAAAATTGCAGCTAGATTATATACAACTGAATAGAAACACTTCAAGAGCAATCACGTAACTTGAATGCCATTTCGTTAGGTGATCGGGAAAACATTGTTTATATTTACATAACACGTTGAAAGTTCTGTGAATTAATTGCTAAACTCGATCACATAATTAAGGAAATTTTTATTTTCACAGGTAATTCAACGTTTCTCCTAGGAGACGAATCGCTTTCTATCTTCATACCCGATACTTCAACAAGAAGATTTTACGACATTTATGTCATTCAAACGAACTGCACATATGGGTTTCGGGTCGTGTTCCACAAATTGTATCTCCGTTATTATGGTGACCAAGTCCAAATAGGGAGAGGTAACGATACTTCTGACACACAGTCTATCATCACATCTTTCCATCGTGTCCATGTATACAAAAGTGATTACTTTGACGATGTCTACGTGGACACCAGTGAGATGTGGTTTACTGTGAAAGGTGACTGGCGAAACAGCTATATCGATGTGGATGTGGAAATCACTGCAATTGACTTACTAAGTGAGTATGATTGTTTCTCCTTGCTGGCCAATGCGATTTCGGGAATTTTCATATATTTCACTCTAAATAAAGGTATGTTGTTAAGGATTCTTAAATCACTGACGACTCCCGGAATAAATTTATACAGTAATGTTATTTGACGCATGCAGTTAATAATATGAAAGAAAATATAAGTTAAAAACTTGTAGTTTGCCGACAACATTTAGAGATTTGTATCGGCGCCCACTTCAAAAGTATCTCGTATGCCTTCATATAGAAAGGCTTAGAAATGCTGAAGTAAGTAGCACAGAGAGCATATTCAACATGCGTAAGATCAATTAGAACTCTTTTTCTTAAATAATCTAGTTATCAAGATAGTTTTTACTTATTTTGTACCAGAAAGAATTGAGGTTATGGTGTTATTATAAGTGGATAATTATTTATAATATCGCAAGTCATTCTCTTTCCTGTTTTAGGTTTGTATCCTTGTTTGAACTCGAACATGAGCGTTGCAGCTACGTTGGTCTGCGATGGGTTTTACAACTGTGACAATTACGAGGATGAATTATCATGTAGTAAGTAGTAGAATACCTCCGTAATTGTTCCGGCGTAAAGTTCCGACATATTGTTCCTCTGATTGCTAGTTTAAAGACTACAAACAATATGCACAAGGCTATACACTGTCAGTGTATATTAAAAATAAAGGTAATCCAAATTCAGAGGGTTAATTTTTCCAGGTCATTTACTTTAACAATTCACATGTAGCTTAAATAAAGAGGGACCCCTCACCCTTCTATTTATACTTGCAGCGCTGATGTTTACGCATGACCGAGTGATGGAGTAAGTCGTCAAAGACGACGAATCTTACTCCCTGTTGAATGTCTAAGGCGGGTGTCAGTTCAATAATAATAATAATAATATTGGGTATTTATATAGCGCTCGTATCCACCAATGGTGCTCAAGGCGCTCGAATATTACCCTGGCTTTAGCCGAGCTGCCCTATAAGGCGCTCAAAGCATTTCAAGGAATAAATTCCTACCAGGTACCCATTTACTACACCTGGGTGGAGAGTGGCAAATGTAGATTAATGTCTTGCCAAAGGACAGTGCCGCGGCGGGACTCGAACCGCGAACCATGAGATCCACAGTCCGGTGACGTATCCACTAAACCATGACACCTCCAGTGACTCGTGAGGCCTATTATTAACCCACAGTGATCCACTTCTGACAGTCAGGATGGGTGACAGTGATTGTTGCAGGTTTGCGTATTCCTGCATGTGGGGCCTCTCGACGGGCTTTGCGGTTCTTTTCGAAATGGGCAATGCCCTCCGGGCATATTTTACACCATGAAGTTCGTGGGTTCGAACCCCGGAATTTATGTCCTTTGGCAAGATATTAATCTACATTTGCCACTCTCCATCCGGTGAAGTAAACTGGTACTCAGCTGGAAGAAATTCCTTGAATGCTTGAACGCCTTATCATGGTAGATCGGCTAAAGCCGGGTAATAATTGCAGGGCCGTCAGGGAGAACAGTTTATGATACTGATGAGACTACCCTCGGAAAACAAGAGGATATTGTTATTATTGTTGTCATCATTATTATTATTATTATCCTGCTCGATCGCCGGCCTGAACCTCCCATTATGACGGTACAATCCCGCAAGACTTTAGGGTGGCCTTGAGGACTTATTTGTATCGCTTCCGCTGTCCTCCTTGCGACCGTTCCCCCTCCCGTCAAGCTGTCCGAATAGGAGCACCTTGGGGATATGTCCGTCACCCATACATGAGAAATGCCCAGTCAAGCGTAGCCTTTTGACAAGGCCCTCGTGACTTGGCTATTTTTCTCGGCAAGTAAGCTAGTAGTGGCTGCATAACAAGACTAGCCGCCCATCCCGGTGAATGCGGGATCGAGCGACGTGAGTCCGAGGGCCTTTTGGAACCTGGCCTGTATTTGTTATGTTATGCTTTGTTTCTAGCGAGGATCTGCTACCTTATAGGTAGGAGCCAGTCAGCAAACGTATCTTCGCATGACGTCAGCATACATTTGGTATGCAGATTCGCCTTCATCTCGAGCTAGCGCGGCCCGTACCGTGCAAGCTACTAGTACATCAATCATGGAAAGCAAGCCCCGCAGATACCGTTGTGATTGGTCGATAATCCTCGGTAGGCGTGTTAGCATACGAATGTCAACTCGTGAATAATTCATATCGGACGATGGAAACCCAGGTTCCAAAAGGCCTCGCGACTAAAGTCGCTCGATCGCGCGTTCACCCGGGCCGTGTTGATTCTTTTCCTCTCCGGCTAGTCTCATCTCAGGCACAGCATGACGAGGAAAATAGCCAAGTCACGAGGCCTTGTCAGAAGGCTAAGTCAAGCGCAGCTGTGCTTACATGATGAAGGACTCGATGCTGATAATGTTGCACCGTTGCAGATTATCGGTGTTTGTGATCTTGTCTTTCCAGGAAATCCTCCTGAGATCCTCCTGAGGCAGCGCATGTGGAATTGTCATAGCATTTTTTGTCACCTCATTGCCGATCTTGGCATTCTGCGAAACCGTATACACTGAGGTAGCAGAACTTAATTGTCAGCGGCCTTGAGTGGTTCATTGATAGTGATGATAAGGTTGGTTGGGAGTGCGCCAGGACGAGGTTAAGTTGAGTACCTATACGTCTTTTTTATGATAATCGTCAGTCCGTATCGAGTGGTGACCGTGGTGAAGTCACCAACAATACTCTGGGCATCGTCCGGATTGTGGGCGACTAGGCAACAGTCATCAGCAAGGTTCCGAAGCAACATGCGAGATGCATTTGTCTTGGCCTTCAGCCATTGCAGGTTGAGGACACTACCATCAGTGCGGAATCGGATCACGATTCCTTTATCGCTGTGCTTGAATACGTCCTGGAGTATGGCAGAGAAGACAATGTTGAACCAGAGGGGTGCCATGACACAACCTTGTTTTGTTCCAATGGATTAGAGCCCTCATTAGAGCCCTCATTGAGGCGGCCAACCATTAGAGCCCTCATTGAGGCGGCCAACCATTCCACCTTGGAAAAACCGGATGATGTTGATGATTTTCGCAGGACAGAAAACTTGCGCAAGTAGACTCCAGAACCTTTTCTTCCAACATAATCGAAGGCTTTTTAGGCGACGAACAGCTGGGCAAGACGTGTAGCCATGATATCCCCACCGCTTTTGTACACCTCTGATTGGTTCCTGTGAAGTTTGGGAGATGGATTCTTTTGATTTTTTTTTTGTATTCAGTAGTTTTTATTTCTCAAGAACTTCAATTTCAACAAAATGAAATACATATAAAACTTCAATTTTTCAACAAAATGAAATACATATAAAACTTCAATTTTCAACAAAATGAAATACATATAAAACTTCAATATTTCATAAACAAATTTACAAATGCAATGCCACCTCATATTATATATGTATATTTTTACAAACATGTCCTCTCAATCATAATATTATAATTTTCAATTGTCATCTATCAATATAGAAAAACTAATTAAATAAGACAAATCTTTCCAAAATACACAAAACAGAAAATACAAATTGAAGCCCTGATGTTGCGGATTATCGATTCAGAACACCTTTGAAGTGTTCAACCCATCGTGTCGGAATGCGATCTTGATCCCTGATCAATGTCTGGCCATCAGAGGAGTACACATATGTGCTTCCCTTGGATGTTGGACCGTAGACAGCATTCACGCGTCTTATCAGCCGCAGTCTGAAGATCTGCTTCTCTGTCCATCCACCGTTGGTCCTTCATTCTGCGAAGAGTGGCCTGTGCAGTCCGTTTGACATGGTGGTATGTGTCCATTCTGGTCATTTACATACTTCACATAGACAATGTAGCAGATCTATTAATTCAAGTGCTGCTGTGTCATTCTCATGAAACTAATCACGATGTTTGCTGACAGTTTACGATTGGTGATCCCCATGGCGTCTTCTGCAACCTGGCAAATGCAATCTCTTAGTGCAGTCCAAAGGTTCTTATGTGTCCCATATTGAGAAAGGTCAGCAGAGCAGTGGCAACTTCCTGTTGGAAATAGGCACTGATATATGGGGAAGATATATGGGGAAGACAGTTTTGCAACATTGATCTTCTTCACTGGTGCAGGGCCAAATCTGGGTAGCTTGAAAATGACTGCAACTCTGAATCTCAACAAGCGGTGGTCAGAGACGCAGGTGGTTCCCCTAATTACCCGAGTATGATGATTATCATGGATGTCCCGTTGTCTAACGATGGTGAAATCAATCTGGTACCAGTAGCCAGATTACGGGTCCATCCACGTCGTCTTGCAATTGTCCTTCTGCTGGAACAGTGTATTCGTGATGACAAGTTGTCACTGGGCACATAAGGAGAGGAGGAGAGTACCGTTGGTGTTTTCCTTCCCCACGCCATGGTGGCCGATAACTTGGTCCTAGGTTGTAAAGTCAGCACCAATACGAGCATTAAAGTAGAACTTTAATGATTTTAAATATTGGCTTAATACTTATTATTACATAGATGGCATAAATTAAACAAGGTTATCCAAATTCAACGGTGGGAAACATTTGAAGTAATGATTATTATCAATTATAAAACGGTAAAATACAGCCCCCGATATAGCAGCTGAAGAGCTCCTCGAACGCTGCTGAGATATGTGACGACACACCATGGACCAGTCCTGTCTAAGCAGACGATGTCCCATAACATCTAACACATTTTTCAGAGCCTATTTTGTCATCTCCTCTTCACTTATTTCTCTTCCTTCACTAGCGTCAGTCTTAATGTTAGTCTGTTGCCTCACTCTTAACTTCGTGTATGGTATTATTTTGATGAAAAATGCAGCGTTAAAAAAATAAAGGAATCAGTCACTTGTAAACAAAATAAGACGCCATTGTATTTTCAGCTGCTTGCACCGGGGCATGTTCGGCGTTTCAAGAGGGAACGAATACCATCCTGCTATTATTCGGAGGGCTTTTCAATTTGAAAGTGGGGTTTATTTCATTGATCATTGACCCTTCTCCTGTGTATTTACAATCAAACGGTTTTAGCTATCAGAATCAGTTTCACTTTCCCTTTATAATGGTGTGAAATAAGGTCATGTTTAAATACACAAAACTCTTTATAATTTGATAAATAATTGCATTGCAATTACGTTCATTCATTATAGGACGTCGTCTGCTTAAGCAGGATCGATCCCGAGTGTGACGACATCAAAACATCGCTATATTTCTGGCGAATCCTCGGATATTCCAGATGCTGAGAAGAGCTTTTATTTGTGTTGTTTTTATAATCATCAGATACGCAGTTGACATAAAACTTATACTATTGCCATCTGTAAGCTTCCCAGTTTCTAGTGATACATTAATTGCCATATTTGTGATTTTCTTTGAATATCTACTTTAAAGTCACGCAAAGCTATAAGCTTTTCAGAGTAAGGATTGGCTGGAATGAGTCTGTCAAGGTCTTCATAAAACTGTAGCGTTTATTTTAAAACAATTCAGACAAATTCGGACATCACACATTTAATTTTTAAATGAAATAATTGTAGACAATTTTTTATTAGGCTAAACAAAGAGTTTGGGGTGTAAATGTAAACCTGATATTTCCTACCATGGTTGAAATGCATACAATTGTGGTAATACGTGTGCATAATTATATACGTGTTAAATTAAAGGACCTATGGAATGCAAGTACATGTTGATCTTTGATGATGTGTATTGTTCTGTACATCACAAAATTTACAACCATTTGATCTGAACATGTGTCATATATTTTAAATATTTTTTGATTATTTTATTTTACCTGCTAAGCCCCGCCCCTAAAAATTCCTTTGGAGTCTCATTCTTCACATTACATCATCAGTCAATCATCAGTCACCTGTCCCTCAGTTTAGCACCTGCTCACAATAGCATCGTATGTTTTAATACAATACCAACTCATAAACTCTCACAATAGCAGATGCTATGTCATATTTTATTTATCTTACGTTGACCATGTGGCCTGTGGATGTTTAGTCTGTCATAAGGGAATGAATAATATATTTACACCCGGGTGGGGCACTCACACATATAGCATGGATATAATTATAGTAGTATATATCCATAGTATATCCACACGCGTAGCCAGGATTTTTCAATAGGGGGGGGGGGCAAGCGTGAAGGATACAACCGCATAGCCAAGATTTCAATTTAGGGGGGGGGGGGCCGTGGTGAGCACGCAAAGCGTGCTCCCCAGGGTGCAGGGTGCAGGGAGGGGGAACTCCCCCCCCCCCCCCCCCCGCGCGAAAGCTCTGACGTGTTATAGCAAATTTGAGAGAAACTAACGGCTCGTAGCACTTTCTTTTAGAAGGAAAGTTATTTCAACGTCCGGACTGCTATTAGATATTTGGACGTAATACTGCACTGTAACAGGGATGGGTGCAGGGAGGGGGAGTTTCCCCCTTCCCCCGCTTTTTCGCTCTCGCTTTTTTGCGAGTGGCTGAATAGGAGGGGTCTATGCCAGTGAGTATATCCATGCATAGAGCTAGTGGGACCGATTTGATCTTGCCATGTTTCTGTGGTTTAATACCAATTAAGGCCATGAAAACATAACATGCATAATTAGCGGTAAAGGATACAAAAAATGAGAAAAAAAATGAATTTATTGTCATTTTCTTTTCAGGGGGATTATTGCCCCCTTTCATGGGTCTTGGGAGGACCGACTAATTGACTTTTCCCTACTACCCCCCCCCCCCCCCCCCCCCCCATCGGCCTCCCGTCACCCCAGCGCAAGGGGAGGCGGGAGTAATATCCTATATATCATAGTGGAAATATTTTCGAAGGAATTTTGGGGGGGGGGGTCTCCTTCTTTACATCGTGGCAAACGATATTCCTAAGTGACGTGATCTCCTACACCTCCCCTCCCCGAATGATGTCTACAGATCGGTTTAGAATGTCATAAGGGAATGAATAATATATTTCAGGCGATATACAATATGTTTCCAACGGTATGAGCGCCATTTCCCCTTTCATGTGAATTTAATTCAGAAAAAAGGTTTGCGGTACAACCATGTGAGTTGGAATAACTCCACGTTCCGGTCAGAATGCTCTGGCCGTCGTCAGGAGAATAAGAAGAGCGAATAAATCAGCAGAATTTATATGTGAAGCGGTAGAAATTCTACAGCTTCACAACTTGTTTGTAATGTTAGGCAATTCACTTTTAAATGGAGGCAAACAATAACATCACGGAATTAGTATAGAAAGAAATAGTAACAATAACATCAAAGTACGTGCATTGAAAGGATAAATTACATCAAGGTACCTGCATTGAAAGGATAAGTGACATCAAACTAATCCTGCGTTGAAAAAAACATTGAAAACAAGTGAACAATAGGACTAACAAACCAATTAACCGTCTGGATAAGCTGGGAACAAAAGGGGGATTAGGACCGTAGATAATCTGTGGAGAGAAACATGACATCCTGTTGAGGAAAGAAATCAAGGTTAAACATTTTTTTTTTTTTTTAAACCCCCCAAAAACATGCATGTGGAAAAAGAAAGTTCAATTTAGAAAGTAATGGAATGCTTACATAAATCAAACTTCACAAATAAAAGGCTGAAAAGTTTACGGGCTCCTGAATCGATCGCGACGACCACCCCCCCCCCCCCGGATGTTTCATTGAGACCTGTACATCATCCGCGTAAATCACTTGCTGAATTGAAAAGCAGAATGAAGTAGGGGCAGATTTTAATGCCCTAAACAGGGAAACCCGTTTATCTCTGATTTTTGTACCATTAACGGCAATTTTATATCTTGCTTGGTATTTTACATCCTATATTTGAGGATTAGGCCTACATCATCATCATAGACCTTTTTTTTAACCAAAAAGGAACCGTAATAGAAATGTAACCTAATTTGGAACACATTACCAAACTATACCTCCCCCTCCCCCCCCCCCCCCTTCCGCGGAGCTTCTTCTTATCAGCCTCTGAATTTGATACCCTTTTTCTTGAATTTTGCTTTTTTGATACCCTAAACACGTAACCCGTGTTATGCGCTTATTGCTGAAAAGGTACCCTTTTTATCCGTTGTTTTCACGTGAATGATGTACCGACCTCAATGAGACATCCCCCCCCCCCCCAGACGACCGCCGTGAGACCATAGAGTTACATACACACTACAATTCTTCTTTTCTCTCTTGTCATCCTTTCTCGTCTATCCATTTCTAATTTCCTTTTTCCCTTTCCTCCTACCAACACACATGGTGAACCGTAAACCTTCTCCACGTTATAAGCTCCACCATGCAAACCTTCAAAGATCATCTAATACGTGTGTTGTTGTGCCGTATACATTGAAGCCATACATGCGGATATGGCCTTAGACTGTACACGTCACTTTGTTCTTTGGCAATACACCAATTGAGGTTTCTCCCCTTCACAGGTAAAGGGAATGGGTTGGGGCATCACAGAAGGTACTTTTTAGTGCGTACGGCATTGCGCTGTTCCATCGGCAGAATTATTACTCCCTGCTGGAAATTTAATGTTTAGAAATGAATTTATGAAATATGGACGGCACGTCAGCCCTTAAAAAGTGCCTCCCAACCCTCTAAGAACCATTCCCCGCCCGTGGGTACCCAAAAGGTGGGGACCGAAAGAGCCAGTGGGGGCGCCTATCCTTAGCGTAATATATAGATCTTTTCGATTCTACGGTGAGCTGGTTCCAATTGTGCTTCTGTATATCTGTAATATCCATGAACAATTGACAGGAATCCCACATGAACACTTCATAAACTTTTTCGAATATTAAAGTAATCAGTCAACTATTTTCAACATTTCTTCGCTCTAATGCTTTTCGCGCAGTCAGTCACTGAGACCCACGTCGTTTCGTCTTGTTATAAATGATAGACCTATCTTCATGATAAACCTGATAGTCATATCGTTTTACACAACCAATGTATGAAACAAATTTATTCCTTCGTCAACAGCAACAAAAATGGAAATTGATGAAATTTTGAAGAGGACCTAGAAATATACGTCGCGACGTTGGCAATTTGGGCTTAATTTATGACAACTTCCAAAATTCATAACTTTCTTATTTCTTATCGGATTTTTCTCAAATTTTTCACTTTATCAACATCCAGTATAAAGGTGGAATTAATAATAATAATAATAAGATGCTTATATAGCGCAAAATACAAAATTGTCTCTATGCGCTTAACAAAGTAAACATTATTTATAAACATATCAACTTAAGGTACAATAATCATATAGTGATATCAGAATTGAAATTAATGTAATGACAATAATTCCCTTTAAACGAAACAGTTATAAACACAAAAAATACGGATATTGCACAGTCAAAGATTTAATATGAAAATTATTGTTTTCTGCACAATATCTTCACCCAGGTGTTAAATGGGTACCGGCAGGAATTAATTCCTTGAATGCTGTGAGCACCGAAATCGGTAGCCTAGCTAATTATTATTATTATTATTATCATGATGTCGTTGCTTTGCAACGCTATATTAATTTGAATACGGTAATGTTCTTTTGTTTTAAACAATAGATCAATCTACAACGTTTTTGGACCCGGGCGAGGCTATTTTCATCGCAGCTCAGGTGGAAGGCCGTGTGTTTGATCTATGGTTAATGAGAACATACATGAATGCTATCTTTCGACTCAAGATCCAGGGCACCTATCAGTATGTGGTTGGCACAGTTCAAATAGGCACCGGAAACGACCCTTCTGACACCCGGTCTCTCGTCAGAACATTTCATGAAGCACGCTACACTGATGATATATATGTTCGAACTAATGCGATGTGGATCACTTTTGTTAGTAGGAAGTACTCCGACTACGGTACATCACAAAGCATAAATCTGAAAGTCACCGCCATTGATATATCGGGTAAGTAGCTATATCATAAAGTGTCCTAGAAGGGCATATTTTAAAATTTGGGGTTTGTTTGTTACATTCAAACTGAGTTTGCATCACTGTCTCTCCCACATCGTTTAATCTTATTTTCCTGGTGCATTCTTAGAAATATTGTTCTAAAAGGCTTCTTGAAATTGCGCAGTGGTTTCTAAAAAGAATAATACTCCTTTTTATTCGTTCTGCAAATATCAATAACGGTTCCTTAAAAAGTGCAATTAATTATGCTTTTTAGTGCCTTAATGGTTCTTTTAAGAGCCCCATAGTTGAGGGGGAAAGGTTTTTTTGATCCATAATGTAAATTGGAATTGATATATACATCATGCATATAAAGAAATGAGGGCCGGAAAAATGTTGTATCCTGATGCCTTGGTTGGGGAAACTTATCATTCATAGTTCACTCCCTTGCTTTTCATGTATTCTACCAAGATAAAAGTAAATATGACTTTACACTCTCTTGATTATCCTGTCCCGCGCATTAATATTGAGGAAAGTCGGTTGTTAATTCCCTAAAAGAGTGGAACGGGGAACCCCTATTGGGGTTCTAAATAAAGGAAACATTTAGAGCCCTTAAAGGTACGGTATCCCTTTTGCAAAGTAGAAGTGCATGAATACAATGGGAAGAAATTACTGTTTAAGAACTCCCCTGCAAATACTGGAAATGGAAAATGACTTTCCATGGAATAATCCACTTTTCGGGTCCGAAGTTATCGATTCTCTACGGGACGTCAAATGTAACATTTGACATCTGTGACAAAATCAGTGATACCTTAAAGAAATCAATCTTGCAATTTATTTTTTTCCCTAAATCAGTCTTTGGACTGATTTCGCACACGAAAGCAATTTTCAGATTGATTTCGTAACGAAAGGCCAGAGGTAGAAATATCAGGGGTAATGTCAGAGGAAAATAGTCAGGGGATAATTCCGTAACTATGCCCTGGAAAACAAAATCTGAATCCTAGGTTACGGAGATGTGCAGGGAAGGCAATGGGCTTCCTATATTTATCATAGGTAATTAAATTTTTTTATATATTTCTTCTTAATCCAACATTTCCTTTTCCTTACTGACAGATCTACTGCAATGTGGAAATTCTAGCACGGCGCTAACACGGGATGATTTGTGTGATGGAGACTATACATGCCCAGATTTTGCAGATGAAGCAAAGTGTATGGAGTGTTTTGCAACAACTAAATTTAGTTGTGTTTTACGTTCTTCTATTAACTATTAAAGAACAACAACAAATGGTTTTGAGGGTTCATTACACGAGTTGGGATTCTTCAAGATAATATTATTTTTTTAATACAGACGTGTATCACTGTGATTAATTACGTCTGGGGACCACCTTTAACCTCACCATCCGAAACACGAAACTCAGAAAAAATAAACTGTGACCAATTTGCCTTTAGGCTTATACGTGCGCATGCGCCAACGCGCTCCAAATATCGCCTCTGCCTACACATGTGCACTTCACACTCACCCACCCTGTTTAACATGCCATCTTACCAGTCTTTGATGTACATTTCGCAGACTTTTGGTTTGAAAAACTAGGTCACTCCGGCATAGGTGAGGTGAAATACCAGTAAACATGTGATGCGTATTGCGATCACCAAATTTCTTTACGAAAGTAATTGGTCAAAAATATCCTATGATGTAGCCTAGGTTTCAGGCTTTTTCTAGCACTAAATGTTATTCGAATTGCAAATTTGCTGCGAAGAGTTTATTAACATTGCGATTTTGTCCGAAGTAATGTGAAATGCTACCCACAAATACACACTACCTTTATCGGTGCCTTGATAGACTACATTGCCTTTAGAAACTCTCTTTAAAAATGTGATGTTGAGAAGACTTTGAAGGTACTTTAGACCGAGGGGCACAGCCCTCGATAGAAATGGTACAATCGCGGTAGCTGAGACCCAATAGATATATCTCGTGTCTCGAATGAAGTCAGGGGGGGGGGGGGGGGGGGAGTGAAAAACAGATCAGGTGGAGGTTACTAAAGGAGTAAAGAGGTCGCGCATGACCAGTTTCATAAACAAGAAAATTTCCTTGACGTATATTAGCTAATATCTTATTCTGATGACACAGATTTGGGGTTTATTAAAGGGGTTTCGCTTAACCAATTCATGAACAGAAAATATAGTTGTGGAATATAATCAAAGAGATAGGGTTACTCTATTACTTCAGTCACACGGCTATACCGACTTCTAACGGACCAATGACCGACCAAACTTTGGGCCTTTTTGGTGATGTGTTTATTTTGTTCGGTCTAGGGTCCAGAGACTCACAATGTTTTGTAAATACTTTTATATCTCTCATTCTTGGCTTTTAACGTGTAAATTAGAGAAATTACCATATGAAATTATTAAGGAGCAAGCAATTTCACACCTAACATTACTTTTGAATTCTATTTTAAAACAGGTGATCCACCACTATTCCTGCACGAAAGCGAATATCATACTATTTCGTTTCGATTTACCTATCCTAAAACGTATCTTGCATCACTTCTCAAGACAAAAGCTACCCATGGATTTCGAGTAAAGTTTTTGGATATCAATCTTCAATGCGACGATTTTAACTCTCGTTACTACTGCGATGATGTCAGCATCCGGATAGGTATCGGTAACGACCCTGGTAACAGCCAATCTATCATCAAAACTGTTCGTGCGTCCACACTTTATGAAGACGATGTCTATGTTGGAACCAATGAGATTTGGATAACAGTCGCAGGTTTTTGGAGATATAAGATCGTCGGTCATGTAGAGATTGAAATAAACCCTGTCAGCTTATCGCGTAGGTGTATGATACTAGAGTACCTTTCCATGATCACTTGATTCATTTATTTATTTATTTAGCTAAGTGATGAAGGTAATGCTTATTTATTATCGATGAAAATTTCTCCAGTTTTCTTTCAAAACTCTTAACTGTCAAAATCACAATATAGGTCCGGGTTATCTAATATTACAGTAACACGATAAATTTATCAGTGACGGATGAATAATCAAAATCAGCAGTATACACTTTGGTTTTAAAAAACACACACTACTTTCCAGCAAACGTATATAGTAAATAATGGGGAACTCTGAAGTTATATTTCATGTAAGCAATTTCTTTCATTACGCCAAGTTATGTTCATTTACTCACAAGAGTCGCCGATGATGTTGTATTAGAATATTTCTGACATATAGTATACATAAAGGCCACCGCACACCTTACGATCGGTCTGCGATCCGATTTCAGAACAAATTATTTGATTGAGAGTCTGAATAGTCATACAGATAGTAAAATCGATAATACGGCCTTTGCCGAATTTTCTGGTCGGTGGAATGTCCAAATCGGCTTCGAATCGTACTGACGTCATGAAAATCGCACGACTCCTACGATTTGAAAATAATTTTGCCCTTATTCCCTGTAGAAAGCTGACAGCTCACCAAAACCCTATATGTTTATTATTCATATTACTTCTCAGAACCTGAATAGCAGGGTAGATTACATTTGTTAAAATGCCATTTAGTACCATAGCGATTTATTTCACAAATCGGATCGCAGACCGATCGTAAGGTGTGCGGTGGCCTAATAACATACATGAAAATCAAATTGCATTGGAAACTTTTTATGAACCACCTTGTTATCACTTTAGGCCTGAGTCCCTGTTCAAACTCTGAGAAACTGGTTTTGCAGGGTAATATCTGTGACGGAATGTATCAGTGCGACGATTATTCGGATGAAAAAGCATGTAGTAAGTGAGAGCTTAAAAGAAGAATTACTTGATTGACAAATAATCCAAATGATCTTTATCGCTGTTAAGTCAATAGTATACCATGGACCACATGCATATCTGAGAATTTGAATGACATATTTAGGCATATTAATTTTAACGTAATCTCCCATGAAATCAAGTACTTACAAAATAAGCTGATTTGTATTCATTTTGGAAATTAATTGATTAGATAATACAACAGCTTTATCGAAGTGGTAAGGAATACTTAGAATGGTCCTACCATCTAGCAGTATGAAACTCCCAGTGAATTGTGCATTGATACTACTACCATAGCTCTTCTTACTAAATGTTTTAAATAACACACGACATGACATTACATTTATATGTTTAAACTGAAATAACTGCTCTTTTTTAAAGGTCATCCAGACATACTTCTACATGAAGGGGGATCTTTTCAAATAACCATTCCCGAGATTACGAAAGATACTTACAATAGAACACAGCTCCGCACAAACTCTTCATTGGGATTCCGCATGCATATCTCTGTTATCGATGTGGGTTGTTGTGGAATCATTATTTCAGTTGGCACGGGCAGCAACCCAAGTAACATCTATCAAGTCGTAACGACCAACTATTATTCTATTGAAGACGATGTTTACGTCACCGCCAATACAGTGTGGGTTGATGTGATAGGTGGAGATGTATTTAGCTCTGGCAATGTGGAAATTAATGTCACTTCCGTAACCTTACCAGGTATCAAAGTTTCCATTGTGTCTTATAGGAATTAAAAATATATGGATATAATGTAGTTTGTAGTTGTACAAAGTAACATGATGACTTGCGATAGGTCTCATAGGCATGATATGAGTTTGATTAAATACGCTTTGGATTATAGTATAACCACAAAAGGTACCACTATGAATACCAAATTGTATACAGCGACTGGGCATTTAAGGGTGTAAAAACTGCATGATATTTCCTCTCATATAAAAAGTAAATAACTCAGTGATGGAATTGCAAATGTGATGCATAATGTACATTGTTGTGTTCTATCCCTAATGGTTACTAGTCTAATACCCCAGTCACACCGATCAGACCGATACGGGGGGGGGGGGGGGGGGGAGAGTTTCATCAAATTTGCCCTCAGCTAATCAGATGCAATGATTTATGTAGCTTATAACATTTATTGCAACTTATCACTGATGGCAAGTTTTCTGAAACAGGGCCCAGACCGAACATAACATTACATTACCCCACAGGGCCAAGGATTCTAGTCGGTGTGGAATAGGTATGGAGTCAGAACTTTTGGAGATGTGCCTGAGGTATAAATGAAGTATAATGGACAACCTGGGTGAAGACTAAATGAAATTAGACGAGCTGGGTAATGAACCGCATGGCATTAGACCAAATGGCAATAAACCACCCTGAATGAGAAAGTGATTCAGAAAGATATTATTTATTTAATATTGTAGCGGGAAGTTTTTGTGGATCAATTCGATTATCAGAAGATATGAAATGGAGATATGAAGGTAATGTTTGCACCCATGTTGGATTGTGGCTGATTAAATCAGAATGAATATGACACTGATACAACTTTCTCCCTCCTCCTCATAATTTTAAATGTTTTGTTTAGTATCACGAGATTTGTATTTCTGCTCCACGAACGCCAGTATTGGGATTCTGCAAAGTAAAACATGTGATGGGGTATGCGACTGCACCAATTATAAAGATGAATCCTCGTGTTGTAAGTTTGTATTTTTTTTCTTCCATTGAATCTGTAAACAGTGATCTTCACTATTAAAGGTGTTGAATATATCATAAAGAAAGTAATTGTGAGAAAATAACATGACCAGTGCTCATTGGTAGGCCATTATATAGCGTACGCATGGAATTGGTATGGATGTACCCCCTACGCTCGATGGAAAGAGAGGGGCTACATGTATATGAGATCTGTTACTTTTCTTCGGCGGGAGCCTGGATAGCTCAGTTGCTAGAGCACTGGTCATGTAATCCAGGGTCCCGGGTTCGAATCCCGGTCGGGGCATTGTAATTTTCTCACATTTACTTTCTTTATGATTATGATGTATTCAATTTACTTCAATCCTATCAATTATATTTACTATTAAAGGTGTATTGGTGCAAGAAAATGGAATGAAATTATGTTTATCTTACCATAACAAAAGTACCTTTTATAATTATAGGCTGAATTACCTCATAATGCATTATTAGAACGCCATGACGTGGAAATTATATTGGGGACACATGTAGGGTTCCTTTCACCTTGTTCATGAAATAAATGCAGCAATTCACTTGTAACCACGATTTCTATGTTATTCACAATGCAGAATCCAAGAATAATAAATCCGCAAAACATTACCACCAATAGCAGCCCGACATTCAATATATTGCTGAAATTTGCTTCGTCAGGTGCTATTATTAATAAGCTTAATTTACAAGCAAATTCTATGACGAATTCAAATACACGTTTTTCTCCTTATTTTATTTTGTAAATAAAATCTCAGATCAGTCTGCGTTATTTCTACAAGACGAAGAAACGTTTGACCTGTGGTATTTAGACTGGCAACAACAAACTTACAGAGTTTGGCTCTTTGAAACGAACTCTACCAGTGGGTTTCGAGTTGATGTAAACGTTCTGTATTGGGAGTGCGCTTATGGCCATTACCGTGACTGTGAAGAATCCAACATTCAAATTGGCAAAGGAAAAGATTTGACAAAGCAGGAATCAGTAATCGCAACGGTCAATGCAATAGAATTCCTGCAGTATAGCTATGGACAATGGTATGTGAATAGTCACGAAATATGGATTGCGGTGCTAGGTCACAAATCGTCCAATTATCTCGAAGGTTACGTTAATATGGACGTGACTGCAGTAAATGTGTCAGGTGGGTGTGTGATCAAATCAATATTGTGACATTCGTGGGGTATCTAGGCTATTTATTTGTCTACAAAGACTAATAAAAACAAAAACAATACATTTTAAAGAATGTATATAAAGGAGACTTTAATGGCCCAAATTCACAAAGGATGTTTAAACCATGGGTGAGGTTTAAACCTCCGTAAGCGTACTAAAATAAGCGTAAATAAGCGCACATTGCCCACGCACACGCTCAAAGATGATTGGATCGGAGTCCGTGCGCACGTACGATTAAAAAACCTAGGAGGGGGTTTAAAACCATGGTTTAAACCAAACCTCCTTTGTGAATTCGGGTCTATATATCTTCTTTGTATATACATGTATAGTGATATTAATTTATTTATTATTCAGTGGGAATGTGAAACAAATGCATCGATTTCTCATAATGCGATGTGTCTTAAGAGTTCAGGCACTTGAAGAAGATTAGGAATTATCATGGTTTTGTTTCAGCCAAATCAAAGCATATTGATCATTTTTATTCGGTTTCAAAAGCATGTAAGGACATCCATGTCGTTCAATGGATCTATACTGATATCCTATTCAACAGGACATTTCTTTGCAGAGAAATAATAAAGAAAATGTTAAAGTCTGAATATAAGCACATTGGAAGATCAAATGCAAAAATATATTTAGTAAAAGGAAAATATTGCCACATACCTTTTTCTGAATGCGTTTTGTCAAAGAGTTTTTAGGCCAAATAACTTAATTACCTATAGTCATGATAGTTCTGTGTAGACGAATCATGATGTCTGACCTCGGATTTCCCAATAAATAATAACAATTCATGGAGATCTTAACTTAATATTTTAATTAGAAAAGCTAAGATTTTGTACCAGTATCAGAACAGCAAGAAGACTTGGTGCAATAATTATGTCATTTATTTGGCTCAATATTACATTAGCGTCTACCTAACACCAAGTTTAGATGAACGCATTTTACCTCTTTCGTCACGTTCCTGTTGCCATTGGCATCTTTTTTCTTTTGAATGGAAATGTGAAAATTCCTAAAGAATTCAACTACGGGAAACAGCAACCTGTCTTTGTTATTCTTACTATAGGTTGGTTCCAATGCCGGGACTCCAACATCATTATATTACAGAATGACGTTTGTAATGGACGGTACGAATGCGGCAGTTATGAAGATGAAATGTCATGTGGTAAGTGAAGAAATGTAAACTTTCTTACAGAAATCCTTAAATATATTATTGCAAAAAATGGCTCCGAACGAGCAAGTGCACAGACGTGCAAGAGTTTTATATTAAAGCTCGATCACCTTAGATCCAGTCCCTCGATTTTTATACACATGTATTAAAAGAAGTCCCTTAAATTTCTAAATCTGAACTTTACCTCATAGTGACATTGTTGTGGTTTCATCATCACAAATGGAAATGTTAATTGGCATGAGAAGAACACTGGGTGTACGTTACTGCTGCAATATAATTGAAATACATGTATTGCATTTCACATGCTCTAAGTGAAGATGACATTTGCAAAATGATTCTGTGAATGTGGGGGCCGAATTCAGAGATGGGCATAAGCGTTATCAGCCTACGAATATACTCTGAAGTACAAGGCAGGGTCTACTCATCACAGTGCAGATCATGGGATGCACTGTCGTCTACCACTGAATAAGTCACCTGAACAGATGCCCCTTCTTGGAGATGTAGTGCTTCTCTTGGAGTACACCCATCCCCCATCACAACAGTGATATTGTGAATTGGACAAAGCGTGATCCCGTCTTGTCTAAAGTCTACCAGCTGGTACAGGAAGGTTGGGGAGATGAATGTGATGAGGAAGTACTGAAGCCATACTTCAGAAGAAGTGAACTGAGTACACAGGGTGGATTACTTTTGTGGGTTCTAGGACGATTATACTTCCCAAAGGTAGACGTGCTATCCTGGGACAGTTGAATGAGGGCCATCCAGGGATAACCCGAATTAAGCAGATGGCCAGAAGTTGCATCTGGTGGCCTTGTCTAGACAGTGATCTGGACCAGATAGTGAGAAATTGTCAGCAGTGCCAGGAGAATCTCAAAGCTTTTCCGGACCTGTTAGTTGCTGACGCTCATTTGAAGTGGATTGAGGCCATATCCATGGATGTCTCCCCTTCGCTAGCAAAGATCTCGAGACTACGAACATTGTTTGCTACCCACGTTTTACCTGTGATGCTAGTTACCGACAACTGCAGTAACTTCCCCAGTTCTGAGTTCAAGGACTTTGTGAGCAGAAATGGTATCAAACATGTGAGGACAGCTCCTTACCATCCGTCGTCAAATGGTTTGGTGGATAGAACAAACAGGTAGTGAAAGGAGGATTGCGAAGGATGAAGGAAGGAACAATTCAAACAAAGCTGGCAAGTTTCCTTTTCCAACACTCCTCACACTACCACATGACACACCCATTCGCAGTTGCTCATGGGTCAGGAGGTCAAAGGACACTTAGTTTTGCTGAGACCATCACTTGAATCATTTCTAAGATTCAGGCAGGCCAAGCAGAAAGAGCAACCTAATCTCCACGCTCATGATCGTCACTTCAAGGAAGGTGATCCAGTGCGAGTTCGTGATCTAGGCCATGGTCCACGAATAAGATGGCGTAGTGGTGTGGTCATAGAACAGAGAGGACCGGTTTCTTACGTCGTTCGTCTAATGGATGGGCGAATTTTCAGACGACACCAGGATCATCTTCGACATGGCACTTTCTCAGCTGATGTAACTATAGATGATTTCCAACATGAGGTAGAATCTGTTCCATCATCCCAAATACCCCAGAGGCCAGAGGCAGAGCAAACTTCGAACAGTAGCATACATCCACCTGAGCTACGCCGATCTACGAAAGTTAGGAAACCTGATGAATGATTATGATAGAGACCAGGGCAGTCTACCCCTGAGTCTAAATAGGTATTGTGTGTGTGGGTGTTTTGTGTTTTTGATTAGATTTGGTATATACTGTTTCGTATAGCAATAAGAGGCATTCCTCATGGACCTGAAGTTTTGCTATTGTTGAAGGATGAGAAGATCTCCACAGACTTTTGGACTTTGTATTTGAGAACAACGGACGTTGCTGTAGTTCTGAACTAGCTCCTTTTTGGCTGCATTTTAATTTTTTAATTTTTTCTTATTTACAAGTACATACCCAATGTATGTATGTTCCATAATCATATCTTTGCTGTTGGAGATTATTTAGAAATGATACCGCATGGTAATAATTTTAAGCATCATTTAAATACTTCAATACTGGTGACATTAGTTTGGTTTTATGTGCAAAGAAGAACATGCTGAAAACTGCAATATTTTTACTTTTCTTTTTAACGTTATTTTCCAACGAAAAACAAATGCCCATTTTAAAGAAAAGAGGGGGAGAAAAAAGGGGTTAGTGTATCTCCTGACAGATAAGTAAGTACCGTAAGGTAAACGGTATGCAGTTTGCATGTCTATATGATTTTGTCTTTATGGTGAATATATGTACTGTTTCAATATTGTGAAAGTGCAGCAAGACAAAACTAAACTAAACTTATTGGGAAAAAATATATACATCAATCAATACATCAATATTCTAAGTCGAAAGCATTGGATTTATCTAATTAAAATAAGTGATTCTTCCAAGGTTGTTACTATTGCTCAAAGAGTAAAAAAATAAACTTTAAATTTTGTTTACGTTAGAATGAGAAAGTGATTGAACTAAAGGATGGCTGGCTATAAACACTCGGTTAATACAACATGTGAATGTTCCTTATTATTACATGGAATGTCATTTAGGAATTGAGAGGTAAATGAATGAATATTTGATTTGATTTGATTTGATTTGATTTATTTATTTATTTATCTTTATGATCCTTTTTTTTAATTCCAACATATTTTACAAACTGATTAAAACATAAACAAATATTAATACATTATCAAATAGAGTAATTGCATTGTATAATTAACGTAAATGAATCATAAAGAAGGATTTCCTTCGAATGAGTAAAAGTTAAATGCTTTGATTCTGATGATTTCACAGATCGTTCGACAACCACCATCCCTGAAGGTGAATCTTTCGCCATCTCAAATTTGGACGTGAATCAACGGGAATATCATGTCTTCCTTTTACAAACAAACTCGGCCTATGGATTCAACGTCAGGTTTCAGCATGTCTTCCTTCTCTGTTGTGATATGCGTGTCCAAATAGGAAATGGGACTGACCCAACTGATGACCGGTCCGTAGTTAGATCCATAAAGGGTTACGCAAATTATGTTGATGATGTTTACGTTGAAACCAGTGACATGTGGCTCGTTATAGAAGGTGGAAAGGAGCCTATCGTTGGTCATGTGGATATCATTGTTACTACGATTGTTTCTGGTCAGTATAGCATCTACTTAGAGCATTAATGTTTTTTACATTATGCCCTTTTAGATAATATTCCCGTTCCGCGCCTGCGGCGCCTGTATCTCCATAATGATAACCTGACATATTTTCTGCATGATAAACTTATATGCCCTTAATTTAACGAAGGAGGTGGATCTCTCCTCCACCTCCATGATTTAACTTTCTTTGTTAGCAATGTAATTCATGTTATCTTCGCTCACGTTAAATAGACCGCTTCGGTAATGTATGCAAATTTTATGCATACCTTTCAATCAAAGGTCATTCTTGACATTCTGAAAGCTTGCCGGGCATAGCAACAAATAATATATGCAAACTGGATTCCAAGCATTGAGGCTCACTTATGAAAAGCATGTTCATGGAATAGCTCGTCACTAGGTGCTCAGAGAATATATGTGCATAAATTTGTATACATTACAGAAGCGGTCTATTGGAGACTCTGTTTTTAACTTTCTGCAGATCATTGTACCGAACTAGATCCATGCGTCAATGGCATTTGCCGTAACGTTGGACAAGGACAATACGAGTGTGACTGTCAAACTCATTATGAGGGAATAAATTGTGATGAACCAACTCGTGAGTCATATGTTAAGTTTTACTTACATTTTATATATTTATATACTGTAGAAGTTCCTAATTTAAGTATATAACAGTAGGCCAGGCCAGGGCCAGTAATATACCACTGAAGTGACTGAATATCTTGTTTGTATGTTTTTTTTTATTGTTGCTGTTTATTTGTTTGCTTCTTTACAGTTGTTGAAACTACTGTGATACCATTCATCTTCAATTCAATCCTCACTCATGTTCGATTTTTATTTCTTTGTATTTATTATGGACTTTGAAGTATTTTTATATCTACATTACTGATTTTTGGGTAAAGATACTGTTTCATACATTTGTCACTGGTCTTATACATGTTTGAATGGCAAAGAAGTATGAGTTGAACTGAATTGAAATGTGAAATGTCAGTCAGGTGCACCATTGTCTACTTTAATGCAATCTGAAGGTCTTATCCGCTAAGATGTTGAATTCTCAACTTTATTTCATCTGTATATTGTAATTATTATTTGAAATGTAGTTCCTATAGAAGTATCCATCCATCCTTTGAGTCAGACAGTCAACATCAATTCCAATGTGGAACTGACATGTGGTTTCAACAATGCTAAACAATATAACTGGTATAAAGATGATATCCTGTTACCGAACTCGGAGAATCAGAATCCGTTCATGATACTGTCTGTCACCCCCGATGACATCGGGTATTATTTCTGTCGAGGCTCATGGAGAAATGGAGAAACTCTAGACACGAATGGAGCATCCGTATATATTAGAGGTAAAAGTTCACATGAGGTCAGTCAGGGTGTCGCTAGAACATTTTGAATGTTAGTGCGTGTGTGGGGGGGGGGGGGGGAGACACAAATTTTCCGACAAAATGCTGCACCCTAATCCCCCCCTCTCCCCTCCCCCCCCCCCCCCCCCCCCCCTCCCCATAGCCCTTTGCCGAAGGAGCCGCGACGCCTTTTGCCTGAATATCAACTTTTCATTTCTTCGTACAGAATTTACATAAATATGTGCATGCTAAATAAAAGCTACATGTGTTTCACTGCAACATTTTCAGTTTCACTGCATATTGAGTTTCGGACTAAAAAGTTAACATAATATAGTTATGATAACATGATATAGATCGAATTATAAACTTCTTATATGTTTATAACAGAGCTGACCAATATAGCAGTTTTAAACGCCAGATTTGCCATCCCTTTCCGTGATGAGCTATTGGACCAAACATCTGCATTCTACAGAGATACGACGTTCAACATCAGCACATATGTAAGCATATTATATCATTAACCCTATCAATGCATTTGTGAATTCCTTTTCAGTTCCCGGAAGTAGGCCTAATATTGATGTAGGATTAATAATTGTAAAACCTTATAACACAGAATTAAACTAATTTTAAAAGACATCCCGCTGATAATTTTAATAGTGACCCTAATTCTTTCACGGCATCAATTCATATTGGGTACAGATTGTTTCCATTTGGTGCTTCAAGGCAGTTTATTTCAAAATTCAGCTCTACCACAAGACATGAAAATATTTGAATTAACGAGTTGTTAAAAAAGAGGAAAGTTGGGGGATGTGATGTACCAAGAATATAATATTATGATCCTTATTGTATACTTTTACGAGCTGCGTGGAAGTATCAGTGTGAATATGTGACATAGCATTATTCCGTTGTTTGTGCCCCATGTATAGATGGAGCAAGGCCTCCCAACCAATACTGGCTTGATGGGTCTATCCGTAGTGTGTAGAACTCTCAGACCTGGAAGCGTCAAAGCTGACATGAACATCTATATCGAACAAACCAACATGACGGCATTTGAGATACAAGATCTTATCGGTCAATCTCTTAATAGTTTATCCCATGATTCCAACGGCTTTCTCGATTCATCCGCCATATCGGTTCAAAATAATGGTACAGAACCCATTCATTTAGTTCTGAGATTTGATACAAATATTCAGCAATCTATAGTAGTGGCGGTTACATAAAAAGGGGTGAGGGACGCAAAGTCCTCACCAGATCAAGGGGAGGTGCGGCAGCATAATGTATTTCGACAGCCCATGCAGTGTACGATACGCCAGATTTATCATGTTTATTCTGTGTTGTACATGCCACTGTACACGACGATAATTAAGACGGTAAAAAGAACAAGACATGAATGCCATTTAATATGAAATGAACACCTCCCATATTTTATTTCAAACCCTGTTCTCCGAAATATGCTGCTATAATTGTAGTATATATATATATATGAAATAATATAAAAAATAATTGTCCTGCGTCGGTTGATGAAAATTACACAAAATTTAAGTTCCCCCAGAGCTTTCCTCCCTTTTTGAAATTTTTGCAAAGGCTGAAAAAAATCTCCGCCGGGAATCGAACCCGGGTCGTTGGCTAAGAACTTACCTGCCCCCGACAGAGGAATGAATTAATGAGGTAGAAGATTTGTCAATCTGTCGGTCATTTGAATCTGGTGTCGCCGAAACCACTGGCCCGTCTCCGTGGTCTAGTGGTTAAGGCATTCGCATTCTAACCCAACGGCCCGGGTTCGATTCCCGGCGGAGACATTTTTTCAACCTTTGCAAAAAAATCAAAAAGGGAGGAAAGCTCTGGGGAACTTTGATTTAAAGACCTGGTCCGGTGACTAAACAACTATACATCAATGGAAAGCTTATTGGACGTAGAATACAAAAATATATGATTAAGACCAATGAGACATTTCGTAATTGCACAATAAGCAAAACAAAAAATAATTTTCAGCCTCCCCGCCATTTACGGGTGAGCCGGTCCGAAATAAATCGCAAACCTATGACGTCATGTTATGAAGACCCGCTAGAACTTGAACTAAGTATTTGTACATTAACAACACAAATTGAGCGGGGAGTTTTTTTACAAAAGTTTTGAGTTGTCATGGCGTCAGTTGTGATCGAAGAAGATAAGGATGATTTGCTGATGGACTGTCAATACGAGGAGGTAGAGGATGGTGAGGAGAAGATGAGGGAAACTATGAAAGTGAATCGAGTTCTGGCAGCGGCAGTAGTGACAGTGACGAGGACAATAGTGATCTGGCCGGTGATAAAGACGGGGATGCTGCCGCATGTGAAGGGGCAAGGTTAGGGGTATTAGCGTGGGAGTATGAGCCACTGCCAAGGCAAGAGGAGGACCGGGAGAAAATGTAGGACTGAGATAGAGATTTGCAAAACCGTGACAACAGAATGCATGGAAATGTAGAAGATTGGTAAGTTCTGTGATTTCTTATTGATGATTTCAATAATGATCTGAAACTATAACAGAATGTTTAGAATCAGCAAACTCTCTCACCATGTTCACCTAGAGCAAGACTAAATTTGATCGACGTTCAGTACTACTAGGCCTACTATCATAAAATAAAGCAAGAAACTTTACTAAACTTGATCTGGCGGATATAAATGGCGACTGGGCTTAGCGAATTTGGCCATTTGTGATTTATATATAAAGTATTAATTTCTTCAAAATGAACCAATATTTTGAGCTTGGCTGTAAGTTTAACGCGAGGACATCGTCGACTGTCAACTTCGACAACTGCGGCCATAGCTATAGTATACCTACTAACCTAGCGTTCGCGGCAGCTCCCGGTAGGTAGGTTACCCGCAGCGCGGGCGGCATAGACATGCTATGATACCCCTGATGCAGGCCAGCCACGTATGCAGTCCATGCATCCGAAAATGCAATTTCAAGATTCCTGCAATAAATATTTTACAAAGAATCGAAGAATCTCGTCTAAATATATGGTAAGAATGATTCCTTTCGCATTTTGATGGCTATAATTTTGCTAAATCTAGACTAAACCAAATCTAAAGTTTAACAAACATGACAAAGTTAAAACCTAACACAAGCAATGCACTCATTATTGTGCGAGACATGCCTACAAACGTGAAGAGCATAATCGACTCATAACAGCCCCAAAATTAAATGGAACGACGATTAATCCCCATTCATATCTATTCTATTCAGTTTTAATTAAAATAATCATTTTAATTAGTAAATTAAGACACAAAGTCTCATCGAGTTACGTACCATTCCGTATTGACATCGCCTACTGTGTGCAGAAAGATCACAGGCTCACGAGCGATCGCTACATAACATGACGTCATCCGCTCGAAGGCTCTTATTCGCGATGTAACTTCAGGGTTTTGAAGCACTTGAATTCCACCGGAATTCCAGATTTCAAACCACTATTTCTCATCCGCATGGCAATTTCTGGATAAATAGTGGTGATTTTCCTCTTCTGTGTCCCCTAAGCTTCAGATTGATATATAATTCACCTATTTGATTTATCGCTTCGGACCAGGTCTTTAAGCTACGCAAACATTATTCTCTCATTTTCATTTCTCACAATTATATATATATATATATATGAATGACGAGATCGTAATGCATTTTTTGACAATCTTGATTTGAAGATTATTCTCTTTATTTTCGAAACGTATATTTGGTTCCTTCGTCAGGGAGCTGGTTTCAACATACAGTGCGTATCCAAAAAAAACGCAACAAGATTTGATTTCAAATTTGTGAAGATACAATTTCGACAATCTTTAAGTCCCCCAAAAGGATTTGAATAGGTTGTTTAGACATTTTAGTAGAGGTCAAATGACAAGTCTGGCATTTTTTCAAACACTTTACCCATGATAATTCCTCTTTTGGATTAGGTTTATGTTTTGGAAAAACGTAATATTTTACAGACAAGTAGACGTGTGGACAGTCGCTTTACTGCTGACCGTACCTTGCGAATCTTTGTGTGCGTGCTTATGATAACAACCAAGTACACTGAAAGACTGGATGAAAGTCTAAATATATTGTAACAATTACAGCAAAATCGTGTGCTGCAAGCTAGCTGCCTCCCGGGGGGGGGGGGGGGGGGGGGGCACTCACATATATATGTCACACATGTATGTGCCGCTGTGACGTCCCCCATTTTCAACCTTCTCGGGTCGCTCCCATGATATGCGATTTTCAGATTTTCACTAACCGCACCTCGATTGGCTTCCGACTCGCTCCCTAGAATATGAGAAAACAATGCGCACAGCCCATTGTCCGGGAACGGTCGCTCCCTAGCCTCCCAGGCCAGCGCAGCGGGGAGCTGGGCGGCCTAGTGCCCCCTAACTGAACGCGGTATTACTAGTGCTAGCGGCGGCTCAGCGAGATCAATCTGCATGCGACATCGAGCCAGTGCAGTGGCGCGGCATGTACAGCGTTAAAAACAGCGCTGCGACCGCTGACTCAGCTCATGCACCGTATGTGTACCAGAGTAGTGAGATCGCGAGCAGCTAAAATTAGCTCTGCCCATGAGCCCGTTCGCTCCTTAGACCCTCAAAAATGAGCTTCCTCAATTAACCATTTAGCTCCTTAGCCCCCTGTTTTGAGATTGGCAGCGGCACACCCACATCCAAAAACAGGTTGAGTGCCCCCCCCCCCCCCGGGCTCTACAGTACGGTACGGTAGACCTACCCTCTTTTTCTCCAGTGACCCTTGTTTTTTTAGCTCCCTGTGTTTGGCTTCCAGTTCCACAGCCCTCAGTTCCCAGTCTGATGACAGGGATAGCTGTCGGCCGCAGCATTTTATTCTTGGGCGCAAATCCTAGCTGGTCATACAGCCCCTGGCCTGAGGGCCTGACTATTGAAGTCCTCCTCCCTGAAGTGGTCACTGCAAACAGTACTGTGAGCGGAAGGGCCATCCCACTGAGCTAGCTCGCGTCAGCTTGATCCTTGAAATCCAAATTTTTCGAGTTGCATCATCTTTAGGAAAGGTGTGCAGACTGACACCATCGCTGGTGCCTTTGCTGCACCCAGCAACAACACATCTCCTCGGCATTTTCTTGAGATATGCACTCCTATCATGCCTATCCAAAATTTCCTGCACTGGATATACACAGACAAGCGTCGTCCGCTAGCTAGATGTTCCCGATGGTACGTGACAGGTCACCTGACAAAGCACGTGACTGGGCCCTATTTTTCGAGGGGCGTGACAGACTAGCTGATAAACGTGCGATTTAGGCAATTTCAACGAAGCTTAGAGAAGTACACAGATCTTTTTAATAAAAAGTATATGCGATTTCTAGCAATATTGACACAGTACTTTGATATTATCATGAAATGTAATTCTAATTGACTCGCCCTTTAAAGGGAGTGCCAAGTCGTAATCCATGGACCTGACCAGTTGGCCTGACTCGGGGAAATTCGGATACAATCAGGTCCAATCGTGCGCTACCGAAGGAATGTTATTGCCGGATTCCTCGCGCGGTCGTTAACTCGAATCCCTCCATACGCAACCGACCAATGAGATTCAAATACTGGAATAAAGAACGCGCGATCTTGTTTACTCAAATTTGGGTCAATGTGCGAACTTTTATTAGCTACGCACGATAAATTGAAGTCGCTTTGAACTTTGATCCAGAGAAAGGAGCAGCCAACTGTAAAAGCGCCCATAGATTGCGACTTGTCGCTCCCTTTAAAACCACATATCTCCTCTTTCCAATGATATCTTATTTATTCATACACGGTCATGGATGGCTGAGTAATCATTCTTTTGGACAATGGGTCAAATTGGACTTGGGACCAAGTTTAGACACTGCAAGAATCAATGCACCTTATCAGAAATTAACTTAACAAATGGAATAATGAAATTAATAATCGCAACTTACCATTGTCTTCTTTCGGGTATCTCTTTTTAACATTGCATCCCATGCCCCTCAACATGGCCCCCAATCCTTTCCATACAGAGATTAGCTCTTTTCTCCATCTCACGCACAGCCCTGCGAATCATTGGGGCTTGGTGGCGTAGAGCTCACTAGTGATTCTTTGTCTCAGAGTTGCAATGTCAGGTGGAGGGGTAATGAACACTTTGCTCTTGAGATAACCCCAAAGAAAAAAGTCACAACAAGTCAGATCCGGAGATCGTGGTGGCCACTTGCAACTCTGAGACAAAGAATCACTGATGAGTTTGAAGCTCTACGCCACCAAGCCCCAATGATTCGCAGGGCTGTGCGTGAGATGGAGAAAATAGCTAATCTCTGTGCAGTTTATGCGGATGTATGTGTATGTGTATGTGTGTTTGTGCGCGTGTGGGCCTGTGAGGAGGGTGAGGGTGCGTGTGTGTGTGTGTGTGTGTGTATGGTGGCATGTATATGCATGTGCTGTTTTGTGGCCCTCATACTACATGGATGTCTCTCCCTTTTTCCAATGATACCACACTCTAAATCCCATACTCGTAAGTTATCGGAACAACCGGCAAAGAGGGGGGGGGGGGGGGGGGGGTGGGGGATACCTATCTGTGTACTATTTCATTGTAATCTGTTCTGTTTTAAGTAGGTAGACAAAATTGATATTTTGTTGACGCCAAATTGTTAGTCACTTCACATTTTCTCTTTTTTATGAAGCTATTTGTCAGAATATTTCCTGGATGGCTCCGCGGTTTGGAAGGGTCGACTTTACAGTGGGTGAAAATGGAACATGGACGAATTCGACAAGATTTTGTCCATTCAACACTACTCAAGGTTGTTTCACTTTCGTTTAATTTGACGAAGTAATGGGGAGTTTATATTAGACAGCATGACTGATGTGATAATACTTTTCGAAGATAGACGGCCTAGAAACTATACCACAACAACGACAACAACAAAAAAGCATTCATACCCTTATGACAGTCTTTAAAAAGTGACCGATTTTTGATAATCCCAATCCCAACACCAGTACCATAAACTACATAATAGTAATATTAGAAGAGGGCTCACCCGATGAATTTGGCTCGCTTTTATTTTATTGAAGAATAATCAAAGAATCGTGATTTATTTTGAAAATATTTGGTCTTTCTTGCAAATAAACTATTCTTAAATGACCCTTATATTGTTTTCTTGATGGTCTTATGAAAATAAATTTTGTCAATTTACTTTGGGATTTTATGGTGGAAATGTACGTATTAATTTTGTAACATCCCTCTGGTCATATCTATTTCTTGAGCTTTAATTGTGTTCGTACGTCGTCATAAATCTTTAACAAAATTCGTAAAACAATTGTTTTTACCTTACAGCTTATGAACCAATCGGACGGGCTCTGTGTATCGGCGATGGTATTATGCAGAGCCAATGGCTACCTATGGATAACTGCGGACCATTTAGAAATGTCACAGACATTCTCACCGAAATCGCAAAGGTTTTTAGAATTAACAAGCATACTTAAATAGTAGTGCATAACCCACAACATTTCGATAATTTCTTCATTGCTTTTCATGACATTCCAGTAACAAATTACGTTTACAGATCTAACGTTATTATTCAAGGCGACAACACTGTGAAAATATATACTTTTTAGTTATTAATATTAAAGTAAATTTGGCCCTTCAAAAATAATATGTTTGAAGAGGCCGTTGGCCGGTGAAACTATACTTATCTTCATTTGACAATATCTCAAACATCCATTAACCATGAAAAAATACTTTGAAAGAGCAGCCCTTACAAAAAAAAAATGCTATGGTATACCAAAAATATACCATACACGAATATATAGAATCATACCATAGAATCATACCATACAAATACCATAGGAAAAAATACCATAGAAATACCATAGGGCTAATTAGCTTATTTGGGACAAATTGATGCTAATTGGGTACCATATATCTACCATAGAAAATACCATACATCTACCATAGGAAATACCATACAATTACCACTCATTTACCATAATCAAACCATATAACTACCATACATCTACCATAGATAATACTACTACAGGGGGGCCATAATGGCCCCCAGGTAAGTTAGGGTTAACTATCATAGATATATACCATATACATACCATTCACCATCTACATCATATGATTTACCATACACTGTAGGACAGTGATATATAGATATACCATATAAATACCGCATGTATATCTAATTATATGGTATACCATAGAACAGTCATGTACCATAGAGATATACATGTACCATATACATACCATTCACCATATATCTACATCATATAATTTACCATATAACAGGCATCTACCATATAGATGTACCATATAAATACCACACACCATATATCTAATGATATGGTTATACCATAGAACAAGCATTTACCATAGAGATCTACCATATACATACCACTTGCCACATATCTACACCGTATGGTATACCATAGAAAATGCTTCTACCATAGAACTGTACCATAGAAATACCATATACCATAGAGCCATACCATACATCTACCATACATTTTTTTTTTTGTAAGGGAGAATAACCAATCATTGCCTGAAATTAGTTATTAGTCCGTTTACCTTTTTAACAGCGGTATGCGATATATGCTAGGACTACGGAAACTTATCTTTGTTGTGAAATTCAAGATATTAGTGAACTGTGAATTAAAATACCATGAGTCATCTTTTAACGAGATGGACAATGGAAAAAGTAACCATAATTAGAACTGGTGCCTTTGAAATATCGTGAGTGATATAAGTTCGCAGTTTTGGGGGTACTTAATGAGGGAAAAACGAATCATTCAGCGTGTTCAACCTGTAATCTAGTTGTTATTTCCGATATTCAGGTAGACGTAACTAAAGAAAATGCAGAAGAAGTGAGCCAGCAAGTATCAGTTGTTACTTCCAACACCGAACAGATCACATCAGATGACATCATTTTTGTTCAAGAAATAATATCACACATTGTGCAACAAAATATCACTAGTGAAGAGGTATTCTGCAAGATTCTAATGTTGTAAGAATAATATTGTTGAAAATGAAATGTCTATATACACGTATGACGGATTTCACTATGTTCTATTATATTCACATGAGACATTATATTATATGCCCCCTCCCTAAACAGTCGAAGAAGTTCCCTCCAATACTTTTCTAAACTAGCCATACATGTATAGAACAAAGGAATAAATCCCAGAACCAGTTCAGGCAGCATTTTTGAAGCCAATATATCGACAATGTAAAATTCAGTAGATCATAAATCTACATCATAAATCTACATCAGGTCTTTTTTAATGAGGTGATATGTTAGGTTCAATGATAGAGTTAGGTATGCTACTGTCCTTTCACACTTTTTTTTCTTGCCTTTCATGTCCGCTTTCCGTAGTCGTCCATTCAGTTTAATTTCAAAATTTAGCAATCTCTTCATTGCTTGTTGATTCATACTTTCTCCAAACAAATTTCATATCACTTGGTTATTTTGTCTTTGATCCGACAGGTAACAGAGGCTATTACGAGTATTGCGAACAACATCGCTCAGGTAGACACAGAGGTACTTGAAGCCGCAGAGAAAGAAGATGGGGCCATAAGTCAATTTGTGCAGGCCTTTGAGGAACAAATCAGTCGTGTTGCAGTTGCTGACGGTGGAATGTTCAACATTCAGCAACCAAATATAGCTGTAAAGGTGACTCGCTGATCATTTATATTATAAAAGAGGGCTTATGAATAAACTTTTCAATTCTAACCGATATACAAAATATGAAACTTCATCTTGAAATTTTATAAAGTTATATTCTGAAACTATATTGTAACTGATACCCGTCAACCATCCACTACTTCAGTCTGGCGTCCCCCAAGGTGGCTAACTCTCACCATTTTTGGTTGTTTCCAAACAGACCTACAAACATCATATCATGAATTGTACAATTGTGTGAGCATGATTACATCACAGAGGCGTATCTAGGATCGCCTATTATGTACCAACCGCTTCGGTCTGGAAATGGCCTCTGCAAGGGAAATGCAATATGGCTTCATTCTCGTCATCACTTATTCAATCGTGTTTCTAATTTACGTGACAGGTCTACAGTGTACAAACTGATGACGTAGAGAACGGTCTCGTACTTTTAGTAACTGGGTCCAGTCTTTCAGATCTGACAAAATCCAATATCACCGTCAATACTCCGACCCAAGATGCCATCACTGCCATTAGACCGGATATAATAGCTCAGGTCAACATCCCACCTTCAGCTTCATCAGCCATATCGCCCACGTCCCCGCAATCGCAATCGAAATCGACTACCAGAGACTACGTCCGTGTCAACTTCAATATATTTTCTACACCAGTCATGTTCATTTCTAAATCATTGGGCGACATCGGTGAAGGTAATGAAGTCTTCAACCGATCAGCTAACTCGCCTGTGATTTCTCTCAGTCTTGGACATGGAAAAGTAGCAGACTTGACTGAATTTATCAATTTCACCTTCACTACACTTATGGTACGATCTAAAAGAATAAATTCTATTTCCCTTATTGTTGTAATCTGCGTTCAGTAGTATTTATAGATGGTATAATCTATATATATTTTCAATTTTTGAGAAAAGTAAAGCATTTTACGGTTGCATTCAAAACCTGTAATAGATCTCCGTAAATGCATTTTAACTTCGATCTATGTCAATGCAAAATGTATTTTTTTTTGGTGTTTTTATTTAACAAATTGGATTCTAGGTCTTTATTTTTCCTTTTTGTTTTTGTGTTGCGTAGTCTGGTTACCTTAATCCAATGTGTTCATTCTGGGATGAAAAGGAACAGGATTGGTCCCAAGATGGGTGTGTTCTTATTTCGTCATCTGGAATCACATCATCTGATGAGAGCTATAATGAATTCAGGCAGGATGATTCCCCTGATGAAAGAGTGCGCTGTGCGTGTGATCATCTTACCAACTTCGCTGTTATAATGGTCAGTGAAAGCAAAGTCAGTAAAGTCGTACCCTGCCATCTATCCCTTGGACAATACTGAAACCAGAACGATTTCCTTTGCACAAATTTAATACATACCGGATAACTACACCAAATTATAGTAATATACCTCCAAATTAATTTCCTCCGTGATAATGGTCCCCTGATTTCCCTCTATCAAGTAGATGCCCAGCGATGTGTTTCGGGCTTCCTTAAAAAGCAATTATATTCATTTTATTAAAAAATAGAAAGAAGAAGAAAGTGTCTCTTGATCTGATATAACCTTCTGTGCCATCTCATGTGCTTTATTTGTTCTAAACAAATATATATACAGAATTAATAAGTTTCCACTTCGACTGCTATTTCAGTCGTTCTCGTGAATATTACCATTATCTCATAACGCAAGAGGTTATATGTTTCAGTTCTTTTGCGGACGTGTAAAGTACTGCCCAATGCTACCTAAATCTATTGTTAGATGAACTAAACCACATATACAGCTAAAGATGGAGGAAAAAAATATTACTTGACAGGTCTTTATCATGAATGAAGTTGATAGCACCGAGAAACCATGTAAACTTTTCAAGGAGCTGGACCCTTTAAGAAAGTTATAAGGTGATATATTTCACATCATCAGCAAAGGGTTTCACCCCGTTTTATTTAAACAAAATTAAATCTCTCAGTTTTTGATTAAGAATTTGGAGGAATGAGACCTCGTACATTAAAGAAACCTTCGGTTTAATTTCATGATTTGGATAATTTACTCTGATTCAATTTTCTTTCAATTTACAGGACATTAATATACTGCCCAAGGAGGATTCATTGATCGAAACATACAATGTCTTGACTTACATAGGATGTTGTATTTCAATCATCAGCCTACTTGTCACCTTGGCAACATATCTGTGTAACAAGTGAGCTCACTGAAACATGCTACAAATATAATGTATAATGAAGAAAAAAAAACAATGTCAAGCGCTTTCCAGAATTCAACTGGAGGGCAGTTTCATCACCCTCAGACTGTGTTCACTTTGGTTTGTAATATTATGAGAGGTCCTTGGAATGTTCCCTTTATTATTTAAAGAGGCAATAGGCCAACCTATTCAAATAGCCCTCGAGTTGATTTTACAAATGTATTTGTGAACATGTTACAAGAGGACAGAATATTATAGCACTATTGGTCCCTTTACCTTTTATTCTAGTCGGCAGCTTTTGAACGAAAAGTCCATTAAGACCAAGAAACGGATGCATTTTAAAATTCATGCATGAATAGCCATGCAAACTGCATTGTTTTACATCTAGAACTTGTGATTTTGAAATGTTTTCTAACATACTGTAGACCTGGGGGCGTTTCATCAAGTGTCTTGTCGGTGATTTATACCGACAAATGTGCTCTCAACCAATCAGATGCTAGGATTTCTGTAGTTTATAACAGTTATTGCAAATTGTCATTGATGACTAGAATTTATGAAACAGGGCACTGCATTACAGTTCTGTTTAGTCGCAAACTTGCATTTGAACTAACAGGGTTATTGAGTACTGTTATAAACGATACCGTTTGAAAGCAAAGAGATAGAGAGAAAGCCTGAGAGAAACTGCAACGTTCGATCAGTAAAGGATGATATGCCGAGGTCACGAATGGACCATCACATTTTCATATTATAAACGAATAGGCCTTTATTAACTGCATAACTCATATCATTTTACTCGCTCTTCAAGTGTTCAATTTAATTTCGTAGTGCCTAAGCGGAAAGGTAAAATTGGAAATTCCTTTTATTTTAACGGTATTCTTTTCTGGAATTCCCTCCCAAATCATGTTAAGTCAGTTGAGAATTTTTTACATTTTAAAAGGGTATTGAAGCATCATCTGAAAAATGTGTCTACTCCATAACTATATTTCTCCTCTCCTTTTTGTAGCTCAGATGGTTTTTTCCTATATTATTATGACTTATGTAACCAACGTTTATTATCGATACTTTCATTATGATTTTCTGTATATAGTTTTTTTTCCGTTGAGTAAGTCTTGTTTTCACATTTATGTAATCTTCGCCTACTTTATAAAAATGTTATGTTTTATTTTGCTACTTTAGTACATTCTTATTACTTGTCGTACGTGTACGATAGTCTTGTAGCCGTACTAATGTGTTTTCTTAGTGTATTTTTAAATCAGTTATTTAGGTAAGGACCCCATTGGAAATAAGCCATTTCGGCTTTCATGGGCTATCCTGTCATGGTACCTGCTTATGTTTGTATTGCAATATACCTGACGAATAAAATAAAATCAAATCATTAATTTCATGTACATACTTTGCAACGACCTGAAAGCATTTATGATGACAGCATAGTTCACATATATATATATGTATAATGTGCGGACTTTTCTATAATTACGATGTCATCTTAGGCTAACCAGTTACGTCACTCTTAGATACTAACAACGGGCACTGACAGGCGGGTCTTAAAAGCGGTTCAATTCTGAAGGTGTTATCGTGAAAATCAAAATGATGGGAAGAAGAAAAAAATCTTGTAAAGTCCATTATTACACAGATGTTTTCCAAGTTATTTTGGTCTATTTGTTTGTTGTTTTTTATTCTGCAAAATAGCAGTGATCATGTGCATTTGCATGTATTGGTACGTTTTGACATGTTCGTAATCCCTTTTTTTAATGTTCAAATCCTGATAGGGATTTGAGGACCAAACAGACCAACCAGATCTTCATTTGTCTGTGCCTGACCCTGCTGTGTCTCTACACAACGTTTATCATCATGATCTCTCTGGATTCCATCAGAGATTATCCTGAGGTCCAACCTGGACCTTGTGGGATCCTCACGGCCCTTGTTCACTACTTCGTTTTGTCTTCTATTGCATGGATGGGTGTTGAAGGTTACAACACCTACCTCGTCATCTTGAAGATCTTTAACACTTATATCCCGAACTTCATGATAAAGGCTTTCTTAGCTGCATGGGGTACAACAATGTTTCCTTAAATCTAATAATAATAATAATAATAGCAGCTGTTTCTTTTATAGCGCCTTACCAGTTACAATGTAACCGACCAAAGCGCTTACATCATTATTACCCCGGTCATTAATGGATTCTGCACATTACAGCGCACATTCTCCTCTCCTCTGGGGAGCGTTCGAGCCAGTGCCTGTTTCCAAGCGCACACATGCTAATCCAACCACAATGACGCTCGCATCCTCCCGGGTACCCATTTAACACCTGGGTGGAGAGGAGCAATGTAGATAAAATGCCTTGCTCAAGACCTGTCAGATCTATCAGTAACATAAAACATATGCACCGTTTTATACGCTTAGATATTTCAAGATACATTGGACGGACACTTACAGTGCATGTAGGTCAATATAATAAGACCATCCTTTCATTACGGCGCGACAAGGCTACCGGGGAAACCATAATAATTATGTCGAGAAGCAAGCAAATTAACTTCTTCTCATCTGTTCACACAACATAGGAATGGGCAATTTTGCATCGAAAGAAATAATCCCGTTCTTCAGTAGCGAAGTTGTATCGTTATCATCCTTATCCATATTAACTTTATGGACAATCATTTTGTATGGAAAAGATCAAAATTGGACGTGATAAAAGTCCAACATTCAGGATTCAACATTAAATGGACAAAAAGTCCTAATATTTGCCAATGATGATGCATTTCTTCTGTATTAGGAACGGTATAATGATCGGGATCGCTTGTGAGTACAGACATGATAAACGTGAGAATATGCTTCCCCCTTTGTTTTTACTGAGGTGGCCGCCATGATCGAGATAAAAATGATCTTTCGACACCACTCCACTGACCACTTTCTTATAATGAAAGAGACAGAGAAATCAACATTGAAAATTAGTAATTTTGACTTACAATCGCCGTTACAATGTTACTCTTTTGTTGTTAATGTTATTTCAGGAATTCCTGCCCTCATTGTGGTTCTTACCGGATCAATTGCTAGAGACTATTATGCTCATGATGATCTGTAAGTAATACCTTTTCCAGGTTTAGTTAGTAATATTAAGCAAATAATTACCGTTGGTGAAGGTGATGGGACAAACTATCACTTCCGAGGCGATTTGGATGTAGCTATCTTTCCGAAGCGAAGCTGAGGAAAGATGGCGTATACATTCAGATCGCCGAGGAAGTGATAGTACGTCTCATCGCCTGAAATCAAAAGGTGATTATTTGCTTTATATTCCGCATCTGAAACATTTAACTGGTACGAGAAAGACAATTATTCTCTACTTCTCGAAAAAGACATTTATGATTTAGGCCCGAATAAATTCACAAAAGATGTTAAAACCAACCTTAACCCCCATAAACCGTACCCCTACCTTGGTACGCACAATTGTTTTATCATTTTAAGCGCGCGATTATGCAATGCGCGCTTATTTTAGTACGCCTATGGAGCTATTCGTAAAGGTCACGCACTTTTCATTTTGACTATTCGTAGAGGTCATGCACTTTTCAATTGACTATTCGTAGAGGTCACGCACTTTCATTTCGCGCGTACCCAGATATTGATAACGCATTGTGACTCTGTAATGGACTGAATCAGCGAAACACATAAGTACTATTTCGTCGAGGTCACGAACTTTTCTTCTCGGGTAGATTGATATGGGGAAAACTACTTTTTATCACGTGATTACCTTTTGACCAATCTAACAGCAAGATTCTTAGTATGTGGAATATAATGACTTTTACAGCACAGGATTCATCTATCCATGCATGATCACATTTACCATCCTTTTTCGAAATCAGCGAATAAACTTATTGTAGACAATTTATTAGTCAAGATGTTGGTTAATACGGTCTTTGCACATTGATAAGTCCAGGATAAAATTTTGGTTTTAAGTCCCCCATATTTTACAAACTATTATGGAATCGCAAACATATAAGACTGATATCAAAACAACGTTTTATTTCATATCAATCAGATATACTAAAATCTTAGATAGTTGACCATTTATGATGAAAAATGACAAGTTCCAGGATCTCAAGCACTGAATTCGTTTTTCTACACAACTATCGCTAAGACATATCAGTATCGCTTCATTTCATTCATTCATTTTTTTGATAAATTGCTTGTTCAATATCAACAGATGCTTTCTACAATTCTGGGCTCAAATCGGTGGTCTCCTGATTCCCATGTCGATCATCCTCCTCATCAACTTTGTCATCTTTGTCCTGGTGGTTCGACAGTTAGTCAAATCGGCCAACACCTCTGATCGGGTGAAGAGAGACGCCAATGTAGAACGTCGAGAGACCATCGAACGCGTCCAGAACGCTATCTGCATCTTGCTCCTGCTAGGTCTGACCTGGGTGACTGCATACCTTCTGTTGATCCCCGTATTCATTCAGGTACAGCCAGCTCGCTTCATATAAAATACACAATTAGCTATGCATACCCATGTCTTCCAACGAGTGTTTTAAGAACGTAATGATAATGATTAGCAATAGAAATACACCTGAAGTACGTCAATGCATGTTAAATATTTTATAAAGAGCCGTTAGAATTTTATATACCTAATTATTACTTTCAAACATTTGCCTTTTTCAGGTCGCTCAGCCAATCTTCATCGTCCTCAACTCTTTCCAAGGGATGTTCATCTTCCTACTGTACTGCATCCGACAACCTCGAATCCGTAAGAGATGGGGGCTGACTTGCTCTGACAAGTTCCTAGAGCGTGAATCAAGCACTTCCAGTGCTATGGAGACCTCGAAGGGCCCGTCTTCTTTAACTGATGTCATTAGCAGTTTGCGGCCAGGAGCCTCCAATAGTTACCAGTTGCCTACCAAAGATGATTACCCAGATCCATTGTGTATGTTCAATCCGACGTATGATATAAGTGAGGTTTTTGAACGGGTCAAATCGCCAATAAAAAATAACCCAAGTTACACCGAGGGACAGAAGAATGACACGGATGGTGATGCCACAAGCACGGATGTCGCGTCGGTCAGTCTCCCTGCAGATGCACCTTTCACCAAAGCCATGGAGGGCATTGATGATAATGCTTCCGCCAATAATGATGCTGCCATCAGTATTCCTTTGAATGCAGCAGAGGTCACCGAGCAGATTTAGAGCAGGGACATATGGGTGCAGTGGCGTATCTAGGGATTATGGCTCCCGGGGCAAATAAAGAAGTTGCGCCCTGACATCTTTATCTTTGAAATTTTGAACCCTTTGAAAAACCTATTAAAACTATATACTTGGGGCGCGAAATTACGAGATCCTGAAAGACAATGATTATGCAAGGGAGCAAAGCGACCGAACTTTCGAATTTTCGTATTTTTAACCCTTAAAAAATGTATTTCTAATGTATTTCTATACCGATGGGGGGGGGGGGGGCGCATAATCCTTAAGGATTGTGATTTTTCTTCATTTTCCTTTATTCTCTCTCTTTTGCTTTTCTGCGCCCCCTCCAAGTGTCACCCGGAAAAGCGATGTAACCATGACCAGTGGCGTAGACACGAACACGCTTTTTATTGTTAGTGGGGGATGATGAATAGATCATCCCCCACTAACAATGGATAATTATGCGTGTCTACGCCCGTGACCATGACGATAAGATTCATTTTATCCTAGAGGCAAGTAATGAATGACTTATCTTCCATAGGCGTACGAGAATTATGCGATCATCAATCGTGGCAGAATGATGATTTATTTTGTAATTTTAAAAATCATATCTAACATAATTTGATGACGAAATAATATTTTCGTGTGAATTAGGTGTAAAAAGTTGTGGTTGCTCGCTTGAAAAATGATTGATTAAAGGGCCGAAGAGACGTTAGCCCCTGACGAAATTGTACCTGTACGCATATCGTAAGCTTATGAAAGTATTCACACTCTTTTCTTTCCTTTCAGTTATACGCTGTGGTGTATTACTTGATTTTTTTCGCCTGCTCCAAAATTATACTAACTATAGGCGTTTACTTTTATCTACTGTTTAATCCAGAAGTATGCTTATCGAAATTTGAATATATCCTTTTTTATATGTTTTTTTTTTGGTCAATTTGTGAAGCACATGCAGGCATATGAATTACACTATACTCAGATTTGTTTCTCTTAGTCAGGTCAATATAAAATATAATTCTTACTGACCTCTTCATTCGCTGGTATTCATAAAAGCGTACTAACTATAGCCCAGGGGCGGTATTCTGAGATTTATCTCAGATAAAATCTGAGTCAGTGAAATAAAATACCCTTAAAATATTTTTAAATCGGTATTCTGAGAACCATTTCAGCGAGATTTTGTCTCATCTAAGACACGCCCATTTATGATGCCTCAACCAATAACAAACGTTAAATTTCACTTTCATCATGCTCAGCCAATAAAATTCCTCTCTGCCAGTCTCTTGGGCAAGAGATCCAGCGCGAATGCGCTATTTTTAAAATTTTCAATACGCGTGCATCAAAGCGCCATCGCGGTTTTTGATATAGGATTTCATGAAAACGACTAGGGTACTTTCCGAGGTTTTAGAAGACCATCACAATCATTATTGCTAGTGTTATATTAGTTGGCAAAAATCATGTATTAGAATACGATAATCCTATGAGATTTTTTTCTATTTTGATCGCACAACTAGCATTATATTTGTCCAAATATATCGCACTCACCGTGTACCCTAGAGATAAAATAGCCCCTACCCTATTTTAAGTTTTATTTTATCTCTCCCACAAATATGATTGGCGTAAGCGTTTAAAGCTGTGCGTATCATGCGTACAACATGTAGGTAGGAGATTGAGATAAAATATGAGATAAAATCCGAGATAAAATGTGGTCTCGGAATACAAAAAGATAAAATAAAAAAATTTAGAGATAAAATGATGCTCAGAATACCACCCCAGGTTTAAAGTATGCAGATTGCCCATTGATTTAAGGAGCGCCAAGTGTCAAAATGATCATCCGATGAAAATTACCATAATTTCGTAACAAAAATGAACAAACAAATATCATGTCAACAGGGCAACCCATTTCTCATTTCATCACTGAATTGATTTCATTCATACACCCATTTCTCATTTCATCACTGAATTGATTTCATTCATACACCCATTTCTCATTTCATCATTGAATTGATTTCATTCATACACCCATTTCTCATTTCATCACTGAATTGATTTCATTCATACACCCATTTCTCATTTCATCACTGAATTGATTTCATTCATACACCCATTTCTCATTTCATCACTGAATTGATTTCATTCATACACCCATTTCTCATTTCATCACTGAATTGATTTCATTCATACACCCATTTCTCATTTCAGCACTGAATTGATTTCATTCATACACCCATTTCTCATTTCATCACTGAATTGATTTCATTCATACACCTATTTCTCATTTCATCACTGAATTGATTTCATTCATACACCCATTTCTCATTTCATCACTGAATTGATTTCATTATTTTTGTTACTGAATTACAGTAGTTTGTACAGAATAGCCTCGATACCTGGCGCTCCATAAATCGGTGCACCAAGTTAAACCAGATGCATTAAATGCATTAAAGGTAGACCCTGCTATGTGGTCTGTACGTGTGAGTATGCTCGTGTTTGTTAATAGTAGGGCAGTTCTAGGGTGTGCCATTAATCAAAAATATCGTTATCGTTATCGTTATCGTTATTGGTCAAATGTGACCAACCCTTAATAGCCCGCCTTTCTAAATACGAGCAATTATGATTATGCCTCATGATGCATCAACTATAGAAATTTCCATTGTAAACTGTTATAGACCAACATCAGTACAGTTTTAGAATACGTATCACCATATTTTACTCAGAAAAATGCATTTGATCATTTTCATTTTGGTGGGAAAATAGCAGCCTGTTGCTTATATGTAAACTACTAGTATGAATTTCATTTCATTGTAACCCGTTATCGTTCTTTTTATCGAGTTGATATAGAACTGAGTATGGTAAATACGTGAACAATAGAATTCAAAGAAGTGGGACCGGGGAAGTGGACGGGGACCGTAATTCTTCTTCTTTTTTTTTCTTCCTCTTTAATCTCTTCTTCTTTTTTTCTTCCTCTTCTTTTTTTCTTCCTTTTCTCTTTTTCTTCTTCTTCTTCTTCTTGATCAACACTAAACAACACTGTATGTAGGCCTACATAAATATCTCGGACCAAAGTGGTGCATAGTTATACCCAAAGAGATTCGATTGTACCAGTATGTCCTCCGAAGGAGGGCTAGAGAGTCAACTAAAATCTGACATTTGACATTCCATAGGCTTTGCATTGGATGCATTGTGGGAGCTTTGTCTAATCTGAACAGTGACCTAGGAGGGTCAATTTGAATAAATGATTATTCATGAGGAATGACGTCAAAAACTCGTCAAATACTGTTCGATGATTGGCTAGTGTCTCATATTAACATGTTTTATGTATAAGATCATACATAATTAATTTTTTTCATTCCCACAATTCCCTACGATCTTGACACGAAATAGGGAAAATGGCGGCCGTGCGGGTAGTGCTACTTTTGTACCATTTCAACACAAATCTCAAAAAAACTTTGTTTTTGAGAATTTTTTGTTTTAGAAGGAGCTTGTCTTGTAAGTCTCACGAAAGAAGAAAATCCTCCGGGGGACATTCTCATCAAAATAATGCCGTATGATGCCATGAAATGTAAGTAAATATGTATTTAGTTTAACGTTCCTCTTAATAATTGGAATGTGTTCGTCGTGGCTGCTAATGAGTTAACTGTACAAAACGTATTATTCCACACCCACCCAGTCCCCCCTCTCTTGCATGACAAAAGAAAATTATTATCTTTGATTGAACTCTAAAACGGTCATTTTGAATAGACTACTGGTAATATTTTTCGAAAAGATCAGAAATTTTCCGAAGATCTGTATATTATGATAGTGCTCAAGCCTAAAAAGTAAAGCGCATGGCTTCATTACCGACAATCTGCGGTAGATGTGGACCTGTTTGCGATTGATCATGACACTGAATGCGCAAGATCCTCACTCTGGGGAGCTGGGCCGCGCCGGGTAAGATCTTGCCCAGCGGTCTGTTAGTTTTGGGTGCGCCGATCCTGGCCGGCTAACTGCGCTTTGCCTACAATAGCAAAAGTTGCAGGTGCCCTGCATCTAGGCCAGACCCTCGCCTTGAATTTTGTTTAAGTAAGAAAGGTCAACTTAGAATTAGAATTCGAATGACGATGTCTTGAATCATGCTGGACCAGTTTACAATTTTCTTTATTATATGTAACCTAATGCTGCTTCTGAGAGCAGTCTCAATTTTGTTGTCCATGAACTATATGTTATAATCTGTATATTGCATTTCAAGAGAGCATTAACTTTTATGTTGATAAGTTAGTTATTTTAATAAACACCATTTCACATTGAGAAATTTATATTTGTTGTTTTTCCCCATAATTTTGTGAAAGATGTGGTGATGATGATGAAGATGATGATGCAGGCACAATATGGCATGTGTTCTGAAGTGTGATGGTGGATTGGTATAAATACAGATTGTGTGGCTTTCTGCTGATTGACTCATTTTACAAGAAGATGAAGAAGAAAAAAGGAGAAGAAAATAAAAATCAGATTTTTGAGGTTTGTTTGTTGCTGTTTTAGTTGTTGGGTTGTTTTGTTTTCTTTTTAAGTTTTTTTTTGGTTTGTATGTTTGTTGTTTTTTGTTGTTTTGTTTGTTTTTTGTTTTTGTTCTGTTTTGTTTTCTTTTGTTTTTTTTTTTTTGTTTTTTTTTTTTTTTTTTTTTTTTTTTTTTTTTTTTTTTTTTTTTTGGGGGGGGGGGTACATGCTTCAGAAGCCAGTGCATGGTGGTACATATGGGGTCATGGGGAGCACATTTTCTCTTCTTTTCATCATCTTCTTCCTCTTCCCCTTTTTCCTTTTCCTCTTCCACTTCTTTTTCTTCTCTTTCTTTTCTGCTTCTTTTTCTTCTGCCTTTTCCTCATCTTCTTTTTTCTTCTTCCTCTTCTTCTTTTTTTCTTCTTCTTCTTTATCTTCTTGTTCTTCTTACTCTTCTTCTTTATCATCTTCTGCTCATTTTGGCTGCACAACTCAGTATAAGCCTTTTAAGTACAGTTCAATTTTATGTTAATTAGTTATAAAAGCTCATGAATATTCAAATTTATGATTTCAATAACTTTACGCGCTGCGCGCAGGCTAAAATCTGATTTTCGCTGGTACACTGAAAAAAATACGGCTTCACATGAAAAGTGGGAGCAGTGTGCACTTTTGACCGGCCGGAAATGCCCCCATGGAAAGCCGGATGCAGAAGCGGAGTTGAGACCCCCTGGTTATACCACCCCCCCCCCCCTCTTTCTCTCTCTCTCTCTCTCTCCTCTTCTCTTTCTTTCTCTCTCACACCCACTCCACTTACACTCCTTCTAATTATTGTTATATTGAAGAAAGAGTCTTGATTAATCCAGTATGTCGTAAAATTATCTTAAGTTACGTGTTCTCAAGATTTTATTAAAGGATAATAACATTTCGGTTGATTGAAAGTGAGAGATGTACTCCCCCTCCCCGTTGGTTGACTGTTCAATGACGGATGTAGATCACCTTCTTATTGGTGGACTGTAAAATTACGAATGTAGTACTGCCTCCCCATGGGTTGATTGTTGAATGACGGATGTAGTATCGCCTCCCCATTAGTTGACTGTTGAATGACGGATGTAGTATCGCCTCCCCATTGGTTGACTGTTGAATGGCGGATGTAGTATCGCCTCCCCATTGGTTGACGGTTAAATGGCAGCTGTTTTTCTGCAGGCTCCTGTCTAGTCCTGAGATAAGTGTAAGTAAAAATCAGTACACCGAATAAGGTTCGGTTGATCATGACAGCATGACAATCGTGATCTGTCCTTTCATCATGGGAGGGAAAGGGGCTTTCAAGGCAAACATGTCAATATATTTTAACACAAATGTTGTTGTCAAATCTGCTGACATAATCACTCAAAATAAACATTAACAGGGAAGGGAAATCGGCCCCTGCCCTCGCCCATCCATACCTACTTTAGCCACGCCAATGATTTTTACATCATTTATTAGTACACGATTGTATCAAATTGTTTAAAACTTGCAACACATTAAAAGTATGTATACTACTTTCCTTTTGATATGGTAAAAAATGTTCACTTGACATCGTTCAAACGGGGGCATCTCGTTTTTCCGAAGGTTCGTTTTTCCGAAGGTTCCTATTTCCGAAGGTTCGTATTTCCGAAACACTAATTTCCCATGCCTGGGGGTTCATAATTCCGAAAATGAAAAAGGGTTCGTAATTCCGAACATTTGTTGCATTATTCCGAAGGTTCGTTTATCCGAAGGTCCATAATTCCGAAAATGAAATAGGGTTCATATTTCCGAAGGTTCGTATTTCCGAAAATGAAATGAGGTTCATAATTCCGAAAATGAAATAAGGTTCGTATTTCTGAAAATGAAAAAGGGTTCATAATTCCGAAGGTTCGTATTTCCGAAAGGGTTCGTATTTCCGAAAATGAAAAAGGGTTCGTATTTCCGAAAATGAAATAGGGTTCGTATTTCCGAAAATGAAATAGGGTTCGTATTTCCGAAAATGAAATAAGGTTCGTATTTCCGAAAATGAAATAGGGTTCCTATTTCCGAAAAATGAAATAGGGTTCATAATTCCTGGTAAAAAAAGGCGAATTCATCAGGAGTAGAGGTGTAGCAACGGGGGGGGGGGGGGGCACGCCCCCACCCCTCCCTCTTCGGATGGCGAAAAAATAAAAAAAAAGAAAGAAAATAGAATAGGAAAGAAGACGGTTGAACCCCTTCCGGCAACCCCCCCCCCCCCCCCCCCCCCCAACCCCAACCCTCTTCCACCAGCGGCGTCTTAGATTAGCTTTAAGATTATGGTGCCAGTGCTCCCACAATGGCTAGACTCTAGCTACGCCACTGTTAAAGGGAAAATTTAGGGTTACGATATAGGATATTATGGTTTTAATTGCCATCTTCAAAAAGCGGATCTCTTTTCGACGAAAAGCACCGCCCCCACCCCCGCAATGAATAAAAAAAATGAAATGGAGACACAAAAATGGGAAGGTTTATAAAAGAGAAGAGGAGAAGAGAAAAGAGACGAAAATAAGAGGACGAGATTATAAGAACCGAATAAGTGTTTATGTGTGTGTGTGTGTGTCTGCGTGTGTGGAGGTGTCGTAGTCCAACAGTTTACAGCGCAAAGGTTGGGGGTTTGATAGCAACTTTCCTTTTTTTAATTTACGAGCGCGCGAAGCTAGCAACCAAAAATAATTGTGCCTTTCCGTTGTGAAAAATCATAAAAATAACATATTTCGGCATATAATGACTGAAATATGAGGATATTCGGGCACCTCACTCCCTGAATATGAGGTGTGAGTTGCCGGAATATCGGCACTTTCAAAATCCGGGGGTTGGGGTTGGCTGCCGCCCCCCCCCCCCCCCCCTTCTCGTACGCCTATGCCTATGCCTATGTTAAGTACACAGTTGCGATTGATTTTAACTTACGATTGTTTCAAATAAATTGCTTCAACTCCTTATAAGGCGGGGCACTGGTTGATAAAAGCCATTAATTTAGGTCAGAATGTTTTCTTCTACATGTGTAATTCCTTATTTCTATTTTTTACGATGAGGATTGTTTTATTCTCAATGTCTTTTAGTGTTTTGTAATTCGTTATGCTTGTAAAAGTTATTTCAAACTTCAGGTCAGCGGTTGTAACTGTTAAAAACGCTATCAATAAGAACATAATACCGCTAAAATTGAAGATTTTCATCTGTTAGTATATTATATTATATCTGTTAGTATATTATGCAAAGTTAATAAACACGTTCAATGATTTCAATCTTGTCATCCTGCATAAATTGTTAGAATTTCCTTACTTCATAATGATTATACTTTGGTTTCATTTTATGATAATAAGACTCCTTCCTTAACTTGTTACGATCCATCTTTCTTCGGCTTTGGTTGTTTATGGTATCTATTCATTTATTTATCATTATTACTAGTATTATTTGTATTATTATTATTGTTATTATTATTATTAATAGTATTATCTGTATTATCATTTCTATTATTATTATTACTAATATTATCAGTATTATAATTTTTATTGATAATATTATTGTTATTGTTGTTATTATTGTTATTATTATTATTACAATTGTTATTATGAAGTGGACTACCCAGAATTACGATGACGATGTCATTTTGGATGGAGTTATGCGACCAGACTTAGATATTGCACCGGTTACTCTACTATTGCTTCTTTTATTTCCCTTGTCATGATCGTATAATTGGCCTATAGCCTATACGTATCAATAATATGCTTGTTATAATATGTTGTGCTACTTGCCAGGCTATTTATTAAACATAGCAGTGACTCCTTTATGAACTCTCTGTAATATTATGTTGTTGTTTTTATTGCTGTTGTTGTTTTGGGGACCGGAGGGGAGGGCTTGTAGAGCCATCTACAGAGCCATATTACAGACTTCGGCCAACTCGGTTTATTTGGGCACAACATGGTGTATATTCCTTTGTTTAGTGCTTGCCTAACAAAGCAACAGCGCCGTATTGCTACCTACATGGAGCCGAGTTGGCCAAACTCTGTAATAGATGGCTCTGAGGGCTAGGGATGCAGGACGCCCCCACCTTATTTTTAGTATACACTTTTCATAGTATACTTTTTTAATCACAATTTATGTTGAATGTTGACGAAGTAATTACATCTTAAAGATAATAAAGTGTCAATGTTTGGCTCGCTGGAATCCAGCAGCATGGTGCCCGAACATCCTTTTATTTTGGGAAGCGAGATGGTCGGCTATCCTTATCTGTGGGCGGGAAGGTACTCAAAATACCTGTTTAATTTTTGGTGATGCTCCCCTCGTCCTTTATAGGGTCAAAGGTCATTTTTCCATTTCTTGCACTCTTACTTCTGCATTTCTCAACGGATTTCTTTCAAATTTTGCATGAAGGTGTCCCTTGGTGTAATCTAAAAACCTGTACTTTTTGGTGATGCTGCCACCAGTGTCCCGTCTTTTATAGGGTCAAAGGTCATACTGCAGGCCACATTTCTTGATGGATTTCTTTCAAATTTTGTATGGAGATGTATCTTGGTATAATCTACACATCTTTACTGTTTGGTGATGCTGCCCTCATTGTTCCGTCCTTTATAGTGTCAAAGCTCATTTGTCCCTTTTGTGCACTCTTACTTCTGCATTTCTTGACGGATTTCATTCAAATTTTGTATGGAGATGTATCTTGGTATAATCTACCCATATTTAATTTTTGGTGATGCTGCCCTCATTGTTCCGTCCTTTATAGGGTCAAAGGTCATTTTTCCATTTCTTGCACTCTTACTTCTGCATTTCTTGACGGATTTCGTTCAAATTTTGCATGAAGGGGTCTCTTGGTGTAATCTAAAAACCTATAGTTCCGTCTTTTATAGGGTCAAAGGTCATACTTCAGGGCATGGCGTGAGTGCACTCTGCAGGCCACATTTCTTGATGGATTTCTTTCAAATTTTGTATGGAGATGTATCATGGTATATCTCTCAACACATTTCTTTCAAATTTTATATGAAGATGTGTCTTAGTGAAACCTACACATCTGAATTGTTTGCTGATGCTACCCCCACTGTACCACTTTCTATACAGTCAAATGTCATATTCAGGTTGTTGTTAGGGTCAAATGTCATATTTTCGTTGCATGCATTCTGGAGGACACATTTGTTAACTCATTTCTTTCAGATTTTGTATGTAGGTCCATTATAGATTACACCTCTACAGTTTTTGGTGATGCTGCCTCTAGTGTTCCGTCTTTCATAGGATCAAAGGTCATATTTTAGTGGATGGCTTATGTGCGCTGTGAGGTCATATTTCTTCCGAATTTTCTATAAAAATGCATTATACTCTAATCTGCACAAATCGTTTTGGTAATGCTGCTCCTAGTGTTGACAATATTCCGGGCCACTGGCGGCAATTTCTACACCATCCTTTTGTTTGAGGGAGGGGATGGGGGAGGGTCTTTGTCCCTCCTTCAAATCGCTGCCAGTGCCGGGGGATACATTTCGCATTGCGCGGCACCAGCAATGCACATTTCTAGTTATAATTGTTATCATCATTGTTATGATTATTGATTACGAAATTAATATCTTTACACTTCCCCTCCTCCCTATCCGAAATATGGATTGACGCCGTATTCTCTGAATTTACAACCCTTTTGCATTTTCGGAAATACGAACCCTTTTTCATTTTCGGAAATACGAACCCTTTTTCATTTTCGGAAATACGAACCCTATTTCATTTTCGGAAATACGAACCTTCGGAATTATGAACCCTTTTTCATTTTCGGAAATACGAACCTTCGGAATTATGAACCCTATTTCATTTTCGGAAATACGAACCTTATTTCATTTTCGGAATTATGAACCTCATTTCATTTTCGGAAATACGAACCTTCGGAATTATGAACCCTATTTCATTTTCGGAAAAACGAACCTTCGGAAAAACGAACCTTCGGAGTAACGAACCTTCGGAATAACGAACCTTCGGAATTATGAACCTTCGGAAAAACGAACCTTCGGAAAAACGACATGTAACCGTTCAAACAGATCACATTAAGAAGAATAATTTGACATAAGAAAACTGGAACTCACTGTCTTCTTCCAATTGTCCGCATCCTGCCCAGTATAATACACTGCCTCTTGTGCCGAGTCCGATACTTCTCTTTCCATTGCGTCTAATGATAATTATCAAAGATTAATATACTGTTATTGATCGTTCTATTAGCAATATCATTAGGAATTTAATACAAGAAGAAGTTTAGATGAATGGACATGATAATTATGCTTGGAAATGTTTAGGAATTCAAATGTGGGAGCACATTGGTATATCAGTAAAGGCTCTTGACTCTCTCACAAGACTTCCTTGGTTCCATCCTTGTTGGGTGTTTACATCCTTGGACAAGGTATTTTACCCACATTAATTTGTGCCTCTCGAGTAATAATATGCTTTGTATTGTAGAAGCAATATCGGCTTTATTACCGAGATTGGGGATTATCCTCGAATCACCGAGGTACTAATAAGCACACTAAACATGCTAAAGTAATACATTATAATACGTCATGGATCAAAATACTTTGATACACAATAGTTACGACGTAAACAAACATTTATATGACACGATATGGCTGAGAAACATATTTTAAAAAAAATATGTACTACTTGATTTTTGTATGGAACAATTATTTTTTTTAAACATTCATGCATTACTCATTGTGGAACTACAGGTTTTCAAGCTCATCGCTTTTTTGTAGTTTCCTTTTTCTTCGTCAGTATTACCTGTACAATGTCATTTATGTATACATTTAAATGTATTTTTATTGGATGATAAAATAAATTGAAACTGAAATTGGAATTGAAAACACTGTATACACTCTAAAAAATGAAGTGCTATTTTTAGCACCAATATTTTGAGGCAGCACCTGTAAGGGCACGCATAGGGACTGCACAAATTGTGCTAAAGTAGCACTTGTGCAAGTGCTATAATTCAACACCAGTCCAAGTGCTACTTTAACACTTTAAGTGTAAGCCATTTTACACTTTTGGTGCTATTAGACGCATGCAGCTCGCAAAAACCACACCTCTAGTGCATTGAATAACCCATTTTAGAGCCCCCAAAACGGCACTACTGGTAACACTTTTGCACCCAATATAGTGCTAAAAAACACACACAAACTCAGTATGCACAAAATTACACCTGTAGTGCTGAAAACCCACCCTTCTATAGTCTGTTAAAAGTGTTAAACAGCCCTACACTAAGGTCTAGATTTTATTTTTAGATTGATATGAACTGGTTGTATACATAGATGATGTGGACTAAAACCATGGCATGTGGATTTAATCATCTGAGAATTACTTCAGACCAAGAAGTGGCAATTTCGGAGAAAAAAAGCACACACACCGCCTTCCAAACTTCCCAGGCCCGGTCGGCGCGGTCGATCGCGCCCCATGCCTGGTTGACCCCGCGTGATCAACAATTTTCATGTCAACGACAACGCGAACCGTAGACGGTTGGCCACACCACACATGCTGCAACATGGTATTTCCACTTCATTGCTTTTCATCATGTTTCATATCCACCACCACGAAAATTAATGTAAATATCATATTATTTGTTACCTTTATTCGCAATTACAGACGTTCTAAATTTAATGTCTTAGATTTTTACTTACCACGCCATGCCTGTGCAGCAGATGATGGCTCTTGCACTACAGTTGCGTAATAAGCGATTTCGTAATTGGCTCATGAGCAACTTTTCACATATGACCTTTCCCTTTGTTCATTTGGATAGGCATCTTTTCAAAGAAAGATAATACGTAAGCTTGCCCGACATAGCAACCTACAGAATTCAAACTCTATGAAAGAAAGACATCGTAGACCAGGTGACTAGAATAGCACGTCAATGAACACTTGGGAAAGCGCATTGTTTGCAAGTTGGCTATCATTTGGCGGACTGTCAAATACCAACCATCAATGAGCACTCTGTTGCTTTTCAGATTTAATGAAAAGTATAATTAAATGAATATATGAATAATCATTACACAGTCTATGCTTATTTCAGTGAATTTTAAACGAACATGCCAGTTTATGTCAAATGATGACCTTTATCTGCTCATGCGCAAATCCTAATTACGAAATCGCTTATTAGCACAGATTTGTGCAGGTGCTAAAATCACGGGACGTTGCGTTGGTCAGCACTTGAAGTGTAAAACAAGCGTCCTAACATTCAGCACTTACTTACCTTATCATCTCCCAGACGCAAATGGCACGTGAGGTGTTAGAAATGGCGTGTCAAGTGCAAACTTCCAATTAGCACTCGTTTTTCAGCACTTCACTTTTTAGAGTGTAGACATCATTTCTGTAATGGTATACAAATGTGTCAATCTGGTGTTCTACGAATGACGCAAAACGACTTTATCCAACCACTCTGAGAGTAAAATAAAAGATACGTGACCTATTCCAATACAAATGCGACGGATTGAGGACGTACTGGTTATTAAAGCCTTCCATCAGTGAAAAAATTCCTATTGATTACATGCTGATAGAAACATAAGCTCGCATAACCTCCTAACCGGAAATAAACACAAACACATATACGTACAAGCAACACGAAAAAACGAACCAATTAAACAAATAACGAAACATACAAAATTAGAGGGTTCGATTTTCCTACAATTCTGAAACACAAATTTCCTAAGCCAAGCGGATCATTAATTTCGAAAATTGCAATATGGCTCATAATTCTGAACATTTGTTGCTTTAATCCGAAGGCTTGTTATTCCGAAGATTCATAATTCCGAAAGGGTTTATTATTCCGAAGGTTCGTAATTACGAAAAATGTATAGGATTCTGCCTTATTTTTCGGAATTATAAACCATCTGAATACAGGACTATTCAATTCTCGGAATGACAAACCTCGGGATTTATGAAAGTTTGGATTAATGAACCTGTATAAACCCCCCCCCCCCCCCCATCCTAAAGTATCATCGCCCTTATATAGAATACCAGAAAAGTGTACCTTTTCATGAGTTGGGGACGAATTCCATTATGTCATGTCATAGGAGAAGGTCAGAGTTAAAGGAGGACATATTTGTAAATCTTATGCAAAGATAAGTTTGAACATTTCGTACACTCTAAAAAGTGAAGTGCTGAAAAACGAGTGCTAATTGGAAGTTTGCACTTGACATGCTATTTCTAACACCTCACGTGCCATTTGCGTCTGGGAGATGATAAGGTGCAGAAAATTGAGTGCTAAAAGTAAGTGCTGAATGTTAGGACGCTCGTTTTACACTTCAAGTGCTGATCAACGTCCCGTGAATGTCAAGTTTGTGAGATATCAATATTTTTACCCACCTAACCACCCCCCCCCCCCTCCCACACCACCATTAGAAGACTAAGAGAAATATAAATCCTAAAAGCTGCACAAGGGAGATAGAAAGATAGAGAGAGAGAGAGAAAGAGAGAGAGGGGAAGATCATTTTTTACTTTATTTCTCAGTGGTGCGAAGGTATATCTGGACCGGGTAAGAAAAAGAGAGATAAAGAGAAAGAATATGAAGGTTGAATATGAAGGTTGAAGATAATTATGTCAGTCTGACGGTCATTTGAATCTAGTGTCGCCGAAACACAAGCAGGTTAAGGCATTGGCGTTTTAAGTCAAGGACCCGGGTTCGATTCCATACGGAGACATTAGTTCTATCTTTGCCAAAATTTCAAAGGGGGGGGGGAATTCTGGGGAACTTTTATTTATTCTACCTTGTCTACGCTACCATTATTTTCTTAAAATAGAAAGAGAGAAAGAAGGAGAGTGAGAGAGATCTTCCTTACCTTTAGCGGCTGAGAGCAACACTTCAGGAACAGTGTCAGGGTCGGATTGAACAGAGCGCTGGATGGCTGCACTGAGCAGCACCAGGAATAGGATGAGAACAAGGCTCCTCTTCATCACTGCGGATTCTTTGATTCAGCTCTACAGAAGTCTTCAAACAATCGTCTATGGTGCGGTAGAGTGGTGTGATAGAGAACAGTAGAATATCATGCCGTATTTATAAAAGTCCTGGCACATAATTTATGTATGCAGTGAGACATTTTTATGGACAATCGAGGTCTCTGTTGCATTTTCAAAACTATCACTATAGGTGATAATGATATGCATGGATTATACAATGCAATACCACTGAGCTGGAAGAAGCAAAGCTCAGGCGCGGATCCAGAGGGGGGAGGGGGGCCAAGGGGCGTGCGCCCCCCCCCCCCCCCGGTTTTGTCTGACAAAGTATGCCCCGGACCCCCTAGATGGCCGTTTGGCTTCGTCAAACGGAGGGTTCCTCATTGATCGATTGATGACAATATCATGTTGAATCAATCGGGTAGAATAGACAAATCAGAATAAAAAGTGTTCTAAAAAGTCGTATAGATTCCTCATCAAAAGCAGGGAACAATAAACGGAAGAATTAAGCGAAGTGCATTTGGGATTTAGTCAATTAGCAGAAAATGAGATAATGAGATAATGTAAGACATTCTGGAGACCTTGACAACCCCGGTGACAACCTTGGTGGATGTGCAATTGCGAGAGTTAAAATTGAAACAACTTGTTGTAAGTTGTAAGTTCTTGGGAAATTAACACTGGGAGTAAAATGCCTAAAAATTTGTTTACAAATTAAAATTCCTCCCATCAAGCTTCTTCGTTTACTAACCATTGTCTACGGCGGACCGTTTGAATATTAATGAGTCAGAAAGAAGAGGATCTTGGGTATTTGATTCCAGTTCGTCGTGACTTGGCCGTGAACCAGAATAACCTGGTGGTTAAGTCGCTGCCCGGCAAGCAGTAGATGACAGGTTCGAATCCCGCTGGTTCCAATTTTTTCTGACTTGTGTTTTTCATTACAGATCGAGCATACGATCTTTAACACTGGGAGTAAAATGCCTAAAAATTTGTTTACAAATTAAAATTCCTCTCATCAAGCTTCTTCGTTTACTAACTTGTTGGTATTACTTTTACAAACGATAAGCTATACAGAATAGCGGTATATACGAGAAGATGATTCATGTTAATTTTGTAAATTTTGTTAATTTTGTAAACTAGATATTGAGAATTATGCACATGTCTCATATCAATTTTAAAAAATTAAGGACCTATGGGAAGCTGTGAGCCATCATTTTCATTTGAGACAACTAATATCATGTAGCTGTCGGGAAAGTAATGTTTAATGTTTAAATTTGAAAGAGAAATTAGTGAGAAGGTAGCAAGTTTTATTTTTTATTTTTTAAAAGCATAACACTTGCTTGAATTTGCTTGGTGTCGGTACTCCGACCTATGTTTCGAGCTTTACTTTGATGCAAGATATAAGATTAGGGTTGCAATATTGGGTTTCATGTTGGGTTTTAGTATAAAAGGGGGGGGGCACCAGGGGCCTGGGATCCGGGGGTGCGGGAGGGGGTAGTTAAAAAGAGACCTAAAACGCTGAGGACACTTTTTTTTTGCTTGTCAGAGAATTTAGAGTTATGGGGGTCCAGTCTCCCTCCATAATTCTCTGACAAGCAAAAAAAAAAGTTTTCATTCTAAATGGTCAAAATGCATACTTTCTTCAAAAAAAGGGAGGGCACGGGCCGGAAGTGCCCCCCCCCCCCCCCCCCCCCCCCCCCGGACCCGCCACTGAGTCTAGCTGTTGAAGTTAGGTATTGCCAAGCGCGATCGCTGGAGAATGTTACAACTTTGGTATCGTGTAGAATTGGGAGAAAGAGAAAGAGAGGGAGAGGGTGTGTATGCGTGCGTGTGTGTGTGTGTGTGTGTGTGAGAGTAAGTGAGTGATAGAGGAGAGAGAGAGAGGAGAGAGAGAGAGAGGAGAGAGAGAGAGAAGAGAGAGAGTCTGGGAAAGAGAGAGAGAGAGAGAGAGTAAGGGAGAGGGGGAGAGAGATGAATGTAAACATGGTATAATAAAGGGAAAGAAGTAGACTCGAAAGGAAATGATAGAGAGAATGAATTTTTCGTATTCCGATATAATTTTGTATACCAGTAAGAAAGCTAGTATAGGCGTACACTTAAAATAATTCATTAGATTCGTAGAAAACAGTTATTTGTTACATTGCTAGTGGTTTTCGAACATATGGTCCACTAGATTGAATTTGTTATTTTGTATTGGCCTACATATTTGAATATTCGTACACAGCAGGCAGTGTCCACATGCCTTATCATAGGAATTCTTCTTCATCGTGTTCATAACAAAATTGAGTATAGCCTATGTCACAGCCGATTAAAACCAGCCGATTAAAACTAGCCATTTGCTTGTTGTCCAGAGTAACTAATTGAATACCAGACTCAAACAAAATACAATATGAGACATGCATTAAGGGAATTAAGTTTAATTCCAGTCTTCAAAATTCAGTTATATACTTTAACGGTTTACAATGTATAATAGAATATAGTATTCTTCACAAAATGATAATGAATGTAGTTTTAGGTTCAAATACATGGAAATATAACATACATTTGGCTTTTAATGTTTACATGATATTTGCTACTAAAAGAATCGTATCTTATAACCTACTATTGCATTTAACTATTAATGTAGTACTAGAACATTTAGTGTTGGTTTAAGAACCATGACATGTCAGAAAAGATATCACATTTCATGCCAAAGCATAAATGTTACAAAGTTTTAGTCCATAAGATGTTACATAAAACTCGAAATGATAGAGAACCAAGTTGATCTAACACAGGAAACATCTGATCTTCACCCATAACACTGGTTGCAGACATCTTTCTGCCAACTGAAGCACTCGACCCCAGGCCGAATTGGAGAACAGCTTACGCTGACTCTACCCTTCGTCTTTTCTCGAGTCTAGTATCTGACTCCTGAGTCAGAGTTAACACCATCTACGAACATGAAATTACACAAGGATAATAACTATCTATCCATAATATGTAAGAATGTACAATAAAACACAAGTTTGGTTTGTGTAAAAACTATATTTCCACATTTTAGCTTCATTAGTGATTACAAACATGTGAAGCTAAATTTAACTCCATCTGTAACATTTCACACAGAAATATACTTCAAGACACACTTTTAAGTCTTATTCATAAGTCTTGTCTGTAATCAGCATTTAAGATATAAATTGTGCAATATCTAAACTTCAATGAAATAAACTTTACTGCTTCAAGACAATTTAGAACTTGTAACATTTCACTTATACATTTCACTTTTCTTCCGTGATAATAAAAATATTGCCTAAATTGTCTTTAAAATTACTGCATAGGAAAATAAATTAAACTTACAGTTCAACTGATGACATGAAGCTTGGAAGCACGAACACAGCTCCTTGTCCAGTACAGACAAATGCTGGTGACAGCTGGAAACGCTGGAAACGCACAAAATTGCCACGCCCAGTTTAAAACTAGCAGCTCAAACATGCTGCCATTCGCCTAGCTGCACTTAGCAAACTCCTAGCAGGCAAACTGCTGCTGCTGCTGCTGCAAGACACCACAGATAGGTCTTGTCTTCCCAAAATCAAAGCTTCAAGTGACCAAACTAGCCACCCCTAATGTTACACCCTACCAAAGAATTTAGGATTTCCCATACCTAACTATCTCCTAGCAACAACCCATGAAAGGAACCTACATGCCAATCTTGCATTAAACCTGTGCTGAAATAAAAAGAACCTGAATAAAATTATCCTAAAAGCACTGGCCTGTGTCAGGCCATTCAATAAGCTGCCTCCTACATATATGTATTAAGAACAAAAGACATAGCCAGGTGCTACATCCAGGGCAGTCAGTCAAACTGGCTGGATTAACTGCTTAGCAACTAAGAGAGATAGACATGACTTGTAACAGCCTACATGTACGTAGCCTTTAAGAAAAACAGATGACCTGGGTTTTTATAGACGTCTGACAACCCATTCCCGACGGATATTTGTGTTAGTTTTTTGTGCTTTGTAATACCATTTCCTTTTTATAAGTTTGGTGCATGGACTAAGTGGGGGGATTGACACGAGTAGGGGTCTTTTCCGTGGGTTGTATGGACTCTGGTAAACCCGACGGCTGTTATTAGGCCGACACTGTCAATTTTTTCCTAATCAATACAAGTATGTATGCCCCTGATCTATCTCCCTCTAGCACTCCATGTCTCTGTCTATGTCTCTCTCTTTATATCTTCCTCTCCTCGCCGCCTTTCTTTCTCTTCCATTAATTTTCTCTGCTTTTATTTCGATCTGTCTCTCTTTCCATCCAAAGTCACTAGATGTCTGTACGGTAGAATCATACGTGAAACTATATTATTTTCAGTTAATTACCATTGCCTCATGCATTTTCCCAGCCTTAGATTTTTAATGTTAATTTAACTTGGAATTGTTGCCATTCCCTACTTTAGGCCAGCTTTTTTTTTCAAAACGGATATAAGATTATTTGAAAACAAAGAAATAACGAAATAACTAGATGCATTTTTCCAAGGACTGACATCATTTTATTAAACTGTACAGTACTTTGACACAAACTTTCCCAACAGTATGAACGTATAATAGCAATTTACGGTATACACAAACTCCCGTGACAATATTTGGCTTGTCCTGTATTTCTTTATAATGCATCATTTTCTTTGCGGAATAACCAACTACGCCTTCACAAACCGAAAACAACGAGACCACATTCCATTTCAATTACAGATGTCATTCTTGCTGGTATCATTATATTTCGCATATACGCCTAGAAAATATGAAAAGTGCTTTCAACCTTTGTGCTCCACACCAGCCTTTAATCTCAAAGGAACTCATGAAACGTGAAAAATATAAGGGACTCTCAACCCAACACCTTGCATCCTCCATTAAAAACCTGCCAAGGTTACAAAGTCTTCTTTGTTACCTTTCGAAATGAATCTTATTCACCTTTTCTTCGATAATCCAAGACTTTTAAATAAAAGCGTCTGATTTCGATTTATATAGTACAAGTGTTTGTTAATACTCCTTTATGAAAGTTCGCATGGAAATTTTGATCAACATATCATTATGACCTTGCATTGTTTACGAAAGATGATTATTTTTAAATGTCTTGATAGTCTTCAAATCGATTATTAATTTAGATACCAACGTCGCTTTATATATGGGCCTTTAGAGGACTTCCATCTTTAAGATGAATGTTGCAACATTTTCTTATAAAGAAAGCGTGTGTGAAGTAGTTAAGAAATGTGTATCGCGGGGGGTGAAGTCATACAACGAATTTACTAAAAAAAGAAAAAATAAACACTTTAAACAAATGCTTTGATTCTGCAAGCCTATACCAAAATTTCAAACAAGTCTAGCAATAAATCAACTTAAAAGTATACCGTAATAAGCGCGGGCCTAAATATTTAAACACCGACCTCCAGAGAGAAAAAAAATGAGTCTGTTATACAGTGCGTATCAAAAAAATTTAGTATACCCAACTTTGATAGCTTCTTTTTTTAAATGTTATAAGAAATGTGACTTTGAAATCTATTTTATGGTAAAGAGTAACTTGTTGTCTGTCTCATTCGTGACATTTCGTGACATTTCTGCAAGGAATGACTGAGCGCCAGGGTTTTTAAAGTTTTTTAAAGTGTCAAAATCTCCTTGTTCCAAGTTTGGGCTGATGCAACGAATGTTAATTGGTCAAGCCATATGAATGTGTTACTTAACTTACTTTAGTCTAAAATCATTTTAAAAGTTGAAATCTCCTTTTAATGCTTCATTGTTTAAAGTGATTCAGTGTATCTAAGCTTTCAAATGACCTTCTTTCAATCCATAAATGATAATCTTTAATTCATTTTAACAGCCTTCTAACTTATTGTCTCGTGATAACTAAAAACTCTCTGCTCATTTGTCTATTGCACCATTTCACCTGCATAAAGTGCAAACGGTGTTTTTCGCGAATAGCACATGAACTGAAATGTGTACTAACCTTAAATACTATAAAGAAGAAGAAGGATACGTGTGTTGAAAATTGCCAATGTAAATGACCGTAGACTCTCAAGAAATAGATAGCTTCCCAAATAAATGTCCATTTTGAATGACTCGGTAAAAAGGTTTAACTTAAAAAAGAGATGCGGATGAAGCCAAGATTGTGTTATCATGGCAAATAAAATATCATAATTTTAGCTTGTAATAAGCCCTATCTTGAGTTTAAGTTGACTTTAACACCTTTTCTAATTAAATGCTTAAATAAATTGAAAATAATAATTGCTTTCCAACTGTAACTAATGCATTATTGGTTTGACCCACATTCGCTGCTTCAGTCCAAACTTGGTACAAGAGGATTTTGACAATACTTTTTAAAATTCCTGCTGTTCAGTCATCCGTGGCAGCATGGTTATGAATAAGATATCATTACACAGAATATAAGATGCTCTTTACTATGAAATAAATTTCAAGCTCAAAAAAGTTATAACTTTTTAATTAGAAGCTACCAAAGTTGGGTATACTCTTTTTTAGCTCACCTGAGCCTAAGGCTCGAGTGAGCTATTGCGATGGAAATTTGTCCGTCGTCCGTCGTCCGTTAACTTTTTACATTTTCATCTTCTTCTCCAAAACCCATGATCGGAATTCAACCAAACTTGGTAGGAATCATCCTTAGGGGTAGGGGACCCAAAGTTGCTAAAATGGTACATGTGGCCCCCAGGGGGGCCCAGGGGGAGGCCCCCCCCCCCCCAAGTGTAAAAGCTATGTAAATTTCAAACATCTTCTTCTCCAGAACCAGGGATAGCTCAGACTTGGTACTGTGTATGGAGATACCTCTATAGATGAAGAATGAATGTTGTTCATGACATTTCTCTGAGTGGCCCTATAGGGGCCCTGTGGGGGTAACATACTGGAGGGGGGGGGGGGGCGGGCGCTGCCAGGCAAAATGTACATTCTGATCTTCTTCTCCAAAACACATGATCAGAATTCAACCAAGCTTGGTAGGAATCATCCTTAGGGGTAGGGGACCCAAAGTTGCTAAAATGGTACATGTGGCCCCCAGGGGGAGGGCCCCCAATTGTAAAAGCTATGTAAATTTCAAACATCTTCCCCAGAACCAGGCATAGCTCAGACTTGGTATTGTGTATGGAGATACCTCTATAGATGAAGAATGAATGTTGTTCATAAAATTTCTCTGAGTGGCCCTATAGGGGCCCTGTGGGGGTAACATACTGGAGGGGGGGGGGGGGAGGGCGGGCGCTGCCAGTCAAAATGTACATTCTGATCTTCTTCTCCAAAACACATGATCAGAATTCAACCAAACTTGGTAGGAATCATCCTTAGGGGTAGGGGACCCAACGTCGCTAAAATGGTACATGTGGCCCCCAGGGGGCCAGGGGGAAGGCCCCCCAAGTGTAAAAGCTATGTAAATTTCAAACATCTTCTTCTCCAGAACCAGGCATAGCTCAGACTTGGTATTGTGTATGGAGATACCTCTATAGATGAAGAATGAATGTTGTTCATGAAATTTCTCTGAGTGGCCTTATAGGGGCCCTGTGGGGGTAACATACTGGAGGGGGGGGGGGGCGCTGCCAGGCAAAATGTACATTCTGATCTTCTTCAAAACACATGATCGGAATTCAACCAAACTTGGTAGGAATCATCCTTAGGGGTAGGGGATCCAAAGTTGCTAAAATGGTACATGTGGCCCCCAGGGGGGAGGGCCCCCAAGTGTAAAAGCTATGTAAATTTCAAACATCTTCTTCTCCAGAACCAGGAATAGCTCAGACTTGGTATTGTGTATGGAGATACCTCTATAGCCGAAAAATAAAAGTTGTTCATGAATTTTTTCTGGGTGGCCCTATAGGGGGTCTGTGGGGGTAACATACTGGAGGGGGGGGGGGTGGGGGCAAGTTGTCCGCCATCCATAAACTTTTTACATTTTCAGCTTCTTCTCCAAAACCCATGATTGGAATTTAACTGAACTTGGTAGGAAGTTAAGACTTGGTATTGTGTATAGAGATACCTCTATAGATGAAGAATGAAAGTTGTTCATGTGCTAGAGAGAACATGCACCTGCAGATGGATCTCACCTCACGACACGACTTGACACGTACACGGGAGCTGACGGTTGAGCTTGGGAAGTGTATGCGGAGGTGACCTGAAGCTGTGATCCAACAAGTGAGGTAGAGTGGCTTCTATATCGGTGTTTATGCTATTAGCTGTATATTTGTACGGACGTATATTTGTCACTAGTCTTTAATATTTAAGGCGGGAAACGTATCTGTGTCTAGAGTACCGGAGCGACTTAATCTACACACTTCAGCAGTTGCTGTTTGTTTTCGAGTCAGCCCGGTTGCTGAAATATTGAAGCTAAGTATCTGATAATGACGGATGAAGGTGAAGATATGGATTTTACTGTAGTTCGCAATAAGCGAAAACTTAGATCAAATAGTGCTGAATCTACTAATAGTGAAGGCAATGATAGACGTATAAGACAAAATAAGACTAAAACTGTATATATTGAAGGTAAAATTATAAATATTTACAAAGTTCATCATAGAGAACTAGGACAAATTTTGAATGATGAGATTTCTGGATCCTTGGAGGCAATATTCCGACTGCCCAATGGCAAACTTAAAGTACAATGCTCTGAAATCCAATGTAAAAAGTTGCTTTTAATTAAAAAACTTGGAAGCTACGAGGTCATTGTAAAAGAACCAGAGCCCTTTAAACCCATGTCTTTTGGTACAATTTACCCAATACCTATTGATATGAGTGAGGAGGAAGTTAAATCTCTTATAACTGGTAATTTCCCTTATATTAAGCGAGTATTTTAGAAGTGGTACACCTACACAAATTGTTAAGCTTGGTACTCGTGACACTCTTCCAAATACAGTTAAAGTAGATTGTTTCATCCATGAAATCCGACATATTGAAATGGGTCCAACCCGTTGTTATAAATGTCAAATGTTTGGACATATCGCTACAAATTGTAGAAGCCCTAAGTCAAAATGTGTGCGTTGTGGAGGGGAACATACATTTGAGGAATGTACTAAGAAAGATTCTCCGGAATGTGCAAATTGCGGTGGGGAACATTCCGCTGCTTATGCTGGTTGCCCTAAGTTTAAAGAAGCAAATGAAGCCAATGACATCAAACAAAGAACTGGTATAAGCTATGCAAATGCGGTTAAGCAAGCCAATAAAACACGTGCACAAAATGAAATCACATATGCTGGACCAGCAAATATTGCTGGCACCTCAAAAAGTAATACTGTAGAGGAAGGTCACAAATCCAAACCAATATCAATTAATCCTAGTTTTATGAGTAGCAGTTTTGATTATGATGAGTATCATGATTCAGTTTTTGTTGAAGATAACGTGAAGCCAGAAATGACTGATGTTTCAACTCAATGCTCTTTTGAAAAAGAGTCACAAACTATTGATTGGCCATTTCATCAATGTGAAGACCCAATTAACATATTCAGTTTTTTGGCTCTCAATATATTTATGGCTGGTAAAGATGGAAAGCATTCTTTATCAAATATTGTGAGAAATATGACTACTGTTTTGTCTGAATGTCTAGATTTTGATATAGACTCTAAAGATATCTTTAACTGTGCACACAAAATGAGGAAAAGTGTGCTCCCATCAAATGGGTAGTTAATATGGGTCTATTAATATGGCAGTGGAATAGTTGCAGCTTTCGGGCTCATATGTATGAATTTAGAACCTTGTTGGAAACTTTTAATCCAAAACCAGATATAATATGTATCCAAGAAACTTGGCTTAAACAATTTGTTCCTTGTAATTTAAATGGCTATTCACCTGCTATACGTAAAGACCGTGAACTGCGAGGAGGAGGAGTACTTATATTTGTTAAAGAAACACTTCATTATTCTGAAATTGCTCTCGAAAGCGAATTGGAAGCAGTTGCTTGTCAAATAATAACTAATGAAGGTAAGCTTAATATTGTAAATGTATATTTTCCTGGAACACAACTTATCCAGGCCAAACCTCTTTATGATATAGTAAATAATATGAAGGAAAATGTGTTCCTATGTGGCGATTTTAATGCTTATAATGAATTATGGGGTTGCCCAATTACTACGCCAAATGGTAGAACAGTGGAAGATGTCATTGATGATGCTGGTTTAGTCTCTCTAAATGATGGGACAGGAACAAGATTTAATTCTTTCACAGGAACATCATCATGTTTAGATCTGTCTTTTATTAGTGCAAGAATGGCATCGAAATGTCTTTGGTCAGTTCTCGATCAGAATTGTAATAGTGACCATTTCATTGTATCTACTAATATTGGTGTAAATATAACTCACGAGGAGCTTTTTACACCCTCTTGGTGCTTCAAGGCCGCAAAATGGGATAAATTTAAATGTCTATGTGATCAATATGTAAATGAATCACTAATTGACATGAATGTTCAACATTTTGAACAAAAGATAACATCTGCTATTATTTTAGCTGCGGAAAAATCTATCCCAAAATCTCGCCCCAGAAAGAAGCCGCCTGTTCCATGGTGGGATGATAAATGTGAAGAAATTATTAAAAAACGTAATAAAGCTTTAATTAAAGCAAAACGTACGGGAAATTTATATGACTTACTACTTTATAAGAAACATAAGGCCCAAGCTAAGAGGCATATTATTCAAACAAAGAGGGCCTCTTGGAAAAACTATTGCTCTGATATTACCAGTACCACAAAACTATCCAAAGTGTGGAGGGTCATTAAGAGAATGCAAGGAAATACGTCCAGTAGAACAATTCCAGTTCTTATTAAGGAACATCAGCAAGCTATAACTAATATTGACAAAGCTAATATGTTAGTCAATCATTATGCTCAAATTAGTAGTAATAATAATTACACAACGCAATTCCAACAAAATAAACTACAATTTGAACATGAAAATCGGGATATTATATTCAATAATATTCATGATGACAGTCCATTAAATGAACAGTTCTCATTACGGAATTAAAGGATGCTATACAAAAAAGTAATGATACAGCACCTGGCCAAGACCAACTATGTTATATTATGTTTCGACATATGTCTGATTGTAGTTTAAATATTATTTTAAAGTTATGTAACATGTCTTGGACGCAGTGTAGTGTTCCTTTACATTGGAATACGGGATTAATTATTCCTATTTTAAAGCCTGGTAAGGTGTCCTCTGCCCCCATATAATATAGACCAATTGCTCTAACGTCTAACTTGTGTAAAGTAATGGAACGGATGGTAGTCTCTAGGCTTACATGGACCCTAGAAAAAGAGGGTAAAATTAATATGTATCAATCGGCCTTTAGGAAAAAGAGAGGTACGATAGACCATCTTTTGAGATTACAAGATAAAATTACTAGAGGTTTTAGATCTAAACAATCTACTATCGGTCTTTTCTTAGACTTAGAAAAGGCATATGATATGGTCTGGAAGGAGGGTTTGTTATACAAGCTATATAACTTGAACATAAAAGGTACTGCATTATCATGGATTCGGAGCTTCATATTTAACAGAAGAATATGTGTAAAAGTTGGGACACGGATATCTGAAACTGTAATGTTAGATAATGGTATCCCTCAGGGGAGTGTCATTAGTCCTGTATTATTTTTAATTATGATTAATGACCTTAAGGTTAATGAAGCTAATACCTCCGTTTCCTTATTTGCTGACGATTGTGCTATTTGGGCAACGGGTACAAATATAAATTATCTACAAAGAAAAATGACTCGTATCCTCGGAGAAATTCAAACTTGGTGCAATTTATGGGGCTTTAAATTGTCTACATCTAAGTCTGTATTTATGATTTTCACCAAATGCAGGAAGAAAATAAACATCCAACTATTCCTGAATAATATAGAACTTGCTAGAGTTTACGAATTTAAATTCCTCGGACTCGTATTTGATCCAATATTAAATTGGAATAAGCATGTTCAATATTTAATAGGAACATGTAGCAAGAGACTGAATATACTCTTATAAGATCAAGATTGGAATATAGATGTCAGGCCTTCTTGACTATGAATAAAACTAATCTTTTGCGTCTAACCAGGATTCAATCTAGGGCATTACGGATTGTTACAGGTGGACTAAAAAGTACTCCAATAAATGTTCTCCAGGTTGAAACTAATGAACTACCTCTAGATTTAAGATGGCAACAACTTTCTCTCAAATACAGAGTTAAATTGGCTGCTTTACCAGAGCATCCAACAAATGAGGTTTTCAGGGAACATTGTGTTAATATACCCTCAACTCGTATGCTTTTTAGAGAGAAAATACATGAATTCCCATTTGATATTGATTCAATAAATATAGTGGCCCAAGGAAATTTTCCTCCATGGAATTTTATCAAGCCACACTTTTACGACAATCACAAAATTAGTAAAAAGGATGAACCTCATGTCGTCAAACATGAATTTATACATTGTAAAAACACAACTTTGTGTAATATGTTGCATATATACACAGATGGTTCTAAAGGTCAAGGAGTAGGGGCAGCTTTCTATATACCACATTTCAAATACGGTAAAAAGTATACCTTACCAAACTGGGCTTCAGTATTTGATGCTGAGCTAATGGCTATTCTCATGGCTTTAGAATGGACAGAAAATAAAAATTTTATTCAAGTCGCAATAATGTCCGATTCCCTCTCTGCTTTACAAGCCATACAGTACGGAAATAATAACACAATGGTACAAGAAATACTATATAAGTGTACAATATTGAATTACCAAGGTACCCTTGTTTCTACTACATGGGTGCCAGGTCATACTGGCATCCCGGGGGAAAAGGAATAGTATTGGACATGAAGCAACCTTATGAGAGATTCTATGGTTCTATTGACATGTATATTTTTAACAAATGGCAACAAAGATGGGATAATGATACAAATGGTAGATTTTACCATAACATACAACCCACTGTTGGAAGGAAATATAAGCCAATATGGAAAAATAGACGTAAAGAGAGGTTATTCTTTCATTTAAAGTCAAATCACTGTTTATTAAATTATTCTAGATTTAGAGTTGGATGTCATGAGGATGGTTTATGTGATGTATGTCATGATAGAGAATCAGTTGAACATTTCTTTTTTGATTGCATTGCACATATTGATCATCAATTACGTTTAACATCTATGTTGCATAAATTCAATATTCCGTTTAATGTCAAATGGTTGTTCACTGATAATAGAATCATTAAAGAAGTCATGAGTTTTATACTTCAATCTGGTAGATTGCACTAGATAACTATATACTAATACGGCTTTCCCCTCATTTTACCAGAGTCGCCCTGGTGAATCATCTCATCTCTTTAGGGAAAGTGCACATATAATATATAATATGATGTAATTATGTAAATAAAACTTGTTAAACATTCTTATTGATGTAGCTATGTTTATGTCTAATACCAGTTTCAGGAAACTATTACTATATACGTTAAATGAATACTATTAACAAATTGGTTATATATATATACAGCTAATGGCATTGAATACTGATATAGAAGCTTTTTACTTCTACAGACTGGTGCAGAAAACCCTAAGATGGTTAAGGCACCATAAAACACCTCTAAACAAACAAAAAAAACATGCACCAGATGTGAATTGATCCACCTCAGGTGAGCGTCGTGCCCCCTGGGGCTCTTGTTTTATACGCACTGTATATCAATCCTAAATGACAAAGGTACAACTTCGAAGACACCATAGATTTTTATCCTGTAAAATTTAGTCTCCATTATTAGTGTTTATCCTACTTTTGGCCGGGAGTCATGACGAAAACTGGAACTTGGAAGTTTCTTCTGAAGTTCTAACTTCTAAGTTTATTGTTTGCATTGGCTGTTACAGCCTATGTAGGATGTTTTCTCCAGTTTATACTCAAACCAGGGCAACGTTAGCTCGGATAAGATGTCTGCAAGAGTGTATTGAATGCTTTCGAGATGCAAAACAGCTTCCAGATGCACTGTGTTATGCGTCGAGTGGGCTCGAGTTCAAAATTTCTCAGTCGTCGACACAAGTTCCATTGAATGTTTACAAAAATCCAGACAGACAGGCGGAGTGTATCACCACATTATCAGCAGAGAATGGCATTGAAAACAAACTGTATGTCGCTGGATTGTCGATGTGCAATTCTCAAGGACAGTGGCTAAAATTAGAGGTATATTAATATAATATAAAATTAAAAGTGACCAGCAGGCAGCATTGTCATGATTGTCTTTCTAACTCTCCCTAGGCCTAGGCCTATCTAAAAATGGTAAAATTAAACTTCGCAATCCTGGGCCCCGTCTTAACTCTGCTTATTATTAAGTTAATGCTTATTAGTAAAGGCGCACAACCGATATCAGAGACTCTCTCCCATTGGGAGATTGTCTCTGATATCAGAGACTTCTGTAAAGTGTAAATAATTTTGGTCTCTGATTTGGCATGTTTGGGAGATCGATTTGTTTTGTTTACATTTGCGGAAAAGGGATTACCTCGGCGCAAAATGAAAATATGATAAGCAGATTCCTCATGAGAAATTACGGCAAGAATTCCTTATGACCCACACACAAATCAAATGGGTTTCTGACCTCGATGAGGCATAAATTTGGCTGGGATAAATTGCCTTGTTGTTGGTGTTTTATTTATCCTTTTGTAAGCTAAGTCACCAATATGGGAGACGGTCTCCCAAATGGGAGAGAGTCTCTGATATCAGCCGTGTGCCTCTACTGCTTATTAAGTTATTTATTTAAGGAATTAAGAGTTTCGATTGATTGCAAGCTGCTGTGCACCATCAATAGCAGTGTGATGGGGAGCCCAATGTCTGCGCACCAAAGATTTGATTTGAAATTGAAGAAAACTTTCAATTATATTCTTCTAATGCTTAATTTCATAATATTCCTGATATTCCTGATTTATGTGCAAAAGAGCAATCCCATTTTCAAAACGAAAGGCAGCTGTGTCGTTTTGACATTGCAGAAACAATGTTCAGTGCCCGTGTCTTCGCACTCATTCATTTTACACGCAGTTTGAGGTTTTTGATAAGAAAGACAACATTTAGAGGCTTGTGAATAAATTCACTGAAATAAGAACTTTTTTCCATATTTTGACTCGTTTTCTGCACGAATATCATTGCATATAATAAAGACGAAAAGTTTGTGTTTGTTCGTGTTTTGTTTTAACTGAATCATGTAGTTACGCATGTGCGCAGACACAGGCACTGGGCAGACTTGGGCACTGTAGTCATATGTCTGATGCATTATGTATTTGTTCCTTCTGCAAGCAAAGGATTGCAGTTCTCCAGTAAATGGAGGAAGTCTAGAGAGAAGAAGAAGATTGCAAATACATTGAATTTGCAATTCATATCAACCGCAACTCTGTACTGTAGTTAGAGATAGATTGAAAATAATAATAATAATAATAATAGATACTTATATAGCGCAAAATGCTTGAAAATTTGCAATTAATTTGGATCAATCGCAGCTCTTAGGCTTAGCATGTGTAGGGGGTTAGCATTGCATAATCATGCTTTGCCATGTTAGCACATCACATTCACTTTAACGAAATACGGCCTTCCAGTTATTTTTTTTACAATCTTAGTTGATCCTGGAAGGTGACCCCTTTAGTAAACTCCGAGGGAGGTTTGCATGGCTCATAGTATGTGAGAAATGGTGATATTTAGATCTAGATTTTTTTTGTTGATATGTCCCTCGGCAAGAATTCCTTATGTCCCTCCACACACAGTATATGCATCCCATGTACAGCTTCTTGGGCCAGTACCAGATTGATAAGCCAAGGAGCAGCCAAGGAGCTCGTACAGCTAGTCTAGACATAGCCATGGGCTGTGCAGCACAGGCAATCAGGCTTCCAGTTTGAGTTGGATCAAAATGATATTGTCATTGTCAACTTCTGTAGAGGCTCTGTCGAAAAAAAAAAAAAAATCATAAATATTTTTCATGTTTTTTTTTTGGGGGGGGGGTGGTCTTGGCTTTTTTTAACTCGTTCAGGTTCATTATTAGATATTTCATTATATTTTTCATGAGAATTAAAGTGTGAAGGAAAAATATGAATAGTGCTAAATTGAGCAGCAAAAACTCATTCACTTAGATCAGTAGAAAATTCTGTACTCTGTTTTCTTCACCTTTCTTCGCAGAATCCAGTAGAAGGTTGGGTACTATTATATGACAGTAAGGCAAGCCAAGAAGATCCTCCGTCTCTCCAGCCAGTGGAACCAAGCAAGACCAGTCAGTCGAGCCACCTACTTTTTGGAAAGACAGCCAGACCAATTGATGAGTATGTACAAAGAAACGAGGGGAGAAAATGTACATGTGAGGGGGACAAATTGTGATGTGCTCTTCAAAACTCAAATATGCACCACGTATTTCATATACGAAAGGCAAAATATACACAAGCATTTATAAAGGCGTTCTCTCTAAGAATGGTGCACCGTAGCAAAAAACAAAAACATACACAAAACAACAACAAAAACCCAAGAGGGAAGCTTTTCAACATGATGTCGATATTAAAAATTGAATGTGAAAGGCCTGCAACCCAAACCACCACCAAATTTTGTTAGTATGGATACAACTGTGTGACAGCTCTATGGGATAGGTAACATGTTCACCCAGTTCCCATTTCTGTCCTTTAAGAACCTAAAACTTGTGCCTGAATTATCATTTATGACAATGTTACTCTAGGAGCATGTATAATGAAAGAGTATAACAAACTTTTGGTAATTTTTCAATAAGCTGAAGCTGAATAGAGAACTTTTAAATTACACAAAATCTGTGTAGAAATTAAAAAGAAGAAACATTTTCTTATGCTTGGATCTTCCATATACATGTAGCTGGGAGGAGGTGATAGAAGTGACATACAGCCTGCGTGTGGGTAAGCTTCCAGAGGTGAGACCCTGCCATCAGGATGGGGTGGAGAACCTAAGGAGTGTTCCTCCCAACTGGAGCCTGGAGTGTGATGAGGAGCTAGCAAGGTTCCTTGGGGAACACACGGATCATGAGAATGAGAAGCTGGGGAGCGTGAAGCAGTATGTGGAGTCTGTGGATGTATCGTCAAGTTGGGTGAGTGGCAAGAATAAGTTGATGACAACCAACTCGTTGACAACTACTGGAGTGTCATCGGGTCTAGTATAAATCCCTGGACAATTGTCCTCTGAACATTCATCCACATCATGACCAGTTCGCAATCACAAATAGTTCACCATTGGTCGGTTGAGGTGCTATATAAGAAACACCTATTATTATTATTATTATTATTATTATTATTATTATTATGAGAAAAAGATATCTTGGTCAAGTAGTAATAAGAGTCCAAGGGTAGTTGTCAGTGTGATAGAATGTTTATGTTTGTCTGAATAACTGCATAAGACTGGTGGGGAAAGTCCGCTGACAGTGCACATGATTCATTTGTATATTTTTCAACTGAATGCTTCCGTCAAACTTCTGTGTATAGGACTAATGATTCCGTAGAAATCATTCATGCATGATTGCCTCAGAAAGAGGCTATGAAGTGGATCATTTCTATAATGTATCAGATATGAGTCATAATTTAGTGACTTCTTGTGTTTTTAATGAAAATGAATTCAAACAAATATTGATGTTAATCCTATATTTGTCACCCTCAGGATGACGAGAGTGCATCATGCCTGACAGATGGTGATCCTACTACTTACTGGGAGAGTGATGGTAGACAGGGTCAACATTGGATAAGGCTTGGTATGAGGAGAGGTACCATCATCAAGTAAGTTATACTCTTTCAATATTTTATGGTCCTAATTTAATGCCATGTGTAAAGAGTTAGATGTATTTTTGAAGAAAAAAAACATGTATATTTCTGTTCTTGACTGCTGAGCTAGAATATTTAAACTCCATCTGAAGAAAGATGAAGAAATAGCCAATTTTAAAAATTATTTCTGGTATCTTATTGTAAAATGAAAGCAGCCCAATCACTGAAATGGGGTAACCTCGCTAGTCATAAGGACCGCTAGTCATGATGACCGCTATTCATAAGGTCCTCTATCCATAATGTGTGACTAAATGAATAGCGGTCCTTTATAAATAGCAAGCAAACCCCACTGAAATTGCTTATTAAAAAAAAAAAGATGAAAAGATGATGTACATGTACTTGTGCATTGATTATTCATTAGAGAGCTTAGTGAATTGTAGTGGTGCTAAAAGATGCGTCCGGAATGTGAAATGCATTTTGTTAGAAATCATAAGTTTATTGCATTGAGGTAGAAACATTGATGGGGCTTAATACTACCAACACTGTCATTATAAATGTAAAATGACAACTTTCGATTCACCACTAATCACCTATAATTTCGTTGTTATCGCATTTTTTTGGTGCTATTTCGTTTCGCTAACCTATCTTGCATTATCATTGTAAGTAAGTGTACTGTCTTATCAGTTTATTCTAACATCATGAATGATTTAGGTTTTCTCTGGGCTATTCCTGTATCAAGTAAGACAATTATTAATGTACAGAAAATGAAATAACTACTAGTATAATTGAAGGCTATTCAATCTGGCTTGCTCATTTATTTTTGCTTTTTTCCTTGTCAGGAAGCTATTCATCACAGTGAATGCCCATGATGATAACTACATGCCTACTCACGTTGTAGTAATGGCTGGAGATAGGGAACATCTAGTCAAACTGAGTGATCATAACATTGAGCAGTAAGTCGCTTGAGGCTCGTTCATACATGAAGCAGTAAACCGCCTTAAAAAAAAAGAAAACCGAGCGTTTTTAAGCGTACTGCGCTTCACATTTCTGCATCCTATAAGACACAGGTCAAGTCAGTATACATAGGACCTTTGTTTCGTCATGCATCCCATCTCACCATTCATTTGATATACTAAAAAACCCAGCAGTTTTTATGGTACGTTTACCGCAGCATATGTGAACGAGCCTTTCGTCAGCTTAGATCTAGAAGGGCATTAAAGATCACATTACAAGAAAATCACAAATATGGCAATTAATGTATCACTAGAAACTGGGAAGCTTACAGATGGCATTCGTATAAGTTTTATGTCAACTGCGTATCTGATGATTATAAAAACAACATAAATAAAAGCTCTTCTTAGCATCTGGAATATCCGAGGATTCGCCAGAAATATAGCGATGTTTTGATGTCGTCACACTAGGGATCGATCCTGCTTAAGCAGACGACGTCCTATAATGAATGAACGTAATTGCAATGCAATTATTTATCAAATTATAAAGAGTTTGGTATATTTGACATGACCTTATTTCACACCATTCTAAAAGGGAAAGTGAAACTGATTCTGATAACTAAAACCGTTTGATTGTAAATACACAGGAGAAGGGTCAATGATCAATGAAATAAACCCCATTTTCAAACTGAAAAGCCCTCCGAATAATAGCATGGATGGTATTCGTTCCCTCTTGAAACGCCGAACATGCCCCGGTGCAAGCAGCTGAAAATATAATGGCGTCTTATTTTGTTTACAAGTGACTGATTCCTTTATTTTTTTAACGCTGCATTTTTCATCAAAATAATACCATACACAAGTTAAGAGTGAGGCAACAGACTAACATTAAGACTGACGCTAGTCAAGTAAGAGCAATAAGTGAAGAGGAGATGACAAAACAAGCACTGAAAAATGTGTAAGATGTTATGGGATATCGTCTGCTTAGACAGGACTGGCCCCTGGTGTGTCGTCACACATCTCAGCAGCGTTCGAGGAGCTCTTCAGCTGCTATATCGGGGGCTGTATTTTACCGTTTTATAATTGATAATAATTATTACTTCAAATGTTTCCAAGTGTTGAATGTGATTAATCTTGTTTAATTTATGCCATATATGCATTAAAAATTATTACGCCAATATTTACTTTGATGGAATTTTCTTGTAATGTGATCTTTAACTCATAGAATCTTATATAGAGCTACATGTACATGTAACATCCTTCTGGCTCTCAGAAGGTGTTATACGTCTTTTAGATTCATATTTATCAACATTTAATTAGATAAAATGAAGAAGTTCATACTTTTGCTTTCCCTATTCAACACTTTGAAACCTACTGCAGTGAACCTGAATCTGATATTTTCAACAGTATTTATCCTTTTTAGCTCACCTGAGCCTATGGCTCTAGTGAGCTATTGCGATGGAAATTTGTCCGTCGTCCGTCGTGCGTTGTGCGTCGTGCGTCGTCCGTCGTCCGTTAACTTTTTACATTTTCATGTTCTTCAAAACCCACGATCGGATTTCAACCAAACTTGGTAGGAATCATCCTTAGGGGTAGGGGACCCAAAGTTGCTAAAATGGTACATGTGGCCCCCAGGGGGGCCCAGGGGGAGGGCCCCCAATTGTAAAAGCTATGTAAATTTCAAACATCTTCTTCTCCAGAACCAGGCATAGCTCAGACTTGGTATTTTGTATGGAGATACCTCTATAGATGAAGAATGAATGTTGTTCATGAAATTTCTCTGAGTGGCCCTATAGGGGCCCTGTAGGGGTAACATACTGGAAGGGGGGGGGGGGCGCTGCCAGGCAAAATGTACATTCTGATCTTCTTCTCCAAAACACATGATCGGAATTCAACCAAACTTGGTAGGAAACATCCTTAGGGGTAGGGGACCCAAAGTTGCTAAAATGGTACATGTGGCCCCCAGGGGGAAGGCCCCCAATTGTAAAAGCTATGTAAATTTCAAACAACTTCTTCTCCAGAACCAGGCATAGCTCATTGGTATTGTGTATGGAGATACCTCTATAGATGAAGAATGAATGTTGTTCATGAAATTTCTCTGAGTGGCCCTATAGGGGCCCTGTGGGGGTAACATACTGGAGGGGGGGGGGGCGCTGCCAGGCAAAATGTACATTCTGATCTTCTCCAAAACACATGATCGGAATTCAACCAAACTTGGTAGGAATCATCCTTAGGGGTAGGGGACCCAAAGTTGCTAAAATGGTACATGTGGTCCCCAGGGGGGCCCAGGGGGAGGGCCCCCAAGTGTAAAAGCTATGTAAATTTCAAACATCTTCTCCAGAACCAGGAATAGCTCAGACTTGGTATTGTGTATGGAGATTTTTTTCTGGGTGGCCCTCTAGGGGGTCTGTGGGGGTAACATACTGGAGGGGGGGTGGGGCAAGTTGTCCGCCATCCATAAACTTTTTACATTTTCAGCTTCTTCTCCAAAACCCATGATTGGAATTTAACCGAACTTGGTATTGTGTATAGAGATACCTCTATAGATGAAGAATGAAAGTTGTTCATGTGCTAGAAAGAACATGCACCAGATGTGAATTGATCCACCTCAGGTGAGCGTCGTGCCCCCTGGGGCTCTTGTTTTTTACATAATTCATTTTATTCTACCCAACTGTTGTTTTTTATTTAATTTCCAAAACATTATAGTGAGCATGGCCTTAATGGTGTTGCTGCTACTATTAATGATGATATGAATATATATCATCATCATCATGATTTCTGCAAGAAGAGTTTGTTGCTTTAAGATCACCTTCAGTGTATGTGCACAATATAACAAAGATGACCTTAATGATAATGATAGCAGTTGCATTTATGATAATGTTAATGAAAATATTATAATTGCGGATTTGATTGTGGATGTGATTGCTCCTTTATCATTATTTCCCTCTTCTCCTGTAGGACATATTCAGGAGACATATGTGTCCTAGAAGACATGACACAGTTCTACTCAACGGTGGAAATCAGAATAAAATCATGCAAGGGTAAGCTCTCCTCTACAGAACCATAGTCTCAACCTGTAAAAACTCTTTCTCTATTTCTCTGGGACTATTCTCTTATAAGCTGTCTGTTAAGGAAAATTTAGAGTGTAATTTTGACGCCTGTAGGAGCCATTTCAGTAGTGAGCTGCTGTGTATTTGTAACTTTGATGATAGATGTACTCAGTTCCATTCTTGTGAAACACCAGTAATTTGTTTAGTAATAGGAAACCAAAAGATCAGTGAGTTTTGATAGCTGCTACTGTAATTGCCATGTGATCCAATGTCAATATGCCCCATCCCCAATTTGTCTTATCACGTTTTGTGTCACCTTTATCATCTACTCTACGTATTCTAATCATTTTGTCTAATTATCAGTTGTCCACTTGTCAGTTGATCTGATGCTCATTTTTTTCAGTTGGGTCTATTACCCATTCAGTCTGTTAATCATACATGGCCTGATATTTATTCTTTCAAAAAAAAAAAATGGCTGGCAAGGGCCACAAGGGGCTTGTTTCAGGATCTGGAATTAGATGATATATGTAGTAGACGAAATGACTCAATCAGAAATTAGACCTAAATTAGAACTATATAGAAATTTAAGGAACCGATGATTAAACCACCTGAATAATAGGCATTGAGAGTTTGGGTAAAATCATATATATATTAAAAATCAGTTGGATTGTACAGACACTGGATACTTAAAGACCAAATGGGATGAGATGAACTGCATGTTAAGCAAATTGACATTGAACCAAATGGTAATTAGCTGCAGCCACAGCTACATTTTTGATTGCTTCATAGATTAACCAGTGGATATGTTGATGGTTTGGACACCAATCAGTAAGCAGATCATTAAGATAAATGATGTCACACAAGAATATGCACACTTATTACCAGATGGATCTAATGATGGATGTTGGTACTAAGGGTTTTGTTTGTTTTTCTTATTGTTTTGTTATTGTATATTTACTCCTTGGCCCGTTGCGTAACACTTACCATCAATGGTAGCTCTGCTATCAATGGTAACTACCATGGTAACATCACTCAACAGCCAATCAAAATCAAGGTTTCCATGGGAGTTACTATTGATGGCAAAGTTACCGTTAATGGTAAGTTTTATGCAACAGGGCCCAGAGGTTTGCATTTACATTATTCTTTTTTTAATTTGAACCCACACACAGATGATGGTGTAGATACCAGGATACATGGCATCAAGATCAAGTCCCTTAAGGAGAGAGATCTTGGACTCAATATAGATCTGTTTGATAAGAAAGAACTTGTTAGGTAATCATGCTTTGTCCTACATTGATATTTTTCAGATAAACTAGTGTTTCACATTTCACTACGAATCCCAACCAAGATATTTTTTCATGCTTTACATTGTTATTTGGATAAAGAATGGCTGGTATATATTCTTTTAACAGAAACAAGTAAATATGTTGATGAATTTATGCCCAAGAAAGATATTGTATGCCAAATTTAGCAATAAAACAAATGTTAAATGTCAAAATATTTCCTTTCGAAGTTCACATATGGTATTTTTTCATACCCTTGCTGTCACAGAAGGAGGCTAAGGACCATGCTGAGATTGTATTGTATTATCTGATGTTAGGTGGCTTAGCAAAATGCAGTGGCAGGAAAAGACGTGTCTGGAACGCAAAATGCATATTGTTGAAAAATCATAATTGTATTGAGAAAATAACTTTTAAACCTAGAGCAGGTTAATATACCTCGACTTCATTGATTGGGCTTAATATCACCAAACTTGTCATTACAAATGTCAAAATACAACTTTTTATCCACTTCTATCACCAACAATATTGCTGTTTGCGTTCCGGACGTGTCTTTTTGTGACACCCAGTTTTGCTAAGCTACCTTTATATATTTCTTGTTATTTTCTTAACCCATTGGCTACGGGAACCGGGTGCTCCCTGTATTAACCCTATGGGAATGAGAGAATCCAGTAGTCAACAGGTTAATATGTTAGTAATTCTGTATCCCGGTGATATTTGTTATAAGATATCACATGGAGAATTGTTTTGGCACACATCATTATAGAAAGCTTACAAACATAAATTGCCTACTTGAAACTACTGCCTATTCACTGAAACTGAATAATATAGGCCATAATTCAATCAGAAGTACATTTCAGATGCGTGTAATTGTCGTCCTCGGAATTGCAAATGATATGTCCTATCAAAATGGTATATAGCCAGTAGCAAAACCATTTTGGAATGATGCCTTTATGTATGCAGTCCATTTTTATGCTGTCTTTATGCTTTTGTCCTTTCAGGTATCCAAGATTAGAACATGTAGAGAAGGAGAAGTTATACCAGAGAGCCCTCGTCTTGCAGAGGTAAGGATAGGATAACATTCTCACTGATCAAGATGTAAAGATCTAAAACTCATAATGTATATCGATATTCATTTAACGGATTAAGCAAAATGTGGAAAAGGAAACACAAAGGAGACGAAGGAGACCGATTTAGTCTGTCAAAGTGGAATTTTGTTTGCCTATGTTAAATAACTTTTAAAAGTTCCTTTCATGCTTAAAGTGGTTGAAATTTTGTGTCATTTGGGACATTTGAAGGCTAGAAAACTCTGCCAGGTCAATTATTTTTTTATGCTTCTCTTGCAAAACAATATAAAGCATATGCAGATTCGTACTTATTGTTTCAATTTCTGGTATTCATAGTAAAAGTGTAATTTTATCAAAATTACAATAAACATTTATGAAAAATGACATATGGTACTTTTAGTTTTGTGTTTTATTTGCTCTTTTATCTTTCAGTACATGACAATACATCTATGATTTGCCTTCCTTGTAGGTTCATCAAGTTACTAGACAGCGTAATTCATTTCATAGTACCAGCGTGGGAATATTCTGTTGGGTCTTTCCGTTCACTTGAAGTCGTCCGTCAGTTCTTGCCTCTCTCCAAGAAACGAAATGGTCTAATCCATCACTTCCTTAGCCAATCAGAAACAGGGTAAGCAGTATATACAACTCTTCTACATTCTATCTACATTATTATTATTATTAAGTATTTGGCATCATCTGTGCCTAGAGGGGAAAAGACAACTGAATCACTGCAACCCTTGTGTCTCTCCTCCCGATATAACTGATTGGGATGTACAGGTGTACCACTACGCCTGGGTTTCCCCCTACTCTTCATCGAATAGTGCAGTGGGTTCTTAAAGTGCAAAGGCGTTGGCTCTCCTTTCCACGGGGCCTCCATTTAACGTCCTATCCGAGGGACAGAGTGTTTCCCACTGTAGCATGGCCTGCGTCTGTGAAACGGGGGAGGGGCACTTTAACACACAACGCAGGGTTCGGTCATCTACCCGGGATGGATTCGAACCCATGATCTTCAGTTCGACAGGCAGATGCTTTACCGACTGAGCCAACTCTCCTCTTCATGTAACATCTACATGATTGCATAATGAATGCTAAATAATCTTGTATATTCTTGAAGTGAGTAAGGTAATGTTGTGTTTTTTTTCTTGTCTTGAAATGAGTAAGGCAATATTTTTCCAAGTTAAATTTCCTGATAACATTTTGGTTATTGCCCATGTTCAGTATTTTCTACAAAAGAAATTAAAATGTGTCATATGTAATCTCTAGATTTCTAAGGAGAACATTGTCCTTTTATTTGCATATTTAATATTCATGTTTTTTTATTGCAATACACATTTTCATACTATGGCTATGTCAAAACACATACATTGCAGACTTCTGTTTTACTCCTTGTTGCTTATTTGATAATTTACTTGATGATTACTTAACCCTGACAGGAGGCCCTCTAGAATGCCAAGGCTGTACATCAACCGACGCAGTGCCGCTGACCATAGAATAGATCCCTTCAAGGACCCCACCGCCAAGAATTCTATCTTCTCTCAAGTATGATTTTACTTACCACAATATGATCAAAATTAATTTAGAGGTATTGGAAACTAGGGACCCCAAGTTGAAAACACAAAATCCAAGAAATTCTTACTTATGTAAGATATGGTTTGCTATTACCATCAGTTTAAAAAGTCCTGAGTTTAAAACAACACATCCAAGAAGTTCTTACTCAATGTCACATGAGAAATGCTATTATTGGTAATTTATTGGTTTAGTAGAGGTAGTTGTCTTGGGAGCTATGAATATAAATCCAAACTTTACCCTTTCCCTATCCAAGACTTTCTGTCCCATTAAGTAAAAATTAACCATGAAATCAATACGTATTAATTTGTTTGTTGTTTAATAAGAATGTTGCTGTAATGACCCTGCTTTTATTGATGTACCATGTTACCTTAAAATTTTAAAGGAGTACTCCGGCCTGAAAATAATATTAATTGAATGAATAGAGTAAAATTAAACAAGCAAAACAATGAAAATTTCATCGAAATCCGATAAAAAATAATGAAGTTATTGAATTTTTAATTTTTTGCATTATTTTGGGAAACAGTTCTATGCATGTCATCATGAATATGTAATGAGTGAGCTGATGATGTCACGTCCCCACTTTCCTTTTTTAACTATATTATATGAAATCTGCATTATTTTCATATTAATTTCAGGCTGGAGTACCCCTTTAAACATAATGACATTAGAGAGTTGTTTGAATAATGCATTTCCTGATGTTTTTCCTATAGATGTATGAAGGGCTGAAACCTAAGGACAAGTTTGAGAAGCCGTTAGATTTCAGGTGGCCTCAGCAGTATGATCAATGGTGGGAATGCAAGTTTCTGTCAGAAGGGATCATTGACCAAGGTAAGGCTTCTTAAGTCTTTTCGCAAGTACACCATAAGGATTGTTAAGATTAAGGACATAAAGACAGAGCAGAATTTACTTGGGGGTGGGGGGGGGGGACTAACATGATTTAAAGATAAAGTTGAGTTCTGGTCATGTGAAAGAAATTGTCTCAAGGCAATTGGGAAAAATTGAATATATAGCAAATAAGAATTGGTGTATACTGTAAAGTTTTGGAATCACCAAAATGATAAGAAATTGACTCAATCCTGCTGAGAGTCACATGCACTGGACACAGAAATGTGTATTTGGGACTACACACAAATGTTCGGCCCAAAAATTTCAGCTGTTTCTTGTGATATTTTGAATGTGAGAGCATTTGAAGCAATCCTTTTCAGGGGACATATCTACTATGATAATCTTCCAAACTAACATAAAAAGAATAAGAAAGCTCACAAATTATTTTTACCTTTCCCAGAACTCAAGCTTACATTCATGATTTGCAGATACAGGTACTAATAAATGTAGTTAAGTAGTTGTGTATAATTGATCCATAATTCCAACAATGAATTGCTGCATCTTAAGAATGTCATTATACTGCATCATTCTTTTCATTGAGCTTCATGTCTCTTCTTTATGCAGATTTATTTTGTAAAGTTTCACAGGTCATAAAACAGAAATAAAGGAGGTTAGCGTGAATGATGCTGCATTGCCTCCGGAGAAAAGTTGTGGAGTGATACTACTAAAAATTGTGGTGCTACAGTGTGTGAGAAAGCCGAGTTACAAGTTATAAAGCAAGTTGCAATGGAAGAACAAATGTTGCATTGCCGTGTTTATTACTTCCCCATGTTTCACTGGTTTGATCTTTTGTTGTTTTTGTCTGCTAATGTTACCAGGTGGAGGATTCCGAGATAGTCTTGCTGACCTGGCTGAAGAGCTTTGTCCAACAGGAAAAGATGATCCAATCCCTCTACCATTCTTTATCAGGTCACCCAATCAGGTATTAAAGTGTTTTGCTTGTCATTTTGTTTCTTTGTCATTGTTGTTGTCTTTTCTTATCTATTTTCCATTTCCGTCTTTCCTTTGGGCTTCATGTTTCATCACAGCCTATATCGCCATTACTGAGATATACTGTTACATCAGAACATTTATGAAATTTTTGAGTGGTCCAAATTTATGAAAGTTTCCTACCACAAAACGATGGAATAACAACCTTGAGTTTCTGCAGTTCATGAAAATTAATTTGTTCCTCTGACAGTGAAATAGCCATCGGACAATTCCTTTTTTATATTTTTTTAGTAATCATAGCTGCCACAGGGATAGGTGTACTCTAACATTGTTAGATAATGGTATAAAAGTCAGCCCCTGATGTAGAATTTCTGTTATATTTTGCTTTTTCTGTTTTGTTTAGTCAGTATTAATATTTTAAAATATTTAATTTGTTTCAATGAATTGATTTCAAGAATTTATATTGATAATCCCAAAGTAGTCTTGCGTTTGTGTTAAAGTGTATGCATGAGATGTGAATATATTTTGTCCATTTATTTTGAATACAGAACAACGATGATTCCAACATCAACCGAGATGTATACCTTCCAAACCCATCCTGCCGTCAGTTTGCAAAGTATGAGTGGATTGGGATGTTAATGGGAGCTTGTCTAAGGAGTAGAGAACACCTGGTAAGGATTCAATTCATGTATTGGATAACTCCACATTGCCTCCACCCCTTTTGGGAGGAGGGAGGGATACCCATGAAAATCGCACGTCCTTGTTTAGAAGTGTACAGTATATTCTTGATCTACATGTACTTCGTCCTCGAACTCTTTGACATGATTTTTATGCCTCCGCCCACCGAAGGTGGGTGCCGGAGGCATTATGTTTTCGGGTTGTCCGTCCGTGCGTCCGTGCGTCCGTCCGTCCGTCCCACTTCTCGTTTCCGCGATATCTGAAGAATCATTTGAGGTAGGAACCTCAAACTTGGTACTAGTATGTATCCCCATACGAAGATGAACTGATTAGATTTTGGGGTAAGTAGGTCAAAGGTCAGAGGTCACAGAGGTCAATTTACATGAAATTACATAAAAATTCTTGGTTTTTAGCACCGTTACCACGATTTCTGAAAAACTATTTGAGGTAAGAACTTCAAACTTGGTACCAGTATGTATCCCCATAGAAAGAGGAACTGATTAGATTTTGGGGTAGGTAGGTCAAAGTTCAGAGGTCACAGAGGTCAATTTACATGAAATTACATAAAAAATCTTGGTTTTTAGCACCGTTACCACGATATCTCAAGAACTATCTGAGGTGAGAACTTCAATCTTGGTACCAGTATGTATCCCCATAGAAAGATGAACTGATTAGATTTTGGGGTAAGGAGGTCAAAGGTCACAGGTCACAGGTCAATTTACATGAAATTACATGAAATTCTTGGTTTTTAGCACCGTTACCGCGATATCTCAAGAACTGTTTGAGGTGAGAACTTCAAACTTGGTACCAGTATGTATCCCCATAGAAAGAGGAACTGATTAGATTTTGGGGTAGGTAGGTCAAATTTCAGAGGTCACAGAGGTCAATATACATGAAATTACATGGAATTACATGGAATTACTGGTTTTTAGCACCGTTACCGCGATATCTCAAGAACTATCTGAGGTGAGAACTTCAAACTTGGTACCAGTATGCATACCCATAGAAAGATGAACTGATTAGATTTTGGGGTAAGTAGGTCAAAGGTCAGAGGTCACAGAGGTCAATTTACATAAAATTACATGAAATTACTGGTTTTTAGCCTCGTTATCAAATATTTCTAGAAGAGCTTGAGCCATCAACTGAATTTAGGCGGAGGCATATAGGAGACGCAGTCGCATTCATCTTGTTTTTTAATCGCTTTGTCTTTTTTGAAGAATCGCCCCAATTCCCCCCCCCCCCCCCCCACCGCTTATTAAAACAGATTATGACTCCTCTGACAAGTGTATTGTCTATATATATTTTATTTGTAGTATTTCCCCTATTTTCTTTTGATTCTACATTATTTGCCAACTCCTTTAGATAAAATGATAATTGACTTGTTTCCATATGAGACTGCTATATGAATGGTCTACCCATATTGGCAGATCATCGAAAGAAAGTAAAAAATAATAACTTTGATGTGGTTTAGACTAAAGAACAACACTTAAAATATATTTGCTTGCACACTCATCAAAGAATCAACATAAAATTGCAGATATCATGGCTTGTATTCAATAAGGACCAGGGGGTGTTTCACAAAGAGTTAAGTTTGACTTTAAAGTCGTGCTTAAGTGCCAATGCGCACATGGTATTTAACATGTTATCTCATTGGTAGATTAACCAATAGCGCGTGTCCCCTGAGCATGATCTGACCAATGCGGTGATGTGTCAAATACCGCACGCAACTAGGAATTTAAGTGCGACTGTAAGTCAAACTTAACTCTTTGTGAAACACCCCCTGTTCATGTTTACAATTAACCCATTTCCTACGGGAACTACACGGTCCCTGTATTAAGCCTATGGGAATGAGAGAATTCAGTAGTCAACGGGTTAATTTATGATTATTGTTTCATTCCCATCAGGTCCTGTCTCTACCAGCGTTTGTATGGAAACTCATGGGCTATGAACATGTGACCTGGTCTAGAGACTTCAAAACGGTTGATGCAGCTGCTGTAAGTCATCTCTCGTCAATCAGTTTGAAGATATCTGTTATATCTGATGAGTGCAGGTCGAAAAGCTTCGTTAGCATGTCTCTTTTTCGTGCCATATTGATATCTGTGATTATTGGTTGATGTCTGGGTTATATTGGTTGATATCTCAGTTACATCAATAGATATGAAAACATCTCCTAGTACTTCTATGCTTTTGGAAGGAAGTCCCACCTAACATCATGAATGTTTTGCTGTATCTGTTGAGAACACAGGGCCACAGCTCAGTGTCAAATTCACCATGGGGCAATAGATTTAACCATTGCCTGTCAAGGCAGTCAATATTAGTATGATGTTGAATACTGTTGCAACTTGTGTTTCTGCAATGTACTACATATTTTTTTACACAGGTTAAGATGATAGAACTGATTGAATCCATGGATAGAGAGACATTTGATGCTTCATTCGCTGGTGAGCTGACTTACACTACTAGTCTCAGTGACCAGACTATTGTACCACTCAGGGATGGCTGCACTGACACACATGTACTCTTTGACGACAGGCATGAATACTGCAGGCTGGTGAAGAAGGCTAGAATGGCTGAATGCACAGAGCAGGTACAGATCATACCTTCCAACTCTTACGATTTGGGCATAATTATTACAATTTTTTATTGTATATTACTCCTTACGATTTTGTATCACAAAATTACGATTTTCTCATTTTCTGAATAATGTATGGTTGTGCAAACTTATACTACGTAGATACCCTACAACTACCTTATCTTGTCTGTGTGCACTTTTTGTGCTTACATGTACAATGTATACGAAGCATGGGTGTGAGAACAAACAGTGTACATTGACAAGATAACGTACTGTGCAGTGAGTCCATGTTATGCATGATGGCAGTGCACGATTGTGCTATCGCGAGATAGGGAAATCACAGCCCCTAATAACCGTCATTTGTCCTCTGAGAACTGATTCTAAATTTCACAAATGAGTCCAAATGGAATATCATCGCTATTTTTCATGATTCAGGTGAGAGAGAATGTCTAACTTGTTGGTTAAATTGTTGAAATATTCTCTTGAAAAATCCCTGCTGGAATTCACTTTCCAGTAGGAATGGGAGACGTTCTTCCCCAGCACCAGCGGCCCAGATTATTGGTTGTGTGGTGGGTACATTGCGTGCACATTGTGAATCGTTCTTCATGACCAGGCTTTTGTGGTTTGTTTTCTACTCTTTAACTTTATCTTGGGGTGTTTGAATTTAGCTGTGGTTGACTACATACGATCAGGAAATTCCTGGAATGTTATAGAATTAAGATAAAGCAATTTTCCTTCGAAAAAAATAATCTGGTTCCTGGTTTTGAGTTTAGATCTTACTCAGATTAGTCAGAAGATAAGGCAACTAGGCAAGGTGATTTGCATGTGGTATGGTAAAAAGCAAATCAATTGGCTAAAATATTAAGTTAATCATGTCAATATTTCTTTATAATGTACTGTAGATTTATGATTTTAGCCCTCTAAAGAACAAGAAAACATACCAGCCTCAGGGGGCTTCGTTCCCTGAACCCTCAAAATGGGCTTTGCCCCTTGACCCCAGCGGGGGCCCTTTTGGGGGATCAAATAGGTGTCAAAAATTGCTTTTAAAGTAAAGGAAATAGGGTCTTCATTCAGACCTGCAAAATATTCCCTACCATTCTAGCTTTTTCATATCTAACAAAAATAAATGAAGAATTATTTTTGTAATATTAGGGTTGAAAAACATGGTAAATGGTTTTAAAATAAGGCTGAGATTGCATCTGGGAGCATCTAGAACTCCAGAGCTTCCAGGCTAGAAGGGTCTTTGCGCTCGTCATGCATTATGTCCCCCCCCCCCCCCCCCCTCGGCCCCCACCACACAAATAAATATTACTCTTTTTGGTCCTCAAAAGTTGGCAGGTATGACAGATATATACTCTGGGTTGACTATCATTAGTTTCTTAGTTAAATATTATAACAGCTTTGTATGCTTAAAAATATCTTTATACATGCCTGTAGTTCTCTGAGATTATATTTTGGTGAAGCACTACTCATTTTGTTGTGACTTGCTTGTATCTTTTCAATGGCACGAAAAAGAGACATGATAACAAAGCTTTTCGACCTGCACTCATCAGGTTATCACGCAGGTATATAACAAATTACTTGAAATCAACTATATTATACTCGGTAAACCCGGACGCAACCTAGACGCCGTAATTTCAGAACAATCGCAAAGCTTGGACGAACTCCTTTTGTCTGCACAGAAGAGGTTCATGCGATTGAATGTAAGCGGCTTCCAGAAACCATAAATGCGCTGAGCTTCTGGCCCGGGACATAATTGAGAATTGGTCGTCGGCATAGCTTTGTGCGCAAGCTGGATTGTTCAGCAAGTGGAGACCAATCGCTGAATCGCATTTGGCTATCTTTGGTCTGTTAGCGTGCATTTCAGAATTGCAGGCACGAACAAAAGGAGTTTGTCCAACAAGCTTTGCGATTGTTCTGAAATTACGGCGTCTAGGTTGCGTCCGGGTTTACCGAGTATAATATAGTTGATTTCAAGTAATTTGTTATATACCTGCGTGATAACCTGATGAGTGCAGGTCGAAAAGCTTCGTTATCATGTCTCTTTTTCGTGCCATATTGAAATTTTGTAGTACCAAGAAATTATTTTTTTATCTTTTCAGTGGATGGGTACACCAAAGCAAATCTGTCTTGTCTTGGTGTTAAATTTTGGGCTAGTGTAATATTAAATAGCAGATATATAATACTGTACATGTTTTGATTGAAATTCTAGTTCGGAATTTGGATAGTTTTAGAAATTCACCACTGAGCAATTGCCACCATACATGTAGCATGTGTTGTGCAATGTAACGTATATCATGTCACCCTGATCGTTCTGTTTATATAACTGTATGTAGGTAGAGGCTCTGAGACAAGGACTTTTGAAGGTCATCCCTCAAGCTGTACTTGACCTCTTGACCTGGCAGGAGCTTGAGAGAAAGATTTGCGGAGATCCTATGATCACCGTGGAGGACTTGAAGAAGACAAGTGAGTGGTTGGTTGGGATTCACTTACTTAGAAAGGAGAGTGCTCTCGGACTGATGAAAGCTGTATTTGAAAAGTCAATAATAGAAAGAGCTTGGCCAATACGATTACAGAATTACAGCAATTTAGAACACATTCCTTTGTATTGTGCTCACCAGACAGCAATTTGTGCCATATTACTGCCTACTGGAACAGAGTTAGCCAAACTCTCTGTATAGTTGTCTCTGAGGTGATGATATTCTTAGCTGAGAGCTATAAGGACATTGATACCCTCAGTATTACATTGATACCATTTCGGCTGTCAGGAAGTGACATGCTTTATCATTCACATCCCATATTGTGTATGTCCATGATTTACTGCAGATAGTACAAGTTCTTTTTAGAAAGCAATCATTATGCTTTTGTTCTATGCTGGTTCCATCATGAACTCCTTGGAGTACAAAGTGACACCTTTTTATATTATTTGAGATAGTGATCTCCATCGGGTTAATGATCTCCATCGAGATAATATGAGGGTTTCTTTTACAGGAGTAATGAATTTGAACATTTTAGATGGAGCTGCATTACAGGGGGTAGTGGAACTGACCAAAATTTGCATTTTGGCAGTAACAGTACCAACAAGGAATACCAAATGGGTTTGTAGGGTTAGGAACCACTGGTTTGGAGTAATTTGGATGTGCATAGTAAGATTTATAGAGATTAAAGAATTGTCTTTTTTTTCAGCATTCTATGAAGATATTGAGGAGTCTGACATCCGAGTCAAGTATCTCTGGGAAGCACTCACTAACTTCACTCATGGTAAGTGGCCAATAATAATAGTAGCTGTTTCTTTTAAAGCGCCTTACCAGTTACAATGTAACCGACCAAAATACTTACAGCATTATTACCCCAATCCAACTGTTACCTTTTTCTACCACACACGTAAAATGCAAATAAACAATGGGATCATAATTAGGGCTTTTTACAATTTCTCTGTGCATAATTGTTCAAACTTTGCGATGCTACCAGCAAAAGACAGAAAGGTAAAGAGTTGAGGGGGAATAGAAATGCCAATTGTGGTGACATTCTGGGTAGGCTATTATATGTATTCATGTTTTACTGATGCAGACAATTTTTACTTGTTTTTTGCATTATAATGCACTGAAAAGTTTAATGCAGAATAAAGTTTGAATGAGGCCATAAAGTCATTCATTTCTATATGTCATAGTTTTTTTTATTTTTCATGTCCTGTAACCTTTGACCTATACAGAGGACAGGAGTCGGTTTCTAAGGTTTGTGACTGGTCGTAGACGTCTTCCTGCTCCTCTCTACATCTGTCCAGATAGAGGGTGAGTGTTGCAACTTCTCTTGAGTAATAGGACTCACTCTTTAATTTTCACTGTTTTAATTGCCCTTAATATACTTTCATGAAGAGGACCAGTCGCCAAATATATTTTTCTCTGTATATTTTAGTTCCATGCTGGTATATGTATGCGATTTTCACAATATCGGCTTCAAATCATGACTTGTTGAAAGAGATAGTACAGCTTGAATGTACTCTAAATGGAGATGCATAAATGCACTCATGTGTCTATCATGTCATCTGTTTGGAACCAGAAAGACGTTAACTCTGTACAGATGATGGGACTTAATGCCCTTGTAGCTCCAAACAGACATTGTCTCCTATGGTATTTTCTTGTTTTCTGAAAAGAATTTTCACTTGTTTAATGTTTCTACATTCACTTATCAATCAGCATTGAAAGAAATAAAAAATTAACAGAATGCCAACTTATTACCCGTCAGTACAAAATTGGCGGACAAGGCCCAGATTTGTTCAAATTATATAGTTTCAACTATAAGTTTTGTAAGATCTTTATTTCATCATTAGATTAATTTTCTCACTCATTTTGTGTTTGTTATTCAGAGACAAGGTTGATGCCTTACCAGAGTCATCTACTTGCTCCAACACGTTGTTCTTACCAGTCTATTCAAGGTACATGTAGGCTCTCTCTATAATTTGTTTGGAAATGCCTTATTAACAAAGTTGAGTAGAAGTAGAAAATCTCTCCCTCTCTCTCTCTCTCTCTCTCTACACTATGAACACGATGACAAAGAAAGCGGACAAAATATACAGCTCCTCATTGTACCCTCCACAATTGTTCTGGTAGACAAAAGAACATCCCTTCATTGCTATTATGTAAAATAAGTAGAACAGGTGAATATGCATGTGACACCTGTTCTACATATTTTTAAATAATAGCAATGAAGGGATGTTCTATTGTCTATCAGAGCAAGTGTGGAAGGTACAATGAGGAGCTGTATATTTTGTCCGCTTCTTTGTTCGCCATGATCATCGTGCTAGTTCTCTCTCTCTCTTTCTCTTTCTCTCATGCTGTACATTTGTCATGCTTTCTTAGTGTATCCTTTTACAGTTCTCTGTCTCTTTCATATCTCTCACCCATTTCCAATCATTCCTCTTTACTTCCTTTTTTTTGTTCTTCTCACTACACAATTGTTTGCTTTCGTCCATTTTGCTAAGTTCACTGTGCACTAATATCAATTTCATTGAGGAAGACTTAATCTTTTTCATATAGTAACGGAACTCTATGATGCCTGCTTCTCAAATTGAGGGAATTTTTGAAGTTGAAAATGTTTTGATGTAGATAAGCATGACATCTCTATGAGAGATAATGTGATAATAAAACTGATTGTCTAATTATCCTGAAATGCAATTTACATGTGGTGTACATGTTAAAACACATGCATTTATCTTTCTTTTCTGTTTTGATAGTGCAAAGATCACTGAGGAGAAGCTGAGGTATGCAGCATACAACTGTGTTGCTATCGACACCGACATGAGCCCCTGGGATGAATGATATAACATCAGGTCAGATGGACATAAAAACAAGTGTGTGGGACCAGAGGATAGTTTCCCTACCTAGCACTATGGACAGAATCTCATTGAGAGAACTCAATGAGGACCATAATGACAATCTCCATGATCGCAGTCTGTTGTTCATGCAGCTTTATACGTACTCATTACTCAGTACACAAGACAGATGAAATTTGTGGTCCATTTTGAGCCACGTACAGGTAGTACCACAGAGATGTGGTCTAGTGCTAATTATCTTGAAAAGACGTATCATAGGTGAAGAGCAAGAAGGGCGTTATCTCTGTATGAAGGGATATGAGTAAACAACCTTATGACAGTCAGGAGATTATAATGCATTTCATATGCTGAAGACGTTCTCACAAGCACACAAAAGAAATTTGTAGAACAAAATATAACCTTGTAGTAACTTATTTAGTAGTTGTTAAGGAAACTTGAGAGATGTCATTTGCTCTTCAGTTGCATATTGGAGAAAGGATGGGCTGGAGAAGATGCAACACTTTTATCAGTTCATTTGATTAATGTAGACATCACGTCTTCTATGAGAGAGGTTGCCATTATAGTTTGAATTTGCTGGCTCGGCGAGAATGGACAGTACACAGTTGATGGCCATGTTAAGGGTAACTGAGGCTGCAAAACAAAGATTGGTTTTAGTTCTTCAATTCATCATCTTGATTTTTAAAACATTTGAAAAAATATCTGCCCTGAAATGCTCTAGTATTCAAAAATTACACAATTCCACATGTGAATGTTATATGAAGGCGATTTATTCAATCTCAAATATTGAATCATTTTTGCCTATTGAGTACGACACACATATTTCTAGTAAACACAACAGTATGGTCTGAATTATATTAAATAAATTGAAATATTGAATGTGTTATTAGAAGGAACAGTCACTGTGAGAATTACAGTTCACTTTTACCATTCATTTTCCATTCTAATCAACATTCATGCATCAAATCAGTCGTACAGCCACTTACAGATCACATATACATACAATTCAATTCACAGACTCCCCTCACAAAATTTACACAATGAGAAATAAACAACCTTGGGGCCAGAATATTAACAGAAAACTTTTCGACAATGGGCAGACGGCTTCTTTTTCCGTACCAGGACATAGAACTGTAAATACACAAAACCTTTGTACCTTATTACAGTTTTAACCTTAATCATTTCCTCATTGCGTTATTCAACTCGGCTGGTAGAAATTACATTAAATAAATTGAAATATTGAATGTGTTAGTAGAAGGAACAGTCACTGTGAGAATTACAGTTCACTTTTATCATTCATTTTCCTTCTGTAATCTTTTCTATTCTATGTCAATGTTGTAAAGGTACTATTTGACATTTTAGCGGCTATGAAGGAAGTGTTCTGGAAGATTAACAGAGTGAGGAGGAGTTGTCTCAAGTAATTGATTTTGTAGGTAATTTGGCATTCCTCTTTCATACGGAAAAGAGGTATGACTTTTCTTTGCTATATCCCACTAATATTTTTGTGAAAACTGTCCAATATGATTTTTTAAGGTTCTTTTTTCATGGTCAATTCAACCATTACATGTACATGTATTTACTTTTTATTTGAGAATTTTGAATAGTACTTTTATAAACCATAAACAATTTTGGAGCATATGTTCTACACGTACAGTGTTCACTGTATACCCAAGATATGATCAATTGCACGTTATACATGTATTTCCATTTTATTGTGGTTCTTGCCCGATTGTATATCACATATTATGTAAAACCAGTAATTGGAAGCAAGACTACAGTATGCTCGATTCTCTAATCATAGTCATTTCCTCAATATGGGTAAGACCACATTTAGTAGAAAATTGCTTGTACATGCCACACGTCCAGGTCCTGAGTACCCTATGATGATTATCTGTATTGCATCCTGAAATGTGTGTGTCACCAGTGGAAGAAGAATTTCCAGGATGTGGCCAATAAATGCATACTTACATGTATGCACATGTAGCTGAAGATATTTTTAGTAACAAGCCACTTGATATGTATTTATTCTGTTGGCAGAACTTGTCATTTGTACATTTCAAAAAATGTACTATTGATGCAAATATAAGAGATGTAATTAAAACCAAATTCATTAGGAAATATGTTGATGTTCTACAGCTGTAATAGTGTTGTAATAGTTTCAGCTGAGAAAGTGGACACAAAGAGAACATGTATGAAAGTAGCAAAGAGTGAGACAAAGAGATAAAGAGGGAGGGAGAGAGGGGGAGGGAGGAAAGGAGGGAGGGAGAGAAAGAGAAATGGAGACAAAGGGAGACATGGAGAGAGACTGAGAGATGAGAAGGAGACAAGTATTTAGACATGGGCAAGTTTGACTAGAATGCCTGTTCATATACGTGTAGATGGAGATAGGCATTATTCTTAATTTAATACATGTTCATTTTCAAAATGTAATTTCCTCTACTTCTCTATCTGACCCTCTCATTTTTCTAAAGTTACTTCCCTTATTCCTATTCTTTTTCTATAATAATTTTTCTCTTATGATTTTTGTTTTCCGTATACCTTTCTAGAGCTCTCAATTCCCTTCATTTCTCTATCCCTCCGGTTTATCTTTTCTACTTCCCTCCATTAACTCTTTCTCTCTTCTCTTCTTCCATCTGTTCATTTCTTCTCTCATTTATCCCTCCTCTTCCCTCTACTGAATACTAGTATCTCTTGACTATTCTACAATGTCATTCTACCCTTCACTTATTCTCTTAATTGCCTTACTTTCGCTCTTCTATGCTCCATTCTATCACTCTCTTATCCCTTTTAATTATACTTCCATCCACGCATTCTTTCTGTTCTGTCTTTCCTCCTTTCCTAATCTCAAATGCATTACCTTTAATAGATTTTCAATACTGTGAAAGTTCAAACAAAAAGAAACTTTATACAAGAAAATGTCATCACATTATTTTATTCATAATTCATATCAAAGAAAAATAATATTCATCACATATACAATGTATTCATAATTTCTGTCACATTGCAGTAGAAAGAGTAAAGTAAATAAAACAGTAAATCTATTATGCACGATCTGTAAAATAAATCAAGATAACCTCTCATTCACTGAACCATGAGCCACTGTGACTAATGGAATAACTATGTGTAAATGGAAATATGCAAATAAAGAAAGTTGAAAGTATTTCAAAAAGTATTACCGGTAAAAAAAAAAATTTCAACAAGTGAATGTAGCAATAACTATAATTAATTATAAGTTTGTATTATAGGCTCGATTCAAACTGATGTTGCCACAGATTTTTTTCTAAAGTGACCTCATCAAGTTTTGCCATTCCTGTTACTGCCACTTTACTTTGCAGACATCATCATCATCATCAAGGTTCTCCCCAAAGAACAGGTCTCCCCATAAATGAACTTGTGGATGCCTGTCATGCAACTGATATCAGGCATCCATGAAGAAGGGGAAAAAAAGAAAATTCAGTGTAGACCATCTCCCTAAAACAAAGGCTGGGAGCCCACAAGATCACCTTCAGGAATTGAAAAGTCAAGTCAGATTGTTCATCTAGACAGATTTCATGTGAATTTGTGTTCGAGTTCAAAAAGACAAAGTTGAAGAGAAAGTGTGTAGGATATCCCACCAAAACAAAGACTGGCAACACACACAAATACTTTCAGGGACTGAAAGTAAAGTCATACTTAACACAGATTCATGTGGATTTGTGTTTGTTGAGGTGGAGAAGAAAATGTTTGAAGAAAAGAAAAGGTGTGGAGGCTATCCCGCCAAAACAAAGACCGGCAGCCAACAAGAGTACTTTCAGGAACTGAAAGTCAAGTCATGGTGTTTAGATACAAGTTGCATGTGGATTTGTGTTCGTTTGTCTGATCAGAGTTGGAGAAAATAATAGTTGAAGAAAAGAGGTGTGGAGGAAGAAGAAAAGGTGTGGAGGCTACTCTAACAAAACAAAGGACATCAGCCCAAAAGAGCACTTTCAGGAACTGACAGTCGAGTCAGATTGTTGATATCGAGTTTCATGTGGATTTGTGTTTGAGTTGGCGTAATCTCACTCATTTCTTCTTTATAGTGTATGTAAGAATGTGGTGAAAGTGGAAACTCCATGTAATTAATCATTTGTTTTGTGTAGATTGTAAGTGTATGTCTTCTCTGTTCTGTAAAGTATCTGTCAACTATATGTGAAACAAATGTTCATTACACAAACATTAAACAACCAGCACCATACATCACAAACCTCATCACAAACCTCAAAATGCATTGTAAACATTGCACAGCAGACATACACTATACTCATTCTATGCAACATTCATGCACCAAATCAGTCGCACAGCCACTTACAGATCACACATACATAAAATTCAATGCACAGACACCACTCACAACATTTACAAAACGAGAAATAAACAACCTGGGGGCAAAAATATCAAGAGGAAAATTGCCAAATTCAGACAATGGGCAGAACCGCAGAAGGCCGCTTTTCTTGACCAGGACCCAGAACTGTAAATACAAAACCTTTGTACCTTATTACAGTTTTAACTTAACCATTTCCTGATTTTTCCTCATTACATTATACAACTGAGCTGGTATAAAGTTTCACACTTTATCACATTATGTGGAAGAGGAGTTTCTTAATACAGGACTGCAGAGTGAACTTATATCCGAATAAGCAAAGGAATGCACATACTTTGCCAATAATACATTAAAAAAAAATATCTAGTTAACAACTTTAAGGAAATACTATTAAAACTCCAAATTAAACAGAAATATTAAAAGGTTGTAAATGGTGAAAAGACTTCATGGGCATACATTTACGATTGCAGCACCAATAAATACACATACCTTGTTTAATAAAACTAATCAAGGCACTTTAATAGTTCTGAAATGAAACACTCAACTTTTTCTACCAATTTAGACTGCAATTCTAATGCAAGAACATTCAAAACATATGAATATGGAGTAAAGTACTGACATGAAATGAAATTGAATACAAAATATTAGAAATGCGATGAAACAGAATTTGGAAAGCGACTGAAAATAAAAACTAACACGGATCAAGTTTAGTGCTATGCACATGTTGAAATGAAAGTAGATTTAACTTTCAAAGAAGTCATTCAAATGAAAAATACATTATCAACAAAAGTATTAAGAAGGGAGTTACATAATGGCATCAAGGTAACCACTCAAGCCATATATTCATGTTCACAGCTCTTGATGGCCACTGGCTGACTAAACCCTGACAGTTTCAAAAGTGATTACCGGTATAGGCCCTCAATGGGAGTGACGCTGTGGCACTTGTGTGATGGAGCCACTATTAATAAGATGATGACAACAACCCTTGGGGCATCACTGAATACTGATCATTTCCCAGAACACTCCATTGACTCTAACATCCACCACTAAAAAATTACTGTAAAACCAGAAACGTTTGCGACATTGAAACTTTCGCGAAATATTAATGACAGCCATTTTTACAGCAAGAAACTTTCGCAATTTGCAAAAGTTGAGTGTTACGTCAGCTATAATTCAATGATTACACGGCATGAAACTTTCGCGAATCTGAGCCACTCGCGAAATTTGTGAACATTAAATGCATGCAAAACTTTCTGCTTTTAGAGTATGAACTCTCTATTCTACAGCAATGAATTTCTTAAGTTTTGTTGACATGCATATATCCAAATAGACATCACTAAATACATGTACATGTATCAAGGCACGTTAACAACTATTAGATTGACAACTTGCATCTCAAGACCTTACATTTTGCAGGTTCGTATCATGATAGGATGGAAGCATTACAATTTATCACCAAAGAGTACGTCCAGGTAAAGGCTAATCAAGGAGGAGGCACCATCATCAAGAAATCACCCAGATCCTCGTCATATGAAGAGCTACTGAGAGCCTCCATGTCAGCATTTTCCCCAGATGGAAAAAGTCGAAAAGGAAATTTGGATACAATGCACACAATGAACTACGTAACTTACAGGGCCATCCACTGGCGGAAAACGATTTTTCCTTGGAAGAGCTCTATGAGCAATACGGCAGCAGAACAAGCATTTATTTGTTCTCAAAACAAAAGGTATGATACTTTAGGATTAATACTGTTATAAGTATCAGAGTTAATCATGCTTAATGATGAAGTTTCGATGTTTACTTTAACAGTCATTTGCACAAGGGAGGTCTTGATGCACTGGATGTTAAAAAGGACTGTTGGTATTCTTCACCCCCCCCCCCCCCCCCCCCAATTAAAGACAAACAAACACATACACACCAAAATAACAAAATCATGTGGGGTCAATATCACTTACTACAGGTACCGGTAGATCTTATTAAGGGAGTTAGATAATGACATCAAGAAAGAATGTATTGCTGTGGACATGGGCAGTAAACAGGTAGCCACTCAAGCCATAATATTCATGTTCACAGCTCTGGAGGCCACTGGCTGACCAAACCCTGACAGTTTCAAAAGTGATCAGAGGCCCTAAATGGGATAGACGCTGTGGCACTGGTGTGTAATGGAGCCGCTATTAATAAGATGACAACAACCCTTGGGGCATCGCTGAATGCTGATGCATTTCCCAGAACACTTCATTGACCCCAACATTCACCACCGAAAGTAAACGAACTCTCGATTCTACAGCAATGAAATTTTAAAGTTTTGTTGACATGCATGTATCCAAATAGACATCACTACAAACATGTATCAAGACATGTAAACAACTACTAGAATGACAACTTGCAACTCAAGACCTGTGCAACACTTGGTACTTTTTGACACTGCGGGACAAGCGAAGTCCTAGAGAAAATCTGCAGGAGTAGGATTGTTGATCAGAGTAAATCTTGGTAGTAGTGGTACTGTGGTAGTAAGACACATGACTGGTGACTGATGAGAAGTTGCCAATCGATACGCAACTGATGCTTGATGATTTACGGAGAAATGTAGAAAAGTTTTTAGAAACTATACTGTCAGACAAGGGAGAAGAGTTAGGGAGAGTGATACAAATTGAAAAATAAAAAAATCATGACATGGTACAACTTAATTTGTTTGATCATGTTTGAAGTATATTGTAAGGCTAGAAGAGTAAGAAGAGTGATGGAAATTAAGAATTTTTACAAACTCATGGCACGATACAACTCAATTTTTAAAATCATATTCTATAGGCAAAGGAGAAGAATGGGAAGAGTGATACAAATTTACAAATGGCAAATAGGGGCTTGATATAACTTAATTGTTTGGTCCAGTTCAAAGTATAATATAAGGCCGTAGAGGAAGTAGAGTGAACCAAAGAGTGTATAATCGATTGTAAACCAAGATAGCCCCCTACAGAAATGAGGACTCGGGTCCTCAGCTCAGAAAATCCAAGCTGTACGATATGAACCAATCTGGTACGTTGGTCGCAAGGCATCTTGAAGCCTTTGAATGACTTGCATTCACCAGAGGGCACTGCTGGCACTGGTGGCAATGTATGAGCCACATTTCCCTAAAATTACAACACAATGAGACTGACATACCAACAATCTATTTTGGATTTCTAAGGAAAGAGATTTCAAAAGAAAACATTGCTGCCCGAAATGAATTACTGCAAGAAGCCCTCTCAACTAGAAAAGACAGTGTAAAGAGAGGGCACAGGCTCTCCAAAGTGCAGTCAGTTACAAAACTTTACCAATACCAATATACTGTACAGAAACAAGAGGAAATAAAATATCCTAGAATTAATTGCTTCTGTGCTTTAACGTCAATAAGTTTCACTAGACCATAACACCTCTACAAACGTTATGTGATACAATGCAATAGAACTGAATGCGATACCATGAGATTCGCATAGTGCTGGAGACGTTAACAGAATATGCTTGAGGACATAAAAAATAAAATTGTTGTGGAGGACATCGGCAAAGAAACAATAGGAGATTTCAGAGAAGAGACGATTCCCAAAGGTAGTTAGAGCGAAAGACTGCACCCACATATGGTTTGATTTTAATCCCTTTGGGAACAACGAACATATGTACATTAATAGAAAGGGGTGGCACTATATAAATGTCCAGTACATCATGGATGCTTGGTACAATATCATCAATGTGTCTGCATATTGGCCAGGGGTCTGTGAACGACTCAAGGACCCTTGAGAATTCCCAAGTTGAACAAATGTTCCAGTACGGTGAATTGGAGGAAGTTCTCCTTGGCGACTGCAGTTACCCAAAAAGATCATAGCCGATGGCTCCCTTAAGGAACCCATAGACTCATGCAGAACATACCTACAACAGGTAGCTCGACCAAGCTATTTTATTTCAGCTTGCTGAATAAGCCACGTAAGCAGACAAGGTACAACCCATCTTGGCCATGTCTCCAAATGGCAATGAGCTTAACTCGACAGAGCTAAGCTTTCACAATGGAAATTCGACCAGAAGTCGGGGAAAATGAGGAGGAACTGCAGGTACCATACAACTTTAAAATTGGGAAAGTAGCTCATTTAGTTTATAGTGCAAGGGTCAGGAACACACTGGGTATTCTCTATACAGATTTGAAAAGAAAGAATTGGCCTTCATCTCCTCCTATTAAACAAGAAGAGAAATTCATTATTTGTGAATATCCAGATACATGTATGTTAACTATTGCGTACAGTACAATGCATACTTTTTAGAGGGAACATGTCTATCATACATTGTGTATATCTACTCAAATACATGTACTTCAATGCTCTTATTGTTGTATGAATGTGACACAAGGTACATGTATTAAGGTCGGCTTGAAACAGTTCTACGCAGCTAGACTTGCACAACTTGAAATCAATAATCTATAAGGTTCTGTATAGTGTGTTGGGCACATATTTGTGTCATTGTGCATATATAAACATGTCTACTGTAATGCTACATATACATTGCAAGAAAGATGTTTTTCCTTGTAACAACCGTTTGAATTCCCTACACAACAAAAATGTACCATTTTGGATCAGGATTTGGTTATCTAACGCAATCATGCAACAGTAGTGTTGTCACAAATGCTTTTTCAAGACAAGTGGTGCGCTGGGCCAGGCAGTACATACATGTACATGGCGGAGTTGACGCGCACCGGACAGGTACCACGTACAGTACCGCCGAGTTATCCAGTGCACCGCTTGACCCCAAACAATAGCGCACTTCTGTTTCTACGAGTGTGTGATGTCATATTCACAAGGTCTATGCAGCGTAACTGCCCTCACAGTGTAATTTAAATTTGTGTTTTCGCTACATTTTCAATTTTTTTTGTTTTTGTTATAACATTTACTGTTATAAAAAGAGAGACAGTTTTCCCCAATTCCTATACAACATATTGCACAAATAAGATTTCAAGAAAATTCCCATGTCAACTAGCCTTCAATAACATTTTTCGTCATGTACGTGTGTATAGACCTACCATGCAGGAGGATCATGAGGGACTCCTAAGGCCTTGTAATTTTGCTTTCTTGTCACGATGTCACTGGATGAAGGCAGTCTATCAGATGGGCACTCTAAAGAGGTAAAAAAAGATTCTTCAGACAAGAAGAGATGTGATATCTTATTCAGGTATCGTGGGAGAGCTAAGGAGACAAATGAGGAGCTCCTCGATATAGGCGTGAGGCTCACAATCCGCTAATTACCACCTACTCTACTACGGTGAAATATGGAATGAATGGGTGGAGTTACCTGAATCATACATAGTTCATGACGATCTACTAGTTAAAAATGGAACCAGAAGAAAGCACTGGATTGGTGGAGGAAAAGACAAAGAAAACAAGATGTCTTGAAAAGTGTCACACAGGCAAAGAAGAAAAAAAAATCAGCTGTGCAATCACATGATGAGGTGAGGATCAATATTGGATGGGAGCACTCAAGAAGAAACCTCAACAGGTTTGTTCAAGTAAAGTCCAATCAGGGGGGCAGCACAGTGATAAAAAAGGTGCAGCGAGGCTCATCCTACCACGTCTTATTGCATAGTGCAGTCTTGGCGTTTTTCCCAAATGGAAAACGGTTCAAAAGGACGAATTAGTGACATGGAAAGAGAACATCGCAATTTCCAAGGACAAGATGTTGACCCCCAGAAGTTTCAACTTTGAGGAACTTTATGAGTCTTATGGGAGATGAACAAGGATTTACCTCTCTACAAAAAGAAGATACAGGTCCCTGAAGTGGTCAAACTGGAGGACATTGACTCCAGCAGTGATTTACCAGATCTAGAACTGAGTGATGCAGTGAGTGTTTTAGTGACAGACAATCTGCCTGAAGCTCTCACCCCAACACCAACCATGCCACCAACTACTTTGAAGCCGCAACTTAATTGCCAGCCACCCACAGGGGCTTCACCGACCTCTGAGCAACCACAAGTCACTCCCATGTTCACCAGTGCGGGAACACTTTGTGAGCTATCTGTTGTGACCATCCAAAAGCAGCCTTTCTCATCCCATGTGGGCATTTGCAAGGTTTGCTGTGTGCAGTTCATTTTCAACAGAATGGTCTAGCAGGTTATTTTTGCAAGACCCATCCAAGTGCTCTTGGTCATATCTTTGACTACAAGGTGTTAATCCATGTACATGTATTGGGGGGGGGGGAGGGGGGAGGGGGTTCCCGTGTGACTCCTTGGAACTGGCATACCTAGGAGGTGCAATTGAGGAGTTTTGATGTTGCCACTGAGAGGTTTTGTCCCGCTGGGTCCTAGTTGGCATGTTTCCAGGATGGCCGCTGTTCTTGCATGTTGTTGCCATATCTTAGCAATTGTTGAACCAATGATCTAGGTGTCGGTGTTGTGGTTTGGGGAGCTGCAGGATTTGTTGGTGAGGTTTGCAAATTAGTGTGAGTGACGGGGGCCACGTTTCCCAGATGGCTTCCAGCTGCATGGGTTATAGTGTTGAATTTGACATATTTCAGCAGGTGCTGGGACAATTTGTGTGATGTGGAGGTCGATATCATGGTTTTCGGAGAATTTGTCAGTAAGGCGGGGCCGCCATGCGCAAATTTAGAGGGGGAAATATCGCCACGTGCAAATTGAAGCATGAAAGAGCCGCCAGTGGCGCCCAACCCATGGCGCTGTTATTAAGTTCACTTCTCGCAGACTCGAACTTGCACGCGATATGATGCGCCCGATCGACCGTGCTGTACATGCTGCGCCATGCAAGCTGACAGCTGACAGCATGCAGCGTCCGCGATCCGGCCAACGCGTCTACGCCAGGCGCCTGCATTGCCGGTGCAGTGGACGTACACGTACACCGTACACTTTCATATAGCTAGCAGCTAGCTGCGCTGTCGAGTATACCGGTACAACCAAAGATCATAGAACGCACACGTACACAGTGAGTGAGTGACCTATCCAAGCTCTGCAATGCTGCAGCATGCAGAGCTTGGATTCCAAAAAGGGAACTGCATAGGTTAATGAGCTGGCGAGGTGCCGAGCTCGAACGGTAGAGTTGGGTGTGCCGTGTATGTACGCACTGTATACCGTTTACTACACTGCATGTATGTCATCTTTCATGATAGATACAGATCGATGGTTGTACTGCATTATGCAATACGATATGTTTGAATGTCATGTATTTTGATTGGTTATGGAATCAATAAAAGACTACTGAAAAACAAAAAACAAACAAACAAAAAATGCATGCAGAAGACCACCTCCCCTCGGTACCGAGCAGGTTGTTTAAATACTAGCTCCAGTTCGCTCGGAGAACTTCATAAATAAGCCGGGGGTGGGTTTGAATTAAAGCTGTGTATAATAGTTAATACATGTACGTGAACTGAAAGCAAGATGCTTGTGCCTTGACACCAGATGTCTCTTCTTTTCCACCCTTTCAATCTTTTGAAGACTGTGAGCGAGGGTTTTCTGCCCTCAATCGGGTTAAAGACCCTAGATCGGGGCAAATATTGAGGCAACGATACGGTTCGCTGATCCGCGCTGAATATGAAAGAAGACCAGTATTCACTGATTTATTTTGCGTCAGCGAAAATCTCACCCAAATATCATTTTCATCACAAGTTTTCGGAAACTGTGTGTGCTCCACATCGACTGCATGTATTTCGTGTGTGCCGTATTTTTCTCCACAATTTTTAATCCTCGAAGTCGAAGTCGAACCAAACGTTGTTATTGTTAAAAGTCTCCAATTATTACCGTCTTCTGGCCAAGAATTAACTAGATCGATAAGGATCATTCTTTGCACGGAGATCTAGATGATATTTCATTCGCAGATTTGTCCATTGCCGATATTGACACAGATGATCCTACGAGCTGTAGCTGCAAGGGTTCGTGTTGGTATAAGACTGGAAAGAACTGCTGTCCCTGCCGCAGCGGCGGGCAGAACTGCACCTCGGTGTGCACATGCAGGAAAAGGAGATTGTGTACAAACAAGCCACCGGCGGAGTCTACCTCGAATTCGGTATGGAAATATAATTCAATATAAAGATTTTAGGGAATAGTTGACGAAGATATTGTACTAGATGTACCTTTCGATTTTACCAGAAATAACAATAGAGTTAGATGATAATTTCACCCCACCCTCAGGCTCAGGCCTTGGGCTTGACCGATGTTAGACTGAAAAATCTGTCGGTTCGGAGGAGTTTTTAAACATTTTCTGACATTTGCTGTTCTCCTCTGTATGGAAGGATCCCGTGGAGCCAGGCAAAGCCTCAGCGGAACAAATCCTGACAGAAAGAGACTGATTTTTCGGTCTAGACCGATGTCTACTTCGGCGAAAAACTTCTCATTTCTCATTAATTATTTGTGTTGGTCAGTTTTTATTTTGACCAACACAAATGTCGTAACGATAAATGAAAAGTTTTTTTGCCGAAGTCGACATAGTCTATCGGTCAACCTTGGGTCATGTTAACGTTTATTGAACATGTACGAACTGTGATGTTGGTGTTTAGGGTTCGAATCTTGACTTTGCTGTTGATATTTTTGACTAAATAAACGGCAATTTATTTTTTTTTCATTTTAAATTAATGATTTTAAATAGTTTTAAGCCCTTCCCCATCATGTTTTGGGTGTATTAGAGCCTTTGATATTTTTTCCAACCAGTTCCATTTTCTCGATTTTATTTAGTGGCAGGTACATGTACATATTGAAGTATTGCCAAAGATTATAATCTTTCTTTATTTCCCCTTCTAATATTTTGCTCCTTTTTGTTAACTTCATCCAAATCTGAGGAGGGGATGATTACACAGGACATCCCCCACCTCAATTATTGGGGGAGGGGGGGGGGGATACATCCCCCATCCCCCAGGATCGACACCCATGCTAAGCACCTCTCTAGATCCAGCCCTGCAGTGGAGAGGTACGGTTGCGGGCGTAATGAATCATTAGGCCCAAACTGGCATTTTAGGATCACAGAACACTGCTGGTAACCGTGACTGCTGCGTACTGTTTGTGGTTCTAGAATGCCAATTAAGGCCTAATGATTTATTGCGCCCGCAACTACGTAGTTCTCCACTGTCTTTCATAATTGTCAAATTTTCCAGGACCACGGTGGCGCTGCAAATGTATCACATGTACTGGCATCATGTATTGTATTTATCGCACAAATAAGTCGTACATGTACGAGATAGTAGCGCCAATTTTTTTTTTTTTTTACCCATGTCCCCAGCATGTTTACTCCATGATTCAGATTCAGCTCGGTCAGAGTCCATGTCAGACTGTCATGACCATGCAGACATGTTCATATCAAGACAAGAAGTCTAAAATTTGAAAGACAGTGAAAGATAGGAAATTAGAAATATACTGTAGGTTACCTCCTTTTGCCAATGGCCATGGGAAGTCACAGAAAAAACCTACCCACAATAAAGACACTATTTTTAAAGAATTAGATTATGAATGATATACCACCACCAGTTGGCAGTTCATGTAGACCACTATTTCTTTCTCTCCTTTTTAAAATATTGTTTCTCAAATTTTACTCGTCTTGATTTTGTCTTTCATTTCAAATTATAATTTGAAGCTAAATATTTTTATTTTTCAGCTTTCCTTTATTTCTAAATCTAATGTTGAGATTCTTTCCAAATAAATTTACTGGAGTGTACAATTTTAATAAAAGTCAACAAAGGAAAGAAACTATTTTGAAATTTATTTTTCAAGCTTGTCATCTAAATAGAAAGGATGCTGACTGAAGGATAAAGCAAACTGCATTATCACGTACATGTAAAATGAATAAGCCATGATCACTGCATTTATGTACAGAAATGTTTGACATGTTTGAAATAGATTCCCCAGTGCTGATCAAGTTAAATGGTTATTTAGAGTTCTATGATTTTCTCCCTTTTTTCCAATTTTTGATGGGAGTTGCCAGCACTGGTGTATGTTAAAATTTAGCATTATTCTTGTATCTGTTTATTCATGCAGGAATCTACTGGCGATGATAATACTGAACCTCCTGAAAAATTGCGGCGTAGATCAACAAAAGGCAGTGAGAGACGGCGAGTAACTGCGCCGGTTGAACCCACTCAGGATCGTCAGACTTAAGAAATTCAGGTAAGAATTTAATTTAATATATCTTTTATGTTAGTTCTAACAACAACAAAAACAAAAAACAAATATTATTAACAGATATTATTTTTTTTAAATTTCTTCGAACTACGGAATTTTATGAGAAAATTTTCCACCATCATTAGTAGAAAAATAGAATCTTTAGTATCAGGAGGAAATTAATTTTCTATGCTTGTGTTACATGTACAACACATGATGTTGCTATATGCCTCTGGGTACATGTACTATTATGGAAGATTGTTACTCTTGAATATTTCTTATTTCTGCTCCATAGCCCACATTACTCAAATCTGAATTTTAAATTAAAAAAAGAAATTACTGTTATTGTCTGCACAATGTCATTTAAAAAAAAATTATTTAAAGTTAGATACATGTAGTGTCCATGTATAAAAATTATTTATTGTAAAAAGTTATAAAAAAAATAATGAACTAATAAAGCCCAATGTTTACATTTATCTCTTAAGTCAATTTTCTGAAATCATATTTTGTTTTTATATTCATATTTCTTAGTTTCATTATTATAATTATTAGATAATTATAAAAAATATATTTTCTCTTCTAGGCGTTCGTCAGTAAGCTTGAAAGAGGGCAGATTGAACATGTAATGGTCAACTTGCTGAAAAGGTTTCCAGAGGTGTATATGGATGCGTTGGCTTTGACCCAACCAGAGCTCCCAGCACCACCAGCACAACCTGCAGATGTCCAGGCAGCATGGTGCCGTTGTGGTAATTGTCGTCCAATGCCGACAGAGATCGAGAACGTCTGCTGTAAGCATAGGATGTGTGTGACATCTACCCAGAACTTCGTAGATAGCATTTTAAATGGCAACGTTCTGGTAGCAGCAATGGCAGCTAATAGGGACAACTTTCCTCGCGACATCGCACGAGACAATGCGTCGTATCGGCATTATGCATATAAGCAGTGGACATATATCCATCATGGATATCTCGGTGCTGGTAACAGGAAGGTGGCACCTTCTTGTGTGGTGCTCAGAATAAGGAGAGGATACCCAGCCCCAACCAACCATTACAAGGGATACAAGGATGGCATCCATGACTAGCATGTATTTACCCTTGTTTTCTTTTGTTTGCAGTTATTCACACTGTTCTTGCGTATAAGATCTTGCACACTGTAAATGCCTTTTTAAATTAGTTATTTGCAAGACTAGTCCTGTAATCGCTGTTTTTAAATGTGAATAAAGATTACTATAAAAAACATGTTTTTTCCACAAATTATTCCATTTTGCTTTGACAACTGGCCGTTTTTTTGTTTTTTTTATGTGTTTTGTTATATTATTGTGCCAGGCTCCCGTCGAAGCAAAGTAACAATGTGAGATTGTTACTTTGCTTCGAAGGGAGCCCAGATAGCTCAGTTGGTACAGCACTGGTCATGTGATCCAGGGTCCCGGGTTCGAATCCCGGTCGGGGCATTGTAATTTTCTCACAATTCTTTATGATATATTCAATTTACTTCAATCCTATCAATTATGATATTTAATTACAAATATATAAATGTTAATATTTATCATTGTATATTCCAATATGTGCATACACATTGATTACATTTATTGTAAGAATTTTTTTTCTGTTCTGGCAAAGATGCAATCTCTGAAGCTTTTATTCTGCTGATGGTGACATGCCAAGAGTTACACAGGATTCTGTGAACAGGAAAAAAACATGTCAGAAAATTTAAAACTAAGAAAAAAAAAAACAACAACATACACATTTTTCTTCATGTGCTTCCACGTTCAATTACAAACATCCAACTAGATGGAACAAGAAGAATAGAAGACCAACAGAACCATTCTCAGCACCAAAGTGTTATCATTAAAAAATATAGAAATATCAACCTACATCTAATCATTTGGAATGATATACTTTCCATAAATAAATATTCTGAATAATTTGTTATCTTGAATAAAGATCCTCTTTCTGTGTTCTTGATACTCCCATCCTATGGAAGGTCCAGCTGACAGCAAGAGCCAGAAGTATCAGACCACATATCAAGCTTGTATGGACACCATCGTAGAGTAGCTTGGGAGAGAATACACTCCAGACGAAGAGATGATGGCGTTGAATGGTGGCCAGGACTGTGTAAGCTGCTATGGGGAGGGCACGGCTTAAGGCTAACGTGAAGCAAGACTCTTCTACTGCACTGGAGAATCTGTTTGCAAATAAAGGGGCATGTAGGGATATCATTAGCAGAGGAGGAATTAATAGCAATGCACTGAAGACTGGCATAATTCATAAATTATAATTGAAACCAACCAGCCAACCAAAGAGCTCTCCATGTTGCTTGATGCACACACATTGAATCAAATGAACCTAAAGGGACAGGGGGAGGGTCAACTCTACCCATCCCCAATAAAATAATACTTTACTAAAGAAGGACCTAAATTTTTAACAATCTTTCCCACAAAACAGCATACATGTGTTTCATAACTGGATGAAAATCCAGCTAACTTGCAATATCAGTTTATAAATTGCCACTACAGGCTAAGTAGTCTAGTAGGAGAAGGGGGTCTACGTGCACCCGAAAAGTATATTTTTTTAATCCACCCTACCTAGACCAGTTTTGTCTGTAGAATTCAAAAATGCATTTTTAAAAGGTCAAAGAGTGTCCCATAGTGGTCAAAAATCTGTTTCCATGGTAACGGATGGTGAAAATAACAGGTTTTGCTAAAAGTGATGTAATATTTGATAGGATTGCTCAATCATCACAGTTTTGGTCTCAAATTACAGAGAATTAAATTCTCTAAAAGATCATATCAATTATGGAGGGGTCTATACCAATTTTTATATTAATTTTTGGATCAGAATATAAAATTTCCCATTTTTTTCAAAAAAATAGTGTTGTACCATATTAATAATCTATCTATAAATGGCACGAAAACAAATTCTATTGGTCTCATTTTTCTTCTAAATTATGCTGACTATGTATGCAATGCAATGTGAAAATTACATAGAAGTTCCTCCAACAGCAGGGAAGTTACGGCCATCCAAAGTTGACAATGAAGCATGTCCAGAGCGGTCAAAAATGTCAATGTGAAGAGCGCCCTCTATTGTTGAATAATTTCATTTCAATTGTATCCTTAACAGAATTTGTCCCAAAATTGTTGGGAATGAAGATGGATGAGATAAAGTATTTCCAGATAGAATTTGTACTGAATGTCACATTAATTTTAGGTAATATATATGTTATTTTTGCCTTCCCCCACCCCACCATCACCAGCAAAAAAAAAAGGGGGGGGGGTGGAAGCTCTAGGGGCTACTGTAAAAAAAGGGTTGTTTTTTCTCAGATGGGTGATGTACAAGCGTGCAGTGCAAAGGGTATCAGAATTGAAAAAACATGTAACAAAAAGGGTATAAAAAGGATATACTTTTAGAGTGGGGGAACAGAATACTAGTTTAGGGTATTCTGAGATCGAAGGGCAAATACTTATTTAGGGTAGGCCTATGTTTTGAAAGTAGATGTAGGAGCAAGGTGTCCACCTTGTAATGGAAGTGCCCCCCCCCCCCCCCCCCCCCCCCGCCCCCGGAGAGGCAGAAGAGAGAAATTCAACTTCAGTGCACATTTTCAGCATGAACTTCAATTAATTTATTCAGCATCCTTTTGTTATTGTTTCAGAGATGACAATGGAATACATTTAGCTAGTCAGGTAAAGCATTCCAAATGATAGATCCATTAGAGCGAATCGTAGTTCTAGGGAACTTATGACACACACAAAAAAACGTACAAACTTATATGGATTTCTTGCAAGACGACTAATAACACTGCTATTAAAAAAACCCAACAATATGACAAGTTAGAGCGATTCGTAGTTCTAGGGAACTTATGACACACACAAAAAAACGTACAAACTTATATGGATTTCTTGCAAGACGACTAATAACACTATTAAAAAAAAAAACAATATGGCAAGAAAGAATTCACCTAAAAATAATGATAAATATTTAGAATAATTTGGGTTTCATAAAGTTAGTTTTTTTGTGTGTATGAGCTTCAACAAATAATTAATAGTTACCCTTTTTGCACAGTCTTTAAGTATATAAACACTTTGGAATAAATGTGCTGCCTAAAAACTAATATTATTACTGCATAATAATTCAAGTATTGCAAGATCATGATAATTATGTTATGTTCTATGAATTTAGAAGTCACACTGGTAATACATATTTTTTCTCTCTACTTAACACCTCAAATATCGGAGAAGTATTTTTTACAAATATAATCAATGTGGCATTTCCGTGTCATATTTCCATACAGAATTGCTCTTAAAAGTCTAAGGAAAAAATAAATTTCAAAGGATCCATAGTAGTAGTGTTGTCTTTACTCTGTTTAACACTTCAACTACCTGAGAAAACCTTTTTACAAATATAAATGAATTTGCATATCCAATCTTCCAAGTTGTATTTTCATTCCAAATTGCTCCTGAAATCTTACTTGATTAACTTGTTTATCATTTTAAAAATTGTTATTTGCACTGTAATATGATCAGTGTGCTTATTGCACATTTCCATAATTTGTGTTATCAAGGAGATCCTAAAGCTCATTGGCATTAAATAACTGGTGCATTACAGTTTTCAAGACTAAGTTCATTTCAAAAGGATCATTGGTAGATAAAACCAGATTAATATCATCAGCGAATAAAATAGAAGAAATTGCTGACACATGGCAAGTATTTGACATACAACAGAAATAAGAGAAGGCCTGGATAAGACCTTTGTGCAGCAGCCAATTGTATATGCTATGTACAGAAAAAAACATTGCCAATTCATACATATTGCTTTTTATTCAATAAATGACTTTTCAGCAGTAAAGGCGGAGTGCCTTTTATTCCATGAATATTTAAATATAAGTTGAATGTAATCCTTCAAAAACGAAGTAAAGTAGCAGAGTGTTAAATCAAAGAGCACATGTGGCGATGAAATAAACATGAATAATGAAAAAAATACAGTGCCTCCTATTTCATTAGTCTTCATCATCTGATAGTTCATCCCAGTCAATATCTTGATCTTCATTCAATTCGCCATGGTCCTGATCATCTACTGCATCAGGCAACAAGTCAATTAGGGTGGGTGGGAGGATGGGGCCACAGGACCACATTGGCTCCAACATGCCATTCTCTGTCCTTTCCCAGCCTTGTCCAGGGTCATGTGGTTTCGGACTCCGGTACATGGGCTTTCCAGCTCTTTTGTAGTGGGCTAGGCGATGGTTTACCCGCTGGAGGTGGGGAATTAAGTTGTCATGACATGGTGGAAGGCGAGAGAAATCCACCCTTGACTTAGAAGTTAATGGTTCATCTTCCCCTACCATCCGTCTCAGCATTATTCCACGAAGGACATTGACTGATGTTTCCTTCTTGTTGCCATACATGCGGCAGGTGAATGCCTCAATAGCCTTGGCAGTATTTGAGTTGACTGACCAATTGTCCCCAAGTGTTCTGGAGAAGGAAAAAAGAGCAAAATTTGTAATGTAAGGCATTATCAAGAATAGAATATATGATTGAAGTGTTTAAAAATTGATTATAGATATGACATTTCATATACCAGTTTGTAGTTATCCCATGAACACTTTTCCCACTTGAATTTTCAATTTTTTTCTTATTTATATATAGGCCATGAGACATTTTCAAAGCAAGACATTTCAAATGCGTGTCTGCTACAACAATCTCTGGAATTCAAACTCGACGAAGAATGAAATTGCCTATGTAGAGGTGACTAGAATTGCTCACATTGATGATCACCTGGGAAAGCATCTATGTCAATGTCTTGTTTGCTACCATTCATTGCTTTATTTGTTTCTAGCTACCAGTAAATATTTGCTATTCATTCGATGTAATTGCAAGCATAATTTGTCAAACCTAGAAGAATTATTATTTCACCCAAGATGTCTGAATTTTAAAACCACCATGCCTTGAGTACAACTGATATTTTTTTTTCCTAATCATGTGCAGAATGAAACTACAAACTGGTATATATCGGGTGTTAAAACTACCTGAAAGCATCCTGGAACTCTGGAAGACTCTCAAGTTTCTTAGCAGGGCCAACCTTTCCCTTGCCCTTGAAGGCACTTGTAGCATCTTCACCAGTGAAGACATAAAGGCCAAGCAGCATAGTGCAGCGCTGCTCTCCCATCTTCAACGCCAGTGTTGAAATGTTAATGATTCGACGGTGCTTTCCAGATCCAGTGTCAAAGAAGATCGTCAGAGGGATGCTACTTGCATGGTGCAGAAGAATAAGGAAGATGTCAGTGTCTGGCGACCGGACAACTGCAGACTTGAATCCCAACTTGACCGCATGCTGCAGGTACAAGATCACCCGAGTGTCAGTTTCCTCCTGATTCGAAGCAAGTTCTTTGATCTCTGTTACAGATACCTGAAAAAGAAAAAAAGAAAAAGAAATGAAATCATCGTAGAAATTTCAACCAACCTGAACGGTACAAGACAAGATGCTCTTTTCAAATGACTGAATGATATGATTTATATAGCATTTACTCACATTGCCATCAGATGAGGTTAATTGGTGGGCTCGTCCATCAACAACCATGATTGCAGTCGGAACGTCTTTTAGACGGGATGCTGCCCCCTCACCCTTCCACACTTTAAGTAGAAGATGGCACAGTTGCATCTTGTTGTCTTCATTGGTCAAGAATACCTTGAAGTCAGCTGGTGTTCTCGTGGCTGGACCATCTACCACGAACTTCGGTGAACATCCACGTCTGAGTCGTTCCTGCCCTTTGATGGATTCAGCATGATAGCAGTCAGTCGCAAAGACAAAATTTCTCTTTGCCACCATGATGTCAAGAATGCGAAGACACATTTGTCCAAAAGTAGGAGGCAGATTGTTGAGGCCATGAAAGAGAGCATTTCCATCTTGGATGAAGAGCGCATCACTTGGACATTCAGCATCCTGGATCCCCTCCAGGAGGTAGTGGAGCATTGACGCTTTGTTTGTTTTGGTAAAGAAACCATCAGCTGTTCCAAGGCTGTGTGGTACTGGGGTCAGTGGGTACTTCATCAGCTCATCAAGGTTGATCTGTTCTTTGACATGCTGCGATTTGACCAGGAGCGTAAAGGCAATATCACTCTGTTCACGGTATTGGATAACCTGAAAAAATGAGTGAGAAATTAATGAATTAAGAAACATGGCTACAATACGCTTACAGGAGTAATTATGTTCTTACATTCATATTCTTCAATTCAATTCAATTATTTTATTTGGCCACATTGAAAGCATGGAAAATTGTTGCACAAATGTAAAAATACATGACATATAAACATTTAAGAATTGGTATTATACACTTAAAAATATACAAAAGACACTGCTCATTTTAAATCAAAAAGTTTAGAGTCATGAAAATGCAATCTTGAGTGCTAATTATTACCAAAATGAATTTTAAATAATATTTGTTTTGATATGAGAGTGAAAATCACAAGGTCAACATAATCAGCAAAATGTCTGCTACAACCCCTTAAAAACAAAGATAAAAATGACATCAACGCACCTTTCCTTGTGAAGTTGTAAGTTTCACTGCCTTGTTTGAGGAATCCATTGTCTTTAATTTTTGCCTCTTGATAGGCTCAAAGAAGAGGCCCTCTGGATCTTTTGCTAATCGATCCTTGATGAAGCGTTCCTTTTCCTCTTTGCCGACAGTCTCTGCTCTCAGTACATCATAGGCGACTTCTGGTGAGACTGGCGAACCAGAAGCCAAGCAGTAGAGTTGATCCTTGTCAGCGATGGTGAAGGGGTTTGTGAAATTGCGTATTGCCGTTAGTGTGCGTTCAACAGCCTGCTCAGACTTCCTGATCTCTGCCTTATCAAGCTCACGATGCTTTCCATCTTTGGGGGAATCTGGGTCACACACAAGCCCGCACATCTCAAGAATTTTCTCAAAGAACTGTGTCCTAGTGGAAGTTGTGCGACACCATCGTTGATAAGCACCATAGAGGGAGAAAAGACCGACAAACCCACCTAATGCATACAAAAGAATAAAGAAAATGAGAACGTGAAAAGCCAAGATGTCAGAAAAGGCAATCTCCATCATGATGGCAAAGTGAATAAAATGTTGAAGCCTCAACAGTATTTCATTCATCTTAATTGAACCACTCTAACACCACTATGAACTGACCTGATTACATTCAACACGAAGGTTTGATTATAGATTTATGAACATGAGAGTTCATTTATATATGAGCTTGCAATATATTGCAATGTAATGTATTGTAACCGATACATACCTTGTGATTTTGCGAAGCGCATAAAGGTCTCTTCCATCGTTTTGTCCACAGCGGAACGTGCTCCAGGTATGACAGATCGTGCAACAGCAATGCCTCCCTTCTCTAACAGCTGTTTGGCTCCAGGATGAGAAAGTTCAATGTTGGTCAAGAACACCTCCAACCATGCCAAGTACCTTGAGATTGAAAAAAAAGAGAGAAAACGAATCAGACCTGTAGCTCCCTGTAACTGGAATTTTAGTACAAGAACAACTGGATAACATCATAAATGTGATATAATAAAGAACATATCCTCAAAAATAAGAAAGAAAGAAAAACAACTCAAATCACTTGAAAAGACCCTTTCTTCTTTAGAATTTGTTGTTTATCAGGTTGTTTGGGTTTTTTTCTTCCAAAGTCCTTGTGTATCAATACCCTACAAGCAAATATATTCCTTGAAAATAATAATGAAACAAATTAAGCAAAATGCATGATACTTGCGTAAATATATATCTGACAATGATAACAAAACAAGATACAATTTTAGATAATGTATAGCTCTGTAGGTTATTACAACAAAATTATTTGATTACTAGAGCAACAACATTTATATTTTTAAAAATCTGATTTCTGGTGAGATATTTTCAGCAACAACATGTTGATGTCTACATGACTATTCACTAACCAAAGCTGATTATTAGAAATATGCAAAGATAGAGTGAAGGCTTACCTTGAGTAGTTGGGCCCATCATAAGCAAAGAACATGTCACCATTGCACTTGTGGAAGAGGGGCAAGTTGTTGGTCTTCACAGCATACAACAGCATGAATAGCAGACGGGCTTGATCAATCACAGACAGCCAGAATGTAGCAGTCTTGCCAAGATGACCTGAACGCACTCGGTCTTCAAAATCTCTGTACTTTATGAGCAGATTGCTGGTATTGTCATCATCTAATGACGCATTCAAAGCATCACGTGTGCATGTCTCTGCAACTCTTCTTAAAGGGAAATTAACCTCAGCGTATGAATTAGCTTATTTTGAATGGTGTAGTATATGCCTCTTATTTGATACATGCAATTTCATGTAAAAACACAGGATATAGATATAAATCACTATTTTCCAGCCAAGTTATCGTCTGCTAGCAATAATAAGGGGGCTGCCATTACTTTATGTGTACACGAACATATTTTTCATCCCAAGTAAAATTTCCTTCATCGTTAACTTGTAATTGATTTTTAGAGGACAAATATATATTAGATAAAGTCACATATTCTGAAATGTAAGTTTAGTTTTATATATTTTTTAAAAGGTCTTAATTTGTTCATAAAAAATATACTTCATAAAAAATATACGTCAAGGACGGAGACAATCGTAACAATACCAAAACAAAGCGAGGAATCTGCTTTACAGGATGGCTATTAGAACTCATGGGTCGTCAATTATCTAGGCCCATGGCCAATAACAATCGTAATACAATCAGAACAAAGCGACGTATCTGTTGTAAAGGTAGGCTATTATCAATGCATATGGTACCTAATGATCCGTGTCATGCACAAAATGGCAGCCGTGTCCTTTAAGGCAGTTTGGTTGGTGATGTTGACCTCCTCATCTTCAAGGAATCGCTCTATCAGCAGTCTTCCCATGGCTTCGCAAACTGTCTTGAGACAGAAGAGAGCTTTGGCATATGCCTTGCCTGCCAAGACATTACGTAAACAGCCACTGGTTGTCAGCTGGGCCTCAAGAAGAATTTCGGAGTATCCTGATCCCCTGCATTTGTGACCTGTCAACATGCCGATGAAGTTCATGCCTGTGTGAAAGGGGCCAGGTGTCACAACATGGTACTTGTATGTTTCTGGGTACTTCCAAATGAGGGGAAGTGCCTTCATGCACCCTCCAAGGTCAAATGTGGTGAGCACATATGATTGACCAACTTGCTTTGTAGCATCCTCCGATCTCTTCAGTAATTCTTTAATGGTGGCATACTCCGTGAATGGTAGATGGATGGGGGCAAAGTAATCAATTGTTGATTTCTTTGCAGGTTTTTCTCCAGTCGCTGATACAAAGCCACCAAATCCTGGCACAGTTTGATCCTCTCCTCCATTTGTACCAACTACACGAGCAAAGGACCATACATGGAACTCTTGAAGGCACTTCAAATACATGTTGTTGTTTGAAGCGGGTGGAACATATGATGTACCCTCAGGAAACTTTGGTCCTACTCTCTTAGTGATGATGACTGGGGCAAGACTTCTAGGTTCTTCGGTATTGAACGATCGCATCATATTTCGCTTGAACAGAGGGAGTGTTCTTTCTCTACTCGCCTGGACATCACACTTTGCTTCTTGGATCATGATTCCCCCTGTACTATTAACCACATTTGACCCATGTATGTTGGTTGTCGTCTTGTTGAGGTTATCCCATTCAGTGTGGAACACCACATTATCATCTCCAGTGACAATCCTTGGTGTCAGACATGTTGACGTGTCATCAAGTGCCTTTGCGAGGGCTGTCTCCATCTCCAGAATGTAATCATAGGATTCACAATGACCAAGCCTGTGGAGTATTGCCGACAGTTTCTTACTCCTGAAGAGGTGTCTAATCGTCGTGCTAAGCAGAATGTGCTTAGGTAGTTTCCACAATCCTTGTGTCACTGCACGACAAATGTCTTGACATATTGACAGCACAACCCGACTGGATCTTTCAGTGTGTGTCCCCTTACCGTCAGCCGACAGGAGACAGGTCATAAACTGAAGTAAACTAGGTGGCAGGTTATCCGGATTCATATCCAGATCTTCCATCGTTGGTGGCCAGGGAAGTGGTCTACATGTCTTGAAAGCCGTTTTGATATTATGATTGAGCTGTTCTGCAATTGCTTCTGAATTCTCTCTGGAACTAAGTTTGTAAACCTGTGTGATGGCATCTTGCAGAGAAATACTTGCATTATATACAATGTTGTAAGTAATACAACCCTTGTCATCTGACATGTTTGCAAATTCTAGCAAACTGCCAACATCATCATGGTTTTGCAGGCGTAGTTTCAGTCTTTCACTTCTATAGTCTGGACTCAGAAGACCTGTCCTGTCCAGCTCTCGCACATAAAGATTGCATAACGATGATACTCTGACTATTTTGTGACGAGCAATAATCTCTTCTTTCACGTACTCAAGAACGACATCAAATGCCCTCTGGTGGGCAGCAGCTTTGGACAAGTTGTCATCATTGGAGGATGTTTTAGCATTTAGATATTTGAGATATTTGAGATTGAAGTCATTTCTACAGGAAGCATGGAAACATGCTTCCCTCGCAAAAAGATCTTCACCTTGCACTTTTCTGTGTAGTGCACTCAATCCCAGTTCGAGAGCTCTATTTTCAATGTCTTTCCATGTCTGATGTTTAAGGCCACTACTACCACTAGAGGATGATTTGAAGACGGCGAATTTGATGCACCGTTCGGTCTTTCCCTTCACCCTTCTTTCTCTTTTGTCGCAGAAAATGCACTCAGGTGGAAATAGTCTGCCGTGTGAAAATGATTTGCGAGATCTTGATGTTTGCTCAAGCAAATTTTCTGCACTCAACTTGCGTTTCTTTGACATGGTTCTTCCCCCAAGGATCACCTCACCATGCTGCATTAGAAGACCTGTAAACAATAAATAAAATACAAGTAATGTCGATCAATTAAATATGCAAACACATGAATAAATATTGACATGAATAACATCATGAAAAACAAGCGAATATACACACGACTGAGACTTTTGCTAATTACAGCCTAATTTGTCCTAATTTTAATTATAATTATCATTATTATTATCATTATTATTATCATTATTATTATTATTATCATTATTATTATTACAGGACTGCTGCTTGAATGTATACATTATGTAGTCTATCGAAAGCCGAGAGGGAAAAGGTAACACAAGATTGTATTTTGACTATAAAAGTATTCATCAAATTAAATTCCTATCTCTTATAATTGTATTTAATGAGAAATTGAAGAAATAAAAACGTGTCCAAAGGCCTACACTTCTCAAAGAAAGTTTAGGAAATCCATGCATTCTTCCTGCCTGGTGTATCCAACTGAACATTAATGTTTGAATTAAAGTTATCAATTGTAGGCTCTGGAAATTATTAGAAAAAATTAGATTACAAAAACAAAACAAACCCAAGCAGTAAATTTCTATGATCACTCATTTAAATAGGTAGTTCTAATCATTCAGTTCAACGTCATATTCTTCAAAATATAAACCACTGCAAACCATTGCAAACTAGGCATGGTTAATACATCACTTCGAAGAGGTATGTGGTTCTAATCTTTCATATTATCACTTTCAGTGCCATATTCTTTAAAGGCCAAGTCCACAGCAAGATGAAGTTCATTTCAATAAAAAGAATAAAACATTCCAAACAAAACAGTGAAAATTTGATGAAAATTGGATACAAAATAAGGAAGTTATGAATTTTTTAATTTTTGCTATTTTTTTCGCAAAACAGTTCTTGAACAATATATATGAATATTCAGTGAGTTGATGATGTCATACACTCACAATTTCCCCCACAATATGTACATGTATACAGAAATGACAAAAATTTAATATTTGAAGTATAAAAATGTAAAATTTGTCCTTAATACTCATTACATACTTTGTGAAATTTTCTGAAATTTTTGTATAGATTATTATGGAGAATAGTGAGTGTATGACATCATCAACTCACTCACTGAATATTCATATTGACTGTTCAAGAACTGTTTTGCGAAAAAAATTGTGAAACTTTGAAAATTCATAACTTTCTTATTTTGCATCCGATTTTCATAAATTTACAAGAATTTTGGGTAGTAGTCTACTTTATATAAAAACAGATGAATCAAATGATAGACTGTTTTTCTTAGGCCTATAGTCAGAGTAAAGATCTAGACCTCCTCTACACCACAACTCTTAAGCCTTAGGTTATTACGGCATCCTTCCGTCAAAATACAAAACAATCTTCTAGTTTTTTTATTTTCACTCGAAATAACATAAATATACAAATAACAATCTATTCATAGATGTTTTCTTTAAACACATAATTGGTGAATTCAAATCAAATCAATTCAACAATCAATATAGATCTACATGTACCACATTGAAGTTCTGATTTCATGTCACATGTAATACTAACACAATTTTATACATGTGGGACTGATCATACAAACTTAGTGGGAACAAATCCATAAATAGGTTTTATTTTGTACTTTAAACAAATAATCTTTTTGGCAAATATCACAAACTGTAGCAGAACTAATGTAAAAAATCAACAATAGAAACTTACCACATGTTAGATGTATAAAAGATGACTTCTTAGATCCAAACAACAAATTTTACAAAAGTTTGGTAAAACTTTTGTCCTATCACAAGTAAGCCTGTTTATTTCTGCACAATAGAGGGCGCGCATCATCATTCCATATTGAAATTCTTCACCACTCTGGACATGCTTCAGTGTCAACTTTGGATGACCGTAACTTCCCTGCTGCTGGAGGAACGTCTATGTAATTTTCACATTGCATTGCATACATAGTCAGCATAATTTAGAAGAAAAATGAGACCAATAGAATTTGTTTTCGTGCCATTTATAGATAGATTATTAATATGGTACAACACTATTTTTTTGAAAAAAATGGGAAATTTTATATTCTGATCCAAAAATTAATATAAAAATTGGTATAGACCCCTCCATAATTGATATGATCTTTTAGAGAATTTAATTCTCTGTAATTTGAGACCAAAACTGTGATGATTGAGCAATCCTATCAAATATTACATCACTTTTAGCAAAACCTGTTATTTTCACCATCCGTTACCATGGAAACGGATTTTTGACCACTATGGGACACTCTTTGACCTTTTAAAAATGCATTTTTGAATTCTACAGACAAAACTGGTCTAGGTAGGGTGGATTAAAAAAATATACTTTTCGGGTGCACGTAGACCCCTATCTTCGACTCAACTAAAGGATAGTATTCCGAGATTTATTTTATCTGATTTTAGTGAAATGATTTTAATTGTCATAACAAAATGTACTCTTATGGTGCAGCATTGGTTAATGACTGCGCTAAAGGGGCTGCGTATTTGCGCAAACACCAATGAAATGTTGCAGTTTAAAATTTGTTATGACAAATAAAATCTTTTCACTAAAATCAAGACAAAATGAATCTCAGAATACCACCCCTGTATACCTTTGTCAGCAATGAACATTCAATGACAAGCAGGGTTGTAATTTATTTTAATATTCTATATTCTCGCATCAAAGAAAGTTCACTGACCTTTGTATGTGATGAGTAGTGAGATAACCAGCTAGTTTTGTGAACCAGAGTAGTGGGCCAGCATACGTTGAGATAACAGTAAGTGATCCAGCTAAGACAAGATTATAACCATCTAAGCCAACATAGCCGGCTGATATATCCATGCTAGCTGCATTGTTAGAATTACCCTACAGAAAAAACAGAAAGCAATTTGTTACATAAAACAAACTTTGTTTCTTCAAAATTCAAAATCATCAACTGAGAGTAAAAAAATGAACAAAACAAAACAACCACTTACATCTTTCATGGCTGCTATGTAATGCAGTAAAGTAGATAGAAATTGCTTCGTCACCTAGAGCTGGTGAGGTACAATGTATATGAGCACAGTCTATTCCATTCATATCATATGTCTTAAAAGCCAGGCTATGTTTCACTAATCCTATAGACGGTAATGACCCATGACATCATGTCTGTTACTCATTGACATGTTGCATACAAACAAAAAGTTTACGCTCACAATGCAGGAAGTCTGTAAACAAATGTAACAATATCTATAAAATCAAACTTCACTGCATATAGATACTTGTTCTATATTTTCTAAATGTTACAAAGAGAATACAGAATTGACTATGACCTGCAAAAGGAAAGCGCTAAATATGTAAGTCATTTCAAGTACCTGAGCATAAAATGCAGCCTGTCCCATCCACACATGAACAAGAGTCACGACCCACACCTTCCACTGTAACCATGGTAACAGATGTTCATGAAGACAGTGTTGCAGCATCACCAAGATGGCCACCACTGCACTGTTGTGAGGCCTGAGGATGAGGGCAACAAGCATCAGTAGAGCAGAGTGGATGTCCTCCAAGATGATGCCAGGAATGCTTCCAGGGTGTCCATGGAGTGACGCTGACTCATTTTCCTTGGATCCATCTGGAGTTGGGAGAGATGAGCCTGCTCTTCGGGCTCTGAAGCACTTAAATGCTGTGGCTAGGAGGGAGGCTATAATGGTGGCGTATGTGAACCAGGCTTCAAGAATACCCCTAGCAATACAAAATTGAAAAATCAAGAATGCTCTCTTACAACGAAGGTATTGGTAAGCAAAAATCAAGTCGGTCATATTATTAAGAACAATATTATAACATACTCTCTCTACAACAAGAAAATGTTTTGTTGGTCCCAAGGAGTTTGCTATAACAATGGTCTGTTTTACTAGGACTATGTCCACCTCATGCTGTTTATAATGTTTACATATACATGTATGTGTAAAATCTCTCTTCAGATTATTTATCTAGAGGGAATGTGGGTTGTGGCTTTTTCAGTGAATGTGATTTCTAGCCACTTTTTTATCGTTTTTTTTTTTTATTTTCTGGTCCATCTACTGCATGATAAACAATTAACGATTACTTCAACCTAGTAGCTCTTGAAGTGCAATTCCATTATCAGAACTCAACATTATGGCTTTAAATAGACTATTTTCTCTCATAATTTCCATACAATTGCATTGTTTGAAACCTTGACGAGATTAAAATCAACACACTTTAATTCTGTCAAAGGCAATGATACATTATATAATACATGTAGGTTTTGGGGCCATACCTCCATATGGAGGGTCAAAGGACCATACAGAACACAAGATTGTCCACATACTTTGGAGAAGATGGAATGGTGAAAGGTAGGACAGTGGCTCCTGTTGCATTCCTGTAGAGTACTGTACCAAGGAATGATACAGTCATAAATGGTAGATGCTTCCTTTTATCTAGCACCATCGTCACATAGATGATCACCAAGCTTACTGGTAGAAGAGCTGAAAGGTAGGAAATATTTTCAGGCCTGCAAGGAGGAAAGATCAAACAAATGTCACAAGAATGGGAAAATATCTTACCTATTGAAGACAAGGCCTGTAAATTGTATCAAAATTTGACAAGCTAAAAAGAGAACAGGGTTAGATGATCTTTGAAGGTAGAGGTTTGCGTGGTGGTACTGATAACGTGGAGAAGGTTTACGGTTCACCATGTGGTTAGTCATGGAAAGGACTGAGTAAGAAGAAGAAAGTGGAGAAAAGTTGACAGGAGAAGAAAAGGAAAGGCGAGATAGAAATTCAGAATCTCCACTTTCTTCTTCTTACTCAGTCTTTCCAGGACTAACCACATGGTGAACCGTAAACCTTCCCCACCAGAACAGGGTTAGTAGATATGATTTCTTCTGTACTTTATAAATGCAAACATCAGATAGCAAGTAAAATAAACTTGTGTGTGGATCTGTAAAATTAACGAACATCATACCAAAATGTATCATTTAGACAAATAGAAGAAAAAACACATGCTATAGGTAGGTTGTGAGTTTGCATTGACATAGTACACTTCTCAGTTCTCTCACCAAGAACCTTTTTTGGCTTGTCTCATTCATTTTAAAGTCCCCACTACTTGGTTTGAGCACCAAATGTACTTTACACTGGTAAAGCCCACCGCACACTATACGAATAGCTATGATCCGATTTTGGAAATAAATCGCAATAGCATTAAATATAGGCAAATTAACAAATAAAATCTACCTGATTCAGGTTCTGAACATTAATATATGAATACTTAACATAGGAATTTGGTGCGATGCCAGCCTTATATCCGGAATAAAGGCCAAATCAGTTTCAAATCGTAGACAATCGGAGGACTGCTCTGACGTCACTACTATTCGGAGCCGATTTAGCCTTTCCTCTGACTAGAAGGCTTGTAAATAGGACGTAATTTTAATTTTACTATCTATGTGGCTTTTCAGAACCTCAATCAAACATATTTTATGTGTTTAACTGTTTATATCTAATGCTATTAAATTTTCTTCCAAATTCGGATCGCAGACCGATCGTATGTGCGGTGGGCTTGAAAACTCAGCAGCTATCACATAGCCTACCTAACAAACCAGTCTCCTATGTCTGGTATATTGACCCACTCCACACCAGTCTGATTCCATGCTCTCAGCACCCTCATCAGACATGTGCACAGGAAGGCAATGCTGCTTAGTCTCAGGCTACAGGACACACAGCAAGATAGACACACACCTAGCATTAGGGTCATGGTGTTGAAGTACCAAGTCTGGTGCTCCTCTTCAACAAAACTGCTGGAAGCAAGGCTGTAGGTGTGAAGAAGACTGCCTCCTATCAGGCTCACTTCAGTCAAAGTCAATACAGGGTTCTGATTCAGACGATACGGATCAGAAAAATAGAGATATTGCAAGTTTAATGGAGAATGAAACCAAACATACATTAGCTAATAATCATGTGGGAAATTGTCAGCCTGTTCAAAATATCTTGAAAATACTCTGATTTGATTACTCAGTAAGGAGAACAGTCTCTCTAAAATTTGCAGATTTCTTGCTAGATATTGGGCTGTATGCATAAAAAAGAAGTAATCACTTTCAGTAAAAAGTAAAAGTAAAAGTTGTTGCTAGTCAAGTAAAAGTAACAGTAAAAGTATGTGCTCGATTTGGTATGCAAAACCTTTCACTTTTACTCCGTAGTAGATGCTATACTTGGCTAGTATCTACTAATGAATTCAGTAAATCCTCCTTGTGGTCAGGCTATAGAACCGTGGCACAAAAGCCCATTTAGATCATACAGATATCCTTCACTTATCATGCTTCAAAGGCTTTCAACATGCCACAGGTGTACTAACAATTGAATTGTCAGATCGATAAGTAGTCTCTAAAGCAACTCTTCTTGGTTGGTATTCCTTCTGCTTTCTCATGGGTAACTGTATAAACTCAGCCATTTTGCTGGTAGGCTCAACACGTCTGCACAAGTATACTGCCAAGGTAGCTATGTAGCTGACTTGGAATTTTGAAGCATCTACTAGGAAACTCTAGTAAATCCTTTTATGCATATCAGTCGAAATATTTACTTCTTTTCAAGTAAAAGGTTGTCTAGCAAATCCTAGTAGTAGAAGCTGAGAGTAAAAGCTTCTAGTAAACTTTATGCATGTACATTGAAGTAAATACTCAAATTTTGAAGTAAATAGTATCTACTTTTTTTTAATGCATACGGCCCATTACCCCATGGGGGCTGCCATTTTGAAAAAACTGTGATGTCATTGCGGTACATGTCCATTTACCTGTACACAATGGATAAGATGTTGCACAATGAATAGCTATTGTACAACTAAAGCCACCCATGCAAAATGGCAGCCGTCTTGGTACCCCCATTGTCTCGCACAGGTGATATCTAAGAGCAGTTGTAGGTCTTTGTCAGAATTGACAAACCTTTATCAGACCAAGCAACTTACACGTGCATGTCAAATCTTGCTTAACAAAAGAAACAGCTGAACCAAATATCTTGACACAAATAGGTTATATGACAGGATAAAAGTATCTTCATTTGAATGTACAGGACTACAAAAATCTTTTATTATGAGAAAATCCAGTGTCATGCATTCCACAGCTGATCATGAGTGTCATGGTATCTAGTGTATAGGTCAGTGGGTATCTCACAAATAGAACTGCTCTGACATTACTTTGTAAAGAAAATGGCAGCCTCCATGGGATAATGTCAAGCAAGGAAACTAAAACTTTTGGAGACACAGTTCTCCTTCTTAAATAATCAAATAGGAGTAATTTCAAGATATTTGTAATAGGCTGACAATTATCTACATGATTATAGGCTAATGTTTGTTGCCTTTTATTCCCCTTTAAATACACTCTAAATAAAGGTAGAGAAGACTTATGTAATACAAGTCAACACATCTGTACGTGATTCACAAATATTCCTCAATATGATCACTTTCTTGCAAAGTTAGCGTATAAAATCTTTATCACCTTTCTTTCAAGAGGTTACTATCAAGGACAATTATATGCATTAATCACTAGCAATTAATGTATACTAAAATCATACTAGGACCTACATGTATCACAGAATACTTTGATAATAAACAGACATCACATGTGAATATAAACAGAATATATATATATATATATATCTCAACTAACCACAAGTAATAATAATAACAATAATATGTCTTGTTTACCCAGGGTAGTCTCATCAGTATTATACTGTTCTCCCTGAGGGCCCTGCAATCATATTATCAACCCGGCTTTTGCTTTTGAGTGACCATAATCTTTGCCTACCTTCATCGTTTCAATGAGATGGATGTAAGCATGGACAGGGCTAGATGCAAACACCATCATGCACAATCCACAGATCATTATAAACATCAGAACAAGAAATAAAGATGTGCTCGATCCAGAGCAGAGGACATCTCTGTTCTCTCCTCCTAGGCCGCTACACATCCCTATCTGGACGACACTGGTTACTAAGCAACAGACGAGGATGGCTATGGCCGTGTTGGCAACATGGGAGCTGGGCCGATTGGCCTGGGAGGAAGCCATCTCAAGGACAAGCAAAATAAAGACCTATTTGTGATGGAAAAGAGAAGGGGATATTTATTGTCACCAGATGAAATTTGAACGTCTACAGAGAATAAAGCTGTACGATGAGGGGTTGAATAGTTAACTAATTTCATTGGCCTACAGGATTAGCAACAGGCCTATTGTGAAGAATGAATATTCTGTACCAATCATTAATTTAACTTTTATCTATTATATCAAAGTTATTGACCAAAGAATTTGTAATCATAGGACTATGCTAATGTCCATATGAGAAAGGGTAGTGGTATATCTAATCTATGTCATAACTTGTGCTTATACCATATAAATTCAAAGTCTTCGAAACAGATCACCATGCTTACCATCCAGAGCAGCAAAATTCCTGATGCCATAGCATGCATATCATACTGAGAGAGTGAGCTGGTGATCCTATCTCTCATGGTATGCAGGGCTATTGTATACTGCTCCACGGCTCTCTCTCCTATGTTCAACTGATTCTGAGATGTGAGAGATGTCTCTGTGTTCAGCCATCTACTGTGGAGTCGCACCGCTTGCATCAGCTTCAATTTGGCATCTGAGCACACAAATTGAAAGAGAAAGTAAAGTTCTGTATAGGTGAAAAATAGTCTGTGAGCTTTCCCATTCTTCTTATTCCTCTATGGAAGAATAGAGTAGCTACACATCATGAAAAAAGAGGCTCTTGAAATGCTTTCATAATACTGTATACACAATAATTTCGCGGCCATAAATTCCCGTGAAATTTCGTGTGTGGTTGAATTCGCGATCAGGAAATTCTCTGATTTACAAACAGCAAAGATCGTGTACTTTTGCAAAGCTAAGAGGTGAATTTCTGACAAGGAGACAACAAATTCAACTACTTATGTTGGCAATATTTTAGCATGTTGCCAAATTTGCCAACTACTGTAAACGCTGTTATTTTCCCCTGATTAAATTTTCGCGCTAAGCGACCCCAAAACATATTCGCTGGTTCTTGAATTCGCGCTGCATAATTACTCACTCGCACTCTAAAATGAATTGGATTCAAACACGTATCAATCAGATGAAGCGCGCAATGCAGCGTCCATTCAAAACAAGCATAAGAAACCGTGCTACTATTTTTCGCGTGTCCTAGAATTCGCGCCGCCGAAAATAGCGTGAAATCTGCGAAAATTAGTGTACCGCGAATATTTCTGCATTTACAGTACTCGCAATTCGCAAAAATAAAAACCCCTGCGAAATACATGGTATAAACAGTCAATACTGCATTGTGTATACAGTTTTTAATAATGAATACACGACTAGGATTTTAAATTATTCAACACAATCAAACTCGTAAAACATAACCCACATAGACCTCTCTGTACTTCACTTTCCTCACCTTCATCACTTTTGCCCAAATTTTTCTGATGTACAGCCATGAGCTGGTATCCATTGAGCTGCAGTGCCCTCAGTTGTTCACGCATGGTCAGGCTCCCATTGAGGACCTGAGGTATTGCGCAACCAAGGCTGTTCTGAGGGATAGGATGACCTAGTAGAAGGGAGAGGGTGGGGGCTATGTCTATCTGCTGGACATCCGTATCAGTCGTTTTAATCCCTGAAATAATGAGGACAATATAGATTTTCAAACTACTAAAAATACAATCATATAATTGTTTAAAATAATGGTCTTGTTGAATTGTAATATTAATTTTATTTAATTCAGTTTTGACATTTCACTTGATTACATTTCTTCCAGTAACATCTTAAGATGCATATATGTGTACATATTATCGTATTTTACATTGTACATATGTCTATCCACAGTAAACATTCCTTCTTTTTTAAACAAGGGAGCTCTTTTTGGATTTTCTTTACAACTTTTCTATATAAAAGGATTCCTCCGGACAATTTTCATATTTTTAATCTTCCAGAGGAATGCACTCAAACCTCTTGTGTACGTTTTTACCAACTGTACCTTTGCCCCCAGCATATGCAGAACTGATGAAGACCAAGGGGGTGAGGACTTCACCTCTTGATGCCCCTCCATGACTACCTGCTTCACTCATCCCATGGTCACCACACAGGACTAGCAACGATGGCAGGGAATTCTCAGCATCCTGTAACAATGATCGGAATGAAGAGATATTGAGAAAAGCCCAGACGTATGTACACAGCAACACAATTGTCAAAAATGAAAACTTCAAAATAAGAATAGTAATAGTGACATTCAAACTCTGCTTATGAAGTTCTTTGTGTAAGATGGAAACTGCTATATTTGTGCATACAAAGTTACTAGCATGGCAATCAGTGTTAGACTGGCTGTAAAATTTTGTGCAGCACCATAATAGCAAAATGTAATGGAATATGAAGAAGCAGCTGGAATGCAAAAAGGCACAATTGTTGGTGCATCAAAAAGTGTAATCCCCCTAACCTGAAAGACAGTTCTGATTATCATTTAGCCTAATCAAGGTGGGTATACTGGCTCAAGATCCTAATATTATGGTTCTGCCTTTGTGTAAAAAGAAATATGATTTTTCAAATAAAACCTTTTGTGGTCAGAGTCAGTCTTTATGCAGCACTTCATTTTGCTATCAAAGCTACATATTTTCCATACAATGTGTTTCACCTCACTCCCTGGCCGAAGCAGTGGACCTCATCACCGTCGGTAAACAAACCAGAACATGGCTTAAACCACTTGACGACAAAGCCTAATTTTTTATTTTCAAAAGCAAAGAAAAGGGAACTTTTCTATAAATGGCACCCCCACCTGGTTTAGCAAAGTCTGGTGAATCTTCTTGAGGATGTTGTCCATCTCTCGTAGCTTTGGTTTGACTAGAGGACTGTACGGTCCACCCAGATGACCAATGTGATCAAGACCTAGGTAGTGCAGGATGATGGCATCCCAATCAGTACTCCTGAGAGCAGGCTCCACATTGCGGGTCACGTTGTTGTCAACCTTTACAAAAATAAATAATAATAATGCTATTCAGTTGTTGTATAGCGCATAATACATTTTATCAATTTGTTTTCTATACGCTTCCAAAGACCTTTGGATTATTACCCCGGCTCAGCCTAGCTGCCCTAATGAAGGCGCTGAAGCTTCAAGGAATAAATTCCTACCGGTACTCATTTTACTTCACCTGGGTCAAGAGAGGCAAATGTAGATTAATGTCTTGCCAAAGGACGTTAGTGCTGGGCTGGGATTCGAACCCCGAACCTTGTGATCTACCGTCCGATGACTTATCCACTAGACCACAACATGTCTCATATGTCATAGAACAGAGAACCGTATCCATTTACTTATCATTAATTCTTTTTCATTATGTTACCTTAGAACAACAGTTCACTTCAGCTTTATTCAATTCCATAAAAACATTAACATCAACATGCAAGAAATATGTAATATAATAATTGTATACTAAGACATAATCATTACATTTTGCATGCAATTGTTAAAATATTAGATTGACAATGAAAATAGGAATTTGGTTGCTGTATAAAAACCCTAGTGGGTTTGTCTTGACAGCCACCATGACAGGAAAGAAATTCACATAAACAGTAAAATTACGAATGGAATCATACAAAATGATTTATGATGAAACAACAAAAATAAAACAAAAACATAACTGCACAACCCTAAACAAAATGCATCGTGGAATAATATTAGTTTTGTTTACATCACAAGAGCATTGGAAATAAGATATAATTTAAGCTTTCTTTTAAATAAATTCAAAATAAATCAATCCATACCTATCATTATGACTTTAAACAGAGAGCTAACTTAACTACAATTCTTTTTATTTATTTGCATGAAGTAAATTTTTTATCATCTTCCTGAATCTTACTCTCAAAGTCTCTCTCTACCTACATGTACCTGTTTCATCATACATTTCTAAATTCTAATCTTACCCAGTAACTATTTGATATCTTAATCCAATTCATTTCTCTATCCAACCATTTTATTGTCATTCTGACACCCAATAAATCTCCGCCAAATTACCTCAGTGTAATCAGTTACAAAGAAGGAAGTGGTCCCATCCATCTTGTGAAACTGACCAGGGAACATCCTAATCCAGGTATCATCACCATAGAGATGGATCCTCTTCTGACTCAGGTACATTTGGAGGATGATATTGTCTTCTTGAAGAGCTTTGGAATCTAGATTGATAACAAAATCAATAAACCCGGGCACTGTCCCTGTTGTAATGCCCTGTTGGATAATCAATAAGGTAGAACATAATTCAAGACATTGAATCACAAAACTATGTATTCATCATGCCAGTTCATGTGCTTAAAGAACATGGATTGAATCTAGAACCTTCTAATCTAGAGATACACACTATGAACATGATGACAAAGAAAGCGAACAAAATATACAGCTCCTCATTGTACCCCCCACAATTGTTCTGGTAGACAAAAGAACATCCCTTCATTGCTATTATGTAAAATAAGTAGAACAGGTGAATATGCATGTGACACCTGTTCTACATATTTTTACATAATAGCAACGAAGGGATGTTCTATTGTCTACCAGAGCAAGTGTGGAAGATACAATGAGGAGCTGTATATTTTGTCCGCTTCTTTGTTCATAGTGACATGCTCCATATGACTGTGCAAAGTTTAAATTTTATTATGTTATTATCCACATTGAGTACATTAAAAAAAACAGGCAGGCATACCAATATTTATTGATCATTATACCAGTAGATTCAAGCTATCTACAGTTTCCAAAGCAGATGGAGTTACATGCATTGGTATAAAACAAAGTGAAATTTCTCATTAAATATGTTCATCTCTTTCCAGGGCTGTTATCTGCCTTAAAGCTGACAAGAAAATAACTTTTTTTAATGTTTAGGTGTGAATGTTCTCAGGCGATGTGCATTTTGGGTGTTATCACACTTCACCAATTGAATAACATGTTTTGAAGTGGATGGTTCGCAATGCAATACCTTGATCCTAGGCATAGTCACTGTTGGTACATGAGCCTTAGCTACAAAGCTTTTTGTCTCTCCTCTGTCTATCAGTTCTCTAGTATAAGGCATCAAATCAGGACCTCTTTCACCCAGGACAAAATCAGCTCTCAAGCCATCGATCAGCATGACAACCACCCTGCCAAACGTAGGACGGATCGGTGGCGCCAATTCAATGTTAAAATCTCCTCCCTTTTCTTCTCCTTCGTTCAAGTCCACGGCAGCCTGGAGGAAGTCCTCGCCAAACCCCTCACTGTCATAGTCCTTCCTCTTCCAGTTGTCGTTTGCAGCTGTTGGCTCACTGGGGAGATTTCTGAAAGTGGCATGTCCAGGGATGGCAGCCTTCAAGGGGAAGAAACCTTTGAGGAAGATGGCCAAGCCAAAGAACTCTCCAAGGACACAGGTGATGAGGATGAAACTCCTTGCTCTCATGACCAGGATTGGTGACCACCTGAGATGCAAACTGTGGTGTAATGTTCAATAATAAAAGAGCTATTATAGTATTGATGCTGATTAATAATATTACAGATCCAGCAGGGTCTCACACAGAAAAAAAGATGTTTGGTTAATAGACTGGTGTGAATTCTAAGAAAGTACTTTCCATTTGAAATACCATCCAGAGCTACTGTTTCAACCTTAATTGGCCAGGCGGGCCGTGCGTCTTGGGCAACATACGCCTGGACGCCCGGCCCGTAGGTATTGGATTTTGCTGGAAATATCAGAAATTCTTCAGCCATTCAAAGTAAGATTGAGAATTTTTAGAGCTAAATTTGAAAGGAAGTACATTCTAGAATGATCTAGACTCCATTTTAAATATTTATCTTATTTTCCCCCCATATGATTTAGTAGTATGCATATATCTATGCGATGGCAGTTTGTTCTTTTCTTGGTATGGTTCAAATCTCGGTCACATCTTTCAGATCGTGACGTAGACTAGATCTAGATTATATATAACTTAAACTAAGCCAAAGGTCGGTCCTAGACGCACAACGTATATCCATGAAATCATTATCTAGAGTCTATTTTCACGAGTCTAATCAATTAAATTTTTTTCAGTAGGGGGTCTAAGTCAGAGACAGAACCCAACAACTGCTATTGGCATTGCAGCTGAAATTCTTGAGGCTGAGCACCTCTCTTAATGCTTTCAGGACATGAAATAAATTTAAGGGCTAAAATTGATAACATTTTTTTCTTCAAATTGGCAACAATAATATTTTTCTTTTAATGCTACATGGTTCTGATAAAATGTAATGTCTTTGAAGAGAAGCCCGCTCAACGTACCTAGCGGGGTTGGCCGTAGACCGAAAATTCTGTCTCTCGTTCGTTAGCTCTTCACTTAGAGACAGAAACGCTTGTATCACTCTGCTGTGGAAACCGAATACACATTGACTTACGTACACACTAATAATTAACAGTGTGAATACGGCTGCAAGATTTTCAAATGGAGAAAACCTTAGGCCCTGAATTACCTGAAAAGGGAGCTTCAAACGGATTATTCAGTCAAATTGGTAAGTTGAAATGATTCCTTAAAGTTAAATAGTAGAGCCTAGGCCTAAAAAATTCAATAATAATCAGTAGAGGTGCACGGCTGATATTGGAGACTCTCTCCCATAGTGGAGACGCAGCTTACAAAATGATAAAAGAAACAACACCAACAACAAGGCAATTTATCCCAGCCAAAAATTTTGCCTTTTCAAGGTGAGAAACCCATTTGTTTTGTGTGTGGGTCATAACAAAAACTGTTATGAAAACAAAAGTAGATGGTGAATCAAAAGGGGTAATTCCTCATGAGGAATCTGCTTATCATATTTTCATTTTGCGCCGAGGTAATCCCTTTGCCGCAAATGTAAACAAAGCAAATCGATCTCCCAAATGGGAGACTGTCTCGCAAATCAGAGAACAAAATTATTTACAGAAGTCTCTGATATCAGAGACAAATGGGAGAGAGTCTCCGATATCGGCTGTGCGCCTCTACCACTACCAGTCATTACTAGTACCAGGTCTACTGATGATATGTAGATCTAGATAGGCTATATGACCTGTATCAGTGTATGAGGAAAAATAAAATTTAGCGATTTTTGCAAACTACTCGTCGGCGCGTAGTCGGTTTGCACAGGCCACAGCAGAGTGATACAAGCATTTCTGTCTGTTAGTGAAGAGCTAACGAACGAGAGACAGAATTTTCTGTCTAGGTTGGCTGGGACGATACATCCCCAGCAGTTTCCAAGCTAACGTTAATGCCAAAAGACAGCGTATACAGCCACACGCTTGTGTCTTTACTATCCAGCCATACGCGTGTGGTTGTATCCGAACCACGTATGGCTGGATACAGCCACACGCCGGCATTAACACGTATGGTATATCACCACGTATTAACATGTATATCACTGATCACCTGTCAATCTGTGCACAGTACATAATACATGCTCATTATTTACGCAGACTGACAGAGCCATCGCGGAAGCAAGCCAGAATGGACATGACATAAGTACAAAAAGTGTGAAAATTTGCTGTTAAACAGACAAACCTTTCTAACAAGACTAGAAAATCCAGGAGAGAAGACAGTGAGAATGAAATTGAAACGATTCAAGGAAATTAAAGTGGCGTAGAATGTAAGAATTAAATGGAAAATGAGGTTATTTTGATTGTGATGACGGTGATCATGGTGATACAATACGTGGTGATAACTGAAAAGGTGTTAATGCCGGCGTGTGGCTGTATCCAGCCGTACGTGGTTCGGATACAACCACACGCGTGTGGCTGGATGGTAAAGACACACGCGTGTGGACTGTGGCTGTATACACTGCCATGCCAAAAATGGTCATGCAACAAAATAGACAGTAGAGTCCAGACCTAGTCCGACTAGTAATAGTATTTGCAAAAAATTTTGCTCTTTTAGTCTTTTTAACTCATGACCTCTAACTGTTAACTCTAACTTAAGTTAGTAATTATTAGTATAACAAATATAGGCCTAGGGCCTAGGTAAAAGTTATATTTACAAGAAACTTTAGACAGTTTAGCTTTTAAGTTTAGCATTTAACAGTTAGGGCTCTTGTCTTGAGTATGATTGGCAATGGGAACATTGATCATGAGGGATTATTGGTGACCTCATTAAATGAAACACAGAGTGATGCTGGTTTTGATAGTAAAAATCTATTAGATGACCCATTCTCTGGAGATGAAGTTGTGTCCATGATAACGAAATTAAGAAATGGTAAAGCTTGTGGTATAGATAAATAGGTTACCCGTTAATAATAATAGATTTTCTCCAGAATCAGTGAATAATGATTTATGTACATTATGTTCGCTGAAAGAAGTCGGAGATGAGTTCCATTATTTATTTGTGTGCTCTTTCTTTAGTAAAGAGAGACAGATGTACATACCAGAAGAATACTTGAGACCGTGTTCTTACCAAATGTGTAGATTGTTTAGTGTAGTTAAAAGATGCCACTTAAAAAGAATTGTTAGATTCATTAGGATAGTAATGCTGTACTTCTCTAAATCATTTATTGATGAAAAACTTCTGGACAATAATACAGTTGCATGTACCAGAGCGAATGTAACGACTAGAAGTGGCAGGGTGGTAAAACAACCAGTGCGCTTGACATTGTAATCATTCTATAAAAACTTGTCAGTTTGTTAATTTGTTTTAAATTAACCTTTTGAAACATGCACATTCACAATGCATACATTTCAATTGTACTCATTTTTATTGTATTTTTTTTTTATTTTTGGAAATATGTTCATTTGTATAATCATATATTCATTATTGTACATGTAAATATGTTCATTTGTATAATCATATTCATTTTTGTAAAGATGTTCATTTGTACAGTGTATAATCATATTCATTATTGTAAATATGTTCGTTTGTATAATCATATTCATATAATCATATAACCTATATGCTAAATTTCAGTCAGGTTATCGTCAGTTTTATGGTGTTGAAACAGCTCTTCTTAGAGTTACGAATGACGTGCTAATAGCATTGGATAAAGGTGAAGAAGCAATTCTAGTATTGCTAGATTTTTCAGCTGCTTTTGACACCATACGACATGACATTCTCCTGACACGACTAAAAAACAAATTTGGATTAAGAGGCCAGGTCTTGAAGTGGTTTGAATCCTATCTGTTAGACCGAAGTCATCGTGTGGTCATTGATGGTGAACAATCATCATCTCACCTCATTAAACAGGGAGTCCCGCAAGGATCTGTACTTGGTCCGATTCTATTTACATTATATACTGCTCCACTTGAATCACTCATAGATCAGTATAATGTACAAAAAATGTTCTATGCTGATGATACACAACTGTATGTTTCATTTGAAAAGTCAAGTAGTTTTGATCCAGCCGACGAAATCTTGCCTTGCATTCAGGCTATCAAGGAATGGTCCCAAGTCAATTGCCTCAAACTTAACAGTAGCAAAACAGAATTTCTCCATATATCCTCACGTTTTCGTGAGTCACAACCTATCAATGCACTAGATATCAATGGAGCGTTAGTTCAAGCAAGCCAATCTTGTAGGAATTTGGGAGTGATCTTTGATTCTCGAATGACATTTGAGAACTTTATATTGCGCAAATGTCGTGCTGCTTCATACGCGCTTTACAGAATTGGTAAAATACGCCATTATTTGGACAAACGTACAACTGAAAAACTGGTACATGCGTTCGTCTTATGTCACATTGACTTCTGCAATAGCCTCATGTTTGGATTACCACAACAAAAAATTAGAAAATTACAGACTCTTCAAAATGCAGCAGCAAGACTAGTTACTAGAACCCGAAAATACGAATCAATCACCCGTCTTACGAAGCTTGCATTGGCTTCCTGTTCGTAATCGCATACTGTTTAAACTACATGTACTTGTCTTTGCCTATGAATGCTTCTATGGAATAGCCCCAGAATACTTATCTGAATTGTTCAGTTCATACCAACCAGCTCGTAGCTTAAGGTCAAGCACAAAAAATCTGTTTGTTGTTCCTATGATAAAGACCAAATCTTATGGTGAACGCTCTTTTGTACACGCTGCTTCAGTTTTATGGAACTCGGCCCCAAATGATCTACGAAGTATTGCTGATTTAGATAAGTTTAAGGCTATGCTTAAGAAGCATTTATTCAACACTTGATTTGCATGCATATGAACCCAGTGCCGAACACCAAATGTACTTTGTTTTTCTTGCTTTAAAGCAGTTCTATATATTCTATATGCTGTTCTTTCTTTTTCTGCTATACAAGCGCATAGGGACATGCCAAGGCAATGTGTTATGCGCTATACAAGAACTGAATATTATTATTATTATTATTATTCATTATTGTAAATGTGTTCTTGTTGAGACTCTCATACTCATGCGCGGCCCGGTATTCGGTCATGTTCCAGAATTCGGTCACGCAGCTCTTTGAACAGCTGTGAAGAACTCATGAATAATTTTTGAGGCTCGAAACCTGTACATAACAGACACATGAACAAGGTACCTCTAATGTTGAAAGCAATTCAGGTCGGACGCCCTGGAAAAGATCTCCAAATACCCTCGAAACTGGTCAGTGTTACCCAAGTTTCCGCACTTCCGGGTTCCGTTAGCGCGTGAGTTAACACGCATAGCCATATGTAGACGCCTATGGTGAAATAACTATGTGTGCAGGTGCAATGAATTTAGTATGTGTGTGAAGAGGAGCTTCCGGGTCTTCCCTCTATCGCAGCGAATTTGCAAATGGCGATCTCAGCGATGAGCAAGAGCATATATACCTCACCCCTGCCAGTGAGATGGCGCTCTTCCAGTATTCGGTCAGGCAACATTGAGTGCCTTGCGCCAACGCGCTTTGTGTGCAACTTGTCGCTTTGCGCTTCGCCGACGCGCTTTGCTGACGCGCTTTGCTCTTTTTAGAAATACATTTTGTGCATTATTTCTGACCCTAGAGCTTCGATTTGTGGATTTTAATGGATAAAAATTCTCATACATTTAAGTATGAATATATAGAAGCCACAGAAAATGCCTAAAAACGCAGAAATGTGACAAAAATGGTTATATAACTCTCCCGAGATGCAGCGCACTATCGCGTGACCGAATTGTGGGCGGCGCCGACCGAATACTGGGCGGAAAACTTCTCCTTCTGTCGGCGATATTTTTGGGGGTAAGTTTCCATGTTTTAAATTATTTTGATAATTATTTAAAGGACAATTTTGCGGTTCTTTTGATGGTAGATTGTCAATTTAAAGAGATAGGTATTCATATCAGCGGCGATTTCTTTTTAAGTGACCGAATACCGGCGCGCGCACCCTAGGCCTAATCACTCACGGGTACATTACTGTAAAATAGTTGGTATTTTCTGTCGCATGTACTAAAGGTATGGGGGGAAAAATAAGATAAATATTTTAAATACTTGCTTTCAAATTCAGCCCTTAAAAATCTCACTCCTACCTCAAATGGCCGTTAGGAAGAACTTTTGATATTTACAGCAAAATCCAAAGTCAAAATCTTGTCCAAAACCGGAGAAATCCCCGCCGATTTGTTTCGCGATCGCGTGTTGTTTACAAACTGCCGATGTCTTAGACTAAAATGTCAGCGCCCGCGGCGACCAGGAAATGTACACAATGACTCCGATAGCTCGTTTCGCGAGAATCAACAGTAAATTACGGATTTCATTTTTGTAAATATCTTTTCCAACATTGGTGAGTTGAATTTATTGTATTTCTTGGATATTTTGGGGTCGGTTTTTGAAAATTAAATGCCGATTTTGAGTGAATATTGGTGACTTTTGTGCAGTGGTGTTTTAAAAAGATGAGGTGTATGACTGCCTACATTATACACACAAAGTATAGGAATGTAGCTATGAGTGGGCCTAATCAAAGTAATCTAATCAAAAGTATTGGGCCAAACCACAAAATGTCAATTGTCTCGAAAGGGTTATTAGGCCTTCTCGTGAAATAAGCCACCGGTCATCGAGTGAGTACACACACACTGCCGTGTAAAGTCAATGGAGGATGTGAACCCTCATAGTACTCATGAGTCATAGGCATGACACGCAATAAACTGCATGTACAAAGTGAATGCGGGGTGGCTTATTTCACGAGAATGCCCATCATTACATGTAGGAAAGCAAAGGGTTGGCAGGCCAGGCTAATACACGTCTTACTCTTTCAAAACTCAATACACACGTGTCGCTTTTAAAGGCTTAACCTACACTTTGTAGGCTTAGGAGCCAGCGCGCTAGCGCTTGGCCTTGGCATACTTGGGGAGGCTCGGCCGGGCGCCGGGGGCCCAAACAGCTAGCAAGACATCGCTGCTGTGGAGTGTGGCCGAGCTCCAACTCTAACTAAGGAACTCTAGCCAAGGCGTTCGTTTTAAAGGAGGTTTTCCATGAAGCTATTTTACCAATAACTGAGTGGGCCTAATCGTATTTTCTTACCTCAACTCAGGAAATATGGTCACTAATTCAATTTAAGATAAAGACTCGGGTCCAGCGAATTCAGAAAAAACGATCACAGTACACGCAAAATAAAAGTACGTCCCGTACGTACGTGCGTCCACCATGCACGCGCGTCGCATCCGCGCGCACGCACATATCAAGATATGGAATTACGGTCGGCTAGCATACTCGTGGATCGTACGCGTAGACTTGAAATCAAGATTTTGGCGCGAAATATAATTAGTGACGTCGACGGATTCAGGATTTTCTGACCGTACTGGGGGGGGGGGGGGGGGGGGGGGGGGGGGGGGGGGGGGAGTTACACAAGGGTTTTTTAAAACAAAATAAAAATGTAAATTCACAATGTCATCCTGGTTGGGGGGGGGGCTAAAAAATAGGTCTATCTGACATTCTGACAAGCAAAACCAGATAATGAATAAATCAACAGAAAATAGGGCCTATAGGCCTATAGATACGAAAACCAAATAGAAAATAAAAATAGTGATAATAAGAGGACCTAAGTATACCTAGAGTTTCTGATACTTTCAAACCATGATATACTTGCAACACACACAAAAAAAGGTTCCACAAGCAATGAAAGTTTGTCGATATTGGGTTTACTACTATACAGGCCTTTATTGTTAAAGAGAATGTTGATTTCTGGTAAAGGTGACAAGGTGTAAAATAATTTATGAACTTTGCTGAGAACAAAATAAATCCGAAGGCAAAATGGGACCTGGGAACATCGGCTGCTGCCTCAACCACTGCCCCCCCCCCCTACCCCCGGTCTAAAGGGGGGGGGGGCAGATACATAAACAAAAGAATACGCCTCACATATAGGCCTAACTAAGCGTCGCTGTATTGACAGGCTAAGAAAACAATCTCAAATTTGGAGGGGGTGGGGACGGCTGAGGGGCATGAATAGTCCAAACTTACTATTGGGTTGGGCTGAGGCACGTGCCCCCCCCCCCCCCCCGTCAGACACTGCATATCAATAACGAGTCAAAGTCACTTTTAATCCGCCCAGGGGCGGTGGAGCGTCGTGGGGGGCACCAACAAAAAAGGGGCACTTAGAGGGAAAAAAGGGCACCTACGAAGGTTGAAAACAAGGCGGGAAATGCCACTTTGAGACATTAGTATACCGCTACATTCTGATTAACCCTAATAGGGCCGGGGGCGGGTGGAATCCACCCCCCTATTTTCTCGCGATACGGTCCGCAACGCGCAAAGCAGTCATGACTTTTTTCTTTCGAATCTCACGCATCTTTTGAGACCAATTCGTGATGTCTGGGCATGCGGTTCCGAAGTTATGCAACATTTTTTGTACTTGCACGTCAGACCGAAAATTGCTCAAAAACGTATATGTATAATTTCAATACAAAATGTGTTTTCAGCCAAAATTTAGAAATCTATAAATATTTTTACATTTGCTGATTGAAATTAATTTATTTTAGGTTTTAGGTTTAGTTTATGTTCGGGAAAGTGTCCCCGACAAATTTTATCCAAAAAACAACGAAAAACAAAATGATAAAAAACAAAGAAATACATAAGAAATTTTAAATACAATAAAATAGGCCTACATAAGAAATCAAGTTTGATACCGAATTTTTTTCAAGTATACTTTTTAAGAATACTGGAAAGATTGTCTAGACCCAAAATTTGCATTTTGAGCTTTATTTAATGATTTAGAGCAAAATTTTGATTTCATGCATAAATTTGCATAATTAATGTGAAATTTTTTCGGAGCATTTAACTATACAGGTTTGTAGATTACGTGCGTGCCGATTTTCGGCGCGATCGCGGTCGACGGTCGAGATCTCGGCTGTGGCATAGCCAAAATATCCCGGCCCTTTTAGGGTTAATACAATATAGAGGATCATTTTCGACACATTATTTTTTATGTCTTCACATGCTTCTAGATAAAAACTACTTTGCACTTGAGTGTAATGGTCTGATTATTTATTTGCGAGCGAGCAAAATATTGAAGATATATTGAATAGCAGCGATTTTCCTAATATGATAAGAAGACAATGGTAAATGCGAGCGAGCGTAGCGAGCGAGCTTTGGAAAAGGTTTAGAAAAAATTGTCCTCCTTCCTGTTATGATTTAGGGGCACTGCTCATTCTTGTTTAACATAGGGAATTGTGCCCCTCCTGCCCCCTGCTCCACTGCCTTTCATTGTGCTGATATCAGTAGGGGAATCTGACAGTCATGACAAATTGAAATTGTGTGCAATAAACAATAACCATTGGTGCTTGCGCAGATGTCTCTGTTAACTTTTCGCGGGCACAGCCATCTTTGCGCAATCATCAACCAATGACTTGTCCTGATTTTGATTTGTTTTGACAATAATATTAACATAGTTTTACTAACATGAAAGTTAACATATAGTTTTCAGAATACAGCCCCAGGTTAAACAATTCTCAAACTTTGAGAATGTGTCTCATGATAAACTATACATAGGCTTACCGTAGTGAGATATTAAAACATCACCAAAGACGCATGAAAGTGATGGTTTATTCATGCGAGATATTTGTTTTCATCACCCTTGCATCTATCGATGCATATAAAAGTCCAAAATTTGCGATCCTGAATGGCTAATCATTAAGTTTGATTTTTGGAATTGCAGCATTTCATCGCAATGTTTTATAGGGCCTACTTGTTCTCGAGAGGTTCATGAATAAAGGTTTAAAGTAGAACGTTAATGATTTTAAATATTGGCTTAATACTTATTATTGCATATAGATGGCATAAATTAAACAAGGTTATCCAAATTCAACGCTTGGAAACATTTGAAGTAATGATTATTATCAATTATTATAAAACTGTAAAATACAGCCCCGATATAGCAGCTGAAGAGCTCCTCGAACGCTGCTGAGATATGTGACGACACACCCTGGACCAGTCCTGTCTAAGCAGACGATGTCCCATAACATCTTACACATTTTTCAGAGCCTATTTTGTCATCTCCTCTTCACTTATTTCTCTTCCTTCACTAGCGTCAGTCTTAATGTTAGTCTGTTGCCTCACTCTTAACTTCGTGTATGGTATTATTTTGATGAAAAATGCAGCGTTAAAAAAATAAAGGAATCAGTCACTTGTAAACAAAATAAGACGCCATTGTATTTTCAGCTGCTTGCACCGGGGCATGTTCGGCGTTTCAAGAGGGAACGAATACCATCCTGCTATTATTCGGAGGGCTTTTCAATTTGAAAGTGGGGTTTATTCCATTGATCATTGACCCTTCTCCTATGTATTTACAATCAAACGGTTTTAGCTATCAGAATCAGTTTCACTTTCCCTTTATAATGGTGGGAAATAAGGTCATGTTTAAATACACCAAACTCTTTATAATTTGATAAATAATTGCATTGCAATTACGTTCATTCATTATAGGACGTCGTCTGCTTAAGCAGATCGATCCCGAGTGTGACGACATCAAAACATCACTATATTTCTGGCGAATCCTCGGATATTCCAGATGCTGAGAAGAGCTTTTATTTGTGTTGTTTTTATAATCACCAGATACGCAGTTGACATAAAACTTATACGATTGCCATCTGTAAGCTTCCCAGTTTCTAGTGATACATTAATTGCCATATTTGTGATTTTCTTTGAATATCTACTTTAAAGTCGGTATGTTATGGTTACTTCATTCCGCACCAGCCTGGGTCGTGTCCATCCAACCTCCTTTTTTGTTTGGCTTAATTCTTTTGCAATGCAGTGGAGTGCAGTTAATTTACACCCAAATATAAACAGAAACTGTTTTATTGCCAGCTTTACCCTGTGCAAAGTTCAGCTTGATACGAGTTGTAACTTTCGATTTATCAATGTTATTTTCTGTTAAACATCTATATTCCAACATCTGTATTATGACATGCATAAGTTTTGTTGTTGTTGGGGCGGGGGGGGGGGGTGTCCCACGCGCCTCCCCCTTCCAAAATGCTGTCAAGTTCGCCGCTTATAGCTTCCATGCGGCTTTGGTTGTATTCCAAATAATTTTAAAAATTATGAAAACTTTGACCTTTTTATGCTCATTCTTTTATTGATTTTGTCATTCTATCTGTTGGGCCTACAAAATAATGGTTGATCTGTGCTGAAAAATAATCGCAGATGCATTTCCCTTTACAATCATCAACTCCAAAATAAAAGACAATGGGCTTTCTTGTGAATATTTTTATTCATAAATCTGAAGGAAACAAAATCTGAACCGTCTCTGACAAAATAATACAATAATCTTCCCAATAAGTGGAATGTACTTGAAAAGAAATTGTGCAGACCTAATGGTATTAGATAGATTGTAAAAAGTCAACACATAGGGACTGCAGCAGTCCTAATTTTGATCGTCTTTTCTTGAATGATTTTTTTCTTTCTTGTAAAATTCAATGTAATAAAACTTTTAACGGATAATAACTAAAATACATTAAAACATTGATGCTCTGGAAATCTGAGAAGTTGCTCAGTCTTCAACTACTTGATATCACTCTTATGCCACATTTAAGTAGTAACTTTAGGAAAGACTTCAAGATTAAATGAGATTCAACCCATTAGTCATGACTGTGAGCAATGAAGTTGGATAAAGGTTTTTACGTGAAGCCTATATGTACGGAGGATTAAATTATTGTATGTTTGTGCAGATCAGCACTCACCCAAGTGAATACACCAATCGGCAATTAAGATGAACATAATTATACACATGTACACTCATTTATCATCTACAGTTGTGTCAGAACATGAGGGGGATACAATCGTCAGTCATTGGTCTAAAACACTTTCAAGTATACGTACAGGGATTCTTTCTCTTTCGATCGAAAATAAAAGTGATGCTCCGCAGCCCAAACTTGATGCGTGATTTCACATAAAAAGAGCAAATTACAACTATATATTATTGTGATTACCCTAACCATTTCACTTCTCGGGGGAAGGTTATCTTTACTGGAGATCATAAAGTAATTCCTACCCCCTTCTTATTAACCCATGAATAACTAAAATAAATTCCTTTCAGGAGGAGAAAAGAAAATATAATTCAACAAAACTACTCTTTTATATTTCATTGGTTGTGATAACTATAGTCTTATCAATCATTGAGATCATTATGTTTGATTTGACTCTCTATAACTTGACTGTATAGCCTACATACAAAAAAGAAAAAGGGCGGGCTTTTAAAGGGAAAGTCCACCCTTGTATTTCGTTAATTTGAATAAAGGCAGAAAAATTAGAGAAACGGGTTAGTCAAAGTTTGAGCAAAACCCGAGAAGAAATAAGAGAGTTATCTTTTTTTCTTAAGTTGTAATCAATCAAACACAAATTGGCAACCCCTTGACGTACTTTGCAAGCTCCTCTCCCCCAATTGCTCAGTACAGAAAATTTCATAAATCATAGTTTTCTTATAGTTTCTGATGAAGGAATAGATTTGTTTCATACAAGTTTTGTGTAGAAACATATTGGCAATGATGACATCAAAGGTGCATTTATGTTTGAATAATTATCTTGAGAGAAAATGGAAATAAATGTTTGGGCCTTGGGGTACAGGGAAAATGGGAGAGGGGCCATCGAATTCAAACAGTTCGTTGAGAGGAGCACGTAAGATACGTCACGGAGTTGCAATTTTGTGTTTGATTGATCACAACTTCGAAAGTTGATAACTTTCTTATTTCTTATCGCATTTTGCTCAGACCTTCACTGATCTGTTTCTGTAATTTTCCTGCTTCTTCTAAAACCAACTAGTAATCAGAGTGGACTTCACCTTTAATTACAATGAAAGCACTGGCTAAGTTGCAAACAACAAGTGCACCTTGGTGTTATGTAACAATTATGGGAGCATAAACAAAATATACAACACATAAGCTGTTTAAAATTGCATTAAATTATTTTGCAATTATCAAATGCTTTCCTGCAAAATGATAATAAAGCATTCAATACAATAAAATATTTAACTATTACTTACACTACATGAAGAGGGAAAAAAATGTCTCTAAAACGTGTACCTTGGTGATAGAGTAAAAGAAAAAAAATGATAAATTTCTTTACCAGTGCCTTTTGATAGATGATGTTTGCAATTATCACATTTCATGCTATGCTTTAAAGAGGGAACTTTTAAAGCAGTAGTAAAATGAAAAACTAACAAACCATGAGCAAAATGTTGCAAAACATGTACCTTGATGATAAGGTAGAATATAACCCACGATAAGTTCTTTAAAAGTATGTTTGCAATCATCAAATTAGTACTATTAGCTTGAAGTTACAATAAAGAAACAAACTAACACTTTAACCTTGAACAGAAAAGAACTTTGTGACCAATAGATAACACAAAATGAAGAAAAACATCACAAAACAACTTTCGAACTGCTTCAATAGAAATAGAGCAGGTCAGTCTTCCCCTAACTCCACTTTCTTGACATTCACCCTGACACGACTTTGCATGAGTACTTTAATGGTTGATAAGGACACTGAAATTCTGAAAACCTAGTGACCAATATCAAAATAAAGAAAAACATCACAAAACAACTTTCGAATTGCTTCAGTTGAAATAGAGCAGGTCAGTCTTCACCTAACTCCAGTTTCTTGACATGCACCCGGACACGACTTCGCATGAGTACTTGAATAGTTGATACGGACACTGAAATCCTGGTCGACTTTTCCTCACTATGTTGCTTATCTTGAGCAATGCTCTTAACATCATTACAAGATGAGTCAGATGGTGACATAGTAAAATGTGAGACAATCTCATGTGGTCTATCTTTGCTGAGATGAAAGTCAGTAGTTGCTTCTGATTCAATCTTAATCTTTTTGTTTGTGTGTAAGTGCTGTCTTGGTTGATCCATTGGCAGAGGTGTTGGATTCTCCTTCCACTCACAACCTGTCCTGAAACTGCCCAGTTCTGTTTGCAGACCAGACTGTGTGGAAATAGAAGTACCATTCGTCTCTGTCTGATGACGTGGTGAAACCAGTAATGTTTTTTCAGATTTAGGGCCACAATGAGATTCGTCTACAGAAGAATGGCTCTCTTGCATGAGAATATTCTGCACAAATTTCAGTTCCAGGTTGCTGTTGACAGGAGATTCCTCTTGTTCGAAACCATCAGTAGTCAGGATCGCTCTCAGTGGCTCATCTTGATCTCCTGCAATGGGCTTTGTCAAGCTAGTATCATCCGCATGAGCCACATTATGTTCAGAATCAATGATAATTTGTGGTATCATCTCCTCAGTGGTGGATTCATTGGCAGCTTCCAGAATATGAGCTGATGTGTGTGCCACATCTCTCTTCTCCAAAGGTAGATGCTCATGGTCATTCACTGGTTGACATGTTGGACACCAATATGTGATTCTCTCCATACCCGTGGGTCCAAACATCGATTTTGTTGTTGTGTGACCGTTTGGACATGTAGCCTTCTTGTAGATCTCTGTCCAATCACCAAACTTGCTTGAGGGCTTCTCTTCCATCTTCCAAGACAGCCATCTCTTGGTGAAAGTCACTACAGTGTCAACGATCTTGGTAGCTTTGGCTCTCAATAGCTGAGACCCTATCTGCATGGGATGGGTTCCTGTGCTGTATAAGACCTCATTTTTGATGATGTTACCAAGCCCAGTGAATTTCCTTTGATCCAGCAATGTGAAAGAGATTGGAAGATCCTCAAGAATATGATCTACAGCCCTAGATCTATCAAAACGATTGCTTAGGATGTCTGACCTGCTTTGATCATCTGGAGGTTGGTTCATCTCCTGAAAACTCCCACCGTAGAACACCAAGAACTCATCCTTGCTGAAATAAAAGACAAGTCTTGGCTCAGGAAAAGTATTGGTCTTTGAAGGTTTGCAGTTGAATTCATTGACTCTGACACTCCCCCACATCAAGAAATGACACCTAATCCACACAAACTCATCATCTGAATCACTACTTGTAGACTCTCTATTGTGTACTAGATGCAAGAAGAGTCGTTTGCCATACGCCCTAACATCTTCAAGACACGCTCCACTCCATTTCATCTTATTCACCGTCTTTGATGATCCAGCGATTCGCGTGATTTTTCTACCAAGGAATTGTTTGGTCATGGTACACCACTTGAATAATGAGGGTCCCTCTGGCATTGTGATGCTTGTCTAGAGGAGCACACAAAGTCATCCAGAGGCTGCGGGGGAAAAGACATGGAAAAACAAAAAATACATGTTAATTTATATTGCATACACACATTTATTAAAGGATATTCCATTTAATTTAAAGCCTGACATTATATAATGAAGCATATCAATCATCACTTCATATAATTTTTTCAAATGCTCAATACTTAAAAGATAGACCTCTCTGAGGCTCTGTACATTTTTATATGAGCAAATGACGCCTAGTGTGTAACAGACATCATGCCTCCCGCCCGCAAAACCCAGTCATTCAGTGAGTTGTTGTGTTTTAAAACAGATTTCACACATCCTCCTCCCCCGGCCCGAGACTTCTTCTAGATCCGCTACTGTTTTGAGTAGACAGGTCATGAGCAACGAAACTACCACGACTACGACATGACTCCATTCAACCATTGACCGCCCTCGAACGCAACTTCAAATCTTGAAAGCGCGTTCGACAAAAATCAGGCGATTGACAATGTGTAATGTCTATAATCAGTCGAACCGAGAAGTGAACCTGAAACGAATCAATCGTCTCAATTTCATACCTGTCAACATAGTCTTACCTTGAAAATTTTGATGTTAGTATGGGTTGTGGGCTTGTACCACTTTACGTTTACCGAGTCCTAGGGTACGGGTATAATGCTCTCTCGATCTCCGGCCGGAACGTCATGCATTCCGTCCATAGTTCGTCCGCTAACTGCGCGCTGCATGCAGCTAGCAGCCAAAAGGATAGCAAGGTCGGTGGGTGTGGCATTTCATAAGTGGGCGTGGCATCATGGGATCGATTTTATTGCGGAATTGGGGAATTTTCAAACAAAAAATAATTTATAGGCCTTTCTTCCCCGTGTAGTTGTTAGTTTTAGTATGCTTCTCAGTTCTCACCTTCTCACTCGGTCTACTTTCCCTGACTTTATCTTTCCTCCCCCGGCCCCCCGCCCCGCCCGGCCCCCTTTCCCTCTCTCTCTCTCCTACACTGCTCACACACACCCACCCACACACACATCATCATCATCATCAGCTCTCCACGTTATGATACCTTTCCTTTCTAGGGGTGCATCCGTCAATGCATCAATGTAACCTGTTCAAAAGCATGACGAAATCAAAGAAATTAATAAACAGAACAATTGGGTAACAGTGAGGGAATGATATAATAAACAAAGCTGCCAATTTGTCTTAGCTATTGATTTCCATAGTTTTTCAAGTTCTTTTTTTATAAAAGAAACAATTATTTCTTTTTTTTTAATATGAGCTGTCTGATTTTCCACGTTTCTCCCATCTGTTCCTCTGATTTTCAGCTTTATCAATAGGGCCAGAGTCCTCCTTCAATAACTCAAAAGTGTTTATTTCAATTCAAGTCAGATTACAAAATGATTATTCATCAATTTTACTGCTACAATTAATGCCCTGTCAATTCATTGAATAAATAGCTAGTACTGTTATTGTGTGTGTGTGTGTGTGTTTAATTGGGGTTTTACAGACGTGTGTATCAATCAGATATGATTATTTACGTCTGGGACCGACCTTTAACGTCACCATCCGAAAGACGTGACTCAGTCTCGAACCTGGGTCCGCTGAATCAGTTTATAACTTCCACTGGTAGCTGGATTATATACAGGCGCACGCCACAACGCCCAGTTTGTTATTTAGTGTTGTTGTTGTTGTTGTTGTAGTAAAAAGGAATGGCACTTTTGACCACTAGAGTCCTGTGTGCCAGTAGCTATACATGTATAAATAGTCAGTCGGTAGGTCAGTCATAGAATAAATCATTAGCATAAAATTTTATCAATCATTTCTACTAGTACAATTTTCATAAAATATCTTCCAAAACATGCCTTTAAAAATCAATCGTAATTCAAAAATGTTATAGAATGTTTTCCACACGAGCATATAATGTTGAAAAGGAATATACATTGTAAAACTTCTGTAACTTCTGTTTGGTGTTCTATTTTAACAAACCCAGTAGAGAATATTTAAAGCCCAACATCATTTCATTATCTTATTCAATTGGATAACAAAGCTTTTAGTATGTAAAGCTATTGATGCAGCTAAATGCCTGCTCTCTATAGTACCATCAGCCAAACCGAGCCTAGTACATCAGGCAGTTTTCTCAGCCAAACCAGTAGTGACCTAGGCCGCCCGGTACACCGACAATAGTGCTCAACGCTCAACTCCGTAAAAAGCTACAGGATTAACCGACTCAAGTTCAAGAAAAAAAAAAAAAAGATCTCACATAAAAAAAAAAAAAAAAAAAATTTGGGCTTCAAATATTCAATACAATATTTCCTTTACTTTAATAATTAAGCTCTGATACCACTTTCTTCTATGTATTTTAGAATGTGAATGATATTAGCCTTATCTTTAAATAGATTCTCAGGTGACATTTGTTTGCTATTATATCCCAAAGAAGTCTGTAACCTAAACCTATTTTCCTCATATTTTTTGCAGAAAATTAGAAAATGCCTAACATCTTCATATTCAAGACAGACATCACAAAGCCCGTTTGCATGCTTTCCTAGTTTATGTTTATAACTATTCAAATCCCGTACAGTCCCCAAACGAAAACGGTACATTATAATTTCTTGCCATCTTGGTAGGTTCCATAGCTTTTTATGAAAGTTAACCCTGGGTTCTATTTCTTTCAAAAAAGAACCTTTTGCTAAATTCCATTTTGACTGCCATACATGTTTAATTTCATTTTTTAGAATGAATTTAATTTCCGAAATGCTTAATGGGAGAGCAACATCAATACTTTGCCTTTTTGTGGCCCTCTTTGCTAACACATCTGCCATTTCATTTCCTCTTATACCGCAATGGCCAGGAATCCATTCGAAACAGACCGTACAAGCCAGTCTTTGAATATTTATTAACATAAAACGAATATCACATATTACTTTATTATTTGGGTTAAAAAGGGATATGGCTTGTAATGCACTTAAGCAATCTACAAAGATACAAGAGTGTATTGGTCGAACATCTTCTATCCACTCTAATGCCATTAATATTGCAAACAGTTCGGCTGTATAAATTGAAGTGTTATTATTAAGTCTGACACATTTTGAATATTTAAAAAATGGTATGTACATACTACTACCAACCGTATTTGTCTTCGGATCTAAAGATCCATCAGTATATATATGTAATGATTCTCTCCATAACTTTTGCGTCATTTCTTTGACTATCAATTTTTTCTCATTAACATCAATAACATATTTAATAGCATTATATATTTCATTGGAAATATATGGTTCAGTGTAAAACCAGTAAGGAAAAGGATTATGTAAAGGAAAAATATTCATATTCTCATTTCTACATGTACTTCTTCCTTCAAAAGGAGTATGAGATAAGTCAGCATTCCATTTATCAGCGAAATAATGTTTTTGCCAGCTATCCATTTGTAAATGCTTGTTTGGATGATTCTTATGAATGCTCAACTTATTACAATATAATTTACATAAATATTCACGTTGTACCTGCAGAGGGGGTTCACCACATTCCATCTGTAAGGCATTTAGGGGAGTTCCGTAAATGGCTCCTGTACATATTCTTAAAGCTTGATATTGAATACTATCCAACTTTTGTTTATTTATCTTTGCAGCAGAATTAAAGGCCTCACTCCCATACTCCAAAATTGGTTTAATCAGCATTTTATATAGATGTAAAAGAGTATAACAATCTGCACCCCAATTTAATCCACTTATACACTTTAATAAATTAATCTTTCTTTTACATCTTGTTATTAAATAATTTATATGATCATGCCAATTCAATTTACAATCATATATAACTCCAAGAAATTTAACATTATTTTGGAGAGAAATGTTTTTTCCATTGATAATAAGTTTGGGTTTCGCATTTCTTTTCCTAGTGAAGAGGACAGCAGTTGTTTTGCTTGTCGACAAGTTGAAACCCCATTTTTGACACCAAGAAACAATATATTCTAAATTTTGCTGGATCTTTTTAGTTATAAAGCCTACATTTCTATTTGATTTCCAGATGGCAATGTCATCAGCATATTGTGATACTTCAATTCCTGTTACGGAATTTTTTAAATCATTTACTGCTACACTAAAAAGAGTGGGACTTATAACACTCCCTTGCGGAATACCATTTTTGATCTCCCTCGTATCAGATAATGAACCATTAATTTGAACTTGTATTTTTCTGTCGAGGAGAAAATTTTGTACCCACTTCACAACTCTTCCTCGAATACCCATTTGTTGTAATTTAATAATAACTGCAGAAGGCCACAACATGTCATATGCCTTTTCCAAATCCAAAAATACTGCAAGAGTACTCTCTTTGTTTGAGAAAGCTTTATTTATACAAGATTCAAGCTTAACTATATGATCTTTTGTACTTCTGCCCTTTCTGAAACCACTCTGATAATCACTAAGCAAATTATTTTTCTCAAGAAACCATACCAGGCGACTATTAACCACACGCTCAAAGAGTTTACACATAGTGGATGTAAGAGCTATGGGTCTATAAGATATTAAAACACTAGGATCCTTCCCTGGCTTAAGAACAGGAATAAGTATAGCTTCTTTCCAAGATTTCGGACAGACAGAAGTATGCCAGATCATATTAAAAATCACTAAAAGAGATTGTTTTGCTTTTAAAGGTAAATGTTTAAAAATCAAATTACTTATTCCATCCTTTCCTGGAGATGTACATTTAGAAGAGTGTATAGCTTTGTCTAGCTCTGCCAAAGTAAAGTCTCCATTCAGGATAAAATTTCTATCTTCATTAATATTCAATTTTCTTTCAGCTGCTTTTTTAACTTTTAAGAATTCATCGGTACAGTTTTTATCGCTACTCACATTGGCAAAATGATCAACTAGCAAATCAGCCTTTTCTTTATCTCCGATCAAATCTTCTCCATTATTTTTCAAAACGGGAATAGATATTTTTTTCTTAATTCTATTTATACGTTTAACTTTATCCCATATTTGCCTGGATGATGTCTGACTATTTATAGTACTACAAAATTTCTGCCAATCTTCTTTTTTAGCATTCTTCACTACTTTCCGTGCAATAGCACATGTCCGTTTATATTCAATGAGATCACGTGGATGACATGACTTTTTAAGATTTTTAAGAGCAATTTTCCTGTCCTCTACAGCTTGTTTGCAGCTCTCATTCCACCAAGAAGTTGGAGATTTATCATGTTTAAAAGTATTTTTTGAAGTTTTAGAGAAGGATGAATCCATGGCGTTAAGTAATTGCCCTACATATGTATTATATACTTCTTCTATATCAAAAGTCAAATTTGGTTCTTCAATATGTTGTTCACAGGCTTCCTGGAAATTTTCCCAATTCCCATTCTTAAAAGACCATTTAGGACAAAATTTATAAGGAGTGAACATACATTTTTCATAAAATTCTATCAATATAGGATGGTGATCACTACCCCAAGTATCTTGAATTATAGACCAATTACACTTGGCCCCGAAATGACATGATGCTAAAGAAATATCAATACATGATGTTGTTCCTTGTGATACATTAATTCTGGTCCCTTCTCCATTATTTAAGCATACAAGATTGTGTTTATTTATAAAATTCTCTATATTTTGACCATTTTGATTAGTATTCTTGCTTCCCCACAGGGTATTATGGCCATTGAAGTCACCACAAATAATTGTTCTATCATTCACTAAATTTCCCAGAGCAAGAAAAAAGGATTCATCAATATTTAAACATGGATTATACACATTAATAATATTAATTTTGACATGATCTTTGCAAAAAACTTCAATAACTTGGTACTGAATATCAGTATCTTTTCCTTTGATATATTTGACTGGAATGCCCTTCTTAACAAAAATAATACATCCTCCACCAGAGGATTTTGTAGAACTCAATTTTCTGTCACATCTAAACATATCATAACCAATGAGGTTAAAAGTTTTACCTTCCTTTAACCAAGATTCTTGAATACAAATTATATCAGGTGTTGTCACTAATGAACTTAAAGCATGTTTGAACTCATTACCATGAGCTAAAATAGATTGAGCATTCCATTGTAAAATAAAGACCATAATTAACAAAATTAAGGAAGCCATGAACTATTACTATCCTTCGATTTCAATTTCGTACTCCCTCGTTTTTTCTCTGTATGAGAAAAAGATGGAAACAAATGTTCAATAAAATTCTTAATATCCTGTTCTCTTTCTTTTCCTGACTTAGTCTCCCAAATCTTTAAAGTTCCAATCAAAAGTTTGATGAGGGATTGATCGATTTGTAAATAATGAGATGACATTTCAGTTTGGCATTCCACTTCTTGATCAGTTTGAGTTGACATATCTTTCATTGAAACTTTCTTAATTGGTTGCGTAGTGACTGGTACTTGCAAAGATTGACTGGTCTGAGTTTGTGAGACTTCAGAGACATGTGAATCTACAGGCTTATTCAAAATAACATTAAATTTCGCATTCTCAACAGTAGTCGATTGATTAGGTTTACTAGTAATAGACGAAGATGTAGGAAAATTAACTTTAGAAGTATGAGCCTGATTGTTAATACTACTGTCCATGTGTTTAGGAGGACGGACTGCCTTAGCTGCTTCGGCATAAGAGATATTTAAAGTGACTTTGATCTCTTGAATTTTCTTTTCCTCTTTTACAGTACTACAACCTGCGTAGGCGGCAGAGTGATTGCCACCACACCGACTACAGTGAACCTGATCTTTTTTGGTGCAATCTTCAAAAGAATGTGGACCACTACATCTAACACATCTTATTGTACCACGACAACCACTAGCAATGTGTCCCAAACGTTGACACTTAAAACAACGAACAACTGGTGGGATAAAAGGCTTTACCTCAAACTCCTGGTACCCTAAAAATACATACGGAGCCATATTACGAGAATTAAATGTAAGACACACTGAGCGAGTCATCGAAATTTTTCCGTCCCTTTTTTGTGTGAATCTTTTAGCAGCTATAACCCCATATTCCTTACAATTATCAACTATGTCCGCTTCAGATACATCTTCAGACACCCCTGATATTACCCCTTTGCTTTGCGTTTCTGATTTTGCAAATTCAGCTATGACATCCCATTCCCCCAATTTTGTTGTTCTCTTTAGTTTTGTTGCTTGGGCCGATGTGTAGCATTGAACACTAATCCCCCCTTGTTTCGTTTTACCAACGCTCTTTATGAATCCTGAGCCAAATTTATTTAGGGCTGCAGAAACTTTAATTGGGCTCATCTTTGCAAGTTTTACGACTGGAGAATTAAATACTACAATTTTGGGGTTATTATATTCTCTTTGTGTTTCAGGCAAGTGTGGCACAGAGTCTATGTTTGCTCTTTTCTGTTTATGTTTATGTTTACGACTATTAGGTGTTATTATTTTCCATACATTATCACTTTCAGACTCACTTGACCTAGATTCAGTCATAACTCTTTTACGATTAGATTGTTGAGTTTGCATTTCCTCATCACTAGATTCTTTATCTTGTACCTGGCTCATGAGTTTTTCCAAAGTAGTTCTACTAGACTGTGTTTCTTTTGATTTAATTTTTTGGTTCCTTTGAGAATTAACAGATTGTTGAGATAGTTTTGTCCAAGATGTGTCATCTACTTCCGAGTCTTCACCATTAGCTGTAGCATAATCAGCATTGTCCGCCATGTTTGCGGCCATGACATGTGCTATGCACTAACTTACTATGTACAGGCTTATGATACGCACAAACGTACCGGTAGTCAATACCTAGGCCTATGACCCTCTATTTAATGTACAATTGATACTAAAAATTTTCTGTAAAATATTACAAAAAGTTCAAAACCAATAGGAATTGATCTCACCAAAAAAATCAGTATCAAAACTCAAAGACAAAGTAGCGTCGTGAGCATATCAGAAATACGTCCGTCCGCGTCCGAGTCTCCGCTGTGTCCTCCTGTTATTTAGTGATGAAAAAGCGTAGGCTATATAGTTATGCTATATATCCACGAAATGGACCCCGCGCTATCGCTCATTACATGAACACCTGCATACTTAATCTTATGTAATAGCCCTTTCCAAATATAACAAAAATATGGACATTTCTAATTGACCATCTGACAAGGCATAATAGAAAAGCTTTCTTGGTATCTGTGTAATTAACTCATGAATAGTACAATTCAGCCTGGCAGTCACGTACCATAAATTACAAGCTCCTCTATTATGTCTTGTCGAACAGGTGCATATTGACAATGGGTGTGTTTACATAATCCTGACAGTGTTCGGTTTTTTCGACGACTTTTGAGAAGGCAATACATTTTTCACAATTTAATAAAAAAACAAAATGACACCAATTTGCACCTCAAAAGATTATAGACAAGGAAAATATTCACAGAATATATGTTCAAAATGGTGTAATGTGAATTTAAATTGAATTGAATAAAACACTTTCGAGTTATCATAGTTGAGAGGTAAAAAATGTTTTTTCTTTGACATACAAAGCATTTAGGGGGCAAGGCGTTGTCAAAGGGCACTTTGGAGTTTTTGATTCAGGGGTTCTGACACCCCCTTCCTGATGGACATTTTTTTCAGTTTTATATTCCCACTGTTGAATAGAAATATATTAGAGATGACTGCGTGCAAAAAATAATGCAGAAAATATATAAATATATCAAATATAGGATTTTATTCATATCTTATTTTATACGCCCTCTACGATAATTATGAAACATTGTCTTCTGCTCTAGATAGCTCTAAGACTGTTTCCGACAGTGCATGTACGTGGTAGAGATCGATGGAGCCTGTCCGGAAATAGTCACCCCATTTTGCCCATAACATCTGACCCCTTAAACTTACTTAGACCATCTAAGTTATTAAAAGGTTGTCAGCCTGAACGTAGCCGCCGAGTTTAGCCCCCAGAGCACCCCAAAGAGACCCCAAAGTCTGGTCGATTTCACCCCATCTTCCCCATGCACCAAACTTTGTCAGTAGGAAGCAGTAGGATTGAACATTACAAAACACGAAAAACTGACAAAAATTTCCGTCGGGATGAGGTGTCAGACGGCCTCTAAAAATTGGGTTAAATTTTTCCCCTTGAAGCTGAGGGACCAAGTTTTGTCAGAAGGAAGAGCTATGGATGTACATTCCAAAATTATAAAAACTGACAAAATTGTCTATCGGGAAGGGGGTGTCAGACCCCCAGAAATGAAAACCCCAAAGTTCCCATTGACAACGCTTCCCCCCCCCCCTTCCCCCCAAAAAGGTCTATATGTAAAAAAAAAACCAACATTTTCTTACCTTCTGACTTTGATAACTCAAAATTGCTTTATTCAATTAAATTCAAACTTCCATAACATAATTTAGAGTATAATAATCTTCTTGCGGTGCAATTTGGAGTTAATTGGTCTTTTGATTAATAAGTTATTAAATTGTGAAAAATGTATTGCTTTCTCGAAAGTAGCTAAAAAATATTGTCAGGATTTTGTAAACACACCCATTGTCCCTCTTCACCTGGTTGACAAGGCATATAGAAGAACTTTTCAGATATCTGCATGTGCATCTGACTGTCAGGCTGAAATGTACTATAATTCATGTGTTAATTACACAGATACCAAGCAATTTCTTATTTATTTATTATGCATTGTCAGATCGACAATTTTCTCATCGTTTTTTTTTAAATAATACATATTCATCTCATTTTTCTCAGTCAATGCATTGCGTTATGTTTCTAAATGAGAACCGGACTATCGGGTTCATAACTCAGTAGACCGACAGCCCACGAGACCGACATTTACAAAAGGTTCCCTAAACCGATCCAACGAGAACCATAAAACAAAATACATAAAAGGGAAAAGTCTTATAGGCCATCCGTCTAGTAAACCCTGAATAAAAATACTGTCAGAAGGCCCGGGAGACCTGGTGGGCTGTCGGTCTCTTGGAATTTCGGTCCATTGAGCTGTAGGCTTTTGACATCAGCTCCTTCATTCTTGGATGTCATACCACTCACCGTTCCAATCTCATGAAACTGTGAAATAAATCTTAATTACGGAAGTGATTGAATAAAGAAAATGTTGACGTGTACTGTTTGATAATATTATGAATCAATGTATTCTTGAAATTATTTTTTTCTAAATCTTAATGCGCTATTGGAATTCTCCTTCCACCTCACTTAACTCTCTCTCTATCTCTCTCTCTCTCCTTCACTTTCTCCAAAATCCAAATACATGTAATTTTTATGTTTTTTCAACCTCACGCTATTCACTATGAAGTAAATATTTGACTTCTTTCATTTGTATAGAATAGGTATATATAAAACAAAGTTTATTTCTCTTGTTATTATAGTAGTAACCTATACCTTAGTTGCTTTTAAGCCTGTTTTGTTTCGGGCTTCCATCATTTCTAAATTAATTATTAATTATTTATTATCAATATGATAAAAAAATAATTAACTCTTGATAAGAATATTAATAGTAGTAGATCATGCATATGGGCATTGATGAAGAAGAGAAGAAGAAGAAGAAGAAGAAGAAGAAGAAGAAGAAGAAGAAGAAGAAGAAGAAGAAGAAGAAGAAGAAGAAGAAGAAGAAGAAGAAGAAGAGGAAAAGTGAGAGAGGGAGAGAGAGAGAGGGAGAGAGAGGGGGATCGTTTAGCAAGATAGAGAAGGAATTCTCAATATAGCTCAGAAGTGATATCTCAATTTACTTTACAAGAAAATAAGCACAATTGAATTCAGTCACTTGTGTAGGAATTGTAAATTTCACAACTTCATGAGATTCGAAAGAAATTATCAACCTAAAAGTTTAAATATGAGATCCAAACAATTATCACGATTTACTTTGATGTTTAGTTCAAAGTATTTCAAACTTATATAAATTATCTCCTCTGGATCTTCTTGAATGAATGTAAGTTTATGTTTTTGTTGTAGCATGCCAAAGAGCAGATTTTTGGTTCACGGTAAGGGCAAGTTAGTATTATAAGCATAACGCCGGGATCATCATTATATCATTATTAATCTAAATACATTTATTTGTAAAATATGAATTCCTTTTGCCAAAGTATATTATACAGTATGTCCCAGAAAAAATTACAATCGGCATTTGAGTATCGATTACGAAAGAAATCGTTTTGCAATATGCACTATAATTTTATTATGTAAACTAATGTGAAGAGCCCTGGATTCCTCTCTTTTCATGAAAACGTCTGTTTGAAAGCATACAATATATAATGTATTTCAATTTTGCCTCGCAAAATTCTTATTTTTCCCTATGGAGGGTAAGACTCTGAAAACTGCTAATCTAATCTTTTGATTTGGACAAAATATCCAAATATCCAACAAAAAAAATTACAATAAGAACAACTATGATAATGATGATGATTAATGAAGCATTGCCATAACAATTATATCAGATATAAAAACAAAACAGTCAGTTCCGTTTTAAACCATTGAAATGAGTGTGGAATTGTTCATTGTGCTTTGTGCGTCTCCCTGTTGTCAAATCTTGGATGGAAGGAACTTATGACATCCGTTTCAAAAATCCCTATTTCTTCGTGACTAGTGGACCAAATAAGATGTGGTTTTCGGTAAAATAATTAGTTGCAGTATCAGAACCCCGAACCATATTCTGAATGATTCATAATTTTGATAGCTATCGATGCGGAAAGTCCGATTGAATTCGTTTTGGGACATACTGTAGATCTTGTACACCCTAAAAACTCAATTAATGTCAAATCTACATTTAAAAAGTTGGAGGAGAGACAACATTTTTAAAATGGTAAATTAACACTTTTAACATGCTGGATCCAGGGGCCTGGGAGCCGGGGGTGCGGGGGGTGCGGGGGGTGCTGCAGCACAAGTTTTGATGTCTTCTTCTCCACTGTAATGTTCTACATTTAGCTGTCATCTGGCTTGGAGGCTTTGCCTTTGAGGGTTGACCATGAGCCTCGAGTGAGTCCTGCAGGTTGTGGTTTCAGGTGTTGTTGAGCCTGGGGTTTTTTTTTGTTGTTTATTTGTCTTTGGACATATTTTGGAATAAATGACGAGCTACTATACTGTATTCCAAAACTCCTTGGTGTTCTTCTTCCGTGTCCTTACCCACGACACATGCGACACTTGGTGACACATGCATCTTTTTTCGTATATTTTCCGCCTGGAGTGATGATTGTTCGAGTCACATCTGCCGACAGGCAGATTCGGACGATACTATTATTTAAAGTTTTGTTTTCCCTTTTGAGCGATCAGTTTATGGGAGTTGTTTTCTAAATAAATATACTATGAAAATAACATCTAGAATTGATGCCATGTTTATTTCATTAATTTTGATGGAAGGCTGGCGAAAGATAACGGTGATGAAACTACTGGAATTGCAGAAATATTTTTGGAGAAGTAAACAACTATTTGCTGGCTGGCATTTTGATACCGAAAAAGTGTTAAATAAACCTATCCTTGGTGTCTCCATGACACCAAAGTTGGAAGTTAAATTATTGTCTAATTTCAGTAGTTGGTGTTGCTTGAATGAGATTGTGTTGTTGCTTATCAATTCCTAATAGGTGTTAAATTGATGAGAAGATGACACCAAAACTGGAATTGAATTTTGTTAATTCCAGAAAATGGTGTTAAGTAACACCAGTTGGAATTGTCCTATATAGATACCCAGACTGTTAAATTTAACACCATTGGTGTTGGATTTAACACCCCAGTTTGTGCAGTGTACCATTTTGAAAATGTTGTCACCCCTCCAACCTTTTAAATGTAGATTTAACATATGACTTTTTAGAGTGTATTATAGCTACATGATATACGTGTAGTGTTGCTGAACAAAACAACCAAAACCTTTTTTGGTTGTTTAAAAATAAAATAAAATATATACTTGCAATAATAGCAAATTCCATATGTGACCAGGCACCACAAAATCACCAAAAAGTCGCACTGTGTGATTTTCAGATAGAGCTCAATCAATGTGTTTTTGGTTGGCATGGTCAAATTTTAGTTTTGGGTATTTCCTGAAAGAGTATACTTTTTTCTAAGTAATCTAACAATTTGGAGCCACCAAACAATCTAAAAGTGGTAGTTTGACAGCTTTTTAATTAGATTTGTGTGTCTTCCCTGGATGTTGTGGTATTACTTTTCATTTATACGACCCAGAATACTGATAATCCCTTGACTGAAATTTTCATTGAGTTCTAATCCTCCTTTGTCACCTCCAACACCTTGCAAGTCAGTGTGCTGCAATAGGCTGCAAACTTTAAACCCTTATTTCTCAGAAGTAACATTCTGAGGGACTGAGCATTCTACACTTTGTGACTTAGGAACATCCAATGCCAATGAGTTATATATCAATTTAAAGCTAAGAATCTCTCCTTTCAGAATTAGACCTTAACTAAAAAATCATATCTGGCGACTTTTTGGTGGTTTTGTGGTGCCTGATCACATATGCCTTGAAAATACCTTGAATTTTCTGGAGATGATCAAGGCTTCGAACCCTCAAGGCCAAGGCATACCAAAGGCCAAAGCTTCCAAGTTCAAGGCCAAGACATTGAAAAACTGGTCTTATAAGGCGCCTTAACGCCAAGGCCGTGCATCAAGGCACTATACAACGCTGGCTTCAATGTCTTATACATGTTATAGTTGTAGTAATATGGGTATCTATACTACAATATAAAGCCACATCGATTCTTTGAAGCTATAGATATGTCCCTTTTGTATAAGAAACAGTGGGAGTATAATGTAAAAAGGGGGCACTTATATCAGAAGAGGAAAGGGTGCTTATCAGAAGTGGAAAGGGGCAAGCATTAGATTTGAAAAGATGGGGAAAAGGGCACTTATTAGAAAGAAAACGGAGCACTTATCAGAGGGAGAAAAAAGGGCACTTTTCAGAAAGGGGAAAGCGCACTTATTGGAGAGATAAGGATGCAATATTCAGGTTTGAAAAGGGGCACTTATCAGAGGGAGAAAATGGGCACTTATCAGAAGGGGAAAGCGCACTAATGAGAAAGGAAAAGGGGCACTTGTAGTAGTAAAATGGGCACATTTTGTCAGAAATAAAAAGAACACTTTTCGGGTAGCTGAAAAAGTGTGTGTGCGTGGGGGGGGGGGGGGGACTCTTCCCCCTGCCCTCGGGAGCGCCGCTCCTGCCTTTTGATGTTCAAGACTTGAAAATCCTTAACTTCATGCATTCTCTGAGTTTTGCGAACTTTAAATGAAACATTTCTCTGGTATATCTGTTTTAGTCAATTTTCCATTTGCTGACTCGAACAACTCTACGTTATTGTTTGTTTGTTTGTTTGTTTGTTTTTTATTCCCACAATACAAACTAAATTGCTTTGAATAATAACTAAGCTATGATCAAAAATTTCTCACAAATTCAACTGCACTTTCATAAATACAAACTCATGTGTACATGAATTTGAGAGAGAGGGAGACTGGGAGAGAGAGAGAAAATGCGAGAATTTTTATTTACACGTATTTCTCTCTTGCGCTTCATACACCATAAACTTTATGGTCAAACACCTTAATTAATGCATTGATCCATTTTGATCAGATTGTGATAAGACTGTTTTAATTGCCTCTTTAAACGCTGATTGATTAATTAACAGAGCGAATCAACGCGTTTAGATAAGAGCTCCCAAGCGGATAATCACCCCTCTATGCACAATCGATCAAGCTCTTCCAGTTGAAGACAGCGGACTGGCTATGGCATATCAATGCTGCCATTTTGCACATCACATTAATTTGAAAGTGATTTTTAAACTGTTAGAAAAGAAGTGGAAAATCCAGAATGCAAAAACAAAAAATAAAAAAATAAAAATAAATGAATACATAAATAAATAAATAAAGGAAAAAATAAATTCATGTATAGATAAATGAATAAATATATAAATAATAAAAAACCCCATGCACAATCTAGATATTACTACAGTATTTTCTCACCTCCTAACACTCGTCCGTTTCTGCTGCTGCATCCAATTATTATTATATTTTTAATATTTGGAATTAAAATGCAATGGAAAGGTCTGTAAATTGTCTTTTGGGATATTGTCCGCCATTTTTTTTTACACCGCTTGAATCTAACGCCGCTATATGATGATACTGGAATAACATAACAAATAATTAACAATAAAAAAGGTGGCCGAATCCTCCGGGTTTTTTTTCAAAAAGTTTGCTTAGAAACTATCTACTCTTTTTCTTTTGGCCTATAAGACAAGCTTAACACTTTTCAGTCAGGGACGGTTCTCAGAAGCATTAGATGCAGGTTTGATCTTAAAACTATTAGCTTTCAGGCATAACCTTGCTTTTATCTCGTAAGGATGTTTCATGAATCATATTAGGCCTGTCGGTTTGAATACATGTCTTATAATTAATTTTTAAAATGAACATTAATTTCTAGTGGCAGATCAAGGATCAGGCTCGTTGCACAGGATACAAGCAAGCGAGCAAGTGCAAAAAAAGTAGTAAGAAAGAGAAGATAATTTCTTAAACTTAATCTGCTCAGGGTTATTTTTTCTAAAGACTGATACACACGCCTGTCATGATCATGTCAGTTACTACAGTTTTAACAAGGGGCGGTTCCAGCATTTTGTAAAGAGTGGCACAATAGCCAGAAAAGTTCCTGAGAAGCAACACCCCCCCCCCCCCAAAAAAAAAAAAAAAAAAAAAAAAACACACACACACAAAAAAAACACACCAAAAAACCCCAAACAAAAAAAACAACAACAACACCAACAACAAAGAAAAGCATAAGAATTTTCGGGTGTCTTCATTGGCAGCTAAGAAAAATGCATAAGCTTGGAGTTGCCATTTAAAGTATGCAACTTGTTTTGCTTTTTAGAAAGACATGCATACACGTTTCGTACCGGGTATTGATATGCCAAACACTATTTATTTAATGCACGACAAAAGAGCATTGTAAATTAAAAAGGGCATAACCCTTGCCGGGCATCGACGAGCTTCGCATTTCCACCGAAGTGTTCATACCACTAGACTACAACACTTTGAAAAGGGGAGGGGGGGGGGGGCACAGACCGAATGTGCACCCAAATCCGATACTAGTACGATCACCTTGTCTGCAATCCTCAGCACGCCGACTATCTTATGAGTGAGTTAACTCTTATGCGAGTTAATTCTTGACTTGATGAGAATTGTCACTTGGACAGCAAACTACTTAGTAAGGCTATAGAAAAAGGCATAGACACTGTCCAAACGCTGCGACTAGCATACAAGCAGTTGAGGAAGGGACAGAGAGAGAGAGAGAGGGGGAGAGCGATAGAGCTGAGAGGATGATAGAAAATGAAGAGAGAAAGAGATAAAGGAGATAAAGAGAGAGAGAGAGAGAGAGAGAGAGAGAGAGAGAGAGAGGGGGGGGGGGGGGGGGGGGGAGAAAGAAAGGGAGAAAGAGAAAGGAAGGGGCTGGTCTGCCTGGTCTGGCCCGGGGGTCTGGCGTATCATGAGAATTCTCCCGAAGAATTCAATTCGATTTTTGCTTTCTGTATATAAAACATTAATATATGTGTGCCACATAATACGGATTGAATTCAGAGCTATGAATAAATTCTTCCTGGAGGTTGATTGCGTAAAAAACTCTGACAAACAAATAAGATTTGCAGGGGGAGGGGGGGGGGGGGGGGGAGGGGGAAAGACAGTGAAACACACCTTTCACATATAATCACTACAGATTAACCACTCCTCAAATTGTTTTCAAAACGACTGAAGCTAGCTCCAACGTTTCTGTACATTGTGCGAAGTTTTTTGCACACACACAACAATGCATACAAAAATACTGTTCTAGCTACTGTGCTCAAGAAGTCACAGGCAATCTGGATGAGGGATTCGAAAATATACTTTCATGCGATACCTAGGCTTGATTTCCTTCAAGATGACTGTGATGGCATCAAGGGCAAATCTTTCTTGGATGACGGTATTTCTTGTCATCATATTAGCTCATTTCGGTAAGTATATAGACCTTGGTTTTTAGTTCATTTGGCGCAGGATTGACCATCAACAAGCACGTCTTGCCAACGGGACGCTGTGCGTGGTTTGTGGGCTGGACATCCGGATGTATGGCCTCGCGTCTCTGGGAGATGAATGAGCTAAGACCGAGTGTGTGTTTGTGTCTTGTGATGGCTCTTGATGATTCTTGGGTTTCCTTTCCTCTAGTTTTGCTATGATCATTCACTGTGCGAGTGCATGGTGGTGACTGAAAGCATTTACAACATTTCTATGAGGTGAGAGGCAGAAGGAGAATCTATGAAAGTTTGATATAAAAGTTAGCATCCATTGATTCAATATATTTCTGAAATTCTGGCTCTCTCAAGTTAATAAATATAGAGAAGAATCTGATTTGTGATTAGTGTGATTAGATTTAGACTGATGTTTGCTGTATGATTGATGTCTTGACTGTATCTTATTTTGACCAAAATATATGGTCATATTGTTTTATGAAACGATTGTTGATTTCTTGTTCGTTTTTTCCCCTGTAGTTATCTAGATACATTCACTGAAGATATTTGTATTTAATTTAGAGGTCAATGACTTGTTGGTCTTGTACCCCAAATCTGAACTTCTGTTTTTCTAGCTCGTCTAAGACAAAACAAAAAGGAAGAAGGAAAAATAAGCTGGCAAAATCTCAAATTTATTAGAGGAAGTGTTGACTTCTATCTAGAGATGCTGAAGTTTATATCCTTCCTGGCTGCTACCTACCATAGCAAATGTGCATTATGTTGTTTATATTTGTTGTAACATTTTTTATACTGTATATTGTATTGAAACTGTTTTGAAATAAATAAATAAATAAATAAAAGTAGAGATTAATCATTTAATGCATTAATATCTATTAATCAAAAAGTTATTTCTGATTCATGTGCATGTTGAAATGACAATCAGTCGTGATGAATAATACACCAGTAATACATGTACTACAAGTAGAAATAAGAAAACTTATTAACTTAAGTTAAAGCCAAAGGTATCTAACATTTGGACATCCGGTTGTGAAAGTACTCAAAAATGTTTTTTAGTTGTTGGAAATTTTCAAAATTTCTGCCCATAAATACTGCAATGAAAAAGGGAATTACAAATAAAAAACCTGCAACAGTCTGAAAATCATGAAAATAAAGAAAATTAATCCAAGTACATGTACATACATTGTAGGTCTTCTAGGCCAACAGATAAATGTAGGTTGTTTGCACACCAAGTAATCGTCATATTGACCACTAAGCGACATGAATGCAAAAATACTACTCATTTGCAATCGCATACACTAAAGGAATGGGGAGGGGGGTAGGGGGAAATAAGATAAATATTTAAAATACTTCCTTTCATATTCAGCCCTTAAAAATCTCACTCCTACCTCGACTGGTCGTTAGGAAGAACTGATGATATTTCCAGTAAAATCCAAAGTCAAAATCATGTCCAGAACCGAAGAAATCCGCGCCGATTTTTTCGCGATCGCATGTTGTTTTCATTACGTCGATGTCTTAGATGAAAATCGGCCAATAAAATTTTGTCCACATAGAAACTCGGTATCGCATGCGCTCATTGATCTCTTAGATCGCGCACTCAGAAAATCAGGACTTTTATGTGTGCGCGATAAGGACCAAATTTTGTTAAAATAATAATAATAATGGTGAAAACTTACATGTATAGAGCGCACACACCGTCCATGGACGCTCATAGTGCTAGCCCAGCAGCAGTTCTCTTTAATCCAGGTATACTACAAATTTATGTTATATTAGATTATTAGTACTAAAAACTTAAAACAAATTCAAATTTGCATCACCCACTGTTTTGGGGAGATGTCAGCGCTCGCAGCGATCAGGAAATTTACACAATGACTTCCGATACCCCGGTTCACCAGAATTGACAGTAAATTACTAGGCTATAAATTACGAATTTCATTTTTGGAATTATCTTTTCCAGTATTGGTGAGTTCAATTTATTGTATCTCATGGAATATTTGGTGTCGGTTTTTGTAAATTAAATGCCGATTTTGAGTGAATGTTGGTGACTTTTGTGCAGTGGTGTTTGAAAAAGTTGAGGTGTATGACTGCCTAGATTCTACACACGAAGTATAGTAATGCTGCTATGAGTGGTTGTTTTCTAGTTACTGGTACTCATTTGCTATTTAGTTAAATATGAATATTAAAACTTTGGTGGATGATAGTGCAGTTGCATGTTCTTCTATCATTCCAGTATAAATTCAGCAGCTTTTGGTTGGATGTGAGCTCAACAGTATTGCCCTCATGGAAAGAAATTCTCCATTTCGAGAGGATTCTCTGTGCAGTGAAGGAGATGAGTAGCCCAAGTTGCTTCTTATCTGAAGATAGTGCAATGACACTAAACCATTTCACACCTTTCTCATCATCTTCCCTCCCTAAACTAATACCTCCGCTTGGAACCCTGCGCATCGAAATTGATTTTACTGTGCCGACAGGTAGCCTTGTAAGAGAGCTAGCCTTTTTGGATACACTCTAGAACTTGAGTCTTTGTGAGATATATATTGCTCTTTCTTTCTTCGATTATTTTGATATTTGATATCACAGAGGGAGAAGCATTTCTGGTTTTGAGAGAGGCAATCTGTTGCAATCTGATATTCTGCATTAAATTATGATTTGATTCGCAAATTTGAGGTTGGAGGTTTGTCCATTGAATATGGTGGTGTGATATTTGAGCACATTTCCTCTGCATATATGTGTAAAAACATCCAGCCAATATGACTTTTATACTAAGTTGGGGAATATTGGTGCATTTCTAAGAAAAGAAATTGCAAAAAAAAAATAGTCAAGAAATTATATGAAGTTACATGGATTTTTACAAATTGAGATCCATGTGAGAATTAAAAGAATGTAGTAATGTAAAGTTCTGTAAGTACAGTCAAACTGTGATTTTGATAAGATACCTACTTTATAAAAATGACCCTGGACATTCCAAGAAAAGAAGAAACTTCTCTATTCTCAGTCATGTCATGTGTGTGACCAAAATCATGAAAAATAGTTATAAAACATAATTTTTCAGTATTTTTCTTGTAGTAGAAGTCTGATTTTGGATTTTTGAATAAGAAACTTACCCCCAACAGACAGAGGGTAATTATTTTAAATGAAAGTGCATCATTTTCTTTCAAAGATCAGAGTTGCATCAGTCATGTGACCTCGCACAAAAAAGGATCTTACTTGTTGGGATTCAAAACTACTTTTCTTGTACATGTATTTCCCTTAAGTTTCCACTTTTCATTTGCTGAATGATTGGATTGCTCTGAACAGTTTGAAAGGAATTTCCATAAATGAGTGAACATTCTTTTTTTCAGAGGTGAAGATGGGGTCAGTCACGTTTGTGACCACTCAAACAAGGGCGTTTGTCTCTATAAAAACATTATGGTTGAGAAATTATTTTTTTCTTGTCAAAGAAAGGGAAATCTTTTTCAGTGTAAGAATCTGGTGATTAAGAAAATCAATGACCTGCAATCTGATTTTCCAACAATGAGGCAAAATTAGATGGTCAAATGTGTGACCATTTGTTTCACTTTACAAAGAGTGGCCCTCTACAGTAATTTTCTGCAATATTAAGCACAGTAAGGTATTTAGTGCAAGTGTACTGATGCATTTATTGTTTGTATGATCTCTTAAATATTGTTAGTGACTGTTAAATCATCACAACCAAAGGCCAGATAAGTAGTACAGGAAAATACAAGTAAATAAAGGCCTGACATACATGTACCCAAAATATTCTTTATTAAATCATTGCTGTAGGCCCACATTTAGGCTTGAATCAACCTTGTGTGAATTCCCATCATGCATCAGGGGGTTTGGGAAATCTCCTTTTACTACTTCAATCTCTCTTTCTAGCAGTGGCCACTCATCTCAAGGCTAGGCTACATGCTCTGTCAAAGAAGTAATTATACCATAGCACCTTGGCACCTATTGAGATGGTGTAGCAAACTGATAGAATCTAGAAGCAGGTTACGCAGCAGATTGTACATCATACCGGGCATTTTAGTTCTACTAGCAATGTTTTTCTACAAGTATAACTTCATGTGTTGTCTCTGCTCAAATGGGTACATTGTAGGCACAATGGATTAAACAAGTATGTGGATTTTTCAACAGTTAAAAAAAAAAATGATGGGGCGGTGGACTAATAAGTTATTAAATATCAAAGGGAAAGGGTCTGTTCAGCAGCAAAGTACCAGTGTAAGGAATAATCATCAAATACAATCCAATGCAAAGTACATGGATGTACACTCTCTCTATAGCTGAAAAGTGAAAATTCATCCTCATTTCAAGCCAACAAAACAAATATTAACTTTCATTTCAGAAGTGATATTTTTTTTGAATTTCATTAAAAATAGCAACATCTCATTTATGACAAAACATTTTTTTCTTCTCCCAAATACTCACAGTTTTGTCTTTGATTGGTTAATTTATTACGAGTGTAGAGATCTCTTGTTTATACAAGGTCCATATGACAGACATCAATAACTGACTTTACATTCAACTGGAGGAGTAGATCTCAGCAAGCTCAGTGCTCCTGGTCACACAATTTGAATTTCCATGCAGGTTTATTTTTCATATTTATTAATACCCAGAGTATGTACTGGCATGCCTAATACGGATTATGGCTTTGTGCTTGTCAGTGAAATGGCAGGTGAAAGATGATTGATGGTGGACTAGCTGTCTGTAAGGGGGCCTGATGTGATGAAACTGTGACCTCATACAATTCATAACCACATTCTTTTCAATCCACTAGTTGTGAACGATTCAAACATTCACGGTTCCATTCCTTCAGTGTATAATGTAGCAGCCTATCAAATTCAATGTGTTTCATTACTGTCCAGAACATTTTAGGGAAAGCTATTTGCAATGAAATAGATTTTTTATTGTCCATATTGTGGAAAAAATTGCTATTTTTCTTTTCCAGATTTCTGAATGCAAGTTATTTATTTTTTCAGTTTAAAACCATAATTGCAAAATTTTGAGTTATCAAAATAAATAATGCAGCACTTTGCCAGATTTCAAGGCCATTTACGGAGGCTATTGAAATGGGATTTGTGGTTGTAGGACATGCATACTTGGATGACCAATGGATAGAGCTTCTCCTTCTGCAAAATGAAGAGATGTTATTATTGCTTTTGAGGTAGCACAAATCTCTTGAAAGCTGTAGGCCTACCAACGTGTATAATTTCTGATGCAGATCAGGATATAGTGGATATAGTGTGGAAATTGCTATTAAAACTATTGAAAAATTGTGAGTAGGAATTATGTCAAACAAACAAAAAGATTAATTAGTTTATTTCTTAGTGCTGCATACATGTAGTTCTGCATTTTAATGATTGCACATCATGTTTTTGATACTATGAAGTTTTACCTTGCCTCATCAAATTGAAAAAGTCTGATTTTGAAGGATGACTCAGGTTTTGCTCTTGTACAAATATTTGAGGCCTGTGTACAATGTACCTATTTGCACTTGGGTGCAAGATCGTAGATGATCATATTAAGTGTGATCAATATTCTTCCACCATTCACTATGTAAACATGAACAGTGTAAAGCATTGGAAGGGGGGGGGGGGCGGAGTATGATGATTTACATGTACATTGTAGGTAACAAATATCGCTTGATATTGGACATTCACGTAGGCCCATAGGTTTAATCAGACCTAAAGAACAAACTGTAATATAGCTATTATAGAATTTTTAATATTCCTCTTTAAAGTTTTCTTTCACAAATTTCAGCGCTCATTCATGTTGAAAAAAATTAATTTCCGTTGGCATAGCGGCAGTGAAATTGACACTTCAGAGATGAAATTGGTAAGGAACACGGACAAATATGAGTTTGTTGAGAACGGCAGTCTAGGAGAGAAAGAAATGAATTTGGATCAATTACTATGTTGCCCTAGGTTTCAAATTTTGCATTGATCCAATCCTCTTGGATACTGTATTCAAGTGTAATGTTTCAACTTATTCAATATTTAAAGCTTGTGCCCACCCTACAGATTTATCGACGCCATGGCTGCCTCATCTAATCTATAGAAGATAATGAAATCTGAGGTTTGAATGGTTGAATGTTCCTCTGTAATACTCTCTTGCATATATATATAAAAGTTGGAACAAAAATATAAGTTAAAGTACAAATGTATAGTAGCATAATGAGACATGAATGTAAAATTCAAATGAATTTGCATTGTATACCTTTGAATTTTACATTCTCTCACATTATCACTTAAATGTGTTTAAACATTACAAATTAATTGTTCAGACTGAAATATATACATTCATTTAAAGAAAATACAGAAAATAGCTAGATGCTAATTAAGTAATCATTAAAGCAGTATGATTTATAGTTTTACTGAGTTTTGTTGCGAATGTTAAATATAAATCACCCAATTTTCATCTTATGTATCTTCATCTTCATCTTCTGTATTCCGAAAGCATGGAGATAAAGCACTCCACATCATACTATGCTCCTTCAATGGAATTCAGATTCTCACACCTTAGTTCATATGATTAACCTGTATTGAGGCTTGATACAGGTATTGGAGGAGTGATGACGATTTCTCATCCACTTGACCTGAATTGTATATCATTCATGGGATTTATTGATAACATAGAGCATCTAAGTGTACCATGAGCGAGCGAGCCAGCATGCAGGGCTGTCCAACGGTGGTGGAGTGGTGGAATTCTGAATAGCAGAAGTGTCCAGGAGTCTGAGTCATACTTCAGTGTCGATTCAAGAGTGGGAGTCCAGAGATTAAAGGTGGAGAGTACCTATGTACTTGACCGTGGATAAAAAAAAAGAAAAATGGGCTATGGAAGTTTTCTTTTTAATCTGCTGAACTCAGCTGATTTTGAAGTTTCTGTTAATTACTTTTATCAGGAAGATTTGTACATAAATATTGAGGGGAACAAGCAAAGATACTGTTGCATTACAAGATGTATTTTCACTATCTAAAAGATGGGCGTTGTCCCCCTAAGACCCATCCTGTCAGTATTGGCCTTGAAACACGTATGATTCCTATTCTTAGATTTTCTCTGTCTCTTGCCCAAGTTGGCCAGCCCAGTGTTGCAATTTATGTATTGTAAATATCCCTAAATCTTTCTTGACAATTGTACTGTTTTGATCATTAAACATTTGTATCCCTAAATTAGGGTTAAATATTGGGCAAGATTTGCAATAAATTTATTTCACTAAGACACTATTCATCCATACAAGTGCAGTTCAGGTAAAAAAAAATTAATTTATAACATGATACTAAACATTTACCATTGAAAAGTCACACAGATGCACAGGTTGGGTGTAGACCTAGAACATAATCTCCATTTATAATGTATATTTGTATACATGTACATGTATGCATACAACCCTGAGACCTGCACAATGCAAAGTGGTCATTATGAACGATATGTGTCATCAATAGAAGTATGTGTGTCATCAATAAAAAGATGTTAGATTTATTCTGCTACATCTACTTGGGCACATTATAACTGATAAATGGGAAATTGCATGAACTGAAGAGATTACATCATGGTGTATGCCCCCCCCCCCCCCCCTCTAATAAACACAGCCATGAAGAGATGGAATGTGAATATTTTGCTTTAGCTTATAATACAGATGAATCATCAGGTAATGTAAACTCAATGATAGAAAACAGCCATTCTTATGCTGCATGTACACTGTACATTGAATCAAATTATTGTGATATATGGAGAGCTTGCAGCACAGACACCAAGGAATGAAAATATGTGGGAAATTTGAGAATGTAGTCTGGAATTGGAACTTGGAATGATCTAGTTTAGCACCCAACAAGCCTATGATTTTGTTTTGAATTCTTTGACCTTAAACCCAAAACGTGATCTGGAAAGAGAAGTTGTCCTTTTGATAGTGATCAAGAAGTTTCTTTAGGAAAAGAAACTTTGCCTGTTAGTGCCACATTTTAGCCAGTAATAGGATTTTTGTCATTGAAAATTGTGGGTTGCACAAAATATGTCCTGGATTATTAAGTTTGTATTGAACTGTCCTGAATATTTCAGATGAAATAATATTAATTCAGGTGAATAGAACTTTTTTTACAAAAAATTTTGTTGCTTATTTGCTTTAATTCTTATATCTAATTTATTCACATGTTTACATTTCAAGAATTCCCCATGGAAATGAAGCCTGGCATGTTATCTAAAATTGAAAGGGCGAAAATAATAAGAAGAAAAAAACTATATGAAGAAGAAGTATTCAGCATCAGTAATCTATTCTGCATTGTTCTTAATTATCTTCAACTGTAGGAAATATTGTACATACATGTATGTACAGATGAAGGAAAAGAGATGACAATTAAAAAAAATCATTTTTAAGGAAGATGGCCTCCCATGTTGCTTCAAGCACACTGGCAAGGCTGCAATTCATTATAATGGTGTTGTTGTCTTGGGGCCTATTACATGTATTTAAGATACTAATTGTTTGTTTGAATTGATACAGAACTTTATGAATACACAATTTCAGTGGCAATAGGAGTTAAAATATGAGTGATGGCTAGTAAAAACATAACTCACACCACCATACTGTACCACTACTAAAATTCCAGCCGTGGAAAGAGCATGGCTTAGCCTCATGATGAACCCTTACAGTAGAGATAGCTTGGACAATGCTTCATGAGGAACTTGATGTCAGGTGACAGTCCATCAATTGGCTTTGTACACAGTAAAGCCGAGAGCTCCGAGACATCTTGAGGGAGATCAGAGGTATGTGGGTCAAGCAAAATTGGCCAGGAATTACTTTGACGCTATCTGTCAGGAAAGAACTTTATTTTAGGGTAGATGGTTTGCTGCTACGTTTTTGTCCTCGGCAGAAAGGCGCCTCTGACCGGATGCACGACCAGCGGATGTACATTTCTCAATATACGCATCTTAAAGTTTTGATCGTTGACAACGTCTACACTTGAAACACTTCAGCCAATGTACATGTACATTGTCTAAATTGTTAACAGTGAAAGCTGACAACTTATTTATTAATCCTTTCTTTAACCATACTAAAAAATAAAAAAAGAAATTGACCAAAATTCATGTTATTCCCTTCTGCCTGGCACATGATGATTTGTAGAATCCAGAATTGTTTCTATCTGTTATATGATTGCATCTGGTGCTATTTCTGTACTTCTCAAAAGTGAATTCCAATGCCAAGTTCTATAATGCTGGCTGGTAATGAGCTGCTGAAACATTTGCCACATTGTTGATTGTCATGCTCTTGTTTCAGACCTCCGTGTTGGAACTAAATAAGTTTTAAACAAAAAGATGAAAACTGTTATTTATGTACATGTATTCTTTAATTTGTGATTTGTAAATGACCTTTGTTTTGGGCTTTTACTATACAGTCGGGTCTCTGCGCTGCACGCTGGGTCAAAATTCTAGAACATTTTTCAGGAATTTTTTTTTTTTGAGCAGCAAAAAAAAAAAAAAAAATAAAGAAAAAAAGGTGACCTGATGGGAGCATGAATTAATTATTATCTTTATCTCTCCATCACTTTTCATTATGTTATTCCTTGTTTTTATTCTTTTATCAATTCCCTTTCCATCTTTCATTTTATTGTATTTTTCTTTGGTTCTTTTTATCATCTTCTCTTCCGTCTTTCCTAATGTTACTATATATCTTCATGCTTCTATGTATATCTCAATCTTTCTGTTTTTACCCTCCTTTTATTTCTTTGCTTTCCATCATTCCATTTGTTATGCTATTCTGTGTTCCCTTTTATCATCTTCTCTTCCTTCTTTCCTTATGTTACTCTTCATATGCATTCTTCTATCATTTTATTCTATCATTCCTTATTTTTGACTTATTATATCCTTCCATCTCTCCTTTCGTTATGTTATTCTTTGTTTCCTGTCATAATCTTTTTCCATCTTTCCTTATGTCAATCTTTATCCTTCTATCATTTCACTATTTTCTGAACCTTTTATCCTGTCATTTTTTTATTTCCTTATTTCCTTTTATTCTGTTTGTACCCTTATATTATTTCCTCACTTTCCATCTTTCCATTCGTTATGTTATTATTTTATTCAATTAATCATCTTCTCTTCCATCTTTCCTTTTGTTACTCTTAATATCCTTATCCTTCTATCATATATGCTCTATTTTTCTATTTGTTATTTTTTGTTTTTAACCATCTCACCTTTACTTTTGTTATGTTATTCTTTGTTTCCTTTCAATATCCTCTCTTGCATCTCTCTTACCCTTCTATCCTCTCTCTCTCTCTCTCTCTCTATCGTTTGGTATGTTTTTCTTTGCATTATCCTTAGATCCGACTGTTTAGTAAAAGTCTTGTTTTGTGCTCTCCTTGTGATTCTTGTGATCACTGATAGGAAATACCTTAACTATTTTTCATTTTACCTGTTGTCAAATGTTGTTATCAAATATCCACTTTAAATATTACATTTAAAAATGATAGATGTAGAATTTGTCACTAGCACTAGAGGTGAATAAAGACATACAGGATTTAATTAGCTAAATGTAGTTTAAACATGACCTTGATCGTTACCAAGACATCTTTAATCATCATCAAATCAGTTTGCACACAACCTCAAGTTTATTAAAAACTAATTATCTAGCTCACAGCCATCACAAGTACTATAAAACAATTGAACCCTCCATTAGCTTGCATCTTGAAGGCTATTCTTCCGGGGCATGCAGGCTTAATTGACCATCCAATGGCTCTCTGTAGTGGCAACACATTGGGGAGGGACGAGGCGCTCAATTATCCCAGACAGATCGAGGACAGTCCTAAAGAGAATTGACGCAGAAATTCAATTACTGGTGGGTTCTAGTAAGAATACAATTGTAACATTTTGACTTTGGAGATAGCATGGAATTACAGACAGTGCTGTGACAACTGTGACGCTGGAATGAGCAATGTGATTAAGAGATGAGTTCTACCAATCTTTAGTAATTGGGTTTTTTATGGGACACTTAATTGGAATAGGATTTTAGCTGCTAGGCAGGATTTTGTTTGGTACATTTGCCTCAGGCTGCTCTATGATAAAGTGTATATGCGTGGGAAGTAATTCAAATCTTCAGCTTCATCATTATTGCTCGTACTTTTTCGTGCAAGATATCTCGGTTATATTCTGAAGGCAGAATTAATTTCATGGGAGATTGAAAATTAGGTCATGAATACATGATGAAATGTAGTTCCATGTACCACAGTCTCTGCTCATTTATCATTATCCTTCTTAATGCTGGGTAATTACATTTTCGAAGGCCACATAATTACAGAATTCTGAATACATCAAAATACATAGAGGGTGAAATGATTATTGTTGGAAGGAGATTAGTGCATAATCCGAATTCCATCCAAACGTGTACTCAGTACACTGTACTTGTTACATTTCACTATCTTTCTCTAGATTCTCATAGGAGTAAATTTGTAAACTTGGTGAAGCATTTTCCTTTTATTTCCTTTCATTTCCTTTCATATGTGAGTAGACACTTGGCCACCAAGGCAGGAACTCCCAAATATTGTGGAGAATAGAACTGAATGGAAAAAGCTTGACCTGGTAGTAGTAGTTATGTGAGTTAACAACTTCCATTTTGTATTATTTCAACACTTTGTAGAGTTTTTTAGTTTTCCATAATAACGTGCCTCAAATGGTTTTTCTGATCTCTTTGTGGTTTTAAAATTGTAATAGCATGTCTTTGTCACAACTTTATTCTCAGATAGATAAATGGTTAAAACCTGTATTCTCTATCCCCTGCAGTCACTCCCTTGCCAGACATGCCATCTTACTTTCCTAGTAGCTCTGTTCATATGGGACTTGTTTCGAAACTTTAAGTTAATGAAACCACGACTCCTGAAACAACGAGCTGTAACTACAAGCAGAGCGATCGTCGTGGTTTACCTCGGAAGTAGATACTACCGATTGTGTGTACAGTACGCATACAGATCATGTGTTAATAATTCGCACGAAGGGTATGACCCGGAAATTTAACATGAACTGCGAGGTCATCCTTAACCGAAAGCTTGCGAAAATTAAAGTTTATTCCGTTCACATGGGCCGTAACTCCGATGGAGGACCCAAACCGACCACCCCCGCTGCTCGTTTCGAAACTATGAGTCTGTTCATACGGTCAGAAACTACAATATAACTACAAGTTAACTTTAAGTTTTGAAACTACAAGCGAAACTTAAAGTTCAGCTCCCATCGTGTGAACATACACTGTACAGTTCAGTAACATTCTTTGAACTAGTTCTGTATGTGACTAGTCTCATCATTAAAGAGCTGTGTTCTCTTCTATAATCTGCTGTTTGTATAACTCTCAAAGCAAGTGTGTCATGTAGGCTACTTGCAATATAGTTTATGTACATAAAGGTTTACAAGGGCAACAGCAGACAAGTTAACCACACTATGGTTTATGGATTGAATTTTAGAAACATTTAGGGCCTATTGGAGAGGAAAACTCTGATTAAGATGATGAAGAAAGAAGGATGTTAATGATGTCAATGATAGAGTCTGAAACCAGGCTATTTGTCACCATGATCTTGGCTTGTGATCTTGAGAGGCTTTGACCCTGTGACCTTCTGTTCATGTAGTCTAACAGTTTGGGTTATAGGCTCAGGTGTCCAGTTGTTTTTCAGCTGTGTGATTTATTACCTTGGCTGAGGATTGATGTGTCTTTTTTCCCCCTCCATCCCCTTTGTCCCAGGTATAGGCTTCCATGCTTTCCCAGTTTGAAAGGAATCTCTCCAGAAGTAGGGGAGGTGGAAGATATGGTAGAGCTGTGATCACAAACACACACAAATGTTTGACCCAGATAAACCGTGCAACCAAACCATGGTCTTGACTTGCCTCGCCTCCAAATCCACTAAATTGATAGGGTTTGAGGTGAATGATAAATGTCTTTGAAGGAACATGCTGATTTAGAATATCTGTTGCTGCAGGACCAACTGGACTAAGTGTAAATGTTAAAAATGAATGTGGAAGCTTTTGGAGTAAGGTCTACATACATGCATATAGGCCTCAAGCTAGCACCCAGTGAAATACCATGTGTTTCAATCTGATGTTCCGACCTTCTTTTGACATAGTAGGCCTGTTTGATTAGGTTAGTGGAAGTTATTCAGATTATATAATTTCATGGTTATTCTGAAAGAAGAAGAATTAATTGGACAATTTGAAGATGGACTGTTTCAATCATTTCATTTATTGTCACTTTCTTTTGGAGACTGAAATATTTTTTTGAATTAGGAATACCAAGTCTACCAAAAGGTATCAGTAATACAGCTGATGCAAACTGCAAACCAATCAATTTTTTACCATTTACTGCTTAAAATTATTAACTGTTTTAGATTTTGGAAGTAAATAACCTTTACCAATACCCCAAATAAGCAACTATTGCTGTGCCTGTAGATGTAACTAAGACCCCTGTTACACATACCTCTGGAAGTGGACTGAGGCCGCCTCCGGAGGCGGCTCGACGTATGTGTAACATCAACTTTTTTTAAAAGCCGGACTGAAGCCGCCTCGAAGCCGCCTCCATCCCAGTCCACCTCTGGATGTGGTTTGAGGCCGGCCTCACGCCGGACTCAGTCCCGCAATCAGTATGTGTAACACCAAAGTGGACTCGGCGCCGGCTTTTAAGCGGAAGTTACGTAACCCGTAAGAGCTGTGCATGCGCGGACCGTTCGCGATGTCGATGAGATAGTACAGCACCTGCAGTGCGAGTGTGCGAACCGCGCGAAAATTTTTACATGGAGTGCTCCCCAACGTCAGCTCGTGAAAAGGCGACGTGAAGCCGGCCTATGTGTAGACACCAAATTGCGGGCCCGAGGTATGTGTAACAGGGGTTTTAATGGTCTCGAGGCGGCTTCAAATTGCAGGTGTGAAGCCGGCTCCGGGGCCGCCTTTGAAAGCCGACGCATGTGTAACAGGGGTCTAATATAAAATGTTACCCTGTTTCTCCACCCACCATTTCACTGATAGAGAAAGAGGAATTGCATCTGGGTTAGCCATTACAATAGCTTGAAACACGCTTTTCAAATGCCATTACAAAAACTCCCTTTCTAACCGTCTGACAATGGAGCCCACGAAAAGCCTTCTAAATAGGAATACAACTCCCTTGAAAAGGACTTATTTAACGCTCCCATTTCTTCTCTTTTGATGTTTTCATGTTACATTGCCTTCAAATCAGCCACACACAATAAAAGGAAGTACAAAAGAGAAATATTGTGTGAGTGGTTGACCTGTGGGTAATGAAATGTCAATTGTGATGGAAAGAAGCTGTGAGTATTTTAAACTCTGCTTCGTTGCATCTTTTCACGCTACCTGATCAAAAATTATTTGATGGAAACCAATTTATGCGCAATTCATTTCTATTATTCAATATGATCCATTTAGAGTGAATTGCGATGGAATTGGATTGAAACAGCAAAGGCTGGAAGATTTCGGAATCCTCATCAACTTTCAAGTGTACATCATTCAATATCAGTCTACGTGTACATGTACATGCACACTATTTACCCATATACAACTGTAGATGCATTAACCCTATCAGGACCAAAGTCAACAACACTATGTACAAAGTGAATAGTATTTTAGTCTTGTGGTAACGAGAGGGTTAAGCCAGGCATGTTTGGTATTCAGTGTAAACAATAAAAAAAAAAAAAAAATTGCAATCTTCAATATTTTTCATGTTATTTTTTAATTTGTTTTCTTTCCATAATTTCTTTAATTACAAATTCAAAACTTAGAATAGATTGTTTTATAACTCTAAAGCAGAAACCCAAAGCTGAACCTAACAATTGATATTTGCCAGTATTGTAATAGGCCTGTTCAAAGAAAATTATGTACTTGTAGTATAATTTATAGGTAGTAAATAACGAACAACCCACAATGACTTTTGAACAGAATGCAGTTTCAATGCAAGTATAGAACATTATCCGTAAATCGTTAGCAATAACCATAACCTTACCCCCCCCCCCCAAGGAAATATAAGACATAAAACCATATCCCTAGAATTATGAGTCATTCAAATGCATCATGATTAAAGGCATAAAGGGGAAAAACTAGAAATTACAAAAAATCTGGAATGAATTTTTCTCCAAATTCATTCCCATGTGCACCAAATTTTATGCAAGTCCATGTACATCAACTCTTAGTCTTCTCCGAAGTCACTTTTACTTCGATATGCAGTACAATTTAGGTGTTTTAATGATATCTCTTTTAATACAGAAGTAGTATCGTAAAGCTGATATATTGAACGTACATATAGGGTATGATCTTGGAACCCAGACATGTATACAGAGCAGTTTTGCTTGGTCACCTTTAAACCGCTGTCCTGTGACTCAACCAGCTAATGACAGTCTAGCCTTCAATTACATTTGCATCACATCTTGATGATGACTTGGATGCCATTTAGCCAATTAACCAATCTCATTAATTATGAAACATGACTTGGTGTGATGCTCCAAGAATGTGAAGCCTGTGTATGCTCTCCCTGTCTGTGTGTTATCTACATGTACATCATGTGAGTGAGTGGAGTATGATTGTCATGCCTACCACTCTCTTCACTCATCCTCTTGTAATGTCTGTACTTAAGAATACATTAATATGCTACTTTATGATTCTCTGTGTTTTCTATATACCGCATATTTCGTTGTGTTTGTAATTCCAGGTTTTTTTTGTAACCTCAGTTGAGTTTAAAGATCACATTGCAAGAAAATCACAAATATGGCAATTAATGTATCACTAGAAACTGGGAAGCTTACAGATGGCAATCGTATAAGTTTTATGTCAACTGCGTATCTGATGATTATAAAAACAACATAAATAAAAGCTCTTCTAAGCATCTGGAATATCCGAGGATTCGCCAGAAATATAGCGATGTTTTGATGTCGTCACACTAGGGATCGATCCTGCTTAAGCAGACGACGTCCTATAATGAATGAACGTAATTGCAATGCAATTATTTATCAAATTATAAAGAGTTTGGTACATGACCTTATTTCACACCATTCTAAAAGGGAAAGTGAAACTGATTCTGATAAGTAAAGCCGTTTGATTGTAAATACACGGGAGAAGGGTCAATGATCAATGAAATAAACCCCATTTTCAAATTGAAAAGCCCTCCGAATAATAGCATGGATGGTATTCGTTCCCTCTTGAAACGCCGAACATGCCCCGGTGCAAGCAGCTGAAAATACAATGGCGTCTTATTTTGTTTACAAGTGACAGATTCCTTTATTTTTTTAACGCTGCATTTTTCATCAAAATAATACCATACACGAAGTTAAGAGTGAGGCAACAGACTAACATTAAGACTGACGCTAGTCAAGTAAGAGAAATAAGTGAAGAGGAGATGACAAAACAGGCACTGAAAAATGTGTAAGATGTTATGGGACATCGTCTGCTTAGACAGGACTGGTCCTTCGTGTGTCGTCACACATCTCAGCAACGTTCAAGGAGCTCTTCAGCTGCTATATCGGGGGCTGTATTTTACCGTTTTATAATTGATAATAATCATTAATTCAAATGTTTCCAAGCGTTGAATTTGGATAACCTTGTATAATTTATGCCATCTATGCAATAATAAGTATTAAGCCAATATTTATTTTGATGGAATTTTCTTGCAATGTGATCTTTAAGTCTGAACCTGAACATCATCTTCATCATGCCTTCTTGAAATGGAATGAATGAATTTCTGGGCTATGAAAACCTTCATTTTGGGGGAACATACATGTATGCTTGCACCCCACACAGTACACCTTAGCCATTTCACTCTGAAAGCTTTCAGTTTTCCTGAGCGTATCCATTTTTAGTTGATTGCTTCGGACAATATTCCCAATAATTGGTAGAATCGTCATCCTGGCACCATCTCACTGTTACTGTCGGATGATCTCACCACTTTTAATTGAAAATTGCATTAATTTCTAAGCGGGGCAAGCCTGCCTCATTGTCTAGATCATGTGACAATGTCATTGGCTCCTGTGTTACTGCCATTGTATTAAGGTAGTGAGACTCGGATAAGTGTTGGAAGCATTGATGGGATTGGTTGATTGGGAAATCAAACTGTATACAGTCATAGCTTCCGTTCTACTTCAGTACTTGATGAATGGCTGGGGTGAGCTCATGTTGACCAAAGGATTCCAGCAATGCTTGATAAGAGTATGGAAGAGGAATTGAGAGAGAGAGAGAGAGACACTGAATGAAATGACTGATAGACATCATTAAGAAAAGGGGCTTTTAAAAGAATAAATTACATTTTAAAATCTTTCAAATTTTGCCATGCATTGCATAATGTACAATTATTTGGATTAGTGTATACTTGACATGTCATAGCTTCTGCCATCTATAGTGAAATCTGCTATTCCAAACAAACTTAGTTCTGCACTTCCTTTATATGTTGTTCTGAAAAACATGGCATGTAGTGCTTATATAATTGCACATCACCATACATGACTTATGGGTTTTCTAATCCAGATGAAAAGAATATATTTGTGGTGTTTACTAGAAAACCTTGCAAAGAAATAACGGAATCTGCATGGTAAAGTGATTTAATCTATCAAGTATCCAACTTCAGGTAGACAATTTTTTTGAGTTTCATTTTAAAAGTACATACATTCATGTAATATTGTGATGGAGGTTATCACTAAATTGGATCCAATATTGCAAATGAAATAGAATGTATGAATAGAAAGAGGAAAAGTATGTACATCTACATGTACATGTATACTGCATGTGGAATGGATTGCAATAAATCTAATCTTTTTAATGGAAGTTCAATGTAATTTTGTTTTCTGAACGTGAGAGTTTCGAACTAGAAAAAAAAAGAATATTTTCAAACCTCCCCTGAAAAGAAAAAAAAAATGGCTACTGGAATCAGTAATTTGTTTTCTCCATTGATTGAAGAAAACATTGTGATGATTAAATTTAGTTGTAGTTGATCTTAAATTCTTATGGGAAGGAACAGATTTGGCAAAACATTCAGTAACATGAATATTTAAATCAATCAGAATGAAGGAAAAAAATGAATGTACAGTATTTTGTTTTGTTTTACTACTACTCTTGTAATTACTGAATGTACAGTGCATTATGGTAAAGAGTAGCAGAATATTAACCATGTACTAGTAAGTAGAGGAGAAGTGTACATGTAGTGAGTCATTGAAGAGAGAGGATCTATAGAAGGATAATCAATATTGTGTACAAAGACCTTACAGATTTACCATAAAAACTGTTTCTCCTTCTTCTGATGGTTATTGTCCTGAGATGCTCGTGGGGGGGGGTAGTCCAGTAGTTTTTTGAGAAGCATATTAATATCATGCAAAGACTTCTAGAAAAGAAACTGCCCCTGCAGTGACATTATCTGAAGTTCACCCTTTATCTACCAAAAGCTGCTAAAGATATCTGAGCAATGAGCAATGAGAAATGCAACCCTACAGAACTCCAATGACACCATCCTTAAAGGGAAATCCAACCATAATGGCAAGTTGCTCTGAATGAAAGAGGAAAAATCAGAGAAGCAGATTAGTGAAATTTTAAACGAAATCGGACAAACGATAAGAAAGTTATGAATTTTTGAAAGTTGTAATCACTATACATATGGGAATTTCAAATTTGCCGAATAGGTAACATCACTGTGATGTAGTTGCGGACAACTCCCTCATTCGCTGCAACACACAAAATGACTAAAATGTCATTTTTTCAAAATGTATAATACTGAGTAGGATTTTTTTCTTTCATGAGGACCTATAACAATATGCTATCTCCAATATATTTTGAGTACTGCCCCGAGGGTAAAGGCGCTTCAGAGAAAACCGCAAATTAATGATATTTTTGTGTATGACAAACGGGAGTGTTGTACACGAGTATGTCACAATAGACTCACCAAACTGCCAATTTGAGATTCGCATACATGCTGTAGATGTAGTGATCTCATTTTTCAAGCATTCATAACTTTCTTATTCCTTGTCCGAGTTCTCTCAAACTTTCTTGATCCTGTTTTTCTTATTTTTCTGCCCTTTAACTTTCATAATCGTGTACATCTCCAAGTTGGGCTTATATTCTAGAATCTTATGTGAACCTATAATGGTAAGCTATTACAAGTTGGGGGGTACAAATTCCCCTTTAAATTAATTGGAAGTGGATTGCCCCGTGAAGTCTATTAGGAAGCCATATGTACATGTAGGTCATTTTATTTGTACAATATTGCATAGAATTGAAAGAAACCTGGTAATGATAGGAGGCTCATCTCACCTCTCTCAATGCATGTTTTTCATTTCTCCTTCAATGTATTATGGTTTTGTGATTCCTGTATTACCATAGCATATACATGTGGTATGTGGGGATGTTTTCAAGCAAAAGGAAAAACAGCAAAACATGACGGGACTGAGCCTTGAGAGATGTAATATTACGTATACGTGTATGTGTGAATGATAAGTGATAGAGGGATGAGAGAAAGACACAGAGTAAGGGAAAAACGGAGAAAGCGAGAGAGAGAGAGAGAGAGCAGATATTTTAGGACCCTTATTGTTTAGTCTCTACTATATTTAGGCATAGGTGTATTCAAAGCAGCTTGCAAGGTATCATCTTTAACATGAATATTCATGCAACTTCAGTAGAGAGGAAATTGAAAGATTGCAGAAACAAACATTACATGAATAATTGGTGATAAAAAAATTCTATGAAGGAACTTTCGAACTTTTTTTCAGAGCACTCAGCGAGTGACCGAGGCTTGATCTGTTTGTCCGGAAATTGAATGTTCTTTCCTCCACTACAACCATCTCTATGATCCCTGGCCCAATCCTTCATTTATTTACTTTGCCGTATGACACAGATGTCTAGCTTACTAATCATGCTCCCTTTAAATGGATCCAGGCTTGCATACCAGGTTAAAGGTATAATTTATTTAGCTCTGGTTAGGAACAATAGAAATAATAACTCTGAAATAGAAAATAGTTGTCGTAAGTTATTCAGTCCATTTTGATAAATCAATGAAGCATTTAGCAATAGAACTTTGTGGACAATTTTTTGAAACAGAAGTTTATCTATTATCGTATTACATACTACTTCTACTTTTACTCCATCTATATCTACTTCTACTGCAGCTAATTACCACTACTTCTACTACCGGTACATCTACATCTGAGTCTAGTGCTGCTACATGTAATTACCACTGCTGTATGTACATGTACAGTATTAATACTATTCTAATTTATCAGCATGTTTACTGTAGGTTTTAGAGCTCGACATGCATATTTGACAAAAAAAATCACAAACTATCAGTGTAGTATGCCATAAGAAGTAGTGAGAAATGAACGATGAATTATTCGTAACAAGTTTATTGTATTGAAAGAGTACTGTAATGTCATGAAATGAAATTTTATCATGGTAGGATATTGATAGCATATTGTTACAATGCAAGTAAAACATATTTAAAGATAGCTGTATTACAAGTTCAGTGAGATGATGTTGGAAATTATATAGGACTGAAGGTGAAGACTAACATTGTCTTGGAGGCATGTAAAGAAACAGAATTTGCAAGAGATCTATGAATTCTTGACTGGTTTAAAATCTAGGGAAAGAGGGTGACATTAAATATGATGAGACTGCAGCTGGGCAAACAAAGCTTCATTTTGACTGGAAACTATCTGCATGATAACTCACTTGTACTAGGGAATTGGGGGTGATGTGGCAGTCATTGATAGCCAATTACAGGCCCTTTGCCAGAGGGTTTCATGTAAGGGAATGCCTTCACAATTTGAAAGTGAATGCATCTCAAGACTTACTGCACCAAAAACGGGACGGAAATCTCAATCGCAAATATGGTTTAGGAGCAAAGGAGAGAATAAGTGAGTCTCCCTTTCCTTCCTCTTTTCTGCATGTCTTCATACAATGTACAATATGAAAACAGGAAGGAATTTTACAGAGAGAAATTTTAATTTTCCCTCACTTCAGTGTTTATTCCATTCTTAATTGATACCTCTTTTTAATGTGCATGTCATAGATATCACACAATCACAAGGCTTTTTATCTTAATATTCTGACCCATCCTGTTTCATCTTTGGCCTTGTATTCAACAGGTTAAGACTAGCAGTTACAACTGCCATGTAAGAGATTGAGCAGAGCTGAAAATGACAGATTATCCCCTTTTAGAAATTATTTCTTGTATTTGAAATATTGCATTTACATGTAACTACATGTAGATATCATTTGCATTGATATGAAATTTATACAGTATAGAAGAAAGTCACATATCAAGAGATGATATGAAACCTATTATCAGCTGAAATTTGATCAAATAAAAGCTTCGTCTGTAAGGAAAAAATAAGTTGAAAGGAAATCTATTTTCCCTTGTGGTGATGATTGTTAGCCTTTGATGTCGATTCATATGAAGATAAAAACTCATAAGAGAAATTGAAGAATCGTATCAGCGATGCATCTGAAATATAAAAGGTGAACCCTCTAATGTGTTGCAACCCTCCTTGAAGTATTGTCCTAAAAGCCCCCTGGGATAAGGCTAGTGTCTTTTAGATGACATCTTGACAGATTGTCTGTCATAAATGGGACAATTAGGCCATCTCATCTTCACTTCAATATTTTCCTAGCTCCGCAGGCTTTTTGGCTGCTGCCCGCGCTCTTTGTTTACCTTATGTTCATGCACTCCAGTGCTGATCGTCCATTTGTGTGTGGGTGCCCGCTTGTAATAGACAGCTTATTGCATGAAATTCGGAATCTATGTGATGATGACATTAAATGGACAGTACCTTGTTTTGTGCCCAGCAGAAAAGAGCTTGCATGCAGTTGGATTCCTGCAACAGTAAATGTCTTGCTATGTCCTTCTGCTGGGCACACTTCATTAAGATCTCAATTCCTTGAAAGGGCCCATTGAAGCTTGTATTGCACTCTTTGTACAAAATTATTTCTTGTCCATTTGGCACTTACACTTATCCAGATAAAATATGAAGTATTTAGTGAGACTGGTACATATTTATTTTATGGTTGCTGCAGTGATCTACAAATCAAAGTGTAGAATATTTTATTTAGTTCATTGCCAGACATTGCAACCTTTAATTGATGTTAGTACGATTCTTCTAGTTCAGAACCTCATACCTGTAAATCAAGACTTAATGCAGATGTGAGAAACAGAACAATAGAATTGAGCACTTCTGTGATTGATATTCTTCCACCATATCCTAGTAATCAATCATTTTTAGCTGGATGTTTGCAGTTGCATCTGATTGCATTTACAAGCTTTCATGTGCTCACGATGATTTTTATCTTTCATTGCATTCACTTTTTGATTCACTCTTTTAAATGTAATCTGAACTAAAAATTTCCTTCTGTAACATATGCACTAATGCGCTACATGTACATTATGTATAATGATGATCATTGTAATGGGGATATGCCGTAGTGTATTGCACATCTTTGATGCCTACCTCCTAAGAAAAGAAAATCAATTTTTCTTCTGGCTGCACATGCAAGGGTTGTTCTTAGTCACCGAAAAGGCTTTATGGGAAGCGCATATATAGGAAGTAAGGTTCACTTCTCTGTCTGCTGTAATTCCTCCCCCGAGAGAGCCAGAGGGGCATTTCTCCATTGTCTTAAAAAACAAACATTTAACTTGGCCAGCCACCTGCCTGCTATGAGTGTACATCTATGCAGAGAAAGAAGAATCCCCCAAGGAATGTACACACCTCCTTTACTCTCTATCCAAACTGGAGATTTCTTTCTTCCTCTTCACTGAAATCCCCGGACTGAAAAATTCATGAAAAACCCCACAAATCAGGTAGGTTTGAATGATGACTCATACATCCACATCAGAAATATCATTTTCATTTTTTTTTGTATGTGCAGTGTTGTATTTAGAAAGCTGAATAAATGGATGAGTAAAGCAGGTATTGGGGGTATCCATGGGGATTTTGGAATGGTGGTCGCTGTATTACCTGAGGATGTTAAGAGGATGCGGTGAAGCGATGAGAAACAAGAGAAATATCCTGGGACAGGAGATTGAGAAAGAGGTGTGTGTGTTGTTGTTGTTGTTGTTTTTTTTTTGGGGGGGGGAGGGGAGCAGTGAAAATATGGATGGGAGCAAAGAGCAAGTTTAGCTCTTGTACAAGTACAGGAAAGCTTCATTTTCTTTGGTTTTAATAGAAAAACTATGTGAAAATGACTGGAAGGACACCTTACTTTTATAATAGAAAATCAGAAAATGAACAGTCAGAGAAATAGTGTTACAGAGACAGATGAAAAAGAAATGCAAAAATTGAAAAGAGTGCAAAAGATATGGAAAGGGGGGGGGGGGTGTCCGTGCAATTTGTTGTGTAAAAACCATAACCATGGAAGAATCATTTGCAGTAAATTAATTTTGTAAATGAGTTCATTCATGAAATGCTTATAAGGAGGAGGAGAAACTTGACAATTTGGGGATGACTTACCTAAGAAAAACATAGAATGCATGCAAGCAATGTGATAAATACTAGATCATTAAAAGCCATGTAATTTTGAGGGCTATCATGCACAGTGAACACGTACTTGTAATTGTATTTGAGTCCCTGCACTTGTTCAGTTCATTTATGATAGTCCATAAATCACCAATAGTAACTGTCAACAAGTTTAACAGGGGCACATATCAGCGTGCATTCCTCACAGTCAATTTATGATGGGTTCAGTCCGCTTCCCTGATGAATTTATGGATCTTGCCTCATAATTCGGATCCAAATTATGACAGTGAAAACATTGCAGTGACTGTATTGCTTCTGAATTGTTACATTGGTTGATCTTGACTCACCTCTATCAGCCCATTAATCTCTTCCGATACATTCCCGGAGTTCTGTGAGTGCAGGCTGCAGTTATTTGATTTTGTAAACGCATGATAAATGATCAATTTTCAGGATCTTAAAGTGTACCCACCACCTGAAAAAATAAATTGTGTACAGCTAGAAAGTATAAAATCAACCTCAAAGAACTTTATCTGGCATTTTATAAGTCAACAGTTAATGAGTATGAAGGTATAAAGGGTAACATGAAAATGCTCGCGCAGAACCGAACTCCGAGTTTGGTTCCGCGCTAGCCTTTATCTTGGCGTGTGCGTACAGGTGCGTTGAGTAGTCTACTCTCAAGTTGCTTTTACGCTTATAGAGAGTGTAATCAAAATTGCAATATCTCTTTACAGAAGTAATATTTGAAACCCATATTCTGAATATGGTATAATGACATGGAACCTCCAACATACAGAGCAAAATATTTTTTGGTGATTGGCACCCTTTAATATTCAATTGTAGGAAGGGTGTTTGAATCAAGTGAGCATAGTTTAGTAAGGATTCATTAATTGTTTTGCCTGTTAACAATGGAAACATGAAATCATAGCTTAGAGTTAAAAGTAAAGTCTCATAAGGTAAATGAAACAAAAATGTAGAATTAGAAGCCTACAGGGCTCGAATTACCCGGTCGGCAAAAGGCAATTTGCCGCAATGCCCCTTCAACTTGCCGCGATGCCCCTCTAAATATTACAATACTTACGGCAACTTGTGGGTGCCCCTTTTTTTATTTTGCCGTAATGCCCTTTCACCCGAAACATACACGAACAATAGCTTGTTGAGGAACTCACTACGCGACATCGAGGTGCGAGAGGGACGTGAGTTTTAAGGCGCGCGAGCTGCTGCGCGCCTTAATCCATTCGAGGTAGGCAGCTCTGCCAACTTCTACGGATTTCCCGTAATTGATCAATCAATTGCCAATTTGACGACGGTAATCATTGCACCGGTCAATGTAATATGCGTACTGCGTGCACTATGTACCAACCACCGTATTTAGTCTGTACAATTGTACGATCTTCAAATTGGCGCAAGAAAATTGTCGATAACTTCAGTATTAATGAGCTTGAACGAAAAGGGTTTTTTCCCCATAGAAAAGCACATGAATCGCGCACCCGCCAGCGAGCTATCTTCCGCGTGTTGAACGTAACTGAAGTAAGCGATGTTTTCAAGGTGTCTTTGCATATACGTTCGCACGTTGTGTATGCCCGGGGGAGCGTTTCATCAAGCGTCTTGTCAGTGATTTTCACCTACAAATTTGCCCTCAGCCAATCAGGTGCAAGGATTTCAGTAGCTTATAACAGCTGTCGGTGAAAATCACTGACAAAATGCTTGATGAAACGCTCGCATGGCTCGCGTGGCTAGATATGGCTAGGCTCACGCGCGGTGCGCGTGCTATGATATGACCATAGACAAATTATGACCGATGACCGAGTCCAGTGCATGTGCACAATCGCACGCTGCGCTGGATACGAAACTCAAAAGCTCACCGGCCCCTTGTATGGCGAAGAAGAGCTTTTTGCATTGCTCCCCTACCGCTCTCCTTAAAGATCACATTGGAAGAAAATTACAAATATGGCAATTAATGTATCACTAGAAACTGGGAAGCTTACAGATGGCAATTTTAATGGTACCTACATGTAAAGTCAGTCATTTGTGTTTTGTTATTTATTTTTTATTTTTTGCCTTGGTGCCGGGCCCCACTGACTTGCCTTGATGCCCCTAAAAAAATATTGAAAGAGACTGCCCCCAAAACCAGAAATTGCCTGCCCCTAAAATTGCTGACTTTCGAGGCCTGAGCCTATATACTGATAGAGAATGAGAAAAAGTTAAAATTCATACATAGAGAGAGGAAGAGAGAGAGAGAGAGAGAGAGAATGAAAGAAAGAAAGAGAGATGGGATGCAGGATTCTTTATGATGAGATGTTAAATTCAAGGATAAGAGCTGAACTTGTACTTAACAAGTTTTATGTAGGTCAACATTGTAGTCATGCAGTTGCATGTAACATGGTGAAGACAGATTTATCAGAAACTGTCTGAGATACTAGAGAAAGGAAGTCAAGGGTAATACTTGTACATCATACCAACCGCTCATTATATGATCCAACTACGACTTTATCATGGAAGAAATGACCATTGGGGTAAGTTATGAAAGACTAAAATCAATAATGCTGCCTAATCAAAGCTCTGACAGAACATGTTTGACTTGTAAAATCAAGATCCTAGGGCACTGCTAACCTTCCACATAGAATACGAGACCATTCTGATGACTGACAATGGGGCACACAGGTTTTGTGATATCATCTCACTTGGTAGTGGAAGGCAAATTAACCATGATACTATGCTTCGCAACCGATTAATAATGTTGACGAAACAGTGGCCACAGCAATGCAGATTTGGCAATATTCATCTTTCAAAACTATGGGTTGATTGCAGATTACCTTAATATAAAACAGTAATAAAGCCCCATGTGGCAGGCTTTACTGTGGAATTCCACCATTATTGTTAAGTTTTAAATATACCTAATAGACAACTTTTTGGCAGTGTGCAACAAAACCTTCACCCACCCATGACTCTTTCAACATGTTGCCATCTACCTTAGATCACTTGCACAGATATTTGCCATTTGCATGAACCTTTAAGAGATTATTTTATATCAGTGGTAAATTGATTTATTCTCTTCACATACATGTACAGCCACATAAATTTAATGAATTAGTGGTAACCCTTGCGACTTTACAGCATAATAGTTCAATATCTTCTGAAGATCAACGATTTCTTGTGATATCTTACCTTGATATTGATTACATTAACAAATTGTGAAAAAGACAATTATTTTCTTTCTTTGTGGGTTGAGTACAGTAAATATTATGCAGGATATAAAGAGGGAATGGGGTTGGGTAACCATTTTTATGACCATGCAGAAGCCATTTGAAAGTTTCATTTCATTAATTTTGTAGATCTGAAAATACAAAAGGGTTATAAATGAAAGCGATCATGCTCGCTTACAGTTGGCAGCAAGAATAACCATTAATAGTGACACGTTTGCTCATAATTGAAATGTTCCTTCTTCAGTTTCAGTTGCCATTCAAGTTTTACGCAGTCACAATGTAGCTGAAAGTAGATTGGGATATGGTGACTGTATGGCACACCTGAAGTAGCGTCTGCCTTCCCCAATCCAATTGGAGAAACGAAAGGACCGCCGGCGATCCATGACTTATTGGCGTGTCACACATACGAGGTATCTCGTAACACCCAGTTACATTTTATTGATTATCTGGTGGTGTCAAGATTCAATCTGTGCCTCGTCCTAGCGAGAGGGTGAAATCCTGCACCCTATTGATCCTCGGTGCAGTGTGTCTTCTCACTCCTCCTACCCCACACAGCCAAGACAGAGGCTGCGTAAGAGAAGACGAGAGACGAGACCTTTCCATTGCTCTCATCCAACTTCACAATATTCTGTTTTCTTTGTCCTGTCAAGCCGTGTTTGTTATTTGTTATTGCTAGAATCGGAGATGATGGATCAAAGCTAAATCAAGATTTAGGATTTTTTTCTTTTAGCGGTTTGCGGAAGAAGAAGGGAAATTTAATGGTTTTCGTATCAGTTTTCACAAGGCTTATTAATATGTAGGTGTGTATTCAAAACGTGTAGCCGTTGATGCCAAATTGTATATTTTAGTCTGCATACATTATGGGTACTATATTTGTGCAATGTCCATGCTTCTACAACATAAATGGCCTATACCTTGAAACAAACTTGGATAGGTCTGATCTGGTATATTATGAACATAATCCTGTATTGTATCATTTAGTGCATGGATCAGAAATATTAATAATAATAAGGTACAAATAATAATCATGCATACTTTTGAAAGTTACGGTACATGTACATGTATTTTAACCTGTCCTAAGAAAACATACATGTGCATGTTGCTTGTCCGTAATAGCATAGACCTACTAGAGTAGGTCCATGGTAATAGATAGATCTTGTAAATGACTACTTTATACACAGTTGAACTGTAGAAGCTGATGATTTATTCCAGTGCATACACCATCCCTATTCAAAGTACATCCCTGACGATCAGTAGCAAGGATGGGGTGTTCAGCATTCCTAAGTAGCGTTAATCGTGATGAAGTTGAATAGGGAAGTATCTTTACCACAGGCACTTAGCACTGGAGAGTTCTTTATTTCTAGCTGACCTGATAGACAATGAGGGAGAATATTAGGAAAGATTTGGATTTGCTCCAGTTCCTCTCTAGACTTCTTAATTCAGACTGTAGATGGTATCCTTGTAAGATGATACCCACATCTTAGTAGGGATATCCTGACTCATTCTTCCCTCAAACCAGTGAGAAAAATAGGCATCCATGGTAGTGGAAGAGTGATTTAGCTTGTGAGAACTTGGAACAGAGCTCTAGGGTAAAAAACAAAATCAAAGACACAAAAATTTCCCATGAGGAAATCCATTCTTTTCTATGGCAAATCCAGAACGCTCCATTGCACTGCATATGATGTTCATGTGACATGTAGTGGTGTACATGTACACCATTATAATTGTTTGGGTTTTTTTGCTGTTGGGGAAAAAAAGAGGATATTTTTTTTCTATTAAGACAGGGCTCTTTTGAAATTTTCTAGGACTCTCTTTAGGTTTTCAGAGCTAAATTTCTTCCTGCTCCTGTACATGTATGCATTTTTCTGCTTGACATACTTTAGTAGCAGAAGAGTTTAAACCTAAAGAGAGAAGTTGTCATGGGCATCACAATATATATTCAATACACTGAAATATACAAAGTCAAAGTGGAAATACATGTAAGAACCTAAACTGACAACCCATACGCGTGTAGCTTGAAGTTTTAAGACTTCACATTTTGAAGGCAAGTTCCAGAGCAGTCTTTGTTATTATAGATTGCAAGAGAAAAATTTTGAAGTTGTAAGCATACTTGAGAATTTTCACAGATTTTTTTGCCTTTTTTTTAATAAACCTGAGGCTGAAAGTAAATATATTATTAAGTGGTCTGCAATGGAAGACTATTTCTTGGTGGTATTTTTTTTTTCTTCTCCCACTGAACTTCAAACATTTGAAGAAGCAGAAAATCAAGCAATAAAGAATGGTTGTCACGTTGAAGAGAATTGAAGCGTTATGGATAGAGAGTGCAGACAGTGTCGCAGTTATTCCAGGCCGTGTTCATATCCATCTGAAAAGAGAAAACTTCACATCATTCCTTCCACATTTCATACAGCAAAATTTTATTTCATACTTGAATTATTTAGATGAATGACAGAAATGAAAACTGTGAACAATTCTAACTATAAACATTTAGAGTTACCAGAAGCTATAGAAAAGAGAAAGATGGTAGAAGAGCAGTTGAATAGTGGCTCATCTAAAAAAATGGTACAAATCCAATAACCTACTAATGTAGATTGAAGGGGACAAAATGATGGAAAATTACAACAAGATACTTTATTTTGTTTGGCATCTCAAGCAGAATACCCCATTGTAAAAGATTATAAAACCTGTTATGTGGTCTTGTTCCTCCGTTACCTGTTAATTTAAGTATATTTAGCTTGTCTGTTTGCAAAATTATAAGAAGAATTATACTTCTATGTGTGTGTGTGTGTGTTGTCCTGTACCTTCTTTACTTTTTGTATACATTGTCAACCAGTGCTGGGCTAATCTCATATTTTGTGTGAAATAAATTTGCTAGTATAAATGCATAATCGTATTTTTGGGACCTAAGTAATACAAGCTTTGCTTTTAATTTAGGTTCCACCACTTTTGTTTTATTATAAGTTCCTCCACAATCTTTGTGAATATCTCATTGAATCTTTGCACTGTACTTATGATCTAGTTTGTATAGTTATTATGTTTTACCTTCGTGTTATATTCTTTACAAACATTGTAATTATGTCATTTTTGTATTATCTTTCTTACTTTGTACTTTATTGATATTCATTTATTATTGTCATGTATATTGTATTTCAATTTGTTGAAAAAAAAACAAAAGTGGAAAAAATAAATTCAAATCAAATCAAATCAAATCAAATACCTAAATCAAACTGTGTTCAGTGAGTTAATCTCGGTAGTTGTCTGTTGAAAGGGCATTAACTCTGTGTTTATTGATATAAATTAACACCTTTCTAGATCTGAGCAGAGTCAACAGACTAAAAAGAAAATTCCATTCAGCCTAAACTTAGATATTGATGTTTTAGCTGCCAGATATTTTACTTCTCTTGGCAATATGAATGTGGCCTGTCGGGCAGATCACTCGGCTTCCGTGATTATCTGCTGAGCACTTTCTATTCATCGATGAGAGAGAAAAACTAGAACAGCGCTTAGGTAAAGCAGACAGATAGATAGATCGGTCTAATAAAGTCTGTGTGTGTGCTGCTGGGGTGTAAGCATCCCAAGTACCTTTACACTGTGTACCTACTATCATCAATCCTACTTTCACAGCAGGAAATCTCTGAGGAGACCGCTCACTAACTCTATCTGTCTTTCTCTTTTTAAAGGATGAATTGTACCTTCATTTTTTAAAACCGCATTTTAAATGAATTTCTGGCATAAAATATAAAATCGCTCTTTTTTTCAGGCTCGGTTATTTAGATTGTTATTTAGATTTTTAACAAAAAGATTGACATGCTGTATGAACAGAGCAAGTAGGGTATTTACGTGCATGTCAGTCTCAACATCATTATTTGAAAATTGAAATTGTAGAGTGTTGTTGTACGGCAAGGGAAATACTTAGTTGTTAATTTGCAAACTACTGTCTCCTGGTGAAAACTTAGTCAAGGAGGAGACAATTTCTGGTCTTAAGATGACTCTATTTTGTTTGTAAGTACTTACATTAAGTATTAAGTAAGCTGAATATGGGGCGGGAATGGGGTTCTTTTAGGATAGTGTCGATGCTATTTTTGTTTTTACTGATATTAGCATGCAATTTGTTCTCTTTCCTGGAGCAAAATTTGCTTTGTAAAAGTGCAATAAGACCTTCAGCTATTAAAAGCATCTTGACTATTTGCACTTTTTCACAGAATATCACATTTAATGCGAAATAGCACAAAGAATGAACAAGAATTCAAGGCTTCGGGAGAGCCTAACAGCAACTGATGAAGTGCAAAGAATTTGATCAAAGCTTTCACCTCATTCCGTATCAGAGGCGCCGAGATCTATGAACACTTTATTGGAAATCATTCCTATCTGAGCTAGCTGCCTGATTACTCTGGGTTTGGTTTAGAAGTGAACAGTGAGTGGATTATTAATGCCCTGCTGTAGACCAGTCAAACTTGCAATTATAGGTGTGAACACTCGCAGAAATTTTTGCTACAATAAATACGTTCAGTTTACGTTTCTTTTTTTATATTTAGAAACCACTATACAATTTCACTCTTTGATTTTTTTTACTTTTTCATATATGTTTATTCATGAAAAATATACATTTTATTGTAATTTATGCACATAATTCTTTCACCAAGGTTGTGTAGATTTACTTTGAACCTTGCCAAACACCAAACATTTCAACATCTAATGAAGATACATGTAGATGAGTACAATGGATCAAGAATGTTTCTATATACAGTAGGCCTATACTTGCACTAGATATCAAATTATTTCAGATGTGATTAAAATAAATTATTTGCTTCATGGATTGGAATAATTTGAGGTCATTTTTTCTAATGTGATGTGAACCTTGTCTTAGCTGTACCCTGTTAACCCTTTGTCTATGGGAACTGAGTGTTTCCTGTATTTAAGCTTATGGGTGTTAGAGAATTCAGAAGACAACGGGTTAAGTTTGCATGCTTATCTCTGAATTAGACATTCTGAATATTTGATTTGAGCATGTATTTTTTTCTATCTACATGTATATGCACGAATGACAGATAAGAGATAAAAAAGCAAAGGGCCTTAACATGCTTTTGAATGATTTGTTGTAAGTTTATTGAATAATATATATTTGAGCATGGGGCATTGTTGTTCTTTGATTATGTGATTTCAGGTTTGAAGGAAGAAGTACTGTAAACGCTGTTATTTTCGTGCGATTAAATTTTTGCGCTGAAGGACCCAAAAACATATTCGTGGGATCTTAAATTCACGCTGCGCAATTGCTTGCTCATATGTACACCCACTCCATTTATTAATTTACACACAGGCAGTCCATTCAAATGAATACGGCATGCGCAACAACACACATGCGCTCAAAAACGAATTGAACACACACGTATTAATGTGCTGTAGCGCGCAATTCAACCCGCATATGAAATCTTGCTAATATTTTCGCGAGTTCTAGAATTCTCACTTGCCGAAAATAGCGCAAAATCCGTGAAAATTAATGTACAGCGAAATTTCCACCTTTACAGTACATGAAAACAGTGCTGCAGGAGAATAGAAAATTGACAGTAGATAAGTGGAATCTTGAGAGGTTGGAATGCTTGCTAGTCCCTCTACTTGAGGAGACTGATTTACTGAATCACAGATGTAATCAGAAAGGAATTGATGAGGATTTCAATCGTTCCTGTCACATGACAAACACTCTGATGAGATGGGAGATGTTCTGCTTGAACTCATGTTCCGCATCAAAATAGAACATGTCTGTCTGGTTGGAAATAGGGAAGTACGGGTATGAAAGAGAGAAAGAGACATGATCCATAGAAAGCCCTGGAAGAGAGAGTTTCAGCCTGGAATTAAAGATTAAAATGAAGCTGTATAGATCTTAACATATTGGAAAGTCCATTCCTTCAATGAATTCTGTAACCATTCTGACATGTTGACGAAAACATTTGAAAATGTGAGGCAAAGTGATTGCCCACTGCTCAGTTACACTTGAAGAGATGCTACCTACATGTACCATGTTTTGTTTGTTCATTATGGAAACATTCAAAATGGCTGGAACACTTCCATTATTTCTTTTTTGTATATGTATGTATTTTTAATTTGTAAACAAATCTTTCGGCATATTACTCCCATTGTTAAAGATCGTATGCTCGATCTGTAATGAAAAACACAAGTCAGAAAAAATTGGAACCAGCGGGATTCGAACCTGTCATCTACTGCTTACCGGGCAGCGACTTAACCACCAGGCTATTCTGGTTCACGGCCAAGTCACGGAACTAAAAAAAAGCTTCTTCGTTTATATGTATGTATTTTGCTTATTTATTATTCGTTTTTGTTGGTGGTGGAACTTATCTTATAGTTAATAACATTTTGGGCAAGCTGGATATGACTAATAACATTAGATGATACCTTCTTAAACAGCAAGGGATAAACAGACCAAGATAGAGAATGAGAGGGATAAAGAAAAAAAGGAGAGAAAGAGAGAGAGAGAGAGAGGTAAAGGTGAGGAGAAAGTAGGGAGAGAAATGGGAAATGGAGAAAGAGTGTGTGCATTTGAGATGGAGAAGGGAAGGAGATGGAGGGATGGGGAGGTTAGGTGAGAGGATATAGAGAGACAGAAGTTCATGAGTATGACACATTGGATCAGGAAAGCAATCATAGTAGGATGAAAGAGGCTTTGCCTTGAGATTGTCATCTGACAAACTAGTTGATTGGATACTGAACATTCTGATTTGGGAGTACATGTAGTGATATTCTTAGAAATTATCATGTTCCTCCATGTATACCTCCAGTATTAACCCTTTCCTTGCCAACAGCAGTACTAACAATGATATAAATGAATCATCAGTTAATTTTGAATTCTCATGTTTTGTTTCACCATTACATTGGGCATAAGATAGAGGTGTGATAACAAATCTCATATCACATGATTCTGTTTAAAATAGAACACATTCTTAGTCCTAACATTATTTAGCAGCCCTATACAGAAATGCTGTTTGGGGGCAGGATTTTTAGCCAAATGCATGAAACTTTTGTTGTAATTTTACTATAATCTTTTTATTTAAAAACATAATGTAATTAAGTCATACTCTGTTTGAGAATTAAATTATTTCAAAATGTAAGTGAGAACACTTTTAAAGAGAAATGGCTTCACATACTTATGTAGTTTGATGAAGGTGAACGATTGTGTTTTATATATTTAGTTTTACGGTCTGCATAATGATCTATCATCACCAGAATTGTGTTAATTCCCAACCCACACAAAGTCTTTAAAGGCTCCAAGTTTAGATGTAATCTCTGTGGGAAAAAATGGCACCCCAATTTTATCCCATCATAGAATGATTTGAGCTCTATGCAAGCAAACATGTGTGAAGCTTTCATCGATTCTCAAAAGCAAGATTTAGTCAAAGTTCTGTCCCTTTGACCCCCCTGCTCTGGGAATCTTAATCTCAAGACGCAATCTCGGAGAGATCTGTGATTGGAATCTGTATCTTTTCTTCAAGCTTCAGGACAAGATGTATTTAATTTTCCAGAGTCTTGTATATTTCATAAAAAGGTGCTGAAATCTACAAGTCCTCATAAATTTTGGGGATATTGAATAAGCATTGAGTAATATTTAATCCTTTGATTAATGAGTTTCATGATCTTAATGACATAAGCAAAGGAGACAAAAATCAACATAACCAGAATTGGCTGCAGTTGGATTTTGTATTATATTTACAGTACAGGGTTTATTTTATAGGCTGCATTAAAAAAAAAATTGTTGAAAGAGGGAAGGAGAACGAAAAAAACAGAGAAAAGAGGATGTGTACCAATGTAGGAGAAGATGGAGAGATTGAGAATGAGAGATGTTGAAAAAGTAAAAGAATGGAACAGAGATTTAGAGGGGGGGGGGGGGTGGCGCAGCAAGAGAGAGAGGTGTCTCTTTCGTAGGAGAAGACATTCCGATGCACAGACTGGTTTTAATTTGAAGATTGAGAGTGAGCTCACGCGAGTGATGAAATTGGTAGGCTAGTTTCTTTTCCAGTTCTTTAGAAAACCTTACATCACAAACAGGGTCTTTGAAAAGTATAATGGTAACATTTGAACCTTGTTCTTATACAAATGATGATATTTTACATAAACACAGTCGAGAGGTTTAGTTTTGAAAGTGAAATCATATTCTTTGGTTGAGGAGGAGAGTAAGAAGAATTTAGTAAAGTCTGGAATGAGTCTAGGTGGTTGGTTTGGAGGAGGAATCAAGTGAAATCATCCTCCCTATTCCTTGTCTCTAATTTCAGCATCTCCCTGTCATCCTCTATCACCAAGTGATGATGACTATGCTCGGTCCGAGACTTTAAAGGGGAACTCCTCCTCCAGACACAATCCTCAGTCTCTCCTTGTTGCTCAGAGCTTGTGCACTTTATTAGCTTACACTTGATTACATGTACATTGCATTTGTGATTTGTTACAAAGCAAGATACAGAGTTATGTAGTTTGTATTTCACTCTATCAAATTGCGAGAGAAAATATCATGTCACAGGTTTATGAGGATATGGCCATAATGTTTTTGTATTACAATTACTGTTGGTATTTATTTTACATTAATAGACTTGTGCTTTATCATACTTGAGTTCCTTGTGTTTGGTATTACTATGATGTGTTTGGTTGCACAAAGGCAAATTATCAACCAGAAAAACAAAATTGTGAGGAGAAATGTTATAGATGTCATCTTCGCTCATTTGTATTTGTGTATGATTGACGGGCTGCGCTAAATCTCTGTCACCCACGTAATTTTCTAATGTACCTCAATGGTCATGGGTGGGAGGTGTGGGAGGTGGGAGAATTCCACATCTTGTATTAGGGTTTGCATCTCATTAACTAAATACTTCCATTCAAAATTTGATTTGAGAGTAAACTGATTGATGGCATCATCAGTACTAGTCGCCAGTCTCTGGTACAGGAAGTCAGGTCTGACCTTAAATCAACCTTAACATTTAAAGGTATAGTGAGAGAAAAGTAGAACTGTTGGATAAAAAACTTACTACAAATTAGGCCTAAAGCATTCCTTATCAAAATTGTTAGATCGTGTGACTTATAAACTGAAATTTTCTAGGAATTGTTGTGAAAGTAAATTTCAGAAAATTTGTTTGTTGAAGCACAAAGCAGGTTAATATGAGGCACTAGGATTTTTTTTCTTCCACATTGGTACAGTGGTGTGATAGGGCTTGCTACCGTGTGAATTTGAGTGTAACCTTTGATGGCGATGGGGGCAGTCTCCAAGTCTACAATGATGTTGGATAGAGGGTTGGAGATCAAGTTGGAGATCTCCACCCTGGATATCAACTTGTAAGTCTTCTCTCATCTGGTCTATAGTTTCAGAGCTGACTTGACCTTCAAGATTACAATGATTGTTGGATAAAGTTTGAAGCTACCACCTCTACCTCTACCTTTACCTCTGACCATACCCTCATCATAAGTTTCCTCTCACCTTGTTAACTGTGATGATTTGAAGACCGGTTTTAAGATAACAATAATGTTGGACAAGGGGTTTGAAGCCATTATGTGTAACTCTACCTCTAACCGACCGTTTCATCCCTAGTCTGATCTCATCTGGTCTATGGTGATGATGAAAGGGCTAACCTTTAAGGTTAGTTTGTTCAGTGAGTTAGGGGCCAGCAATCTCCATCTGTAGCCAACCCCTGTCCACTAATCTGGTTTTATATACAGCGAGGACCAGCCTGTAAGGATGCCATGGTGTTGGGGTGGGGGCTGAAGCAGGCCCCCATCCTGTATACTAACCAACCCACATCCTCTCATGTGGTCTTTAGTGAGGACTAGTGAGGACTGGAATGCATGGGGAGGGGGGGGGGGGGGGTTGGGGGTTGGGGGTTGGGGGTTGAAACCCTACCCCTCCTACCAGCCCCAATACTCACATTGGGTTTCTGATGGAATTAACTTTTATTCATGATATTTTGCTGAGATGGGGGTTGACCTGCCACCTACCCACCCCCTCCCCTCCCACTTTCCTAAAGGACCAGCCTTTAAAGGGATACGCCACCAAGCGGCCGTGGGGAAAGTCGGGATTGCGTAAGCCCCATTCACTTGTACACAAAGTCTGTGCATCGATCGCGTCCGTTGGACTAAGTGGGATTATATTTCGACTGCACGAAGCTGACCGAATTTCGCACGAGAGGCTCAAGCTCAGGCGAAGCGTGCATGTTGCGCGGCAACCAGTCTGTCCGAAGTTTGCAAGGGCATGGGCATGATCAGGTAACGATCACTGTGCCTTCTCGCGGTATCCCTTTAAGGAAACAGTTGTGTCAGATAGGGGTTACGCACCCCAACAAGCTCGTATCCTCTTATCTTGTCCTGGAGTTAGGGCCAGGGAGTGGAATGGGGGTTAAAGCAACCCCAATCTCCACCCCCACCCGTTCCCCCAAACCAACCTCCATCCTCTCATCTGGTCCCCAGTGATGATGGACTGGTTATCCATCAAACAAACATCACCTCTTTAGAGTTCCTGGCTTGCACCAGGAGCATATTAAAGCGGGAATACTACCCTTGTTCAAATATCACATTCCTGTGTTATATAGGTATTGATTAATTTTTATAGTTGAATAACCAGAGGGGATAGCTTATGCTTTGTAAATTATGTACTCGTAATTATTTTGTAGAACAAAAATATGGTTTAATAGAGGAGCATATTTGTGTGGGGTTCATGGAGGCATATGAAATGACTATTTCACTTCTTGTGGACATCAGTTTGTCAACCAAGTTTTCTTTATTTATACATCTTCAGAGAATTTTTGTGATGCATACAATGTGAATTTAAAGATGCATGAATACAAATAGAATTCTTATGGAATTTATTTCTTGTTAATGATTTTTCTTTATACAATGTCTGGAAATTGCAGAGTTCCAGTTTCATGAAGCATTTGAAATGGAAGAAAAATTAGTAATTTACTGCTGTGAGATTTACCCAGTTGAGATAAAATTGAAGAAAATAACGTCTCTCATTTATTATTACAAACATAGTCACACATCCATAGTACAAACAGTAAAGCTTTCGATAATAGGCTACATAATAAGGGAACGAATCAGGTTCTTAGAACGTAGAATATTTTTCTTTTTTAAATATCAAAAGCCGTTTCATTAGGGTTGGCAAAAAAGATCAATGGTGCTTGATATCATTTATTAAATTATGATTTAAAGAACAAATCAGCAATTTTGATGTACATGTATTTGTTATTTGTAAGCACTTTCGGACGGTTACATTGTAAGGCGCTATACATGTATAAGAAACAGCTATTATTATTAAAGAAAAAATTGCCTACTTTATGTTTTATTGTAAATTTGCTGATCATTCCCTGTTGATTTATGATATAAATGGCCAACACTAGAAATGTTAAATTGAATCCTCCCAAAGCCCACATCTTCTTACCTTGTCGCCAGGCATAAGATTAAAATGTATAGATCTCCTTAATTGATCTTTTGAAGTGCACCTCTTTACCGACTAGACACTTCTATATTTCTTACTGACCTGATTTGATACTCATCCATCAATTTCATATCAAATTGCCTTTCAGATTAATCTTGTTTTACATCCATTTTCTACACATCGCTGCCCATACATTATTCTATATCAATTCAGGAGCCAGCTATACCGATAACCTGTTGTAATGGATATTCTTTGTACAAGTTAATGACGCAATCAAACTGTTCACCTGAAGCCATCAGAAAATTAATGTCCTGCCAAAATATAATTGTTCCATTAGGATGGTAAAAACCAGTCATAAATCATGGCGATTTATTTTGTGGGTTCAATAATTCATTACTCACATATAGTATGATTCATCCTGATCACAAATACAATTCTGTTCACATTGTAAGGGTGCATTGTGCATACATGTACCTCTTGTCATTAGTTTCTATTGTAGACTGATAATACATTTAGTGTATGCCCAGCGGCAACCATGAAATTGTCTTATTTTGTTTTGTCTTGCCCAGTCATCTATTACCCCAGTAAACAAATATACTCAAACTTGATTTAAATATAATTTATAGATGTTGCTCTTATTTTAGGTGCAAATTCAATTATGCTATAATTTGTTATCATTTTGACTTTGTCTCTTCTGGAAGATGTGTAATGAAATGAAAGTAATGTGCAAGTTTCCTGCCTTTTCTATGGACTATTCAGTCTTGGGGCCATCCTCCAATAGGAAGATTTGCTTGATTATAGTTCGGCATCGTTTCATAAAACTTATGTGTTAAATTTAATATTGAAAATGGTGGAGGAGTGATATGACTTGTTTTCATATTTGATTTAACTTCTGAAATTTTTTGAAAGTTTTGGATCCACCAATATATGAGATACAATATTTTGAAAATACTGTCACTCCTTGCCAGGCCCTTTCAAATGTTGAATGAACACTTTTGTTTGTTTAGTGTTAGGAAATTTGTAGTAAGAATATTCAGAGGTGTTAGAAATTGAATAGAAAATAAAAACCATGTACATGTACCTTCTATTAAAAATATTAAGGCTGGATGGCAGATGGCAGCAAACCTAGACCCGGCAATGAGAGCCAAGACACCCATTTCTGGACAATAAAGTGACATAAATGGGTCAACCTTGAGTTTTGAGCTCAGGGAGAGTGGGAGAATGGTCTTTTTTCAATTGAAAGCTACAGTCATTATACCAGAAATACAATTAATTTGTATGGAAATAACTAAAGACTTGACAAAAAGTATGTTTGCACAGTCTAGAGAGCTGTCAGTCTGTTTGCCCACTGCGCTCTTATCCTTTCTTAAGCCTTTTGTGCAGGGATGGAAATTTATGGCACATTATTTTCCCTCCCTGAATAGAGATCCCGCTCAGAGAAATCGAATGAAAACCAATTTTGAAAGACTGAATGTTTTGCCAGCGGGGCTGTAGCTGGGGTACAAAGAAAGGAAAAACATACACAAGCGTTACAAATGAATACATCTTGAGGCAAACACGTGTAGAAAGGTTAATTTCTGGATGTTTGTTCAACACAGAATGTTCCAATTTTCGGATACAGGGTACGTGTAAATTGCACTTAGGAATGCCTCCCCTGGTCATTTGATAAAATATAGCCCCTTGATATTGCATTTGGGGAATGTCAATACTTCTTGCCTCATGAAATGCATTGTACTCTTCTTAACAAAGTATTAGCCATGACTTGAAATTGACTTGATATTGAAAGTCAAATACTGAAAGGTTTTACCAATCGATAATGATGCATGTCTACTTTTGTTCTTTTAAAGAGATACATGTACGATAAACCTTTATTAATCAACAGAATATCAAATTAAATAGTTAGAATCTGTATGGTCATGATTTAGTACAAAGGTTATAAGAACATGTGAGTATATTTTCAAAATGTTGGGGAGAATGTGGATATTTGGAATTAGGTATTGTGAATCACACTTAAGGGTTTCACATATTGAGCTTTAATTTAAATAGAACCAAGTAGCTATTATCTCAGCAATTCATTGTGATTGATACTAGTACATGTAGATTCACTCTATGGAAGGGCCTTGAATCGAGGATCTTCGTAGTACAGGTCCATGCTTGTTTCATGGTAGAAAAAAATGGGTTCGAAAATTGGGTTAAAAAGTACACTTATATGTCTAACTATCAGCACTCTTATTAGATATTTATTTGCCCATTTTACCTACATGCACAGTGACATACAAATTTAATTGATTGTGTCGAAATTAAATTCATTATTTTCTTGTCTGACATTTTGTAGTAATTTCCAGTTCATGATTTTTTTAAATTGAGGATGAGAGTACATATAGTGACCCCACATTTCATTTTGCATCATTCTCTCTTTTATTTTTTTATCACAGATATATGTTTGCGATTAGTTTTTTGTTTACCTGTCAGTTTATGTTTAGGGTTGGGTTAGTGTTAAGTCTAGTGTTGGAGGTAGGACTCCTGTTAGTGCAGCAATTGACTGCTGAGGAATTGTCGCTAGATCGCATGTATGTCCTAGAATCCTTAATAAACCTAGATACAATAGCCTGTAACCAAGGCATCTGCAGGTGCTAACGTCTGATCATGATATCTCCAAGGACTCATAACCAGGCACACCTCTGATGGCACAATCATTTTACAACTGCTTCTCAAGGTGTACCGGATTCTACATGAATGTTTAAAGGCCATTGACCTATTTTACAGTTGATGAGCCCCCTGGAGAAAAATCAGCAAAATACAAAAGAGAAGGAATAAAGGGTCTTCCATCTTGAGTTTGTGTGTATCAGCGTGTTGATCTATGTAGCCTACATGTATTTTTCAAGTCCTTGTAAGGATACATGTATCACCAGTGGTGTTCTTTGAGATATAACCTATTTTGGATGGTTCCTCATGGCATAGTCTCTGCTCAATGGCAATATTAAACGAATTGTTATGAAAGTTGACAGTATTCTGCAAAATGTTCACTTCTATGCCAAAGGATACATGTATAGGGTTAAAATACATGTAGGTTCAGAAGAGTAGCATCAGTCACCAGAGCATACAAGTAACATGTATGTCCTGTCTTGAGTGTCTTCAAGACAACTCTCTATGTAGATGTATATATAGTGTGTGTAGAACTTGAGATACATTTCACCTATTGATGATGTTTTCTTCCTCGAAATGATTGTACTGTTCTTTTAACTGAACTGGAGCTTGAAAGGACACTAGACACTTCACTGAATGTATTTGAATGTCAAGTGCGAAAATATAAGATTTGGGCGAAATGTCAAGGTGATGGGGATTAATGGAAAATGGGTCTAGCTTTTAGGTGTTATGTGATGAGGCAGTCCTGCGGGGGATCTTGATTCCACCCTCTGCACTCTATGAACTGGGGCTGTGTTGCTGTGTGTGGTCATGTTTCCTAATCCTAGTTTGTGTAAATTATTGATTTGACAGGGGGAGTATTGATTTTTCATGAGGCAATTTGGGGCATTGAATTGGAGGAAATTACCCCAATTTCTCATTGCCTAAAACACAAGGTAGGGTATCTAGAACAGTGTCAGGTTCAGTATGATGCCAGGTGAACAGGAAATAAGTGATATTTTTTTCTCTGAAATTGGGTGTTCTTGTATTTGTCAGGGGGTACGTGTAGGTTCAGCAGTGCATAATTTTTTGGTAGGTTGATACATAGGCCTAACTAATCCTTTTATTTTAGATTCCTCAACCTTTTTATTTTTGTTGACAATTTGAAATATAAAGTTATACCATTTTTTAATGAGGATATGTGTAAGCACATCTTGAAATTTCAAGGTCGTGACTAAAAACACAGATTTTTTTTTTTTTTTTTTGGGGGGGGGGGGGTCAGGGGAAAAGAACTGGAAATATGTGACTCTATACATGAAAAAAAGAGCAAAAAAATATAGCATTCCAGCTTCCGTTATTGCTACCTCACCTCTTTTCTAGAAGGGTAGAGGATTTGGTCTCCCTCATCGCTTCGTTAGGAAATTGTAAGGGGGTGCGGGTAATGCAGACTTTCCTAATTTTAAGATTTCATTTAGGGCTCTATCTCCTTCAGCAGGCCTTTGTTTGCTATTAGAAAGGAAAACACACTTAAGGTGAAGTCTTTATTGGATGAGCACCAGATCACCTTACCCTCCCTACCCCGATTGGTGTCATATTTGACTCTGTGCTATAGGCCTACCTACTGGCTATGAGTTCAATGTTCACATTTATATCCTTGGCTATCTGTCACCCTATTTTTTTTCCTGTCAAGTTTTTCAAGTCTTACACTCTTATTTTTATATTCCAGCATATCAGAATGAATGTACTAGTACACTAAAAAATGAAACGTTAGTGAGGTAATTGCATTGCAAACACTTAGCAATATTCCACCAAGAAGCTAATAGGTAGAATACAGCATGTATAGATAAAAAAAACATTTCAGGTGTATGTCCAGTACTGACTCTTTAGTTGTAATTACTGTGTAGGAAGGTGTTAAATGTTGTGTTGAGAGCCAGAAGGGCGTTAACTCTGTGTTAAAGTATATGAGTTAACGCCCTTCTGGCTCTCAACACACGAAATGTTGTGTAATATTGACTAAAATCTGACTAAAGTTGCTCTTTGGATGATTTCTTACTCGTCTGAAATCCTTACATTGTATCTTACCCTTAAACCAAGCCCTAACCCCAAACCAAATGGCAACCCTAATCCTATCCTTAACCCCTAACTCTAACCTGAATCCTAATCCTAACCCTATATCTGTAATGAAATCAGCCTGGAGCAATGTCACTGAAGCACATTTGAAATGTGTAATTTGGAAGACATTAGACGCTCTTACATCAAATTGTAGAAACATTGATACAATACATGTAAAGTTTAAGTCTGCCCTTAAAACACACTTAAATGTTAAACAGATCAAAGGAATTCAGTAACCTATTTTCTTTTTGCTTTGCTTTTCTTTTTCTTTCTAAACACATAGGGACATGCTTTTATGTAATGTGTTATGGGCTATACAACAATGGTTTATATATTATTATCATATTGCAATTTGCTACGGTCTACTTCCCAGCAAGTCTAGGGGATAGATAGAAGATGGGAATTTGTAAAGGCTTTACAGTGTCTCCCAGCCATCTTCTTCCTACCAGTACCCCCTTCAGCCAGGATCGGCCCTAGCTCTGTGCACGATCCTTTCTACCGGTGCTTGAACAAAGGTTTGCTCTAGCTCATTCCCTAATGGGATCGATGTGGGACAAGCAGACGATCAGGTTACCCCTAGTTCCTCCTCCTTGCCTCGGATTACTCTTGTTACCCTCCTACCCTCTAGTCCTGCATCTAGCCCAACCCTACTGATGCTTCTGTAATGTGAGGTATGGAGGGATGGTGAATGTGCTATTCCTTCCTTTGGTCCACCGACATTGACTTTCTTAAGGATTGGTCACATTTGTCCAGTAACGATAACAATAACAATAACATGATATTTCATTAAAGGTTCACCCTATATAGAGCTCTCCGATTATTAAACGGCATAAGCGTACTCACACGCACCCACCATGTAGTGTGGGTGTACCTTTAATGACAAATCTGGATATCGTTATCGTTATCGTTATTAGACAAATGTGACCAGCCCATTGTGTTACATTCACTTCTGCATTTAAACTTGGGTGAATGGCTATGTGTAAATGTTACGTACTATAACTCTTCATGAGCTTTTACAATCATTAATGACATGATCAATGTAAGAAAATTAACTTCAAATGATTGATTTGTATTTCCAGCAAGTTTCACATGTAACTTTACTATGGAATTTTTTTTTCTGTAAGGAAGTGATATTTTTTTTTGAAAAAAAATAATCTAATATGACAGAATATATAAACACGAAGAGGGAAAACGTTCATTTAAATGCTTTACAAATAACAATGATTTGTTTCTTGATGCTTTTTGACTACTATTAGAACTATTCTTTAACATTTTGGTCTAAGCTGTGTGAATGCTACCAGGATCCCACTCATGTTTAGTGAAGTAATTAAAGTGAAATGAGGTCATTTGTTCTAGGCACTCATCTATGGATACTAACTAGAGGCAGTATCTCTGAAGAGCCTAAAAATCTCTGCTCCCCATGAAATGTATACAACTAATCGACAGTGGCAAGCTTGCATCAATGTGAATTAAGCTCAGTAAATCCAAGGAGATGTATGGTTAATGACTCCATGAATGCTTTCAATATGTGTGCCGTTGTCACGCCATTCACTTTAGGGGTTAATTGGGGGGGGGGGGGGGCAAGAATGATGTATTCACACTCATAATCAAATTAAAACTGGATAATATGATTTTCTAGGAGAAATTTGTAAGCAGGGCTCAACATTCCATATCCCCCAAAATCAGAATGGGCCTGATGCACATGAGCCCTCCAGTATTTTGTTCCAGATTTCCAGGAAAAAGGCTAGTTTGGAGCCCTGTCTACAGCAAGATATTTTGCAAATGCTGCAGTAATGTCACAGTTGGAATGGTTTGCGGATCAGTTTGCACGCTTGGCTCAAGACATGAAGGTCATGGGTTCAAAGCACTGGTATGACACTATTATCATTAAGGAAGGCATCAATCTAAATATGCCTCTCCAGGCCTGGGAGAGAAATGGGGACCTGGTAGGATAATTGAAAGCCATTGTGATGTAAATTTCCATAGTAACTCATGGTGACCTCATGGTGACCACAAGGTATGAACACTCCTCAGAAAATGGAGCTGGTGCCCACAACATGAATGATACACATGTTTCTAATTGTAAAATAAAATAATCTATGAATGATCCTTTAAATGTACATGCTACTGAATCAGGAGTTTGTACATTTCTGTAATAGAATGGGAAAGAGAGAGAAGAGTGAGAGATAAATAATGTAGATAGATCCGAGAGAGAGAGAGAGAGAGAAGGTAAGAAAGAGAGGGAATGAAAAAAGAGGTCAAATATTTTCGCCTTGCCTGGCTGAGCTCACGCATGTATTGCATTGGCTGAAGTAATTTGTTGCACAAATAGATTGATAGGACATGTGCATTTACAAATCAAGACGGGAATGTAAACACGTAGCTCCTCCAAGAAGCCTGGATGTCCTCCGGTATCTTGTCTGTCGTCTTCTGTCTCCAATTTAAATCATTACCATGGTCCAGCACGGCCATGGTTACATTGGAAAAGCCCAAATGGAGAGCGCATCTGTTAACCCTTGTACCCATCTGGTGGTGGTGGAGGCATCATACGGAGGGAGGCGTGATGATGATGGGAGAGGAGGACAGAGGGTAGAGAGAGAGAGAGAGAGAGAGAGGAGGCGAACAAAATAGGAGGAGATCTCAGAAAAGAAGGGGGGGAGGGATTGAGCTTAACCTTATAATTTCATCTGATCTGTCATATTACATTAGATACCCTTCATTCAGGAGAAGGAGAAAGCTAATGTTGAAATAAGTAGAGGGTACTGTAAAGTGGTGAATATGACATAATTGTCTTAATAGTTGTAAACACTTGCAACCTAAACAAAGCAAAATGTGCACGTTTTACTCCAGTATCAACTTGCCTGTTTTTTTCCACTGGGGTATGGAGAACAGATGAAAAAAATAAGACGAGAGAGAGAGAAAAAAGAGAAGCTGTGCAGAATAGTCTTAAGATCATGAAGGATTAGAAAGAATTACAAGGGTGATGGAGAGGAGAAGAGCGACGGGTGGGGAAGAGATCAAGAAGTAAGGGAAGATGTTTTGAAAGAGAGAGAGAGAGAGAAAAAAAAGGGGCTATTGGCACCGTAAATGCTTCTCAACAGACTGCTTAAAATGCATTTAAACATGTAATTATCAAAAGAAAGGACAAAGATGGAACTGTCTTTGTGAAGAACCTGACTACTATTTGCCATATTTGGGTTGAGTGAAATGTGGCCTACTTGGGGAAGACATGCCTGGGTAGACCATGGGGAATATTGTGTGTCAAGATAGGGCAGCCTGAATGGAAATTGCCATGTATCAAGTTACCCGCAAAAAAAAAAGAAAAAAAAAATTCCCCCCCCTCCCGATTTGTTTTGTCTGCATAAACAACATATATTTATATCAGAAGATATGGATGAACAAATCTAAATTTGGATCATGGCAATGTGAGCAATAAATGTGAAGATTTACAGAAATGTGATCTTTTTCAGAGGGACGAAAATGGTCCTAGTTTATTTCACAGCTTTGATATTATATAGAGAATAATAAAAATAATAGAAATGTGAAAAAAGTCTGCTCTTATTTGGAAATTCTTTATTTTGTACAATACTTAATAGAGCAGTTGCCTTTGGTTTGGTAGTGTCAATGTGAGATTATTAAAATTGTGTAAACAATCACGGTAGGCCTATTTGTAGAGCATGATGATACATTTCTCTACTATTACAATACTTTTCAGATACATTTGAAAATTTTCCTTTCATTTTAAAAATATGTTACATCATACAAAATTTGACGTATTTTACCTTATGAGTTTAGGAGGTAACCATCTTCCGAAGATAGTTTTAGACATTATTATTATAATACTTTGGCAATAAGGTGGGATTTCAAGATCATTAAAAAGGGTGTGTAAAATTGAGGAAATTGGGAGTGAAGAGATTGGCCCTATAAGCCTAGTCTGAACAACTGGAAATCCTCGAAACCTTTGCTCATAATAAAACATACAATATAATATATATAGTGTATATTCAAGTAATAAAAGTGGAATTTTTCTAATATCACCCAAACGTATGTGCTGCAATATTGTAGTGGAGATTTTTGCAAGGATATTCCAACAGGAATATGCATGTACATTTAGTATGTATCCCAGCTGCCCAATGTGAGGTCCCTCCATTTTCAGGACACGCTAATTGTGTAGGGATATTTTTATAGTGTGAATTTTCATCATAATTTAATGACGCTGTTGAAATTTCTGCGGTTTTGTGATTTAGCAAACTTTCTTCTACACGTAGAAGATATGAGATCTGTATAAATGCGAATGTAGTTATTTCATGGATGAGAATGCAGCAAAACGGTCGAGACAATCACAGAGGTACCCCAAGGCAGAGTAGATCACCGGCTCCATTTCCATCACCCCAGTCTGAAAGTCTACATTCCACATCTAAAGATAGAGCTCAAAAACAAACATTGATGTGCATTCCCTTTTGCGTTTCAACAAAAAAGTCCATTATCATCCAATTTTGTTAGTTATTCTGCAAGGTACTTGAAGAAATGATGAAAAGAGGTTGATGTGTGAGTGTTTGACTGTTTGAGGGCAGTGGTGACGTCAGGAAGAGAAAGAAGCAAGAGCTCACCTAATGAAGAGGAAATGACGGCCAGGGAAAGCTGCTCAAGCTTGTGATAAGAGGTTAGATTCACCCGACATGATGAAAAAGAAAATCTCTTCTGTTGTTATAGAAACACACCATGCAAACGTCTGTGATTTTATAGCAAATTGAACATTACGGCTGTATGTTTTGGAGGTATGGGCTGTGGCATTTAGAGATGTTTTCCTTACAAGTACAGTTATGTCTAATAATCATATCAAATAAAACTTTGGTAGAGCTATAATAGGTCTTGTCATTTCCTGACATTACTCTCAGTCGAAAATTTTTTACAGAAGTATTTATGCGAAAGCATACAAACTCTACCATTTCAAGTGGTTAACTCAGAAAATTGAGGTTAGCATTATTTTGAAAAATCAGGTTTTGGTCAGTGCATATATATTTAGAGCTAGAAGCTATCAGTATTGATACCTGCATCATTTCCATGTATGTATTAATGAAAACAGTTTAAGGGAGGGGAAAGCAAGCATCATTATTTAGTTAGGCAATGCTGCTTTTAATGAGATTCTTTATTTGATTGTCATATTCCAGGACCCCGTTTCATGAAACTTTTTATCAATGACAAGTTAGAATAATTGTTATAAGCTACTGAAATCCTTGAATCTGATTGGCTGAGAGCGAATTTGTCATAGAAATGAGGCAGTTGTTATAGTTTTATGAAACAGGGCCCTGATCTCTTCCTGAGTTTGATACTGAGGCTCTGGTAAAGGAGATATAAGGTGTGCTAAATCTTAAAAGAAACAAACTTCATGTGTGTATCCTCACTTTCACTTTTGGCTTGAGTGTGGATCAAGAAATTCATACTCGATTCAAATCATCTTCCTTTCATTGGCTTTCATGGTAAACATACAAATTAAGGACCTGATCTGCTTGTTCTAGTCTCAAAGTTAGTTGAGGAGTGCTGTGTAAATATGGGTTCCATTCATATCATACCCCAGTCACACTAACCAATTAACAAATATATAATAATAATAATAATAATATGTCCATTTATATAGCGCAGCTACTATACAAATATACTCAACTGCGCTTAATACAAAGTATCACATTATTACCCCGATATTATTAACATTAGCCAATTAATATAAGAGGAATTGGTCAGTATGATATCAGTGTGACTGAGGTCTTACCTTGTGGATGTGGACCAGTGTAGGTCTGCACTCAACTCAAGCAGACCTCAGTATGAAAGTGGAGTTGTGGATGAGACGCTAATGACCCGATAGCTCTGAGGTGTGCTTAGGGACACCATGAAGTGATTAATACAAAAGACGCCTTCCGTAGCTTTCAGACAGAGAGGGCTTAGTGATACTCATTAGAGGGCAAATCTTATTGTGCTTTCTGCATGTATAATAGATGTATGTTTGCAATGTTGATGGCTTGACTTGTACTTATTTGTGTTTCTGTCAGAAGCATTTGACATGCAAACGTGCAAACACTCAAAAGCTTCATGACTTAGCATTTAAATGCAATACTCAAAGAACTCACATTGACAGGGAAAGGGGATGCTTTCAATTTTATGTTCAACAGAACATGAATTCTCAAATAATTCATAATCTGCTTGTTGTACCAGTATAGGCAAATTGAAGAAGTAAAACTCTAATTAACCACTGCTACTACACTGCTGCTACGTGTACTTCTGCTATATTAAAGCTTAAATACTCACAATATATTTTACTGAAATATACTTTAGAAATTCACTCCTTGTATGTGTGAAATATATATGTGATAATTACCTGTATGCTCCCATAACTGTATTAATGTAATGGGATTGATTGCACTACTTTTTATGTTTTCTCTGAGGGATGGGCAGTCTTTTTAAAAGCATTCTCATGGATTTAAATGTTTCTACAGTTTATAATGCACGCTTATTAAGCACTTAAGTTCATTTTAATCCTCCACAAAGTCATAAACTCTTAAGAAATCATATCAGTGCATCCTGCACTAATTATAAGCACTTCTTCACATTCGTGATTCAGGCCCCTGTTACACATGCGTCGGCTTTCAAAGGCGGCCCCGGAGCTGGCTTCACGCCTGCAATTTGAAGCTGCCGCAAGACCATTAAAACCCCTGTTACACATACCTCGGGCCCGCAATTTTGTGTGTACACATAGGCTGGTTTCATGTCGCCTTTTCACGAGCTGACGTTGGGGTGTACTCCATGTAAAAATTTCTGCGCGGTTCGCACACTCGCACTGCAGGTGCTGTACTATCTCATCGACATTGCGAACGGTCCACGCATGCACAGCTCTTACTGGTTACGTCACATCCGCTTATAAGCCGGCGCCGAGTCCACTCTGGTGTTACACCTACTGATTGCGGGACTGAGTCCGGCTCGAGGCCGGCCTCAAACCACATCCAGAGGTGGACTGGGATGGAGGCGGCCTCAGTCCACTTTCAGAGGTATGTGTAGCAGGGGTCTCAGTCTTGTAACATCTATATGTGGTATGCTGGACTTTAAAGTTAATACCCCCTTTTCATGGCTTCATTTCAAAGAATGATACATTTCATATCGAGCCCCTTTGTAAACACCTTAGCTTCAAAGTTGACATCTATGTGTCACCTGATTGAGAAAAGTATTAGCTTAACTGTAAAATGCTTGGATAGGCTTCAATGGTGCATTGAATAAATGAGGTTTTGCCTCATTAGGTTGTATGTGGAGTGTCCTCAATTAGTGCTTACTCTCTGCAGCTTAAACTTTTGCTAATCTGGAGACAATGGTTGTTTCTGCTTTTTTGACAATGGGAAGTGCGTGCCAACTGAAAATTGTTGAGTTATTGGCAAAGGGTTCTTGTTGCTTACAAAATTTTGTACGATTTCTAGACCTGATTTAGACTTTGCTCTTTTGTTAGTCAATTTTTAGAAAATGCCAAAATAGAGTCTGTACTTGCTGTACCCAGCCACTGTTTATTTTTTTTTTCTAGAGATGTATCAGTTTTTGAACCAGAGACAATCCACCAATATGCTATCTTTTATAAAATTGAAATGGACAGTATTCTAGTCGCTTTGTTGTCATGCCTTCTAAATATATTTGAGCTTCAAAATCGAACAGTAGCTCTTTCGTACAGTAATCCCAATGAGATTTGATGTTGTTCAGTTTTTCCCTTTAACATCAGTTCCATCTTTGTGAGTTGATACAATGACAGGGATTTATTTCCCCCATTCAACCATCAAGTTTTAGCACCCATAAATCTGATATCGTAATGACTCCAGGTTCAAGCGTCTTCCTATCTGCCAGCATGCACAGTCTCTCATACCGACCCATAAACCAGGTTTATGTCCCCTACGCTTGGTTTATGGCTGGTTTTACCCGCCTGAAGTGCTGACCAGTTGCTTGATCTTCCCTTGTATGAAAGTGTCTTTTTATCATTAGGTGGTCTGTCGGTATCGACAGATCACCTTTTAATTTTGTCAGAATTTTCTTCTTTATTTCTTTATTTATTTTTATTACAAAATTTTGTGGCCACCAAATCTCAAAATCGGCCAGGTCAATATCATTGAGTTTCATGTCATGTATGAGGTCAATCATGAACACGATCCATTTAGCTTTTGGAGGTCATCAGGTCATCGTGACGTCATCAAGACGCCATTTTGTAAATTTTCAAGATCTATTATATCTTCATAATCGATCATCAAAAATCAACTATATTCACATCACATAAACTTCACTTGACGGGTCATCAAGTCGTGTCCTCACAGGTCATCTAGAGGTCAAAACGTGCGCGTACGCGCGCGTCAAAATTTAAAAATGCTCAAAATCACGTAGGATCAAGTCTGCACACGTTTCAGGTCATTTTGAGCATTTCAAAAATGTCCGTGCGTAAGCGTCCGTGCGCGCGTTTAACGCGCGCACAAGTCGTAAATAACGTTAAAACGCTGTTTTTTCGATTGATTTGCAATCCTGACACTTTTCTTCATCATTTCCATCAATTTGGAATCATTTTCAATCAATAATAAGGTCGTACGGGCGCGTCAAACTTCAAAATCCGTGCGCGCGTCTATGGTGAAAATAACGTAAAAACGTGCAAAAACATGCCTATACAAAATTCACTATATCTCGTTAGATAGTCCATTGACCCCAAAATTTTTTGTCATCATCAGGTAGGGTATGAATCATAGATTTCATTTCATGTATCATTTGACCCTTATAAACATTATGACGTCATCAAAATGGCGCCAGAAGTCTAAATTTCCATTTTTCATGTTTTGACGTCATCACATTTATGCAAATTTGGCTCTAGATTCGTAAATATTGGTCGTTCTTCGCCCAGATTTTAATATGTTGTAGCTGAGGCAATTTTCTACGAAACTAGTCGCCACCATTTTTCATTTTGATGACGTCATCATACTGAAATTTTCAATGCAAGATGCCATGTCAGAATTTTCCCTGTTTGCGTGTTATGTCTATGGAAGATGATTTTTTTTCGAATCATGAATCTACATGACATCGTTCTCTGAGCAGTATCTCAGTTATTTTTGGTCTATTTTCTTCCAGATTTTAATATGTTGTAGCTGAGACTATAAGCTTTTACAAGTGTGGTCTCCAATTTTTGATCAGATGTCGGGATCATGCCCAATTTTTCAGTACAAAATGTGATTTGAGAATCCCGTTTTCGTTTACGTGTTATCTCTATGGGAAATATTCTGGTCTATCGGTAAAGCACATGACTACCATGGTCAAGGTACCTGGTTCGATCCCCGGGGCCGATTTTTTTTTTTTTTTTTTTTTTGCTTCTTTTTACCTGTCATTTTACCATCCTCTTCGACTAGTATAACATAAAAAATCACAAATCATGTAATAAACTGCCTTATTTTCCGTATTATGTCTATTAGAAAGTAGTGTGCAGTAGTTTGTGTACAACCCTATGGAAATTGTGATTTCCTGTCCTGTATTAGAGTTATGGGGCTAATCTCCCAAGGATCCTGTATCATCATCATTATTATCATCACCGTCATGATCACCATCGCTATTATTATATCTTCGCCATCATCATTATATCATTATAATCATCATAATCATCATCACCATAATCATTTTACAATGACCGTTACACATTTTGCTACATTCCTGTCCTCAAGAAGCATCTCCCTTCATGGCGTTCTTGACATCCTATCTTCAGTTTAGTATTTCCCCATTATTATGATCATCCTGATTACAATCATGATCGTACAAATTGAAAGACAGACCACCTAATTCGTCCTCATGACGAATTAAATTCTAGTTTATTTTTATTTTCTGGCCCTTTCTTGTTGCAACGAAATCTCAAAAACTTTTCAGTCAATTTTCATGACATTTCCGTCAGTCATCAGGTCATATAAGGTCAAGCTCCAAAATCTTTTTCAAGGTCATCAGGTCATCGTGACGTCATCCAGGCGCCATTTTGTGAAATCACATTATCAATCATATCTTCATAACAAGTCATCAAAAATGAACCATATTTGACACACATGAACATCAGGTCAAGGGTCAACATAAAATGTCATCAAAATCCGCGCACGCATCATGACGCGCACGTACGCGCGCGTCAAAATTTAGAAATGCTCAAAATCACTTTTTAATCAAATTAGAGTACGGTTCAGGACATTTTAAGCATTTAAAAATTTTCCGTCCGTGCGCGTCCGTGTGCGCGTTATGCGCGCGCGCAGCGCGTACATAACGTAAAAATGCCGTTTTTTCGCATGGTTTGTCTTCCTGACACTATTCTTGACAATTTCCAACTATTTACAGTCATTCTCGACCTTCCATAATGCCACACGCGTGCGTCAAACTTTAAAATTCGTGCGCGCGTCAATGGCCATTCTAATGTAAAAAGTGGTAAAAACATGCCTATCTAAAATCCGCCATAGCTCGGCAGAATGCCTGGAAACCCCCCAATTTCTTTACATATTCTGAAAGCCTGAGAGTTGTAGATTTGAATTCATGCAGAACTTTTGCCGATCTCATGTTCTGACGTTATCCTATTTGCATATGAACTCAAAAAAAATGATTTTGAAAAAATGACGTCATCATTTTTGTATTCATTTGATAATAATTCAGTAATAGGTGGTCGATTTTCTTCCAAATTTTGATATGTTATAGCTGAGACAATTCTCTACCAGACCAGAGTCCACGGTTTTTCATTTTGATGACGTCATCACAGTGAAATTTTCAATTAAAAACGACATGTCAGAATTACCCCTATTTGCGTGTTATGTCTATGGAAGAGGATTTTTTTTCGAATCATGAATCTACATGACATCGTTCTTTGAGCAGTATCTCGGTTATTTTTCGTGTATTTCCTTCCAGATTTTAATATGTTGTAGCCTGATAAATACTCTTTCTATGAGGGTTCGGTTTTTTCAATCTGATTTCGGGATCATTGTCAATTTTAAACTACAAAATGTGATTTGAGAATCCCATTTTTCGTTTACGTGTTATCTCTATGGGAAATATTTTGGTATATTGGTCAAAGCACTTGACTCCCATTCCGGTGACCCAGGTTCGATCCCCGGTGGGTCCATAATTTTTTTTTTTTGCTTCTTTTTGCCTGTCATTTTACCATCCTCTTCGACTATTATAACATAAACAATCACAAACCATGCAATAAACTGCCTTATTTTCCGTGTTATATCTATTACAAAGTAGTGTGCAGTAGTTTGTGTATAACCCTATGGAAATTGTGATTCCCTGTCGTGTATTAGAGCTATGGGATTTATCTCCCAGTATCCTGCAATATCAAATAGTCCTATTTGATATCACGATTTCTCAAAATTGGCTTAGTCAATTATCTTCAAATTTTTGTCAGTCATCAGTCCTAATAAGGTCAAGTTCCCGCATCTTTTTCAAGGTCATCAGATTATTGTGACGTCATCCAGGCGCCATTTTGTAAAAATCAACTTATGATCGTATCTTCTTCACGAAATGTCATCTCTCTTTCATATTTGGCATGGCTAAGGTCAATGTCATTTCAGTCATGGTCATCACCATTATCATTATCATCATCATGATTATCATCAACATCATTATCATCATCACTGTGATGATATTCATGATGATGATGATTATCATCAGCATCATTATCATCACCAATCATCATTATCACCATCATCATCATGATTATCATCGTCATTATATTATCATCATTATCATCACCATAATCATCATGATTATCATCAACAACACAGTATCACCATCACTGTCATAATATTCATGATGATGATGATGATGATTATCATCCACATTATCATCATGACTGTCATGATGATATAATGATCATCATCATGATTATCATCACCATCATTGTCATCATCACTGTCATGATGATATTCATCATGATGATGATGATTATCAACATCATCATCATCACTGTCATGATATTCATGATGATGATGATTATCATGATCATCGTCAACATTATCATCATCACTGTCATGATGATATAATGATCATTATCATCAACATCATTATCATCATCACTGTCATGATGATATTCATGATGATGATGATTATCATCCACATCATTATCATCACTGTCATGATATAATCATCATCATGATGATTATCATCAACATCATTATCATTACTGTCATGATGATATTCATGATGATGATGATGATTATCATCAACATCATTATCATCATCATTGTCATGATATCCACGAATCATCCAAAATTCATGTTCACACACTTTATGCCCCATTGAACGAAAGGGGGCGCTATTTCACTAAAATATGTAGTAGCTACAGCCTACGAATTAAAAATGCTAGGAAAAGGCTGAAATCATAAAAATCTTGATTAGATTCATTATAATGAATGTCATCGTGATATCAACGTCATCTTTCACATTATCATTTTGTCATTCGTCTTCGTCAAAAATATCAAGATCAAGACAGATCACCTAATTCGTCTTCAGTGACGAATTCAATGTCTAGTTTATTTTTGTTTTGGTTGCAACAGGTCATGAAAATGACAGAATTCCAACTTAAAGGCATGGTGTTATTATGGCCTCACAAGTACCTGTCTATTCTGTTTGATGCAGGATGGGATTAATGCATTGGATATTGATGTTACATTTCATGTAACAAAGACCCATAGAGATGTACTCTATGTAATAAGAAAATATACAAATGTTATGGGCCAAAGCTATGAACATTGTATCAACTTTAGTACTTGGATATACTTGATTGACAGCTTTGTATGCTGAGAACTAGATGGGCATTACCTTATGATTTTACATTGGTTTAACGTCCTTCTGGTTCTCACCACACACTTTAGTTTATGCACAGCTTACTGTGTCAAAGGTAGCATACCATAGATATGATTTGTATGTTATGTGCACGTTGCTGGATAATTGCAGTCTGTGGGGCTTCTCTGTGGTAGGGAGATTTTTCTGACATTAATGGTACTTTTCGAACTTTTTTCGGGGCTATGATGAAAAATCAATCAAATGTGTTATGAATTGCAAAAGCAAACACAGGGTGAAATATTTCTTTAGAAAATGAAATTTGTAGATAATTAGCCTACAGTACATCCCTGTTTCGTTTTCATGCAGTTGATAAGCACACCAAAAGCCATGACAAAACAGGAGTGAATGGCTCTTTTCAAAAACAGTCGGGTGTTTTGTTTGAAAATTTGTAATCGTTCCAAAACTTTCTTTTCTTTTTGGGACATATTTAGGCAAAATTTAAAATAAAATGATAGTACTTGAAACAATTACAGCTTTAATCATTCTGTTGAATAAGTAAAAGTTCTGACATAAAATGTATTTAGTAAAATTCAATTCTTCAATGATTTTTTTCAATTAATGATATAAAAACAAATTCCGTTACTTGTGGAATTAATTTGTATAAGCTGAAATACACTGCTAATCAAAGCACAAGTTAAAAATGTGCCCCATGAAATTTTATA